>OZ030375.1:6527479-7127479 GCA_964023945.1 Ectemnius cavifrons
GCAAATGAATCGGAGGCATAGAAGATAACGCTTTAAAGTAGAAGGATCTTTCGCGTTGGTCGGAAGAAAATGCGACTTAAGTTGATGCTGGATGGCAGAAGACAACGAGGAATTTTTCAAAATCGTGCGAGATTAATCTAGACGCGAAAGCGCCGGAGGCATGGTTTCCAGTTCAAACAATGGCCTCCACTACCGCCGCCTCATTGTCCCGCATGCGATATAAAAAAGGAAATTCAGAAGCCCTCGTCTGTAATCATGTGCCATACCAGGCCTGGTAGTTCAAATTTGTGGAATAACTTGGCACCGTGAACAAAAGTAGTCCCTTTTCATTTGCGTCACTGAATGAGGATAGTACAATAGCTGTCAACGCCTAATCAATCTTCACGCATATTGCAGATATTACACGCGCTTTCTCTGTCTCTTTGGTTTGAATTTTAATTATATACAACATAATTAAATCGTCTCTACCTTTGAAGTGCACCAAATAAGAGTATTGCTTTCAGTAGATATAAAACTCTTTTCTACCCCGACACCTTTTCTAAATTGCCTGCGATATCCATCATAATGCAATGAATCGAGAACAATAGAACTTTGTACTGCTCCCGCCATAGCAACATTCCTTTCTTTCATTCTTTATTGCCGACATCCTCTGTGCTTCCAAGGCCATTGTTGTTCCCAAAGAAGTGTTTTCGCATCACCAGATCTCTCTTATCACTATTAAAATTCTACTAATACTGACAATGAATTGCGCACGAACAGATATCGCAGATTCTCAGAATCCAAATAATGTATTTACAGTAGCGTAGAAATATGAGTAACACCAATGATCAAAGTTAGTAAAAGCTGCTGCGAATGAGAGAGAAAGAGCACTGTAATATGAGCAATTGATAACTTGATGAAGACATTAAGCCTGAAAGAGGGGGTTCAGCTGCTCCAGGCAGCGAACGGACGAGGTTCGTCGAAGTATTTCTACGAAGCTGGGCTAAAAGCACTCGAACCAAACCGGCTCTGCTGTTATTCCAAGTAATGGCGTGTGTTTATGCACGCAAAGTAACTAAACTTACTTACCTACTCCTCAAACCGAACGAACCTCCTCCCTATCACCAGACCCTACGGCACCCCGTACCATCTCACCCCCCCTCGCCAACCCACACTCATCCCACCTTCCATACTGAATGATAATAAGATTGACTCGTTAGAACTTTCACTGAAGCTTTGTTTACTGCGCCTAAGGAAGCGAGAGGCAGGTGCACTGGGGGAACTAACATGAGACACTTTAGATTGCCGCCATCGGATTTGGTGAAATCCTTTAATGCTCCACACTTCCTACACACTGTCATGCATCTAACGTGTCAATACTACATAATGCATAATCGTAGTTGCTCTTTCAAAATTGAAAGAAATTCACGCTCTTCGGATATCGATGATTTTCGCCGATCGAAACTGCTTAAACCAGAATATGCATTTACTAGTCATTAACAATTGCACTCTGCTAAATAATTGCTAAATTATCAAGCGTGTGTAGTACTTGAAGTATGCATATTTTAATGACACTTGAAACACCAATTGCGATGTATGCAAAAAGAATATAACTACTCTATATATCAATTATCACATATTATCAGAGGTTATTACTTTTGAAAGATACGAGGAAAGGATATCAGGTATTCGATTAGTTCCATACTATGCGTACATTTATACATCTCTCGGTGAATATGTGCACGTCAAAGATATAAATATACATGTATAAATAGTATGAATGTATACGTCGACTGATACTCGCGTAGGGGTGGAGTAATTAGAAAAAGGGAAAGAATTCCGCAGGACGTGAAATTCGGGGCGGGCGGTAGGAATGTCTTTTATTTCTGGACGTCCCCACTCGAAGCGGAGGCGTAAGTGCCCATTCATAGCGGCATTCAAATTGCAGAGCAGCAAGCCGCGGAGGCCCATTATTTTTTATGGTGAATACCGGGAAAGAGATGTGCTCGCGCTTCTACTTTACGAAGTAATTACATCCTACGTTAATCACCGTGATTTTTTAAGCCCCGTCTCCGTGATCCCCCCCTTCGCTGGAAGGTAGACTTGCTCGCCGTACGCCTTTTCCTTGCATTGTTTCCTGCTCGTTGGCAGCCTTCCTCACTTTCTTCTCATTCATCTGGCACTCGAGTTCATAATTTCGGCATCGACTTAAAACGAATAAATCTAGTGAATGACGGCAAAGAGGGTGCGGATGCGCGTAACAAGATTTCGAAAAGCTTCCCTCTCATCCTGTAACTCTCCCTTGACTAATCGCACACTGCTTTAAACGCACTAGACGCGCTTCAAAGCATGCACAGGAAACGAGGTCAACATTCATCGTAAACACGGGAGCGTAAGACGTTTACTCTGCACTCTACGGAATGACTTTCAAGGAGACAGACGAGCCACCGGCCGGCTTATGCCTTGGGATCAGCCCAAGATAAACGCGGACTGAGAAGAACCGAAAATTTTCTCTCGCCAGATTTTTTAAGTCAGTGCAAGATATGTGAGCTAGATGAATACAGAGGAAGCCGTGCGCATGCTAGCGGGAGAGCATTCAGTCCTATCTAGTAAGCGCGGTAATAATGAAACGCCAGCAGATGCGCGTCAGCGCGGACCTTTAGGCGGCGTATAAGTTCCACACAATGAGACCGGAAAATTAAATTCCAGCATAGTGAGTATTGAGCAGCTTGCTGTACGCATTTCCCTACCACTCGTCGAGCATGCTGACATTCGATAGGAAAGGATAGAAACTCGGTGCAGTGAATATCCACTTGTTAGATATACCTATATTGATCCAACAGTCTCGAAAAGAAGAAATTTGTCTGGTACCCGCACATGCGTCAGCCCATTTTACACAGGCATATCTACCAACATCACTGATATTGTAGATACTTACAATGAGCGATCCCTGGTATCAGTGAGGGTATAGAAGTTAGTTTCGGGTCTTTGAAATGTTTGCGTCTACGACTTCAGTAACACTCTTATTAACGCTTGGAAGATTCAGTTTTCAGAGAGTGAAGCTACATAATAAAACGTTATTTCGTAAATACTGTTCAAATTCTTAATTATTGTGCGTTCCGTCGTCATTGTGGCACACCTGGATTGCAAAGGGTTAAAGTATTACAAAGCTTTGACGAAGAACGAAGACACGATTAGTAGGAGGTTTTAATGAGAAATCAATGGAGGGGTCAGTGCGGTCGTAAATCGATTATAGGGTCTAGCACTTGCGTCACGCCGTGGGCGAATTTCGGGTGGGAATAGAGAGGGAGAGAAACGAGAATGAAAGCTGACTTATTATCACGACGAGTGGGTAGATTGGCCGGCGGTATGAATGATAAATCTCCACTAGGCAAATACAGTAATTTAACATTCGCTAACGAGTCATCTATATGGTAAACAGAGGGGCTGGCTGGTAGCTCCACGGTTGCCGCTGTAGCATACCGCGTCCGCCTCCACTGCCACAATATCAAATACCCCGAGACCGTGGATGGATTTAACCGATGAGCTAACATTTGGGCGAGTTCCCAAATTCACTTTTACCACGATACTCGTCGTCCTCCCGTGTGTGTCTGAGGGCCACTGCAAATACGTGTGCATATACGTATGTGTATTCCGCACTGATTGTCGGTGCCACTCGATCGTCTATTAAAATAAAAAATAATAGTGTAGAATGTACATTGGTTAAAAGTGCAGCTTTGAAAGCTACTGTTTAGTAGTGCGTTAGTTTTTTCCATCGACGACTAATTCTAATCGCTAGTTACATAATACAGTTTTGACTGTCGCAAATGCAACAATCGTTCTCCTTAAGGAAGCGCGTGCGCTGATAGGGAAAATTTATATGACAATATCAGTTTTCGAGGTCTAACTTCTGCTACGACAAGTTTCTTACAATACTAGCGTGCGCACGCGCGGCAGCAGTAGCTATACATATGTATATCGAACGGAAAGAGAGCAAGCCCGATGCGCCTGGGCCATTTTTCCATAGCTTGATCTATGATATCAATTTGACCGCGGCAAATTCTTGGTTGACGTCTGAAATCGTTATTTATTGCTCGCCGGTCTACGTAACGTAGAGCAGTGGTATACCAAATTGGATTGGCTGAGAGATAGAAAGGGAGAGACGGAGTGATCGAGTGTTTACGTCGTAACCTGAGTTAACAATGCCTTGAATGTATCCTGTCTTTTGAATAACTGATCTTAGTAACTATATGGATAAGTGTTTAATCCCAAAGATTAACCTTCTTAGCGATGGCCTTTTTAAAAAAGAAGCAGAAGATTTTGAAGCTGCTTATAATATTTTTTTCTGACATTTTCAACACAACGAGTGATCACTCCACTGTCCTTCTCATACTGCGAAACGGAATAGATTGTCTAATTCTTCGGGAGAAACATTTTTGGCGTCGAAACAAGTCTCTAACTTTCAAGAAGAAATTTCATATTGTTAGACGGCCGGGCGCAATTTCTAAAAGTGCCGTGTAGCGTTTTTGCGCTAATTGCAATTATGCTTTTACTCGTCCACCTCGTTGCTGCGTTTACCTCTGTTTCTTTGCGGGCGCACTTTACGTCGACGGTTCTCCGCCAGCTTTCCATCCCTCTTTCTTTTGTTCTCTTTATTTCTTCACTTTGCATCCTCTCGCATTTGAGTTAAGGTGAAATTTAACGAGACCGTGTGACGGTAAAGATGCAAAGGCGAAAACGGCAGCCACATCACGGAGCCAGTATAATTGGCCACGAATTTAAAAGCTACCCTAACGAAGTACTAGCCCGTGTAACCGCACTCTATTTCCGGTCCGGGGCTCCAAGTGCGACCATATTCTTAGTCAGCAGGTTTACCTTTTTCCCAGTCCACAAAGGGTGTCACAGTTATGACATATTGTCCAAACACTAATTAACGCGCTTGGCGAATTAACCACAATTGCACAGCAGCCAACGCGTCGGGAAACTTGTGTATCTGGCCGCGTTGTTAAAACAGTGATGTTTTTTGTCTGTCGAGGCAAGTAAGTGAGGAGTGATACGCATAGATTACCGGCGTGGAATAGGGATTCACCGGGAACGGGCACTGCTACTGCAGTAGAAAGCCCGGAAAGATTTGGGAGGGGTTGGGGTAAGAGCGAACCGCTGTACCGTGCAATGGATCGGGTTAAATATTATTATGAGGAAGAAGGGAACGTGTCGCGTACCGCCACGAAGAACCTTCCTTCCTTCCTTCCTTCCTCGGTGATCTCCGTCGCTTTCCCTCAATCGCCAAGATCTAGATAGTGGCGGCCTCTCCGCCTGTCTTCCGTGCTGCTTCCGCTACCCTTGCGCCCAGCATCCCTCTCAAACCCAAGTCTCAAAAGTTTCGACTCTTCCCAAGCGTTCCGCCATTAACTATGCCGACAGGAATACATTTTTCATATCCTCGCAATATTATCGCCCTGCCGCTGCCATCCCTCGTATTAATCGGCCCTGGAAAGAAGAAGCGACGCCGCAAGAATTCCACGATGAAAGTCCACTACAAATTATGCAAATTCTCGGCCAAGCAGTCGTCAGTTATACTCTACCACATTTTGCGGCGTTCGAACGGATAGTAAAGGGAGTTTCATTTCTACCACGATTACCACATAAGCTCGTTCGAGTTCTAACTACAATGTACCAGATACACATTGTACCTGATAGCTGAATGGCTGTGGAAATGTAAACAGTCTACCATTGGTAAGTAATTAAAGCTGGCGAGAACGAGCAAAGGACGAATGAACGTAAAGATTACTCTTCCTCTTTGATGACCACGATTCCTAGTTCCTCTGCTGCTATCTGAAAAGCGAAGGAGAGAAGGTGAGCGTGATAACCCAAAAAGGGAAGGAGAGAAAAAGGACTCGGTCGGTATCGGTCGTGAGAGAATCACAGAGAGAATCCTCAAGGAGGAAGCTTTGTTCCGCGAATGGCAATCATCCGATAATTCCGTGGGGAACTCCGATAATTTTGATATGTAAATACAAGGTGGAATCTTTGTACCGTGGTATCGGCCTGATTAAAATGTCTCGAAGCTTGGATTACTATAGACTTGATCCGGCAGACATCTTAATCCTCCTTGGAAGGAGCTTCTATCTGTATCGCGCGCCTTCCGTCCTCATCATGCCTTATCTCTCATTGCCGAGTCATCGGTACTCGCTTCCAAGATACGGAAGGCAAATTACGAAACAGGAAGAATTGGAATGGAAGCTAAGCAGATACGAAAAGTACTAGAAACCGATGAACTACCTGACAACCACGAAAACTAAGGACGACACAGAAAACTTAGGACTTTACTAATACAGTAATCGGTCATGAATGCTATGCTAATTATATTGAAAGTGTCACCTTCTCGTACCGTCCTCAAAATATTGCATCCTCTAGGGTTTGAGGTACTGTTCCATTGAGACCATTGTTCCTGTAATTGCGACTTCATCGTTCTCTTTGTTTACGAGTTCGAAATCAGTCGCGATGAGGGAAAAAGAAAAAAGGCGATGATAGACTTCCATAGAGATAGGGTCTCCTGGCTCACGCTTTCTCAATGAAGGCGAATGGACAATTAATGGTGGAGACAGTAAGAGAGCGCGGGAAAAGAATGAAGAGGAGTGAGGTGGTGGGTGGTAGGCTCGGGTTATAATGACGAGGCACTAAATAACAGCGACGACCGTTAAGGGATGACGAGATAAAACCATCGTGGATCGTTAGCAGGCGTCTCGGCCATTTCTTATTCTCTCTCCGACTTTCTTCTTCGCTTCTTCCACTAAATGGACTCCTTCGTTCCTCTCCCGGATATTTCTCCCTCCGCTGTCCCCTCCCTCCCCTCTCTTTCTCTCATTCCGTTCGTACCTTCTCTTTATCTCTGTCTTTCTACTCAGTTCTCGCGCCCCTTAAAGAAACTTTTAATGTAATTGCCGCGGGACGTGAAAACCGCTGATACCGTTACCCCTGCCCCAGAGAAATCCGATCCGTGAAAATAAGTCGAGATAGCGTGCCGCACCTAAAATCCTACCCACTTACCCTCCAGCTTCTTCAGGGTGTCGCTCGAGCGAACGAGCGAGTCGTTCTCGCCTCCTTTGCCCCCTTTAACGAGGCCTCCTCTCGACGCTTGAAAAATTGTTTCATCTCTGCCCTGGCCAGCTCCCGTTCAATTTTCACACTTCATCCCTGCCCCCACCCCCCCAAACAGCACGGCCAACGCAAAAATGCCCCTCGCGCGTCAGTTTATCCAACCCCCCCCCCCCCCACTCTTCCTCTTTCCGTCTACCCGACACTTCACCCC
This sequence comes from Ectemnius cavifrons, assembly GCA_964023945.1. Classification (NCBI taxonomy): domain Eukaryota; kingdom Metazoa; phylum Arthropoda; class Insecta; order Hymenoptera; family Crabronidae; genus Ectemnius; species Ectemnius cavifrons. The sequence goes on from OZ030375.1 coordinate 6,534,771, forward strand.
CGATTTTGAGCCACTCGCGTTATACGCCGCTATGTATTTTACCAAATTGCTCGTCGGTGACTTTGTCACAGCCGGTGGCAAAATCACGAGCGCACAATGCAGTACGCGCGCTACCGCTCCAGTGTACTGCAAGCAGTGCGCACCGCTCGTTTTTCGTACGTTCTTCTGGCTTGTTTCAATTTTCAATTACGCCGCTTGTAAGCATACACCATAAACCCCTTTCATCGTGCAGTATGCGCGACACGTTCTATTACTGTAATTATCCTTTTTCCGATTCTCATGTTTCTGTTCGGAGAAATCCCCGTAGTTGCGATGGTTAGTGTTCGGTTGGTGTTTAATTCATGCGAAAGAGGATATCGCACACTCGAATAGCCTGTTTAAAATTAGATGCTCGGCCGGAAACAGTCAACCGGTAAAGCCTTTGCTTCCCTCACCCACGGCACTTCCACCTCGTTAGCGCCGCTTAGTTTGGCCGTAATTTGCAGCGAAGCCGCGATTAATTCCGGACGATATGCCCACGCCGAATCACGGTCGCACGCGCAACACGTACATTGTACTTGTACGTATATGTAGATACAGATACGTGAACACATACATGGACGCTGGCAAGTAGACAGGCAGGCAGTGAGCGGGCGAGCAAGTAGCTCCTCGGGTCGTGTCGCCAATGACCAAGTAGCGAGAAGAGGGCCATAGCGCCATGAGTACCGAGGCAGCGAAATGCCTCTAACGATATTATTACGCGGTTCATTTAAGTTAGATAACAACAACTCTATAGAGCGAGAGCCACAACCAGCCTGCCAGGGTACCAAGGCGGGTAACAGTTACCGTGCTACAATATCCCCTACATCTCTCGCCTCCAGCCTAATTACTTTCCGGCCTCCGGCGCCGGCAACAGCAGCACCAGCAGCAGCAGTAGCACTAGCAGCACCTACCGGTAACGACCGTACCACCAGAAGCAGCCGAGTAGCACGAGCTACCTCCATCGACCCATGGCCACGACATCCGATGTAACAGGGCGTTAGATAGCCTCCTGCTCCTGGCCTGCTCCGCTAGGTATCTAGTATGTACGTGGCCGCCAGGTTCGATGCCTTGCTGCTGGGTGGCTGCCCTCAAGGCTAAACCAGTCTGGGAAAAGGGAGGTCTATCGCAAGGGGCAGCAACAGTCCCTCTTCTCTCTTCCTTTTATTTTATTTCTTATACTCCAGTTTAATTAGTTTCTCGATAATACCCGCTATCTCTACTTTGCAGCGGGAGGACCGGCACGGTGCGGCCACCGCTACCTACCCACCCGTTGTATACACCAGATTTTCCGGAGCGAGCGCCGATGCTCCGACGAGCTTCCACGTCGCACCGAATCGGCTCCGAAAGCCAGAGATTCTCTCGCCGCATCTCTACTTTAATGATCGTTCTCCCAAAGTTATTACGCGCGTTTTTTATTCCCCCACTCGTATTCTATATCATGGGACTACGAAAGATATTGGCTACTCTTTTGACTGACCACGCAGTCGCTCTAGTTATGCGTATTAAATTAATCTGACTTTTTGCACTTTCTTTATGCAACAAAGACGGAAATTCGTAATGATTTGGTATCAGAAGAGTATGATGATGTAATAGTATAGTGCAGACTGATAGTATGAGATTAGCGAGGTTCGCGTGCGGAGGAGATTCGTCAGGGGAGACCAGACGCGATTTTTCTCGTACAATGAGAGCGGCTGGAAAAGAAGGGGTCAATGCTCGCGGCTTGCGGATCTACCGCACTCGATCAAGATCCCGCTGGGTAGCTGGGGTGAAAAAATAACAGGCAGACGGGAATCCAGCATGCGAATTCCCGGGCTGGACTGGTGCGACAATGAGTAGTGCAGCGGCCTCCGCGGTGTGGTAGAAAAAGGGTTGAGATGGCATCGACGAGAGCGAGGACATGGGCGCGGGTGAGGGTGAGGATGAGGACGAGGATGCACGCTCTCGGCTCTCGGCTCTCAGCTCTCGGCAAGCTTTGGCGGCCAGGAAGCGGGCGGCAGTGACGGCAGCGGTAGCGGCGACTGGTTCAGATCGTATGTTTGTTTTGGAACTAGCGTGTGGAGCAGCGCTTGGTGAAGCAGGAGCGAGCAGCAACCCCACACGACCCGCACTCGCCGCGCGGCTCTTCACCCGGGCAACGGCTTTAGTATATATGTATGTATAGATATCGCCTGTGCCAGGCAGCGGCCGAGCGGGCCGATAGTGGCCGGGTGAAAGAGCACCCTTTTGGGGTTTGTGATGCGTGCAGATGGCCGTGCAGAGGGAAATCACGCGTGGCCGCGCTCAACTGCACGGCTGCACCGAATGCATGCGCGCCGACCGCCGTCGCCGAAACGTTCGACCAACCGACACCAATTAGGCCAATGACGCTCTCTCCGCCACTGATGATAATGGTAACGCCGCCGCCGCCGCCGCCCAACGTTTTCCATGAGATCTATGCGCCACAACGGGACGGCAAAGCCTCGTTCCATAGAGGATTCCCCACCGCTCTCGGGAGACACTGACACATTTCCGTCGCTCACTGGCCGAAGAGCTCGTTTCGAGGGTGTAACGATTGCTATCGATTAACCGGGGAACCACTTGCAGATACCGAACACTCAGCCTAGAATTTCGAGAATTTTGCCCTTTGAACAATTCGCAACACTTAAACGATTGAACACGATGAATCTTGTGAAATTCTCTTTGGGGGAAATTGCTATTTTTTCTTGCTCTTTCGCAACTAGCGATTATGATGAATTAATATTAATTGGCATAGCGTCCGGTATGACGTCTATGTAAACCGTAATATTCTGAAGTATATAATTATAAGTTATTCTAATAAAATTCCTGCTATGGTGCCATGCTGCATGTAAGCATGCAGTATGAGAATATTCTAATGTCGAAACGACAATAGCAACTTGTTAACACACGCCCGTTATATTGCTTATACCTGACCAGTTATTACAAAAGCACGAGTACAATCATAAATAACGCGATTCGATAACCATATGTCTGCCGTGTGCAGTACTGTGTAATTGTTAGATAGATGCGTAGATATGAAAATGTAAATTTCTCAGAAGGAAACGTGTATGATTAGCCGCATTCATAAAACAATGATAAGAAAGCAAAATATTTCGAGGTAGTATCTTTGACAAATTCTAAAGAAATCGTTACAAGGTGGTACTGCGACGTGGAAAACGTTTCGCACCTGCTATAGTATACCAATCGTTCAGTCGATTCAGATGCGTCTAATTTGATTAGGTGAATTCATTATTAGGCAATGATTTGTCCTTTTGTCAGTCGGATTAATTACTTTTTTTTCAATAGAACATCGAAGGAAAGCATGACACATGTGGAAACGTCCCTGAGCGCGAAAACTGTCTTATCATTTCCGTATAATTTCAGGGACATGTATTAAAATGCAAGGTTGGCAATACAAATTTCTTCATTCTTGTTCATCTGTGAAAGGAAGTGCCAGTGTAATATATAACTTGTTACAGTACACAACAGGGATACCTGCTGCACGATGAAGTTCATACTAGCAGTGTTACTTTCGGTGACTACAACCAACGCCGCCAGAATCCTTGGTATCTTCCCGTATCCGGCGCATAGTCATCAGGTTTTTATTCTATTTTTATTTTCTATTCGCGAAAGCCGCTAATATCGTCAAATAATTGTCAAATCTTGTACATTATTGGGATAGTAAATGAGTTTAGCGAGGAGATGATCAAAATTAACGGGACATTTTAATCGCCTAACACGGCTAGAAAGACTTCGTGACAAATAATATGAGAGAAAGCAACAATGTGAGTTACGCGAGCCACATATTATGATTACGCACTGGAAAAATGTAAGCGACACCGCTTAAAAAGTGCAAACGTCAACCTGTTGCGCGAACCTGCTCCTCGCATTATTCTCATTTTCATACATTTTCATATGGCATAACACGACTATTAAAGTTCGTCGGATATACGCCCTTAGTTATCTTCTTACTCATACGAGCGCGCCCACTAATCCAAAGGGAAATGAAATGATAGAATTTGCTCCGGATCTTTCTGTGATTTAGGCAGTTTTCAAAGCTTTGACTGTGGAATTAGCAAACAAGGGCCATGAGCTGGTCATCTTCACGACCCATGTCGACAAGGAGCAGCAGCGTGCTAATTACACACAAATCCATCTGACCTCGATCGTCAAAAGCAAGGTCAAACTAAATTTATTCCAAATGGATAGAGCGGATTCATGGACTTTCTTAAATCTTGTTTACGGATTCTGCGCTGGAGCGACGAACAATATACTGTCACATCCTGCCATGCAAGAGATCCTATCGCCTAACTATACTCAGAAGTTTGATCTCGTTCTCGTTCAAGCTCTCTTCTTCGAAGGTCTTTATAGTGTGGCACATCTCTTAGATGTACCTATGATCGGAGTGTCATCACTACCGACAGGGACAATGCATCATTACGCATTCGGTTCGTAATTCGAACGTTCAATCCTTTTCGAGAGATATTGAGAGTGAGATTCACAATTATACTACGTATTTAAATGTTCTAAAGGCAACCCGTTGGAGATAGCATACTCTCCCGATATCATGCTCGGCTACCCCAACCAAATGAATTTATGGGAACGCATAGTTAATTTGTACTATGTCATACGGACCCTATACGAGTACGAGACAATCGCGCTACAACTCCAGCAAGAGGTCGTTCGAAAAAATTTTGGCGACCGGGTACCACCGGTCCGCAAGCTCATGGACCGTATGAGCCTACTATTCACAAGTTCACATCCTTATTTCAATTATCCGCATCCTAATCTACCCTGTATAATATACATTGGCGGGTGTCGACGAGCAGCCATTAACAATACACTACCAGAAGTAAGGATATTTCAAATATTCAATCACTGCTTTTTAAAGCAGATCTAACAATGTCATATGTTATAGAATATAAAACAGATTTTGGACAAGTCGAAGCACGGTGTAATTTATTTCAGTATGGGCACGAATGTACAAAGCGTTGATATGACCAGGGAGATAAAGCTTAGATTACTAAAGGCATTTTCAGAATTGCCATATACCGTGCTTTGGAAATACGAAGCCGATGATTTGATCAGTGAGCTGCCTAAGAATGTTATTATTCAAAAGTGGGTTCCGCAAAGAGAAATTCTTGGTACGTTTCCTCAGAACACATTTTTCATGTGATTAAGCCTTCATTTACCAAATACCAAGGTCATTGCTTCTGTTGATTTTAATTAGACAAAGTATTTAATATGAATGGAATTATTATTATTGATAATTGCATAAAAGTATAAGTTTCGCAGGAAACAGACAGATTTATCTTGTGTCTTATCAAATGATAATCCGCATTATTACAGCGCATCCAAAGACAGTCTTGTTCATGTACCAAGGAGGACTTCAAAGTACTGAGGAAGTGACGAGTATTGGTTTGCCTATAATAGGCTTTCCCATGCTTAGTGATCAAGCCTTAAATATATTGCGCCTGGAAGAATACGGCGTAGGGCAGCGTTTGGACATGTACAATATCGACAAAGATAATTTAAAAAGCACTATTATCGAATTAATTACTAATCCAAGGTAACCTCTAAATTAAGCAGTATTGGTTCGCACTAATTAATAACTAATGCAACTTTTTTCGACTAATGAAACCTCCGGATAGTTTCAAACAGGACTTTCAATTCTGTACTTCTTTTAGGTATAAGGAGAATGCTATAAAACTGCGAGATTTGTTAATCGACACACCATATCATCCGATGGACCATGCTATTTGGTGGATAGAACACGTTATTCGGCACAAAGGAGCCGATCATATTCGCAACAAATCGAGAGATATGCCACTATATCAGACATTACTTTTGGACGTCTTTGCAGTCATTGCTCTCGCACTACTTGTGTTCATATATTCTAGTATCTTACTAGTCCGGTTCCTTATCAGAAGCAGGAAATACTTTCAAAGAAGTCTGAACTCCACTAGCAGTATCAAGTCGACAAAGAAGCAGCAATGATTTACCTATCACTTCATTTACACATGCTTAGTAATACGTTGAGATTAAGCACTGTCTCTATGTTACGATATTCCAATTGTTCCACGAATAACGAAACTCCTCAAAAGAAAAAAAAAAACGAGCCATTGAAGTGTCCGTGAGTATATCGAGTGTGAAATTTGCCAGAGCATTTCCTACCGAATAGCAATACAAGGGGAAGACAATGAAAAGGAATCCCTTTGAAGATAGAGACTGACGAAATTGTACTGCACTGTGGCTGATTATGCATGTGAAAATTGTGTCCAATCATCCAAGGTCGGCTCATCGTTTGAAATTGGGGAGGGGGAGAAGCTATACATGTAAATGCGTACTGCATACTGCATCGTCAGTTATGTTTGATTAGAGCGATCGGTCAGTTATCGGTAGCTTTTACTGCCCGATAAAATTTACACATTCGTAATATTAAGCGACCAGATATTGTTAGCGTCCGGATTAGCAAATAAAGATAGAGGGACACGGCAGTTTGAAAGTATAGTATAAGAAGAAAATAGAAATGTGCAAAATATTGTAATAATTTCCTCAAGTTCTAGTAAACAGCTAACATATGTACAGGGTGAGTCACTTGCCTTTGAATCGCCAATGATGAATATAGGCCGTTGAAAATGGTATAATTATACGGTGTTGAGTAATTTTAATATAAAGGAGTATTTACCGAGTCTTTTCCACGCGCTGACATTTATTTATAATATGAAATTGTACCAATAATGGAAATAATTAGAACTCGAGTGTGAATCGATTGATTAAAAAGCAAGTGACTCACCCTGTACATAGTCAAACAGTACCAAGTGTTGAGTAATGTTATTAGATTGGGCGGCAGAAGTTGCTATTAGAGAGGTTGCAAAGTTCAATCTGTCAATGTGGGATACTACATAAATTCAAGTATCGAATTCTATGGTCGGGGTTGTAAAGAAAGATTTTCACGACGCCGTCAAGCTCCTGATCGACCGAGGCAAAGGAGAAGCTGCAGAAGCGGCGTAAGAGGGCTGCTGGGCTGAAAGGGGCGAGTACCTTTTAGGAGCTTAGAGATTACACTTGGGACGAGCTAGTAGTAATGCAGAGGTGAGCCTCGCAGGCACAAGCCGCCCATTCCCACGAAGGATTGGACTGAACTTATAATACCTACGATGTGGGATCGGTTGCGGCAAGCTTCCACTTCGCACATACACCCTCTCCATCTTGACACCTCCCCTGTGTGCCACCCCCATGCGATCCCCATGCATTCATAATTCAATGTCAAGCACTACTCATCGTCAGCTTCGATCTTAAAGGATTCCGCTATCTCTGATTTCCTCCCTCTAAACGCACCAAAACCCCTTGTCAACGATTCTATTGAATAACGAGCAAATTGATTGATCATGAAGTAGGAAGTGGTTGGCAATCGACCTAATTATCAAAATTCAAATTATTCGAGTTTTTCCCTTGTGCACGGAGTAAACCTCCTCTTGTCATTACTGAAGCATTTTACGATCAAAGGTCGCTGGCTTAAATAAATATTAACAATCAAAAGTTAAAATAAGTTTCATCGGTTCGGTGTTGCTGGCAGAGGAAAAATTAAGCGGCACGATCAACCGCAAAATCTTCTCTTTCCCCAGTAACGCCGGGACGAACATCATTTAACGCGAGAAATACTTTGAATGGCAATATCCATTATCGGGGAGTTACACTCGAGTGGACATCTCGTTCCATCATAATCGGATTAGGTCTTATAGGAGGCGAGCGAGAGAGAAAGAGCACAGAAGCACAGCGATCGGATGGTAGCGAGGAACAAGAGTAACGGAGAAAGAGAGTAGCGAATCCTTGGGAATACCGAGGCATCATTCCACGGGGGAGAAAGCTGATGTCGCTTCAATCTGCCGGAAGAATATCTTGTAAATAATCGTAGCAATTATCCAGGCCGACTACACTAAGAAGCAAATCGGTCGTGCGAGAAGAAGCCGCATAAGACGATACTCTATCGTGCAAGATGTCAATTAAAATACACATCATTTGAATTAGGAATGATATTTGAATATTACATTGCTATGGAAACCTAAAATTACGCATCGCACTATCAACAATGTATCGGATAATTATAAGTAACTGATGGAAGAAAACTGCGACGAAGAAACACGACTCTAGGAGAGCGTAATGATTTCCTACCACGAAACATTTTCATTAGGAAGGGAATAGCGACACCAACTCGTCGACCCATGCGATTCCCAGCACCCCACACATCCAGATCCATTAACAATGTACCTATCTACCGTCTCTTTGCTCTGTTCGTAGTTACTTCCCAAGAGCTGTCGCGTATTCGCGCAACAATCCGGGATCGTGTAATGCGCTGGCGAAAGCTTTCCTTGCATGAATACCCAAGTATGCAAATGCCTTTACGGCATTAGACGTTTCTCCGCGTCTTCGAACACCTCTCGAAGTTCCTTGTCTCGAGCGCGTGCTCCCTTCAACCAGTCCCATACCGTCACCTCACATCTTCTGACATCTTTGTGCTATAATTCCCTGCTTTTCAGTAAAGGTCGAAACTGTGTCAGCTCTCTTCCGGAGACTTTTATTACAGTTAACCTACTGCGAGGTGATAATGAAGATTAAAACAACAATAAAGATTCAGGAAAGTAGAGATTGGCTGACCTCAAATAGCCAGAAACAGCGAAGAGGACTGTGATTGGTCTTTGAGAGTTAGTGCACCGGAGGCTGGAAAGGTGTAAGGCAATGGGGTAAAGTAAATATAGCGAGTGGCCAAAGGAGCATGCATGCTTCACGCTGCACCGGAAGTGGATAGACAGTATACGTAGTCGAGAATAAGACAGGAGCGTGCCTCTACTCGACGGTTGCGGGTGCCGGGGTATTTATTTTGGCAGCCGGTTTCCTGCAGCGTTCCCGCAAGGAAGCGCATGTCCTTGGCAGGGATGACAGGCCGCGCTACGCTTCGGGAAACGCATTCTGGAAATCAGTGATTTCCGCAGTCCGGACACGTCGTAAAGGACGAAGAGAAGAGGACTGTTTCATGTGTTTGCCCGACCGCTCTAGCTACGTGAGCGTAGTACGTGTATACTGTGGCCAAACCGTATGTACTCGCTGTGTATGTGCTGCTACTGCGAAGCGAACGAGAGCGAATGCGCCTGCAGAAAGCACGAGCAAGACACTTGCAAGCAGTCACAGTGGGCTCTGGACTGACAGTCGAAACCAACGACGATGGAAAAGGCGGCACTCACGGCGCCAGAGACGCGAAAAGTAGATAAGCCACCTGCTAACGAAACAACACATGAAAGATCACGTCCGCCATGACGCTCTCCACCGAGGCAATTCCTAACACCCACCAGCTTGAATCAACGGTAGCGAAATAGAAAGGACTGAACAATATTATTCATTTCTCTCTTACAGTTCTGGTAATTCCAGTCGTAAGGACAGATAACAATTACCATTTTCTAGTCTTTCACAATCAATATGCACATATTATGCATATTACGTGCAAGAACGGACGACGCCAGGCATCTGCCATAGTACGACCATGTCTTGTGTCTTAATAATCTCCTTCCAGGAGATAATTCGGAGTTATTCCTTAGCCATCGGAATTATTGTTAACCTCACTTCGAGGCTCTGGACCGATCAAATCGGCGGCATGATTGCATTCTTGGCTTATGAAGGGTCCTGTGGTTCAAGAGCCTGGATTCTAGAATCTCACGGGTCCCGTTCGAGGCTTTCGCTCGCAGCCACGGTCTCGTGCAGCCGGTAGTCCAAACTGCTAGGAAGTGATCCTTGGAAGGTCGTACCGCTCGCGTTTCGACCGTTTCGAATTCCTCAAACCTCCAGGCTCATGGTGCCCCTGCCATTTTGTGGTTTCATAGCTGAGAACGCCTATAAACCAGAAGCCCTCGAATATTCGTATATTTCGCACCAGAATCCAGTTCAGTAATTTCCTCTCTGATTGTGACGAGATAAGATGAGATGTCGGTGTTCGCTGGCCATCGGAAATATAATGAGTTCGTGCCAATATGGTATTTGTCACATCCATTCGATCTTCTAATGGTCGGGATAGTTTGCACCGTTGTATTATATCTGGCAGAATCATTTGTTGTAATTAGTAGAAGATCTACTGCTCATGAGTGAAATGTTCCCCCTGTTATTTTTTGCAGAAGTACGCTTTTACTTTGCACAAGATTCGAAATTACGTAACGAGGCGATAGCGGGTCATAATTATTCTTAATGAAGGAAGCGTAGTCGGGAAGAAGGATAAGCGTGATATATGAAGCGCACGCGACCTTTTCATCAATTTGTGTTGTACGTATAGCAGGGCGCACTGCTAGTTCCGATGGTTTTGTCGGTGAAACGAAGACTTCGTGTCTCGTGTGACAGGCATAAACGAACACCGCAGTAAGGGGGTTGAGGGAACGGAGCCGTGAAGGAGGGAGTTGCGTTGAACGGAAGTAATCCTCCCGCCACCATAAATGCAGACGTACATCAGCAACGTGTACATAACGTCCACCTAAGAATCATCTACTGTACCGTAAACGCCGGACATTATGAGCTCGCGTGAGCTCTTTATGAGGTTTTGTACCATAAAGAATGTGCGGGAAAGCAATTTCTATGTTTTAGACCGTTAAGCGTGACACTAGTTTTCGGCAGCAGTTATACTCTTGCCGGCGTATTTTTAAATAATTGCTAGAGATACCTCTTCCATCCACTAACACCAACTTATTTTCCGATGAATGTAAGTATGGTAATGAAAGTATACTCTTTAAAATGGCAGCGTACTTTTTTCGGATTTCTGCTACTATAATAAGCTAAATTTTGCCGGCTTTTTTTCCCGCGAAAGTCAATCTAAAAGTATCACCAAACAATTCTATTGGTACAGTGATTCATTATTTATCAGGGTTATCGAAGAAATGCACCTGCTGCTAGTCACACTGATACTTATCTTATCTAAAATTTAACGTCACAGATGTGCTTCGCGAATGCGATCTGCGTTATGCATACAATGTTATTAGAACAAATTGCATTAAAGTCGGGAGTCCTCTCTTCTACGAAATCAATAATCAATAAATACACAGGTGAAACTGATCATTTCTCATAAGAATGGATATTTGATGGAAGGTCGAAAATTAGAACGTCTCATTTATCGTTTATTAAATTGCGATAGTTTATATAAACGTTAACATCCGACTTCTCAAGCGTATCTGCGTCTTCCTCTAACCCGAACATGATTTTCCATCCAAGAGTATTTCCCATACGTTTGGTAGCCAAACCATTTTTCATTTATTTACTATATTCCATCCTGCGGTGTGTCCCTTGCACTATTCCGCTGTCCATCAATTTCAAGTTTCGTCTTGCTCCCATTTCCATTCTGTCTCTTCAGACTTCCTTCTTAGGGTTATCTTAAAAGTTTCGAATTGTTCGTCTTCGGTTGGCCAATTAAATTCCGTAGGATCATCCTCATCATTATCGTGCATCGCATTGCCTTTCTCATCGAAACTCGGGGTTTTATTGGGCTCCGCTGAGGTCGACTCGGCCTCATCAGATCGAGAGCTTTGTTTGGTTGCATCGGTGTCAGAACTTCTGCTCTGCGACAAAGTGTTTGATTCGGACTCATCATCAGCAAGAGAGCCCTCTACGTCCTCGGAGTGTTCGGTGCTCGACTGGTGCTCCATCGATAGAACTTCGTCATCTTTGAGTTTCTTTTCCACTAAATGTTCCTTGGATTCTTTAATAGCGTATGCAGCAGAGCGATCTTCCTCTGATCGAGATTTTTGCATTTGCCAAGCTTTCTTAAAAGGATGCTCCCGTTCCTGCTGAACAAGTTTGGGCCTCTCAGGTAAAAGATATTCCGGGTCCTCCTCGCTGGCTTGACTTTTTATAATTGATTCTCGCTTATATAACCCCAAGTTAGTAGTAGTTTTAAGTGGTAGTGACTCTGTAGTTTCTTGCATGACTACATTCCATCCAGCATTCGACAAATCCGCCTCGTCTTGAGACAGCTTGGAGAGGTCCTGCAGGGATATCCGTTTACTTTCTTTCGTTAAAATAAAGTTATAGCCCGAAACCTCTTCGTCCTCCTCAAGAGAGGTCACTTGACTGCCGCTCGTATAGGATCGTCGTCTCGAAGAGTCCCAAGTAGTCTCCTCATCGCTCTGAATATCTTCCCTCGGTGGTGGCGCCTGTTCCCGATATTCTCGTCGCAGCCTATAAACAGTATCGTCCTCCGGCTCAGTGGGTTCCTGGAAGGAACCTTGCAGTACGATACGTGGATCAACACTCGTAGTCCAGGAGTCCATATTATCATCACCGGAAGGATCTCTCAATAGAGCGATCTTGCCTTCCGCTGAAGATCTTCGCCTGGGATCTCTCGAGCCCTCTTCCTCCAAAGAGCCTTTCTCTTCCATTGGGTGCTTCTCCATGAACTGTTTCCTGCGGGCTCTTAATTCGCTCTCCCACTCTTCCTCGTCGCTAATTTTCGACTCTACCGGCACATGCTTCTTTTCAAACCTTTTACGCTGCCCGGATTCCCCCTCGCTCTCTGAAGAGACTGTTCGCCTTACGTCGCCAGATCGTAAAAGAGGGGTTCTTGCTTGTCTGAGTGTAGTTTCGTATTCATCACTCACTACGGCGCTAATTCTTGACTCGGAATTTCGGGATGGAGGTCGCTCTTTACCAACGAATTCCCAGCCACGGTACTCCTCTGGATCTTGTGTCCCAGATCTGCCTCTTGATTCAGATCGTCGATATTGCCTCGTGTCATCTCTTTCTTCTCTCCTCCCAGAGTATTGGTCATCCTGTTCCCTTTGTCTGCTTGGTGCTCTTTTACCATCAAGACTTCTAGAAGTAGAGCGTCTGCTTCGCTTTGCTGCTTCCTCGCGTGCCTGCTGCATCCTGGTGTACTCCAAGATTTCTTCTTCAGAGTCATACGATAAATCTCTCTGACTGCTCCTACCCCTTCGACCTTTCTCCATATATTCCTCGTCACCTCTTGATAATTTAGCGCTTGGTCCTTTAACCCAATCGTAAGTCGACATTGTTGTCGGTTCATCTAATTCGGTTCCCACAAAAGACTTGCGTCTACTCCCACTGGATTTCTTCAGTAATGGCGGTCGAGTACCTTCCCCATCTCCAACATACTCATCAACAGATTTATTCTCGCTTTGAACTGTGTTCTTTTGTTGGTCCGTTCCGGTGCGGGCGAATTCGTCATCTACGCGAACTCCGTCGTCCTCTAAAGTCTTTGTTTCGAGTTTCTCTTCATTCCCGGAAGCTGGTTTCTCTTCGGTCAAATAGCCGGATGTCAAACCGTCGGTACTTTCCATTATAACATTTTTCACTTCCTGCATCGGTAGATCAAAGAGCAATGTCAGCACGATCGAAGCAAATAGAACTGTAACAACCTCTCCAGTGTCAATCTAGAAAGCATAGAGAATTTCAGGAATGATTGGTCGTGGTCAAAATCTGTAATCAATGACTAGTGATTTTCAACTATATTGATATACCACTCACAGCTCTGTGAAGCTGAAATTCTGTTGAATATCTCGTGGTCCCAACGTTGTAAAAAAATACTGCGAATTGTGTTAAATACACTGCGTATGATATCCTACTCAAAAGCACCAACCAGTAATTCGACAGCAGTCTGTTGATTAGACCTAAAGGAACAAATTATATATTTTATCGTGAAGGGTTGTATCATATCGTTAAAGTGACTAATCGTGTCGGAGAATCGCAGACCTCCATTATTCGTAAAGCATGCAAATATGAACCAGCCCAGGGCCAAGGCCCATACAACTGGACAGATCACAGTATAGTGCGTCGCTTCTTCCACATCGTACACGTAGTCCCTTTTGGCAAGCCGCCAGGGTGAAAATAACGACCATGATCCCAAGGCCATGGCGACCAACCATCCCAGCATTACCACTAGCTGAAATCAGTACGTCAATGTCTCACAAAGGATAATGGAGTAAACTTCGAAAAGGAAAAATCGATGGTTTACCTTGTGAATTTTAACATTCTTTCCTGTGTAATGTAGCAACACACCGAGCCCAACACCGCAAACATACGGTGTCGCTCGATGCAACGGCAGTGCGTAAGTTAAATTGGCAGTCTTATAGAGATTCTTTAATCTTGAATCGATACAATTGATGAATAATTTATACACAATTTGGTAGACGTCATTAATAACATCAAGATACTTACGACATTCCATGATAAATAACGACTGAAAGATTGTTGCCGGCTGTTGCTATGTATCGAAGAGTAGCGGACAGCAGTACGAAGAAGGATATCAACAGGATGCCGATAAGAGGCTTGAAGTGCAGAAAAAACACTAGCATTGGAGCTAGTAATGACAACTGCATATCTAAAGCCAATTGGTGGGTGTGTGTTGCACACTGCAATAACGAAAAATATAGAGAGAGTTTTCTAACTCAGTATAAATGGTTTACAGCAGCTTACCGTCTCCTCGAAAGGGAAAAAATTCTGAATGTAAAGTAAGTTCGTCCAGGCGTTATTTTTACAAAGCTCCGCGTTTGCCAATACCACGCTGTTCCACTGTGGTCCCGATCCTATGTGCTCCATGACAAAAGCATACCAAAATACAATGACCAACAATGCGGGTGTTAATCTACGATAAAAAAGAACGGAATATCGATATACGAAGGTAAACGAAGGCTCCACAGCAATTTGACTTGCAACACCGAGCAATTTACAAAGCCAAACAGAAACTATGTACGCCAAACTTACCTAATATATCGTGCAATAAATCGACAAAACCAGCGGATCTCACCGCGCACTGCATTCTCTTTTGCCATATTATAAGCAGTAAGTACACCGCTAAGTAACAAAAACGCGTCTGTATAAACCCAAGAGGCTCTCAGTAAAGAGCTTATCGGGTAATTTGCAACCTGGCAGAAGATTCAATAAGATAATCATAGTAATCCGATAACGCAATTTCTCGTAGAAAAGTGAAAAAACTGGGCTGCAGACGTACTTCGGTGAGTGAAATTCGATTTGAAAAGGGCAACCTCGAAATTGGTATGAGTTGGTGAGCAATATATAATGCAAAGGTGACAAGAGCTCTTATACCATGAATGCATGTAATATCAGCTTCACTCGATCCTTCTCTCAATAAAGCTTTCACAGTTCGTCGTAGGGAAAAGGACATTATTATCCGCTCGGAATAGTTACCTAGGAAATGCAGTGGAATCTCAAGAATATCAAACTGAAATATTACAACCTTTGCTTGGACATTGTCATTACATTGGCATTACCTTTTCTATCAGACTGCACAAGGTAATCCCGCACCGTCGCCACAGCAGCTAGGCAAATGATCATTGCGTAAAAGTACCTGGAAGAAAATCGATAGGTGTAGTGAATATTCTTGAATGTACAAGAGGTATTGCTGCTTGAGTCTATTTAATCTGACGTGAATCAGCCTGCCCTCGTGAGGTGGAACTTTACTTCAAAGATACCTACAGAACGCCGATCGTCTCTTTCGTGTAAGTTCGGGATCTCTGCTTGACATAGCACATGTTGGAATCAACGTCGACGCTGAATTTAATACCCGCAGTCACGTTGTAGTCGCTCAGTGCGCGTTCCAGCACATTTTCAGCGTCTTCGGCGGAACACGCCGCTGGAAGACAGAGAGCCCAGTTCACCGTGGTGAACTTTGGAATGAAGTGGCCCGGCTAAAATGTTCAAGCAACCATTGGCAAAGGTGAACGTACCAGAGAATAAGGACCTGGTTCAGTTCATGCAGCTGAATTATTAAGTTAAAAGTTCCCTAAACTAGAAACCTAGTCGGCTAACTTACATCACGCATGCTTCCCCTAATAAAAGTGCGAGATTGCATTAAATGCACTGGCAGCTTCATGTCAGGCTTCGAAGCATACAGATCTATACTGGCCAAGCAATATTTTCCTTGCACTTTTATCGTCCTCTCCTCGACTTTCACGTGTGCCAGGACTCCCAAACACTGATCGAAATCACCCAACTGGTTCACATTGCCACGCAGCAGACCCGAGGGAATCTTTGCACTCGAATCTAGCACTGCATTTCAAATGGAATTACTTTAAATTCTTCATGTTTCTTCACTTCATTGAAAAGGAAGGTGTTTCTCATACATTCATTGATAAGCTCCGCTCAACGAGTATTTTATGTGTAACATGTAAAACTTACTCTGAAGTGCCCATAATTTGTATCCTCTTAATTGACGTAGGAAGATCTTTCCATGCTGCTGACACTCCGGGTCTTCGATGGCTGTGAAATTCGGCACAAAGGTCGGCACTCGTAGTATCGCATCGTTCAACTCCCCGAGAGTTATGGAACCATGTGCGCTCCTCTTCGTTTTCGATTCTTTTTCTAGAAATACGTTTTCAGCGTTTATTTTATAAACGACACAGGACACTTGTTGAATGCTGCACTGATTAATATATTTAAGTAGAAAATAGCAAGTCGATTTCATCGTCATACTCACTATCAGATCCCGACACTTGAACCGGCTTAGCAGAAGATGATTCCGCATCCACTTTTCTAATAGTCTCCTTTGCAGTGGCCTTCGCCTGCTTGGGGATGTCCGCCTTTGTAGGAATTTTTACCTTGCTTTCTGATTTTACCGTCGATTTACTTTTAGATTCTTCAGGCTCGATTTTCATTATCTTTGCAGGTTCAACCTTCTTTGTCGCATCTGCCGGCTTAACATTCTCTGCAGATTTTTTTGCACCCTCGGGTGGTTTTTTAGAAGTGTCCAAGGTTTTCTTATTACTATCTTCTCGAACCTTCGGAACCTCCTTAGTTTCCATAGTTGACTTTTCCACAGGAGGCAAAGTGGGCAAAACGGTTGCCGGCTTTGGCTTGTCTTTGTCGGCAAGTCTTACTTTTTCTAATTTTCTCGGTGGTGGAGCAGGTTTTTCTGGTTGCGGGGTGGTTTGGTCCTCCTTTGATTCCTCTTCGTCGTCCTCCTCGTCGTCCTCTTCGTCGTCATCCTTAGTCTGATCATTCTCCTCATCCTCGTCATCTTCATCTGCCTCTTCATCCTCGTCGCTTTCATCATCATCGACATCCATGTTCTCCTCATTGTCTTCCTCGTCCAGTTCGGCATCCTTGCTTTCGTCATCTTCGATATTTCTCGTTCGTTTTACTTCAGTATCATCCTTCTCATCGTCGTCGGCCGTCTCAGTTAGTTTTCCATGTGTCTTCGAAGATACGATTCGTGTAACGAGTTTCTTTACAGCTTTCTCCGAAGTTGCAGCCGTCTTCGATTCTACTTCTGGACTGTGTGCTTCTTTATCTTCTTCGTTACTGTGTTTTGTGCTTTTAACAACCTTCACGGTCTTGCTCGAACTATAGATATCTTTCTTCGAGTCCCAATTCCTTTCCGGTACGCTTCTCTTAAAACTACTCTTCGGAGGTTCTTCATCTTCATCGTCATCGCCGTTTCCGTCTTCTTCGACGTCGTCGTCATCTTCCTCGTCATCATCGTTCTTTTCGTCTGAAGTCCCGAAACCATCGTCCTCTTCTTCATCCTCATCATCTGGACCCCCGATATCATCGTCCTCATCTTCATCCTCATCCTCATCGTCACCGGCCTCGGAATCTTCCAACTCTTCTTCCAGGAGTTCCTCATCACTCTCATCCTCCACCAAAACTATCGCCTCGTCGTCGTCGTCATCGTCGAGGTAGATATCAACAGTTTTCACTTTGGCCGTTCTCGCGGTGGCAGCGAGCTTGGAGTATCCGAGCTTCTCGCGTCTCGATGTCGTGTCCCCCGAGTCGGTCTGATGATCTTCCAGTGACGTCACGTCGACAGGTGGTTTCCGGTTAGTGGGAAGTCGTTGCATCGGTGGCTCGTGCCACTTTTGACCCGCCGCTGTCGGCGCGCTCATCCTCTCACTGCATCTGCCGAAGATGGGATCGCAACGAGAGCGTTGTCCCTGCTCACTAGTCGCGGGTTGTTGCGGTCCATCGCGGATTCTGAAGGCGTAGCAGCAACTGTAAAGCAACACAAGGAGCGCGAAGAAACCGATGCACTTGCCCAGAAGGGCGGCAGCCATGTCACCGTCGCGTTTACATGGAAGAACCGCCGATGCAGCAGCGGGCCGGAGCTTTGCC
This sequence comes from Ectemnius cavifrons, assembly GCA_964023945.1. Taxonomy (NCBI): domain Eukaryota; kingdom Metazoa; phylum Arthropoda; class Insecta; order Hymenoptera; family Crabronidae; genus Ectemnius; species Ectemnius cavifrons. The sequence goes on from OZ030375.1 coordinate 6,552,903, forward strand.
AGCGGATATCAGCAACCTCGATGCCAGTGGTGGCTACCGCCAAGGAGAGACCAGGCTGACCAAGAAGAGGCCCCGTGCCGCCGAAATTCCACCGAGCCTTCGTGACTTCCTGGTAGCGCCGGTTTTCTCGCTTTCCCTTCCCTCGGCGGAAAGAATGCGTAACCCGGAGAGCCCCGACCGACTATCCTATCCGCCTCCACCGACGTGGTAGACCCCGGGCCACCACGTCTACAGCCGAGCGTGCCTTGGGGAAAATTAGAGCGCATGGCATCCGCCCAACCAGCTAGGAGTTTTATTTAGCATCAACATTTCCGAGACTGCCGAGCGACGGCGGCCACATCAAGTCATGAAAACGCACGCGCCCAGGCTTGCTACTACTACTTCGGCTGCTGCTGCTACTGCTGCTGCTGCTGCTCCTGCTGGCGGTGCTGCTGCTGCTGCTGATACTTCGCTCGCGCGCACTTTCATCGTCCCGCTTTTCAGACGCGCCGCATCCATTACACAATTTTTGCATTCGCCGTAATGTGTGCGCGCACGGCCTTCCCGGAGCGGGCGATCGAAAATAATGCTGCTTCTCATTCTCGTCCGCCAATCACTGCCTTTGGAAAGAAGCTGACGATTTGCCATCAGCCTTTGGCCTGGCGTCACCGCTCTACCCAAAAGCGCTATCGGCAACCTGGTACGCAACTTTTGGGAGCAAACCAGATTATATCCATTCGTACTCTGTTTGGAATCACTCACTAGGTGCCTGAATGCGCCATCATTTCGAGCTGGCGAGTTAAATTCTATCGGTGAAAAATGGATGCAAGCACTCGATATCAATAAGCTCTCCGGTTTATTGGAAATGCGAGCCAAGGGCTAAACAATTATCGAGTCCCGGAGCATTTTTATTTCAGTAAAATTTTCCAGAAATGCAGCAACTTTTTAATAAGAGATAATAATTTGACATGGAAGCAGAATTCGTTGTTTAACTCTTCTTTTTATAATTTTTTATCTTATGCGAAAGGTTACTGTTGAAGAATATGTATTCTGTACACAATTGTATACTTCGATGCGAATTTAATGCGAACGTACTTTGAACTTACATAAATTTGTGCAGAAAGGGGACTGCCGGTAAGAGAATTATCACAGACCGATAACAGGTTATTTGGATAAACAATGACTCTTCAAGTTCATCTATACCGGTGGCTTTCCGGGCATTCGCACTCCTTAATAAACAGCCTATTCGGTGCATAATGATACGCACTACGAGATATCAAATTTTTCACGATAACAGCCAAGTTTTTATAATTGGAAGATTTGTGTGCACATGCGACCAAGAATGGATGTGGATACATATGAATATGTATAAAAAAAAATGATAACAAAGGATTACTTATCGAATAAGAGATTTATTAAATCGGAATGGTTTCCCTAGATTCACTTATTGGATAAGACGCTGACAGTCTACTGCCAAAGCAATCTTGAAGCCAAAGCCGCAATTGGTGATTGTGTCGTGATATATAATATCTTCCATTCTTTACATTATTCAGTCAAGCACGCTCCTCTCCAGGAGCAACATCCATGAATACTCTGCGGTCCATCGATCTCCGAGCAGTGTACACACTGCAAAGTCAACAAAGCAAATAAATTCGTGCATTAACAACAAGTGATTGTAAAGCTACACCGCCGCAAAAATGTATAGGATTTTCCTTGTGCTTGCGGCGATAGTCTCGCTAGTCTACTACTTTCTAATCGCGAACTACAGTTACTGGCGAAGAAAAGGAGTAGTGCATCCGAAACCTGAATTGATTTTTGGCAATTTGGGCAAACTCGCGCGTATGGAGCGCAATCTCGGCGAAACCTATCAGGAACTCTACGAAAAGTACGATGGCCATCCCTACGTTGGGATCTATGAACTTCGAAGACCAGCACTTCTATTACGGGATCCAAAATTGATCAAGCAAGTTATGATAAAGGATTTCAACTACTTTCACAGTGAGTACATTTATTTCGATCGGCGTTTAACACTCGTTGCTTCGATGAAAAAGAAACTGACTTATGATCTTATTTCACAAGGTCGCGGTATGACATACAATCCAAAGGTAGATCCACTTTCCGCACATATACTCCACTTGATCGGCGACAAATGGCGTGCCAAACGCTCCAAATTAACGCAAGTCTTTACATCGAGCAAAATACGCGATGTGTCTGTGCAAATAGAGAAGACAGCCGATCAATTTACAGTGAGTAATATATCAACAGCTTTATTGTTACCGCTGAAGTTCAACTAAGTCGAATAAAACCATAATTGCTGTAATAATGAGCATAAGCGATCCTTAATGAATGTGTTCTCCATCCTGACCGGCTTTATTAACGCGTCCGTCGCCCTAGGAATTCGTGCGACAATACGCTGACAATGAAGAAACGGTGGAGATGAGGGAGCTGGCTGCCAAGTTTACCTCCGAGGTCATCAGCACTTGCTGCTTCGGCTTCGAGTCTAATTCAATACAACACGAGCTCTCGGAATTTCGTGTGATATGCAAGAAAGTCCTCGATCCATCGACAATATTGACAGTGAAGCGCTTTGTGCGCAATTATTTGCCCTGGCTTTATGAAACACTGCAAATGGTCATCACCCCGAAAGAAGTAAATAACTTTTTTCCTTGGATGATCTGAAATATGGTAGCAAAAAGTTCTATTTTTGATTTATGCCAACGTTTGTCTAACCAAAGGTGACAACTTACTTCACGAGAATCGTTAAGGAAATAGTAAGTTACCGGGAGGAGAACAATATCTACCGTCCCGATTTCATGCAGACCATGCTGGAAATAAAGAAGGAGAGTATGGGAAGATCAGGGAAGAAGTTGCAAAATCGCCCGGCGCAAACTAATCAGGAGCAGGAAAACGAGAATCCAGCAGTGAACGGCGATGCCAGCGACACAGGTATTAAAAGTAATTAAATGTTCGCACGCGAGTTAACACAAGAGCCGGCTCGTGAAAATTCGCGCTTTGAAATTCCGTAATTAAATTCCTCTCCGCTCTTCCCTCTCCTCTCTCCAACTATCATATCTTCAACCCCGGGTGGGCTTCATTTGGCGAGGGCTTTAATTCATTTTTCATTTCGCATATCAGGTGCTCATTCACACTGCACTGCCTATACGATTAGTCGACAATGCTCTATAATAAGTATCCGGCAACTTCGGAAGGATATTCCCAACGAGAGAGAAAGGGAGAGAGCTTGTACAAGCCTATCATACACAACATTTGTTTCAGTGTTCGATGATGCGGCGATTATCGCGCATTCGTTTTTGTTTCTGTTTGCCGGCTTCGAAACGTCGTCGACCGCAATGAGCTTCGCGATGTACGAATTAGCGGCTAATCCAGAGATTCAGGAGCGACTGTATAATGAAATACGAGACGTCCTTGAAATACATGGGCGCGCTTCTTACGAAGCTATTTCTGAGATGCACTACCTTGATCGAGTTGTGAACGGTAAGTTCTGGTTGACTCCAATTCTCCAACTGTTTCCACTGTTCAAGTGCTTGGCCGCGTAGCGCGTTCACGGGGAACACAGTTGAATACATACAGCATTCGAACCAACGGATGATACAAACCTTTCTACCGCTCATCGGTACTTTACCTTCCGCCGGATTAGAGAAATGAAGGAATTTGTTTTAATTATTCAACCTTAGATTTTCTACAAGGTCTATTACATATTGCATATAATTTACATTTATAAATTCTTACATTTAATAACGAACATTTTTATATACTCTGCATTAGCGTGGGTAAAAAAAATTGTTTCATTACGAACACTTACCAAATTAAAGCAACTGTCAATGATTGCGCGTATTCAGGCATCATATGTAAACTTAAAAATTAGTGTGGCACGTAAAAAAAATTGCGAGGAAATCACTTTCAGGATTGCAGCATTTCAAACGAAAAGAAATCTGAAATCTGTATAATTGAGGGGTTTAGTTGTTTTAGTATCAATCTGTTGTCATAGTAGTGTAATGTGATAGTCTCGAATTTAAACAAAATCATAATCATTGTGAAAAACATGCAGAAACCCTTCGCAAACACCCACCTGCTGGCGCAGTTGGACGAATGTGCAATGAGAATTACACCGTTCCTGGAACGGACCTCGTAATCGAAAAGGGTACAATGGTCACAATGCCCTTGCATGCGATACATCATGATCCCAAATATTTCGAGGATCCTTATAAATTTGACCCAGATCGCTTTCTCGAGGAGAATAAAAGGAAACGCGAATCAGGCACATTCCTTCCGTTCGGCGACGGACCACGAAACTGCATTGGTAATACTTTCTCTACTAATAAAATTTTATTTTTTCGTTGCCAAACATACTACGGGTTGGTAAAAAACACGAGGATATTTGATACCTTGATTCTTCTTATACCGCAGGTCTTAGATTTGCCAATGCACAGACAAAGGCAGGACTGGTTGCAATCCTAAAGGACTATCAGTTTAGTTTAGGACACCAAACATCAGTACCTTTGGTATACGAGACCAAATCGCTGATATTATCAGCCAAATCAGGAATATGGGTGAAGATTCGTCATCGCCAGAAGTAAATTGGCCGATGAAAAAGTGAGAGATTTTGTGGGAAGAATGATTGTGATCAATCTCGTCATCGACAGTTAGCTTTTATATCGTAATATGCGTATGTCAACAATATTAATGCCCCGAAAAGGATCAATCGAAAAATTGAAGGCTAATCTAGCAAGCATCGGTGCATACACGCGCACATAACACGCTTATCGAATGACAGCTTATAATACTGGATTGTGATCACTCAAAAGATCAGTCGAACACTTTTCAATCTATAAACTTTACTTGTATATGTAACACATGTATATGCTCTACTGAAGCGACGAGGATCAGTAGCGTTGTCGCTCTAACAGTATTAGATAGCTCACCGGGGAATACACTTTTCGCATATACTAGCAATCGCTCGCGAACAACGCTTTACACCGGGCGAATGCATGCAACCCGGAAGTAAAACCAATTGGCGTTACGATAAATTTCCAATTTACTGGCAAAGCGAGAAATAATTTCGTGCGTGAAACACGATCAAGCCGGAGCGCGCGACCTCCGTTTTCCTGGAAAAAGGTTTTATTGGCAATCAATCAATGTAGGCGTATATGCTATGTACGTATACCGGGGAAGGTAATCGGCACACAAAAACGTCCCGAAACATTCTGGCATTGTGTTACCGGCTGACCTGCGAATGCACGTGCAATTGCGCAAAGCTATCACTATCTGTCGGTGCAGATGATGGTGGATGCATTGTTGCGCGATACGGAGAGTAAAAACTCACGGTTCGCACAACATGCGATATGGAATTAAAAAAATTGCGACGCACTAGTTCTTTTTAGCAATTATTTACTGTCAGTCAAAACATATTAATGTTGAATTTTTACGAATCGATAACGATATCCCATTGATATACAATTATAATTGCGTATATAAATTTGTGATCATAATATTATGTATCCCAAAACATTTAAACTATTTTCCGTGCACTCCGCATTTTGGTATAAATAAATTACTTCTCGATGGTTTATTCTCAAGCAGACTTAGTGCCATTTACATCTCACATTTTTCGCTTGAAATATTTTTCTAACGTTCCCCAGCCATTTCTTTGAAAGATGAGGCAACCCGACTACGCACGGTTTCAAGATGAAGTAACACGTAGCACTCTTTCCCGAGAAACCAGGTCAGTTATGTACATTCACCTTCTTAGAGTGTACTATACAGACGGGGGCGACCAATACTACTGGGAAATCTTGTTAGACTGAAGTTGGTCTTCTATTTGCGGTTAAAGCTAGGTAACAGAAAATAATTTTTAAGGCCTACTTGTCGTAACTTTAATCCGTAGACGCGCGATGTTTTTCGGTAAGACCACGTCAAACCCTAAAGATAATAAATTAACAACGCACACAATATTTATTTTCACCAGTGACACGTATTGAAGTAGGAATGTAAATGATATTGTATCGATACGACGCTTAACACCAATATCTTGCTGATCTTGAAAACCTTATCACTTCTCCGCTATCTCATTCTCAGAATGCAAGAGCAGATGGTCTTTAAAGTCGAAGTGGAAACAATAGGAACGTCGTAAAGCGCATGCATTAAAATTCCACGATTTATTTTTGACTTCTCAATATAGATATTCATACGAGGAATTATACATCTCTTATCAATCTAGAACGGGTTTTATGGGCAACTTAATTAATCGTTGTTCAATTACTTCTCACTCGGCAAGAATGATAACCAGTCCACTAGAATCCAACTCTATTAGAAATAGAACTTGCTTCGAACCATCTAAGAATGCGGTAGAGATTGCGCGTTCGATAGAATGAAACAGGCAAAGTCGTACGTTCAACAGGTCTTGTTCGATATTTCATGAATAGATGCAAAGAGAAATCTGTCAAGCATATTTTAACACTAATAAAAGAATCTAGCGAACACGAAGAACACGATCTCTACTGATGGAACCAAACGGAGTTCACTTCACGGACTGCCAGCTAATCCAACGCTCTAATAGATCTGTTGGAGAATATTGGTAGAGAGGGTAAACCTCTTTGAGATAACCGAGTCAACTCGAAGCCGGACCGTAAGTTCAAGCACGAGCCCAGCTCGGAGCACGGGTACAAGGTCTCTATAAATGCGTGAGTTTGTTCATGACTTCCAGTCGGCGGGAGGTCAGCCTTTCGGCGTGAACGATACCGTGTGCCAGTTTCACGGTACGTTTTCCTCATTTTCGTGCCTTCCGCCCTCTCGACTTCTCATTAATCCGGTCTCGCCGTTTTATATTACGCACTCCCTGTATAATACATTCTGCATTGTCACGCTTTACGATCGTTCAAAGCGCATCCGAACTTAGTTGCCGTGGCGCTGCGATTGAAGATTAAAATCGACTGCCGCATACACCGTGAACTTCGGCAACGACGAGAATCATATAATCTACTTGTGTTTCTCCAACAAGCCGGTATAAAGTGTGAAAAGTGACTAATTAAAACATAAACGCCGTTTTAGAAAGTTATGTGCCAGTTTAACAAAATGTTGTGAGGTTTCAAGCAAACAGTTTGGGATTATTGAAAAAGAGAGAGCGCGGTGACTCTGTTATCACGATAAGTAGGTGCAATCGGTTGATTTTAACGATATGCCTCATGTGCTGAAGTATCATTGCGTGTGACCGTAAAAGCCTCTCCTAATCTCGAGACGTATATCTTGGCACGCAAATCATTGGAATGTTAATTACTGTAGATAATTCAATAAAATGCATCTAAAGTCTAGTATTATTAGACTTTAATACATTCTATGATATATGCTTGTTCTGCACATGCGCATCTATACATAGATGAAGCACTTTTGCCCCACGTGAAACCGAGACGTCCACATATCGCACATGTTTGTGTACGTTGGTACATACAAGCACGGAATACAACCGGACGTCACTAGCTTTGTGCGCGAGTATAAACACTACGACTACCGAAGATAATCGGCAAGTGATCGATCGTATAGCAGAGAAACGGCTCGAAGAATTCAAGTAAAATAGTTTAATGCACAAGAGCATTATAACAGAATAGTGTACAGTTTTCATTGGCTCGGCCTAGTCATGTTATTCATAACATCAGCCTAGTGTGATTCATCATCCTTGTTAAGAAGGAGAAAAGTAATCGAATTATCAGTTAGACGCGAAGTGCGTGCAATCAAGAGCGGCGAGATGTTAAACTTACTGAGGGAAGTGCTGGATCCCTATCTCCTGTTTGGTCTATTCCTAGGAGTTTTATACTTCTTCTTTACTGCGACTTTCAACTTCTGGGAGGAGCGTGGTGTACCTTACCGAAAGCCAACGATTTTCTTCGGAAATTTCGCCTCCATGTTACTCTTCAAGACATCCCTGCCAGATGGTGTAAAGGACATGTATGAGTGGTTCAAAGACGAGCGTTTCTTTGGTGTATTCCGCGTGAGATTACCCGTACTTATTCTTCGTGATCCCGATCTCATCAAGACGATTTTTGTGAAGAACTTCGCCTGCTTCTCCAATCGCGGTATACCAGTTAATGCACAGGTAATCATAAAGTGAGTCTACCGGGAGAATGTAGTCATGATAAGGTCGTCATTGGTGCACTAGATAGACCAACATGTGCATGGATAGAGTCATATGCATGTAACTTGGTCAGTGACCGAGCGTTCCAAACCTGTTGATAGATCCCCAATACGTTTCAACATACATTTCATGGGCAACACAGTACTTTACCCATTGAAAATGTGACGCGAGCCACTTGGTATTTTCACAATTGAATAAAGGATGCTCGAATCTAAATCAATTTCATTGTTGTACCGAATTTATTTAAGTGAAATTGCAATAAATAGTTCTGTGATAACAATTATATAATTAGATAGAAAAGTGCGTATAATCGCAGGCAGCCGATTGAACTACACAAGTCGATCATTGATCTGTGCTAGACGTAGATAAGAAAATGGTCTTCCCCGGTATATTATAAATACGATCGTAGGGAAGCGTATAAATCCTGTGATATCATCAACCGCAAATAAGTTGTAATCCAACTGGACCCCTGCATATATGAAATTCTCTCTTTAATAGGATCCATTATCCGGGCATCTGTTTAATCTCGAAGGGCAAAAATGGAAGGGACTCCGATCGAAATTGACCCCAGCATTCTCGTCAGGCAAGTTGAAGAGGATGTTCTACCTCTTGGCGGAGTGCAGCGCGGAATTTCGGAAATTAATCGACGCCTCAGCTGCAAGCGACCGTCCGATCGATATTCGTGAGCTGGCAGCGAAATTCACGATCGACGTCATCGGTACCTGCGCCTTCGGCATACAAATAAACGCCCTGACCGAGGAGGACTCTGACTTCCACAGGGCGGCGAAGAAACTCTCGAAACCTAGCTACAAAGCTACACTTTGGAGAATGCTACGAACCGCTATGCCTAAACTTTACAGGCTACTCGGCGTCCAAGTAATTAATCAAGAAGTCACCAGGTTCTTTAAGGACGTCGTGTCGCAGATGATTCGAGAACGCGAGCATTGTAAAATTAAGAGACACGATTTCATGGATCTACTGGTTGAACTGAAGAACAAGGGCACTTTAGAAAGCGATCCTGGCACCGTGCAGACTTTGACTGAAGAGGACGCCCAAGCTGCTAAAGAAATCGGTAACCGGATGTATAAACAAATACGTACTATGTAAACGACGGTTAAGGCAACTAAACATCGAAGGTCTTCTTCTCTCTGTTATCAAAGAAACGTGACTACTTAAAATAGATATTGTATAGTCCTATTTTAACTCGAAGATCATAGCACAGAAACAAGCAACGATGTCGAAAATGAGGAAGTCTGTGAATGGAAGAATCTTTATTCGTATTACGAATGTTTACAGGCTCATTATTGCGAGTGAACATTATGTAATCGGAATCGGCAGATAGAGCAGTTATTATGGCAAGATGGGATTAATGGTGCAATGTACGAGGGCAAATTAATCATGGCTAGACTGCTCGTATTGAACTCCATTCATAAGTCCGCCACTGAAATAAGTATACGAAGTGCATGCACTTTAGTTCTTAGCCCAATCAAGCTCTTATATTCTACTTACCAGCTATCAGATGGACAAGCGTGCGATAGTAATGAATTCAATCATACCAATAAACCGTGGAAAGTTTTCCTTATAGTATTAGAGTTATAGCCATTTATCGATTAATATTTCCCATTAATTTGTCGTGTTGCTGCTATTATTACTTATCTAGTTGATAGTGAAACTACTTGTAGAAAGTTATGCGGATCCAACCTCAAATCATTATTTTCTGTCACAGAACTGGACGATAATGCAATCGCGGCACAGGCGTTCGTATTCTTCGCTGCTGGTTACGAGACGTCCTCGAACACAATTGCATTCTGTCTCCATGAATTGGCATTGAACACAGACATCCAGGAGAGAACGAGGCAAGATATTCGAGAGGCTATTGAAAAGTCTGACGACGAATTGACGTATGAGGCCGTGCAAGATATGAAGTACCTCGACATGGTGATATTAGGTAACTTGGTGGAGAAAAACGCTCTCCCAGAATATCTGACACCGCATTAAACGCCGAGCACATAAAGACTGTTATTCGTAAAAATTCTCTTTTCACAGAAACTCTAAGGAAATACCCTCCGGCCTCGCTGCTCTCTAGAAGATGCGAGTACCGATATCAGATACCAGGCAGTAAAGTTGAACTACCAGCGGGAATGCGAGTGATTATACCGATTTATGGGCTCCACCACGATCCAGACTATTATCCAAATCCCGCAACGTTTAATCCTGAGAGATTCACGGACGAGAACAGACGAACGAGGCACCCATATACATACCTTCCATTCGGGGAAGGTCCACGAAATTGCATAGGTAGATTAGATCACTTAAATAACCGGCACTGCCAGCTACGACCCTCCACTTACCTTCGAATATATTACATCTCATACGTCCTTTGCAATCTTTTTCCATTAATATCGGTTGGTGAACAGTGAAACATTGTGACAGACCATCTCAAGTTTTAATCACGATAAGGCTTCACTGGAAAATACGAAGAGTTGGAAGGATCGTTTCTTGACATGCTCGAACAGTTCTTGAAAGCCTATTTAAAAACTCAAGCTTCAGTCTTTGAACTGTTTAATACTCGACATCCGGCGATTGTTGTCCTATCCTTACTATTAAAGTGTATGTCACGTTATTGATAGAACGGTTATCGTTCATTGCGGAAATCGCTGACTCACAGCTTCTTATAGAAGATTAAGATGACAAAACACGACGGCATTAGCAATTCGAGATGCTCAATCGTATGAACTGAGCACTACTTCCGCAATTCTCACCTCAACAGTCTTATATGTCATACATCACTTTCTCGGTTTCCAGGTATGCGCTTTGCACTCTTGCAAATCAAGGTGGGATTAATCTCGTTTCTACGGGGACACAAAGTGGAGGTCTGCGAGAAAACACCCACGCCTATTGTATTCAGTAGGCGAAGTCTAGTCACGACAAGCGAGAAAGGTTTCTGGTTGAAAATCAAGCCGATACCTTGAAAGATCTGTTTTAGCCGTTACAGAAAAAACTTGACGGAAAAGAGGTATTTACCGGCTGTAGTATACATTCCTTATGATAACTTAAGGAATTTTCCCTTCTAACCGAATGTCGATTCAAACATCGTACTTAAATCATGATGAAATCAGTGGCAAATAGTTACTTGACTATTACCTAAGTTAAGCTTAGGTGAATTGTACTTTTGAAAAATTTTCATCTGCATAACAGGAATTCCATTTTTATGCCAAGTTGTATAAACTTGATTGAATTCACTGCACGAGTCACATGCCCGCGTAGTATCAGTAAGAGATAAATTTCTACGCGCTGTACACAGTAATATACGAGGGACATACAACTGTGTTCTCTTCTTCGTCAGTGTTTAACATATTAAAATGGGTGTTGACTTACTTGACGCCCAAGTGTTTATCATGTACTGTGTTTGATAATTCCATTTTTCTTCTCGACAGTATACACTGTGTTTTCGATGCATTTTCGTAAACGTCGATATTTTTATATCTATTTTTGTACGTGATTTTTGTTATAGACTGTTTTAATGTACTGAATACCCTGTGTAAGTAAATATAAGATGACGTATACATACCTAAATATTCTTTCCTCTTTTCTCAACATCCATCATCCTTGATCACTAGCATTCTACTACTACTACGTTCTGCAGGAGTACTCGACAATTAAAAATACTTGGTGACTCTATATTCGTGGAACTACAAAAGTGCAAAGGCTGCTCCTTCCATTCATTCGACTCGTGAGAATGCGTAATTCTACCCTGTTATTTCTCAATACAACAGCTGCACGTGAAAGTAAGTATACAGGGATATTAAATTGTCGAAACAACTAGCAGAGTATGTGACAAATGACAATCTCCCTTTCTCTTTCTCTGTCCCTCGAAGAGTATCAGTGATATTGTTATAACCATTAGTATCTACGGTGGTCAGAACAGTCCACGCTGCTGAATGAAAGCGGTATTTCTAACTGTAAGTGGTCCCACGCAACCCATAAATCGAATTGCTTCCAATCAAATAAGGCGTGTGCTGGAGCGACAGGACGTGCTAAAGAATGATCATGCAGCAAAGGTGCAACCGGGTAGGCTGACACTCGCCGCTGTCGAGCAATCATTCTTTAAAAGAACTTCCTTAGTAGAAATGTTGGTACGATGTGGTAGGCCGTGCATGACCGCGTGTACGGTACCGCGCGCCGCTATATTATAGCATCAGCCTTCAGGCACATGTATAATCGTGATCGTAATCAAGTTTATTGCATTAAACTGCGATAGGCAAAGCTGCTGAGAGCTGTAGGCTCGTTGGCGTGCGTGTTAATTGGATTAAAAGTTATTCGCAACATTATTACCGTTTCGTAAGATTCACGGCGTTAATAATGTGACAAGAACCCCGTTGAGCCTACAATTGGGTGTCGCGACGAGCGCAAGAGTTTCCAGTGAACTTTCCAACATATTATCTGTTTCCCGAGCGAACGATTTCTCCTACGGTGAAGTGCGCCTTGTCCGACGAATTTCGCGCTACGCGTCTATGCACGCTGCAGCTGCAATTCACTGCAATTGCTGTGCCATTGTCCGTCGTGGCAGGAACTTCAAGCTACTGCGCTCTATTCGTGTTGGCCGACGAGCTGACGGGAGTGCGTGCAAAAGTGTGCCGAGTGGCGACAAGCAACCGAGAGTGACGACATTTGGTCGTTGTCGCGAAACAATGTCTACCATCCGATAATGCGGGACTCGTTTCTTGTAGCTCGACTGTAGAAACATTAAACGTGGCACCTGTCAGTGGGATCTGGTCAAGAATAATGCCAGGGTAGGCCAGGAATCTGTTTAAGAGGACGCGAAATACTTCCGACACCTTCGCCACCGTCGCTGACGGTGGCACTGCCTTTTTAAAGTCTCGACAATCAGCTGAGAATGCTTTTTCACTAAGTGTTATCTTAAGCATGCTTACTGATACGCTTTGTCACTGGCATCCGTCACTTTGACTCCTTCTTTACAAGCACTCTGATTTGATTATCATGAGCACTTCTAATGGGATTGCAAGGAATGTACAACCAACGCCTGTCACAACCATACGTTCATGTTGTTTGATGTACAGATTGAATGCACGACTCTAACGTGTTTCTTTCGTCCTGACTTGTTAGGAATAAAATTTTTAATGTTGCTACTACCACTCACTCATGTTTACTAAGTTTCCTTTCCCTCTGCTATCTCTTGCACACACTTGCTTCATTCGGAGCATTGCAAACACTGAACGATGAAGCATATCACCCACTGTGCTTTGAAGTTTCTATTTGTGCAAATTGCCCTGACGTGTATCTAACTTAACATATTGGTGAGAACTTGTGTCTAATTTGATCATAGATGTCAAACTACAGTGGAAACACACGTACTCAGAGATCAGCGGTGATTGATTATGAACGTCAGTTCCAAGAGGATCTGGAACGTGCACAAGCGCTGAGTTTAGAAAGTCTTGCCTTAGAAAAGTTTAAATTGCAAAAGCAGCGTTCTCAATATAATAGTGTTCAACATGAGGGTAGCCCTCAGAATAATGTGCATAGTGGAAACAGCGGTACATCGGAAACTGATAGCCTGACACCTGTAGAAAGGTATATTAAATTTAGTTGCATCAAAGTACCAATACCACTATAAATGTCGAAATGTATAAAATCATAAAAATGTAATTGCAGATTCCAATGCAGAAGTCGGCCACGACCTGGATCTTTTAATACCAATCAAACAAAGAATGCCGCGATAATAGCACCGCCCCCGATTCCTTGCAGAAGAAATTCAACCACAGCAACCACGAGTCAAGCCCCTATTACAGATCTAATCAATTTCACAAGTCCTGTTAAACAGGACACTTTGACTGAGTATTGCTCTACTCCTCCAGAACCACCTCCGTATGTTATCACTCTAGTAATAAATTTCACATTTGTATAATGACCATTAAAAATAATGAATCGACTACTTTCAGAAAAGCACCAGTAGAACCAAAATGGGAGAGCCATCCCTCATTTTTGAAAAAGCAATCCAAGGTAACACGCAGCAATAGTTCTGCGGGTTCTTATCAGTCTAGAGATTTTAGATATCATTCGCTCTCCCCTGGACCCAGAGCTGCCACAGCACCATGTACACCTGGCACACCTGGAATTAGTCCTGTCATGTCAAGAGCCAGTAGTATTAGTAGCAATGTACCTGATGCTGTACCACAGGCAAGTAACATTGTTTTTATTTTTTATGTTTGATCGATATATAATTACATGCCTGTGTGCCTTCTCCTATTCTTGTAAGCCAGTGTTTTAATATAAAAACTCTCATTACAGCCTGCATGGAATTCTTGTATTGTTACGCAATATTTTTCTGTTCAGGTATATTAATAATGCATTGGTAGTACTTGTGCTTGTATTATTTAATACTAAGGCCATTGTGAAATTCTAGAAATATGCTTTTATTAACTATGAAACTTTACAAAGTGATAGATTAGCAATAATTGAATAGCGAGCTACACGTCTGATATTTTTTGTCACTTTCATTTTAGATTCCTCCTTTGCCTATGAATTATAGACCAAGTATTGGCCCTGTTATGTGTGGTGCACAAATACCTGTATTTTCTAAGGAAGATGAGCAGCTAAATGTGTTAAAAGTAATTGAAAAGAAGCCAAATAGTAATCTTATAGATTTGAGCTCAATTGAGGAACAGGCGGATGATAGAACAAATGTTCGAGTCAGTGTGCTTGAAGCATTTGATCCATTACTAGTTAAGACTGAAGAACATAATAATACCACTCAAGGACAAAAAGAAGGTATTGTCTATTTTCCTCATAATTATTGTAGAGCCATTTTTCCTTACATTCTTCTACAGCAATGGAATGTTTTCAACAGATGCGCAATCCCAAGTGAGTGGATCAGTGTACGATCCATTCGACCCCTTTGATTACATGTATAGCACAAACGAAAGTGTTAATTCGGACCCAGTGTATGCTGCAGTGGAGAAATCTGCAAGATCTCCCGCAGTATCACCTGCTGCTCCACCCCCATTGCCTCCAAGAAACTCTTCTGCTTGGAACACCATTGAGAGGAGAAGAACATCACTAGATCGAAGGGTATGCTAGAAATTTTTTACTGTGTATAGATTCCAAAGAAAAGTTTCTTTTAACATTTTCAATTGTATCTGGTCTTCTCAGCAAAAACGGCAGACGCGGCTGTATGAAAATGTTGCCGTTAGAAAGTCTAGAACTTCACTCCACGACTGTGATCTTAAAGCTTTCCATAAAATGATAAATTCTGTTCGAGGTAAACACTGCAAAAGAATATAAATCTTCTCCCGCTTGTAAAAGAATTAGTTATATTTTATATGCATTAATAGGGGAGTTTCCATTCAATGATCCAAGTACAAATATTGGACATATAATCAGTCCTATGATGGAAAGTTTATATCCCGAAGGCACAAGTATAAAACTAGTGGTACATCCACAGTTGGTCAACACTGAAGAAAATATTCCGTCCATATCATTTACTTGCGATGGTGAGAACTATTTTAAATATCATCCTTTCAAGCCAGTTTAATTGTCTTATTCTATAAATTTGCAACTTATGGTTTCAGTGAATTGCAGTGTCGAGCATGTAATTCTTAATGTCGCGTGTTCGTTGGAAGACGAAGATACAGTAAACGTTGAGAAATACTGCCTACGCGTATGGGGTGTTGCTGAATACCTCGCGCCTAATACAACATTGGCTCAATACGAATACATTCATCAATGCATTAAACTAGAACAGGATATCGAATTTGCAATTATGACGAGAGTACAAATCAAACAGTCTATTGCTCGGACGCTTCAGGATGATAATCGAGATCAATGTTTAAAATTGGAAGATATACTTCCAAATGAACCCTCCCAACCCATCTCATATGACACATTAATAATTCTGCTAGAAACCGTGGAAAAAGAAATGGAGCGCGTAGAAACAGCAGCCATTCAGTTAGCAACTACCAATCATAGCTCCAGCCTTTTACCACAGCTACAACCGCGAGGTGTTGTGCAAGCTGTAAAAGCAGTATGTGCTGTTATGAGAAATATCGAAACATTCGAAATCACCGAAGCAGTCGATAATTTCGTAAACGCATGCTGTCAATTTTTACCGCAAGTTCACACAGCAAACATAGAATGTAAAAAACCAGAAATTCTTCACGAAGATGGTGACTACTCAGTTGTAACACTGAGAACAAAATTTCCTGATGTAATTGCTTCGCACTGTCACAAAATTCGCGATGCAATTCAAGATCTTGTAGAAACATATTGTCATGCCTTTAGGGTAGACTTCCAATTAAGTACGAAGGGAGAATTTCCTGCAAGTAAGTTTCAATCGTTCCAATACTTATATTTATATTACTTGTGCGGAGAGCAACTGTGTAAACTAATCTACTTTCCTTGACAGACACATTAGTATCCTCTGAAGTAATAGATACTGTACTAGTAAGAGTGGGGTCTCTGCATAGATTACCAGGGTCTTGGAAACATGATGATTACATCGTAGCTGCTCAAATATTTCATGGCACAAGACCTGTTGGGAATCCAGTAGTGTCCGAACCCATGACAGTTAGCACTAGTTTTTATCCTCGAATTTTATTTAATTCATGGTAATATATAACTTATATTAGAAAGTTTATCTATGGAGAATGTATTACCATTGTCTCATCCATATTGTTCTATTAGGTTGGAATTCCGTGGGATTAGCGTATGCCAAGTACCCCGAGAAGCAAGACTGGTACTAGTTTTATACGGCCGCTCATTACAGCCTACAGAGCACGAGTCTAACTCATCGGCTGAGAATGCAATGGAAAAGGAAGAATTAGGCTGGGGAGCTATTCAATTCTTTGATTACGAGGGGTATATTAATTAGATTGTACGAATACACAATTATTTATCAAAGATTTTTGCATCACATTTTATCTTTCGCAGTGTTATGAGTCAAGGAAGTTTCTTTTTATCGCTTTGGCCGGCGCTTGCTGATAAAAGGCTGGGGCCAGCTCCTGCACCTGGAATTCATCCCAATGGCGATTCTGATCCAGTTATAGGATTGGAATTACCTGATTATGGTGGCAGAGTATTATTCCCATCAGAACTTCGTGATCATGATGTAGAATCGTTGGACTTCAACTCACTGGATCAAAATACGCAGGAATTATTAATCGATATTACACAACAAGACACATTTTCAAGGTAAGTCTAAGATGATTTGTACTTATATGATTGATATTCCTCATCCAATCTGATATATTACATTTCGTCTTTAGACCACCCATTGACGAAAGAGAAATTCTATGGGAAAAGCGACATTATTTGCACGATCGACCTGAAGCTTTACCCAAAGTTCTATTAGCCGCACATAGTTGGGATTGGGCATGTTTGCCAGATTTGCACGCATCCCTCAGAGTATGGAGTCCTTTGCCACCAGTACAAGCACTGCAACTTTTACTACCCTGGTAATTATTGTGTAAATATAATTCAAAACCTGGTACATTACATATACATATTGTACATTTTGTAATGATTATTACAGTTTTCCAGATATGAAAGTTAGAGAGATGGCAGTCAGTTGGATTCGAGAATTAAGTAACGATGAACTTGTAGATTATTTACCACAATTATTACAAGCAATGAAACATGAAACTTATGAAACATCACCACTTACAAAATTCCTATTGGAACGGGCGCTATTATCCCCAAGAGTTGCACATCATATTTACTGGCTGTTAACGCAAGCATTACCCGGACAAAGTCCTCAGGTATAAGTTAGAAAACCATTATCAATATTATCCAAACTTTAGTGTATCACGGCTTCTATTTCTTATGAAATGCCATTGAAGTTACTTTTAATTTCTTTATTAAATATTATTAAAATTCTTTACAGAATTCAGCAGAAGTCACGCCAGAAGACGAAAAAAATATCAGTTACGCACGCTATCACAGGAAACTGCAATTAATGTTACGTGCTTTATTGGCTGTGGTAGGAGAAGCACTCAGGAATAGTTTTCTCACGCAACAATTACTGGTAAAAGTATGTTTCACTCGGTATATGATTATTTGTAATACTCGTCATAAGCGTTTACATCAATTGTAAGAGTTGATGATTTTCAGAATTTATATGAAGTAGCGGAAAATATTAAAAGTACTAAAGAGTCTTTACGGTCAGAAACACTGAAAACCGGCTTGCAAAACATACATTGTCAACTGATGGAAGATGATGGTACATGTTTACCGTTGTCTCCTAGTAAGCAAGTGTTTGGAATTAATGTCCAAACATGTTCCTACTTCCCGTCGTTTACGCTTCCACTAAAGATCAACTTTATTAGCTGTGATAACGTAATATGTCCCGCAATATTTAAAGTAAGTTTATAAATAGTTTTGTCTATGCAATATATTCATTTAAAGGCCTAAGATAATGAGTACATTCTTCAACGATAGGTTGGCGATGATTTACAACAGGATATGTTAACTCTTCAAATGGTTCGGATCATGGACAAGCTTTGGCTGAAAGAAGGTCTTGATCTAAAGATGGTAACATTTGCCTGCGTGCCAACTGGCCATAAGCGCGGGATAATTGAAATGGTTACTAATGCCGAAACTTTAAGAAAGATACAAGTCGAGTTTGGTCTTACGGGATCTTTCAAAGATCGACCGATAGCAGAATGGCTTGCGAAACATAATCCTTCAGAGCTGGAATACGAAAGAGCAGTAGAAAATTTTACCGCATCGTGTGCTGGATATAGCGTCGTGACTTACATACTAGGCATTTGTGATAGGCACAATGACAACATTATGTTAAAGACATCTGGACATCTTTTCCATATAGATTTTGGAAAATTCTTAGGTGATGCTCAAATGTTTGGAAACTTCAAGAGGTGAGAACCAGAACATATATCACAAGCCCTCCTGCCTATTTTACTTAGGTTATTATACGACCTCCTGTTTCCTCCAATTAGGGACAGAGCACCGTTCGTATTAACATCCGATATGGCTTACGTTATTAATGGTGGAGATAAACCATCGGCCAAATTCCATCACTTTGTGGACTTATGCTGTCAAGCGTTTAATGTTGTACGAAAACATGGAAATCTTATCCTTCATCTCTTCGGTTTGGTAAGAATATTATTATTACTTTTGTAATGCATGCTTGACAGGAAGGATGAGATTCGATAGATTGCAATTTTTAATAAATAACATATTTTAATAAGAGATAAAACGCAATCAATTACATTTTTGCAGTAGTATTTTAATATAAATATATAAACACTGTCATAGACATGTAAATAATAATAACGTATTTTACAAAATTTATGACAAACATTATATGTAAACTCGTAGTGAGAAAAGTATATTTTTAATTTGATAATGGGGCGCCTTATGTGCATCAGCATTTCGTAATGAAAACAATAAAACCGCAACGGAAAGACTTATCCGCGCGCTTTATCAGAAAGAGGACCACTATCGCGTTAAACTCCGTACAATGGGTCGTTAATTAGTGTTTATCATTTGGAGCCGCATAATATCGTAGACTGCAGCAGTCTGAATCAGTAACAGCAACGGTTTACACATTCCAAAACAAACTACGCCACTAAAAATTAATTCTTAATTAAAAGTTATCGTGAAAAAAGTGAGCTAACATATAGGATGAAAAAATTGTTAATGGCTGCGAGAACTTCGAAAATGTAGAACGGAAAATTCGTAATATCCAGTTCAGAGGGTGATATAAATCAATTAAAAATGAACGTGTATACGCCTCCGCAGATGACATCGTCTGGCATACCTGGTGTAACCATGGACGCAGTTAGTTATGTGCAAAAAGCTCTGCTTCCTGGTCAAACAAATCCTGAAGCAGCAGCAACATTTGCACGAATGATAGAAAGTTCGCTCAAAAGTTGGTTTACGCAGTTTAATTTCTTCTTACACAATTTGGCCCAACTGAGATTTTCGGGAGATCACAATGATGGTGAACTCTTGTCTTTCATCCCACGCACATATACGTGAGTTGCAGTATTATATAGAATAGTCGATGGAGTGCAGAATTGTAAACAAATTGGGTTCAATTACAGTATGCAACAAGAAGGTCAGTTAACAAGTGTTCAAGTTCATGGATATCAGAAGCGTTATGATCCGGAAAAATATTATATGTATATCTTGCGTATACAACGGAAAGGTCAAGCTGATCCTACTTACCTGTTTCGGTCATATAAAGAGTTCTGCGAGTTTTACCAAAAACTCTGCATCCACTTCCCATTAGCAAAAGTTACTAGGTGAGTAAGCAATAAAGTATGTGCTAAGTCTACGTAGAAGGTTTGCAGACATATCTTAAAGAATACAATCTGATACGATTTCTGCAGATAAGAGTATTCTTGAATGGCGAAAATTGTTTTTATCCTTATGTCGACTTAGATGTCGACCCACCTTCATTCTTCATGCCTTCAACTTTAAAAGCCCTTTGTTGACTATTAGAAGTTGATTTATCAACATGTCTGTCTGCTGATAATGCATTTTGTGATACATTCGAGGTTGGCATCCTTTGACCAATCATATTGGTTTCTTCTAATTGCCAAGAGTTTCTTCTATAAAATTCTGGGTGCTTTGGAAACGAGAATGATTTCTTTTGTATTGTAATGCTAGCCCGAAATCGTTTTAACCCCATTGCTACCACTTTGTTATTTCCTCGAAATCTGATACAAAAAATATGTTTACTGCATTAAAAATAAGATGAAACATATTACTAATACAATACTGATTGGATACTTACAATTGATATGCTGTCGCAAAAATACTGTGTCGGAAACAAAGGAAACCGAAAAGAAATAATCTTTTATTCCTCGCTCACGTCTCGATTTTATACTGATTATAAATTGCGCTGTTGGAAAGCAGTATTATCATTGATGGTATTATCTAATCAAAAAGTCCGTAATCTGCGTGATCTTCCTGATTTTTCAAACCAAGTTGCGCATCACGTAAATTACAGATAGAACCCAAAATTATGACTAGCATCTCACTTATGTTTTCTATATGTTAACATACTTTCTTCATTATACAGCTTACCTAGCGGCATGAGTGTGGGTCGTTCAAATATAAAGCAAGTAGCAGACAAACGTAGAGCTGATATAGAAAAGTTTCTCGTGAGTCTGTTTAAAATGGCCCCAGAAATTTCGCAAAGTGATTTAGTTTATACTTTCTTTCATCCACTACTACGTGATCAGCAAAATACAGACATTCACTTACGAAAAGTGAAAGGTATATTAATAACGTTTCTGGTATTATTTATATTATCATTTAAAAATTGAGAGTAATAAATGCATATCTTATTAGTTGGAAATTGGTGGGCGGAGGAGAAAATAAGGGACAAAGTGCAGAGTGGGCAAATTAAGTTGTCTCTTCATTACACGCGTGGTACTTTGTGCGTGATGGTTTATCATGCAAGAGGTTTGCCGAAAGTCGCAAACGGCCAAGAGCCAAATACATATGTAAAAGTTTATCTAAAGCCAGATCCAACTAAGGCAACAAAACGAAAAACGAAAGTTGTTAAGAAAAACTGTCACCCTTCATTTGTTGAGATGGTAAGACTTAAAGTCAAAGATTCCCTTTAGTCTCAAGAGTTTTGAGTAATAATAATCTTGCTTGGTATAGTTGGAATATAGAATGCCACTCGAAGTTATTAAGGAAAGGACTCTGGAAGCAACCATATGGAACCATGATACTCTACAAGAAAACGAATTTCTTGGCATAATTCGATTACCTCTTGGACGTCTGGAATTAACAACAGAAACTATAGAATGGTTTCCGCTGGGCAGTATAAGATGAGCGCTATGTGGATATTATAGATACACTACACAATCATGCTCACCAGCGTTATATACACATTTACATTATTAAATAATATAAATTCTCGCGCACAATAATATGATTCCTACAGTACGCTTACAGAAATAAAAGCCACACATTGCGAATGGCGCTGTAATCTTTCACACTTTTATATACATATGGTAAACACCTTTGTTGCAAAACAGATACAAAACTTTATTGGCAATGTGTGGTGCGAATAATAGCGGCTTACTTCGCCGAATTTATTCCATATTTTAGGCTTTCTTTTAAGAGATATTGGAGGAAAGTTTAATGCTGTTTAACACAACATCACAGTAAATATTATAAGTATTTTAGGTAACGCAAGGTATACTGCACTGACATAACTTCAGCCTGCAGTAGCAAATCGTTTTAGTCAAATTTTCTACAGATATTTATTTGTAATGTCTCCACCGGGGAACAAACTTTATTAATTGTATATACATTTTATTCAAACAATATTTACTAATGTGTAGATAACAAAAATGCGATATATCTACACAAATATAATCCGAATTCGGGCGTGTACACTTGTACGCGGATTAATCAACTCCTGAGATATGCGTTTAACATTATTGCTGTAGGTGTTCCAAATGGATAAAGACGTTTTTTACTTTCATATGACGAAACTATACATAGGAAGAATAACAAATTTCTATATAGAACTCTACAACTTACGTAGAATAATGATAGACGTATCGATCAACGTAGATATATATTCGTTCTCATGGACTCTACTTGACGCCATAAGGAGAGATACAATTGTGTACATATATTGTTTACTTTTAATGCACGTATTGTGTAACGCTATTTTGTAGCCATTTTGACATTTCATTGAAATCATGTGGATAGAATTTGTAATAGACACCGAGAATAGTGTAGTAAGCCTGAAAAATGTTATTATTCTATGGTGAATACTATACAACACGGAACCTCCTTGTTATACTTCAGTGTCGCAAGTCGGTGGCGTCAAGAGAGGGAACGAGTTGTTACTACTGTATAGTCTTTTGCGGTTGCAATGGTACTAAAGATCAATTTTTTTATCAGCCTTGCATGAGCTTTCAATAGCCTTTGAATCAGTGTAAAGAACCATACCACTATTGTTACGTGATTTATTTATACCTTATTAATTAATAATATTCACAACTCTAATTTCAATGTACTAAGAAGTCGTAGACCAGTTATTACGATGGTTTTATCGTATCTTATTTTATCTATATCTATACATGTTGGCCTTTACGTGAATCAGCACTATCGCGCAATACTGCATAATTACTGAGATGTATTTTGCATTGCCTATTTGATGTTATTAAATGAATGTCACCAATAAATATCTCAGAAACAGAATTAATTTTCTTGTCTTTTGTATATTTACAGTTAGCCTTTATGAAAGGTAGAGCAATTCAAGCAAACAACTGTCAAATAAAAAACATGAATTTATGATTCATAAACGGTGCGAATAACTAACTTATTCCATACACGAACGTCACGTTTTCGACTTTGAAAATTGAATACTGAGTGCCATTTTATTGAGCATTGATAATATAGTAAACTACACTAATGAATTTCATCACAAACCAAAATGTTCACCGCGTCGGTACTATAGATGCATGGTAACTCGATTGTTCATCTCGCCTGTGACTGCAGCCAGCGGTGTTACCTGATCTGTGCTGTGAGTTCACGCGATTATGAAATGTAATGAGCTACATGTACTATCCGATAGATGTCCTCACACACATTATTTTGAAGCTGGACATTAGTCTATAAACATGTTCCACTGAAGAATTAGATCCAGCCTGATCGACATCGGGCAACTATGACAATATGAACCAACATTTAAATCAGCAATAAACATTGTTAGCGGACACCGATTGAGGACTAAAATTTCTCAGATTACGTAATGTTACAGTGACTAACAAGTGACCAGGAAGACTGATGTTCACTACTAAAAGTAGGAGTTTCCAAACTGACCAGTTTGTATTGAAGTAAGGAAGTAGGGAAAGAGAGGAGAGGCCGGGTTTCCGCGTAAGGCAGCGGTAAGGCAACTGAATTTTACCTGGACCCTCACGTAAAGTAAGGACTCTCGGCACTGCAAAAGGATTCCAGATACATGCGCCGGGACGTTTTATTACAGTTTTCATCCGCAGATTAGCCCCTTTGGAACCATCGATACTCGATTCAGGAACTTTATTGCCCCCGCCATAAAAGTATCTATTTGGTGTTTTCGACTGGACCGACTGGATCGTGCAACTCGAACAAAAAGGTATCCTCCGGAATTTCTCGGTATACGTGGAACGATGCCACGTTTCTCGGGGTCCAATTACGTGC
Source organism: Ectemnius cavifrons (assembly GCA_964023945.1). Taxonomy (NCBI): domain Eukaryota; kingdom Metazoa; phylum Arthropoda; class Insecta; order Hymenoptera; family Crabronidae; genus Ectemnius; species Ectemnius cavifrons. The sequence continues at coordinate 6,577,222 of OZ030375.1, forward strand.
AACTTGCCGAACCAGCAACTGTTCCTCTAAAATTCAACCCAATGCATCCCTTTCACTCCTTCTCGCTAGCCAAACAGCCCTTAGAGTTTTCTCAATGTCTCGATTCGACGCTATAACACGCGAACCCCGTCCAATTGTGTACTGGAAGGAAAACACTTTTTTGAAGGCTGCTTCCCACCAAGGAACACATCGTTGAATCTACTTTAACTTTGCAGTCACGACAACCCGCACCCTGCATCATAAATCACTACGATGGAGCGTAGGTATCGTCGGAATAAATGTCTGTCACTTAACTTATAGCATCGGAAATAAATCGTTCGATTGGGAACCTTTGAATTTGATTCAACTTTCACGCTTAATGAATACTGTTAATAAAGACAAATCATCTTGCCATTTACCTTGCATGCACTCTTCGGTTCCACAATCATATAAACATACTTTTTTCACAATCTACATCTAAACATATAATGATCGGCAACAAATTACCATTCTCCTAATGCCAATAGTCGCGAGTTCGATAAAATCAGTTCTCATCTCAAAATCTCTGAAAGTGCTACCGGCTCGCAAAAGGAGTCGTCACATTGGTTTCATAGCCCTGTTTACGGGCGGCTGTCGCAATTGTCGCAGACTTGGCTTACAACCAGGAAGAAATTACCGTCGGTGTCCGTGGCGATAGCGCATTTGAAGCGAGAACTTGTGAAGAGGAGAGCTTGTGGACGAGAGTGAGAAGATAGAAGAGGAAGCGGTAGCGGTTCGTCAGTTGTCGAAGTTGCGGGGTGTGAGGGAGGCGCGAAGGGGGCGGTTGGTCCTGGGGTTGAAGGGAGGCTGGGGTCGGACATCGATCTGGTAGTTAAGTTGAGGGTTCCCGCGGGACTCGTTGCCACCTTCGCAGCTCCGCCGCTTCCCTTCTCTTGCTCTCTTTCGCTCGCTTACTCTATGTGCCTCATGCCATGTATCCTCGAAGCGACACTCGCCGCAGCATAGCTTGCCGAGAGCTCGCTCGTTCACATAAACCGCATTACACGTTTTTACGCTGCTATTTATGTACGATCTAACGAGAGCCATTCCGCTAGAGCGCCGCCAACACACCACATAGAGACAGCGCGAGCTTGACGAAACTTTTGCAGTCGTGACCGAGAATCGCAAACAAATCGCAGCAAGAGAGACATCCTCGTAACCGTTTCCACCACACTATCCTGCGCTTCTTTAATTGCCGCGTTGCGCGCTCGATTTCCCTCACCACTTCCTGACGCATCCAATTCCGCTTTATTGCATCCTCGCCTAGTCAAATTCGACACTTCCAAAGTGATCGAGATCGAACAATTCCTGGGAATTGAGGATCATCGATTGATACCTCGATTGTTTTCCAGGGCTCCCCTTTCAACAATTCTGCAAAGTAATCGGGTAAATATGATTGAGGATTCAGAAACAAAGTTAACATTGTATTTCTTATAGAGCATTTGGAATTAACAAATTTCAATGCCCTTGATAAAATACGTTTTGCCCCAATAAATTTTTAAATGTGAATTTTTATAACCAATACGGGAATAGACTAGAGATTTTCCATTAAAATCCCAGTGGCTATTACAAATGTTCTGAATCGAGACTTCAAATTATCAACGTGAATAAAAAGTGTTTTTACTCTATCAAAAATATCAATACTCCATTTGCACCCTTTGCATGATTAGGCGCGGCTCGTTATTAGGATATTAATAGGAGATGGACACATAAATGTAGTACACCAAATGTTTCCAGCGTCATAAATTTTATTCTATGTACAATTTATAACGAAAGTATCATGCTTCTCCGCTCACATAAAATTACTTTCGAAAAGAATTCGAACATGCTATAACGACACTATAATAATATTATCAACACCTTCCGAAATCGGTAGAAAAGACAACTGAGGCAAGAATGAGATCACGTTCGACCGAAATGACGGCTGGTTCACGCATCTCGTTTGTGTTCAGAAGGGAGAAGAAGAACGGTCTCTAAATTAACCTGTGCTACCGATATATACAGTATTTAAAAGAATGTAATCGATTCCAATATACAACGCTCTTATTAAACAAGTTCTCGCCTAAAAACTTCACAAATCACACTTTGGCTGTAAATGTTATGTACAATGTTTCGTGATCGCCAAAGCCACTAAAACTTTCGAGATGCAGCGCAGCATCCCCTCCGCAACATCGCTCCCCTGCTCTACATTCATCTATACGCGTCAGCATGAAATAAACGTCAAAAATCGTACTTAACACTTCTAATTTGTACACATTACATTTAAAAAAATATCATATAAAACAGTCTAAGGCGTCCCCTTGGAGCGCGCAAGTACCGGATACTCAAGCGAGAAACACATTTCCCTCTCACTATCCTAGCTTAAACACATATCCCACTCGTTCGTTCGCATTCAACGTGTACGTGTACGCCGTACACTGGCTCAAGCGTTTATTTAAGACAAAGATTGCACGTTTCCATGACAAGTCGCTGAAACCGACGGTCCGATTGCCGATCGGACATACGCGAGTCCGATCGAAGCCTTATTTTTTTAGGTCTGCAAAGATATTTGCTCGGAAAAAAGTACATTTATAATTCTCGAACATATTGGTTGCAGGCAATTACAGCACGGATTAATAGGGTTGAAACGTATGAGCTGCAAACTAAGCATTCAACTAAACGAAGGCCACCACAACGACAAGTGCCTCTTTGCAGTATCTCGCGTCCTGCATTCATTAAACGACAAATTCATTAATCCGCTAGGGGCGGAATTACTACTCGAGCAATGTCTCCACACGCAAGATAGATCTCCGCGTCTCTCACCGGATTGCCGTACAACCGCGTCAACAATAGAAGTACGAAGACAAAGAATACCCAGACACTGAAAAAATCAAACCTTCACATCGGCACGCGTGGTATAAGAATCGAACGGCCAATCTGGGACCCCGGTTGCGGCGCCATCACTAAACAAGGAATCATTACCTCGCCCATAAATGATGTGTATATCACTAAGATGTTGCACACGAGTCACAAAGAACGAGTCAGGCATTTTCGCACGTAATCCACCAGATCTCTTACAAGAATGAAGTCCGATGGCTTCGCTGATTCGTGCTTCAGGGATCCGCACGGGAACAAGGCACGGATACCGCTTTCGGGTGGCGACGGCGCTAAGTACGAAATGTTCCAACCGTACCCGAAGTAGTGCTTTATATGCTCACAAGGAAAAGAGTCCAATAATTGCACTGAGTGAGCTCTCTTTCGATGATGTCCGGACCACGTGTCGAGATCGAAAGAGGAACAGGTGTGCTGTCTCACGTAAGATCGTCGCGGTGGTTTACGATGGACACCAGTCGTCGTGCTCATGGACGGCGCAGGGATGAAGATGTCAGGCTTGGCTGGACCAAGTCTCTGGCGCAGCTTCCTCCGGTCACATGCCTAGGACCGTGTGTGGATGGGGATGCTGATGAGCATGGGGATGAGCATGAGGATGAGCATGTGGATGTAAAGCAGGTGGCGCATGGCTCAGGCCGAGTGTATGTGGTGGTGGGCCTAAAGCCAAAGGTGGTGAACCGCCGTTATGCATAAGTCCTCCTAGCATTCCTCCCATTCCGCTCAACGCTGCTAGACTCGCCATTCCGCCGGTCGGTGAACCATCCCTCCTCTTGGAATCTTTCTGCTCGAGCTCCTCCCGCTTCTTTACTTGCTTCCTTTCCTTTGCCCTTCGGTTTTGGAACCAGATCTTAACCTGTAATCATTATAGGAACCGCGGGGTTAGGACTAGAACGAATTATTTTTAGAAACATATGCGTCGAGTTTATATATTTTCTATTTTGATGTTGATATTGATATTTCTCTACATTTAGGCATTCTTTTACTCAATTGTGACAACTATCGACAGGAATTGTTGCTTTTTGCATAAAGTAGTTGGTGAACGACGAATTAATAGATATTCTTCTATACGTTACTCGGACTCGAAAAAAATTCTGTATTTAGCAAGATGGATATCGAATATTTAATGTTGCAGTTGAAATTTATAAAAGATATAATATATCTGCCGACATTTACCTGTCTTTCGGAGAGAGCAAGATTAGCGGCGAGCTCGGCTTTACGGCGAATCGTGATGTAACGGCTGTAATGGAATTCCTTCTCCAGCTCCAGCCTCTGGTGATCCGTGTAGACCACTCTGTATTTGTCTTTCGTTCGAGTCTTTCCTGAAAAGAAAAAGCAGACGATAACACTCGGCATTATTACGCGGTTTTAATATCTACTTCTCTGATTCTCTTGTCAATAGAGCTTCGAGTGAGATAACGCTCACGGCGACATATACATACACGCCCCGTCTTAGATATTAATAAAGCATCTAAAGCGCAACTAAACCTTTGAGAATAATGTGACGCGACCGAGTCTGGACGAAGCAAACAGCGAATTATGATAGAAAGAGAAATCGGCAAAATTTTCAGACTTGCAAGAAGAAGTGCGAGATAGAGAGAGAGAGAGAAATAAAAGAGCACGTGCAGGAGAATGGGTGTAACCGTGCTTCACATGGCACGCTTTTATTGCTTCTCTCGTGAGAAGCTAATATTCGGGAAGTTTTGTCTGCCGATAAGGTATTATCGGGATTAGCGCAGTATGTCGCCCTTTCCCATTCGATTCTGGCACACAGACAGACAAGTAACATCACATTCTACAACATTCGGACCATGCAAACACCTGTCTACTTCTTGCACGAGAGAAATTCACATATGTGTAGATAATTCTTAGAAATATCCTTTCAGGTGTGGCAATTGAAGAAGTCATTTGGAGGCTCTCTGCTCGTAAAAACGGTTACAGGAATTTGTAAAAAGGAAGCGAAGAGATTGAAAGAGAAAAGTCGGAATGCGTCGCGGTGGTAAAATTGAAAATAATTGCAAGTCGAGAAATACGACGGATCGCGCAGGAAGGAATGAGGCATGGGGCAGCAAAACGAAGCTGGATGGAAAGGAAGGGCAAGGGAAAGAGAGGAAAGACGATTAGATAAGGTTGGCCGGCGAGATCAAAGGCGTGGACGTTAATCCACCACTCCTCGATAAGAGTGCTCGAGGCCTTCGAGCCATCACGAATAAGCTTCGACCTTACGGACTTTTCGACGGTGTGCACAGCCTGTGTTCACCTGGGTTCACCATGGCTGGCGGAGAACTACCATCAGGGATAACAGGACACCCGCTCGAAAAGATGAAAGCTATTCTTCTAGGACCAACACTACGTATACTAGAAATCATTCTCATTATGTAACCTAACACGCATATTATCCTGACAGGTAAGTTACACCTTAAATTAAACCCCGCTTAAAAACCGTCTGTGTAATAACTTCAAGAAAAATGTACAATTTCGCATTTTTTTTTGCAAGGTCCTTCCCAAAATGGGAGATCGAAAATCAACCCTGCGCGGTACTCGCGCACGGTGGAAGCATGGGATTTGCCGTAATCTTATTGAAACGGTCCTGGTAATCCGTCCAAATAGTAGAGCAATATATTATACTCTGTCGAATTTCGAGTTTGCGCCCACTCTGATTGCGTTCGATCGTTATCACGAGAGTGCCACCGTGGATTGGTATCTATGATGATAGGAACGGGATCACTTCACTACGCCCGGTGAAATATGGTGTAATGCCCGAACACGGATTTCCAGAAGGCCGATGTATTTTAATGCCGGCGCTTATTAAAGGACACGATCAATCTTATCAATAGCAAATGGCGCGTAAGCTTTCGTCCCGGACCATTGCAATGGCATACAATCGAAACAAGCGCTATTCTTTTTTCTCTATATGTATTGCACACTGCGCATTTTTCGAAACTGCAAATATTTGCCTGGCATTAGGAGCGATGCCTGTGCGCGCGGCTCGAGCCGATGCACGTAAACAAACGCGAAGAACATCCTTAAACCTTATCGAGAAGAGAAAGAGAAAGTCTTTATCTCTGCCAAGATTGTCATCGAATAAGAAAAAAAATTCCTAACCCTATGCGAGACAGACTGTAATTATGATAGGTGCGTGTCACGATCAATTTCGCTATAAGAAAGAATCGTCAAAAATTACCAAAATTTAGATAAACGAATTTCGATTGTCAATCTTTGAAATAATGCATTTCAAGCATTTGGAACTACTAACGCGAGAATAAGAGGTATACGTTCCTTAAAGTAAGGAAAGCTAGAGAAATGTCGAGGAATGAGTTTTTCGATTGGACATCCTGTTTTTCGAGGATCGAAGTTTGCGGAGCACCTGAACTTCCCGACGACCAAGAAGTCTGCGTCGGTGGAGCCTCTCAAGGGAGGGTTGTTTGAAGGGGAGAACGGAGTTGGTTTTCCAATGTACTGGGTAGAGCCGTGTCGCGAGGCATGTGACTCAGGAAGGATTATCGTGTCGGCCTTTTTCATCTCTCTGATATCGCCACTCTCACCAACGATTATCCTCCCAGGGCTGCGATGAGTGGGGCCCGATGTACTAACATCTTTGAATGGTGTAATTGTGAGACGAGCCTATGCGCACAAGATCCCGGAAAACATGTTTGACACTCGCGCCCATACAAAACCCGTGTTTGTCCTAACACGATTCCCAGTGAATTTCGTAAATACCTATTCGAGCAAACACCGTGAGACAGATAGAAAGAGATTCGCCCGCAATTTGTATGGAGATTAGAGCAAGGCGCCGATCTATTTTACTACCTCGACGAGCACTCCTCTGGAGCCAAGAATCAAGAGTCATTAAATGAGTATCGCTTGTAAAAAAAAGAAGAAGAAAAAGAGTAAAAAAATCGTCGATTAAAGGGAACTGGCGGCAGCCACTTTGATCGGGTTTCTCTAGCGCCGGGGCGTCGGCCAATCTCGGTAATATCGCGGTCTCTTTAATCAAGCCGATCACGTCGTGCTCCTCGCGAAACGATCACGCCATTCCACTCGACTATGTATTTCTCTCGAATGCGAAAGCAAGAGCGATAGAGAAGGAATATTTGGCGTGGAGGCGTCGAGGACGAAGAGTGCGAGAGAGAGAGAGAGAGTGAGAAGGAAGGAGGAACAGTCGAGGGAGCGAAGAAACGGTACTCCAGGGACTCGTTGCCACCCCATTACAGCATTTGCTCTTCCATTTCGCGGTACGAAATGGTAAAAGCGCGTGCCCGCTTTTCCAGGGAACACTTGACGCCTTCGACGCTTTGCTCCACCACCGCCGTGCCGCCGCCGCCGCCGACCGTCCCTTTACCCAACCAACCCCTCCGAGCAAAAGCAGAGCTGTCCTGTCCTTCTCCATTCCCAACCTCGCGTGGGTACCATTCGTCACTGGCATCACAATTACCTCTATTGTGCCATCCTGCATTTGTATATCGTGCATATCAAGTATCTCTTCCGTCTGCAATATCTACAATCAAAGGGGGATGCGCAACACTATTTTCGATAGCTGATTCGAACAATTTCTCTCTCTACCAGCGGTAACTTTGACAAATCTCAAAATGGCCTATCGTGGAATATTACCAATATTACAGCGACAGCCTTCGTTTCGTGGAATAATGAATGCCGGCGACTTAATTAAGTTACCATTTCGGCTACTCCGCGGCTGCACGCCGTTCGAACCAAGTTTACGACAGAGTGAATGGTAGAGGGGAGGGGTGGGCCGAAGTGGAGGGAAAGCGAGGCACCGAACAAGAACAGGTCGGAAATGGCTTTTATTGGAGAGCTTAGCCCAACACAAAAGGGTGAGCGGCGACTACAGCCGGAAAACAATGCTGAATGCGTACCTAGACCATCGGGGCAATAGAAACGGCGCGTACCTTCGATTTCGAGCATCGCGGTCGCCCCCCAGTACGCGCGTATGCCTGTCCTTAGAAGGCCCCGGATCCGCCCTTCACCTTATTATTATATTACCCGTGCGAGAGACACTCTTAATTGTCGGGGCCCAAGTTGCGGCCGGCAGCGGCAGAATAATGTAAAAGGGTCGAGGAAACGCGCAGTATCCATGCGGTGCAAGACTCTCGTGCCGCTTCGTAGCACAAAAATGGAGGAAGACCTCTCCCGAAGAAATCCCGGCAGCACCGGTTTTCCCGGAAACCTGGCCACTCCTGGCGGCTGTCCGGACCGCCCGTTGCTTTAGCGTCGTCGACTTGTTTAATTGAGCTTTATTGTTGGCAAAACAAACCACTTGCGAACCTCTTCAAACGATTCCAACACCCCACTCTCTCGCCCTTTACAAATATAAGAAACCTAGTCTTGGCCTTCCCGATTTTGCGTTCAATCCCCCAATTTCCTGATCATTCAAGGGTAACAAGGAAAGTTCTAGGACTATCTAGACTGCTCCGAAGTTGGTAAGGCCAATATGAATATTGTTCGAGGCGTTACAGTTTCCTTATTCCGTTTCATCCTAGCGATGATGCGTGCAGTGCCACTGAATTGGCGAAGGGCAATAAAATTCGGGGAAACAGCATGTTGCAATTGTAATGACCGGGTCTAGTGTAGCTGGACCGTGTCAAAAGAAAATCTTCGAAGCTAATAATGATGATCCTTGGTCGCATACAACGCGCGCGCATAGGTTACGAGAAATGCGAGAACGCGTACTTGGAGACACACAGGCTTGCAATGCGCATGTATAGGTCGTTATACGAGGCAGCGGCTGCCTGCAATATAACCATAAAATGCGGATAATAGCTGATGGAAGGAATCGGAGGGTCGCACGGTCATGAAACGCTAGGAATAAAAGAAAGGACAAGCGAAGGAAGAAAAGGGTGACAGACACGGCATAAGTAGTTAGTCTCTCTCTCTCTCTGCTTTCGTCCCCGCGACGCTCCTCCCTTTACCACGCAATCGCGAATCACGCAAGAAAAAATTAGCGTGCTTCCTACGAACACTTTACAAAGGCGAAGAATAAAAATTTTAATCCACCCGCCTGTCCCAGCGATAAAACAGAGGGCTGGCTGACACAGCGACTGAAAGATAATGGCCGTATGAAAGCTAGGAGTTTGGTTAAAAGCGATTTTCAGTTTCAAAGAAGCTTCCTTAATGACTGATAGGAATCATTATTATTGACTCCGCATGCGTCGAAATGATTGTCTAATGCAAAGATTCATAGAACGACCATGCCTGGTATATAAATTTCAATGCAGTCAATCACTCAATCTCCGTTCAATAGTCTTGCAGACATTTTCATTTCAGCATAACTTCATCATGCAAACTAGACAACATTCGAAACTTGCTAACGCTATTCGTGCACTATTTAAAATATCGACAACAATCGCGATCGAAATCTAAATGATTGGTTCACCGTACCGAGGGCATCAATGCTGCACAGCTCGTGAATTGTCGAGGTTGAATTCGCGTTGCAGTTTGCTGCGAGGTTGCAGGCTGCAACAATTGAAAATCGCAATTCTCAGTAACAACCTATTGCGGACGACCGTCACATCTCTTGCTTGCCCGAGATCTTTTCATTGCAATTAAGTAGTGGCAGAAAAGGCAGTAATTACTTGCTGCGCTTTATTAACCTTTTGGTTATTAATGAATTTCATTCGTGATGCAAATTAGGAGATTGAATTATTCTATCATTTGCAATCCAATTTATCTTAGCATCATTTCTTCTCGCAGCTTTGTATGATCGCATAACAAATGGTTAATTATTAATAATACAGTAGAACACGTCGCGTCTTTCGGTTGCAGGTGTCTGTTGAAAGGTTTCGTCTCACTTTTTATCCGGATTAGAATGTTCTTCCCGCGACGGCGGAACTTGCGTCATGTAATCAGCACGCGGCAGTAAATCTTGCGGCGAGACGAGTTAACACTAACTACAATTTTAAACAGTAAGATACGCACGTCCGAACCAAACCGATTCTTCACCGCGTCTCTTATCTACGGTGAATGTCGACGTACATGAAATCGGATGTTGAAATTACGAAAAGTACTGGCAATTCTCCGAGAATCGTTCTACTTAACAATGATAGCCGGTTTAAGAAAGTCTTGGTTTGGAAGAATTGTTCGTTAAAGAGATTGATTTTTCCGCTCTAAATGTTGATTCAGGACCAAGAGAAGTTGGGGCGGATGATTATACTCCGCTAGTTGGTCCGGTAGAGAACGAGGTTGACGGTGAGAGGCCGGAGAGATTATCTCACAAATATTTGAGAGCAATTAGATGTTTGCCTGACTGTTACTATGTTTACATGGTTTGCCGTATCTACAACGACGAGACGTGTTAGTAACTCAGCACGATATGTGCGAGGCTTCACCACGGACTAAGAGAGCACGAGCCACGTCCCGCGCCGTGTGATACTTTGTACCACATTAACATCCGTTCTAACTTCGCCAAATGCATGCAAAAGTGATATATCCTTCCACGAATTTCTGTAGAACAGTAAAGGATATTTCAAAGAATCCTTCCCGTTTCAATTGAACAACGCGTATAATGTAGAACTCAACTAACGCTAAATAAACAGATCGAGTTGTATAAGAATCGATCCTGTAAACACGCTCCTGAATGAAGAAACGTTAATTCATCTATAATCGATATCACGGCGGACTTATGTAGTGACAATATTTCTACTATAAGTGCTACGGTATCTACGCACAATACTGTTTCCAAACAGTACTTTAGTGCTTCCAATCCAACGCGGATTAACCTTTCTCTATTCGATCGACACACGCTCTCTTCCCAAGATTTCGTATTCCCATTCGATATCTGTTCAAATGCTCGCGATATTGCCATTTTCATCGACGAGTGAACAAATAAATTTCAACACGACTTCAACCTTAATAACCAGCCTTTTCCAGTGAACTCCCGTGGCCAGACAATCACCCTTATCGTCGCCAGCCAATAACTCCCGTCCACCGCGACCCATCCATCAACCCTGTCACCGATTACTCTAATTCCACCGTTCCCGAGTGTAAAAACGACGTATCTGCATTCCGGGAATCGGCAAGTTCATTGCTACCGATGAAATAGGATCATGCGTGGTACTCTACGAACCTGGATTCGGTTGACTCTGATAGGATGGTTTCTTCATCCACTCGTACGGACTCCTAATCTGCGCTGGTCTCATCGGTGTCGTGTTGTTGTTGTTCATACTATTGTTGTTATTATTGTTGCTTGCCGATGGCGAAGAGGGTGTTCCAGGGCTGCTAATTTCGCTGCCACTGACTGTAATAGGCGGACTAGGTTCGCCGGTTCCGACGCCAGGATTTTCATCGGCGCTCCAATCCGACACCCCCGTCATCTGCTGAGGAGGCTGCGTCGCAGCAGTAGCTTGTTGTTGCTGCTGCTGTTGTTGTTGTTGTTGTTGCTGGAAGGCTTGATGATGCTGATATTGGAGATGCGAATAATGATGTGCATGGGGATGCGGTGGCCAACCAGGCAGCACTTCCGTATGATCGAGGTATTGCTGTGCTCCAGGATGGTGTTGGTGATGGTGCGCGGCGTGCGGATGACCGTGTGGATATCCATACCAATATTGCTGGCTGCCGTCGCTTGCTGCGGCGGCGGCGGCAGCGGCAGCGGCTGCTGCATGTTGCTGAGCCTGTTGCGCCTGACCATGTTGCTGCATTTGCTGTTGCAGCGTTTGCTGGCCGGCCGGCTGTTGCTGCTGCCGATACATCGCTAAAGGATTGTAGTACACCATACCGATGCTGCTGATATCCGTCATCGCTCCGAAAGTCCTTGTTTTCACGCCGCCAATCGACGCGCACTCTTCTTGTTCCCCAAGATATCTCACCGATAGATTTCTTCCGGCTAATGATCCTCACCGTTCACGGCTAACTAAACTCTGCACACGATCGAGTTAACTCTCCGACAGCTCTAATTAATCTCGATTATACCAATGATATTAATGGAAGGATCCACTCTTCATAATTAAAGGTGCGAAAAACAATATTTTTGAATTCGCTATATATCACTTGTACCCGGCACTCAACGGCGCGCTCATATCGCGCAAAAGACCACTTTGCAAAGTTCTGGATTCAATGTTTGCAGGATAAGTATGAATCTCCAACACTTGTTCACGGTAATAAGAGATCCTCTCGAGCGTTGTTGCTCCTGCGGAGTTCTGACTTAGTATGACAGGAGCAGAGTTTGACAAGTGGTGTATCTCTCTTCTCACTCCACTCCCTTCCTTTCTGCACAATTGTGGCGTGTCTCTCTCGATGACGTCTGGAATGTGAACGATGCTGCACTGACGACTGCTCGCTCGCCTGTGAGTGACGAAGGGTGCAACCGTGCCCGACATTGAGTCCGCCCCCGAACTTGTCGGCCCCCCACCACTACCAAGCTTCGACCAATAAGAATCGGCGTCGCTCTGCACCCAGTGTAATGGCGGCCGACGGGCGTCCCGACGAACGAAGATACCGCGTCCTGATAAAGAAACAGCCTCGAAATCGGCCTTTCTCTCACGCCCTCCGTCGATGCGCGCTTCTCACTTACAACTCACTTTACTAAAACCACTCTCAAAATGCACCACCTCTTCTTACTCTTCTTCTTTTCCTTTTCTTCTTGGTCCCATCTGTTTGCATCTTCCTCTCAGCAAGATTTTTTCTCGCACGCATGAGTTTGCATTTAAAGCGGTCGTGTTTGTCAATCTGAATTTGTTTTACCGTCTAAGTATACATCGTTTCACCCGTTTCTCAGGCCGCTATAAGTCCAACACTTCCTTTCTATGAATATTAATGTTGGTAATAAGTAGGATGAAATAGTTCGATGTCGGCGCAAAGAGAACAGTGATGCTATAATTGTTTAACATTAATTTAATCATGCGTTTTTTAGCGGAAAATGGAATTTATTAGAATATAGAACATTAAATGCGCTAACATTCACGAATAAGAAATCTTTTCTTACTTCGGTAGTATTGGTACCAATAGCTTATGATGATTTTTCATACTCTACTGTTTCGATTGAAATTTCATCCGTAGCGATTGAGATTCATTAAACATAAAACTCGACAATATGTGCAAAGACCGAACAAAAATTGCACGAAGGAAATTAGTAAAATTATGAGTACAAAGTATGAAGAATAAGAAGAGAAGTTGTAAGCATGTTACTTGGCGTCGGCAGAATGGAACTCAGTTGCATCACTTATAACTCGCGCGTGTTAATCTTCAAATCCAATATGACACGAAATTCACGATGAATTGATTAATTCAATAAGTAAGAAACCCGAATTTATACTCTGTCGTATCAGCCGTTTGCTCTAATAAAATACGTACACATTCCAACGTAATGAGAAATGCGTGGAAACAGTAACTGTGACCTGGTGCGTCGCGACGCGAGCAATCATTCTTCTACAAAGTGCCAGGCTGTTTTTTTGGATTGCCCTGTCGAAATGGATTGCATATTGCATCTCGTAAAATATCCCATCATACGGAGCACATCCATCTAACAACCAAGTGTAATATATTATTTTATTGTGTGGTCATAACGAAATCATACACAATAATCGTGAATGTATAACAATTATAAAGTGTGCCAGCAGTTCATAAATCATTGCTCTCCGCGCGACAATGATTTAGAGGCCGAAAACTGTGGGAGTTTATCGCGCACTCTCTTGTTTTAAGGCCGATAATTGAATTGTTCATTACATTTACCCAGGTTAATATGTGGATTTGAATATTGGTCTTAATTGTGCCCCAGATTTTTTCTATGGATATTGATGACCTTATAATACCACACAAAGCTTATTTACTGTGTTCATTTAATTAAACTTATTTCTCTTGTGCGGTATTACTGAAATGAACGAATGCTGTCTTATGCTACATTGAAGCCTCATTCAATGTAATCAAGTAAGTTGATTCGAGGCTACTTGATCTCATGTAAATCGATTACAAGTATACATTCGTATTGGTACAAATTGAGGGAAATAACATAGAAATATAAACCACAGTTAATGAGCATCATACACCTGTCAAGATTTGCATGTCACTAAATCTTGCTGGTAAGAAGAATTCAAGTCGAATAACCAGCAGGTTCTCTTTGTCAAGGCACTTTCGAGTTACTTGACTTGAAGCTATTTGAAAACCTGTAACTCAGCTAATAGAAACAATCCGTAATTTGTTCTTCTCAAACAAATTTATTCTCAGAACCCTCGACGGGTTTAATACCAAAATACGAGGAGATGAAAGCTTAAATTTTAATCACAAGTACCAAAAGCAGCATCATAGTGGGAGACAACAGACTGAAGAAAAAAATGGAAAGAGGTGGAAAATTGAAGGACCGTAGTATATTCGAATGTAGTGGTTCACAAAGTAATGTCTTTTTATTTTGCACTTGGGCTACACTTTTCAGCTTATGGTTCGACTGATTACTCGACAGTGTCCCGCTGAAGTGACCGCAGAGGTTTTATGGCCGGCTAACATACATTTTGTTTCGCTCTCTTAGAGAGAGACAAAACTCATCATGCTACCTTTGACTCATATTTACAGGATTTCTACAGAAAAGTAAAGATAGACACACGAACGGGGGCTCGTAAGGAATGATTGCCATTAAGCGTGAAGAGCGTGTGCCGTGGAAATCAGAGCGACGGAATCGGTAAAATCGCTCATGGCAAGGTCGATTTGTAGTATAAGTGGAAGCCGAAGATAATCTCTCGCTTGGTATAATGGCAGCTGGCTGGTCCGACCGACAGCGACGTGTGTCACAATATTGACTCGCTTGCAGCCAGCACTTGCGGCCCCGAACTTAAGCCCCTTTCGTTCGCCGCCGCCGCCGCCGACGCCGACGCGCGCTTAGTAACGCTCCGCCTACGCCAGGATTTAACGCTTTCCTTCTACTCCCCCGCTTTTCTATCCCTCTCCCGCCTCTCTATTTTACTCCTCACGCCTCCATAAATCTCTACACTTGATTCTCCTGATTACCCCCTTCCATTAATCCGATGACCGGATTATAATTGGACCACTTTGAAATTACCTTGGCCATTTTACTTCGATGAAATGTCAGTCTTACTTTTACAGTATTAATTCGAGTAAGTTGATTGGCTCGAGTAATACTTCTTCTGAGTTATATCATGGTTATCATAACATTTGTTATCATAACATATCAATGGTTTATTGATTGTTCGATCTGTAAATCAGGTAGACTATGTGTGTCTGCATATTGTAACTGCAGTTGCAGTGCAAAGATCGAAAATAAAAATCTGAGAAAATCGTTGAATTCGAAAAGAAATTAGTATGATGAAATCAGATGAAAGTTACTGGAACAACGATCGAAGGAAATTCCGCACAGGGAAGATTTTAGAAACTCGTATACGTTTACATAGCTACTACTAGAAACTAAATAACCCTCTTCAGGTTACATTGTGCCAAAAAGCCACGTTGTTGTGACTGGCGCGACCATTGCCCAAATGATCACGGCAATTTACGCAACGCGGGACGCCGGTTGAGTGTCCGGTGATCGATGGTGTAATAACACGACAAAGGTGCCCGTCGTTCTAAGTGCCAATGGCCGTTTAGCTGTGCACTTTGTCAAAGTGTCACCACGACACTTCTTGCCACGAGTCCTTCATCTGTAGTACAGTGCGCCCTGGTGTACTACTTGGGTCCACAGCAGCAGAAGCGGTTGCCACTGTAATTACTCGGTTAGTTTGAGTCGAATTAGTGCTCTACCGAAACGAAAATCTTGTGGTACCGTGACAATGACCAGCGGCTACCAATGTATTTCACTCGATCTTAATTTTTCTGCATTATACTTTTAAGTTTATTTAAATATAAAACAGAGTGACTCTTACATACTTATTTTTCAAGCCCAATAATGAGTGCTACGTTCCTCGGATATAATTTGCATTCATCGAACATGCAAATATAAGGAAACTTCGGGAACATGAATTGAGAGAGACAAGGGGTGGTTATTCCGAATTTAGCAAAGGTTTGCAGGCAAGGGAAAAAGCATAGCGGGTTGCAGTGGCTTTTTCAGGCCTGTCGTCGACCAGCGTTCCATTTATGCACGCAACGCCCTGTTTTGCCGAATTTGCCGGACGTTCTCGAAACGCATCATTACAATGAAAGATTTTATGACTTAATTAGTCAACGGGGCCGAGGACAGAATTCCAGAGTGCGTCGAACGCGAGCATCGAAGACAATAGGGGGGTATGTACCTTCGGGCCGCAGGAATCATTCCAAGAAACTCGGCATGAGTGGCCACAGAAAGTGGGAGGGGGGAGGGGGGGGTCCGATGGGGTAGGGCGGATAGTACGAGGGCCAATAGCCCTAAAACATTACCGTTTTAATTAAAAAGGGAACGGCCGTGACGCTGCTGGGCGGTGGCCGGGACGAGTTCCCGTCTGCCTTACCTTTTGTACCCTCCGTTGTCCGTCTGCCCCGGCTGAGCCCCAATGATTGCTCCACATTGTGCTTACCTCTTTAAAAATTTCATACCTAACTGTAGTGAAATTGCCCGCAATAGAACAATTATAAAGACCTGTAAGGGACCGATCGGCACCTCGGCCGTCGCTTCCACCCAACCAGGGATACCTCCGCCGACTCTTTGTCTCTTCTCTTCTTCCTCGACCTTCCCTTTGACCGTCAATCCACCCTTCCCCAATGACCACGATTCCCGCTCAACTCACACTGCGTAATATTCACTAGGCTGCTGAAATATGTCACGTTTATTTCGTCATTCTAAAATTAGTAGCTCGTATAAGCGAGAAATCGACCATGTGAACAGTGATTTCGGACAGAAAGTATTAGAAAAATGAGTATGGTCCACTGTTATTTGCTGCCGGCCTTAAGTCATTCCACTTAGAGGGCTTTACTTTGTCGCAGATCATCTTGGACGTGTAAATTGCCTCGGTTTATAGTTCTGTTTGCTTGCCGGTCTGTGTGCATAGGAGGATAGCCGACGATCTCCAGATTTTTACGCCTTTCAAAATGCTAAGCGCGCGCGCGCGCGCGCGCGTGCACGCTCTTCGAATACTACTACATTCGGTTATGCCTTGAGAATTCAAGTTATTTGACAGAGCAGCCATAATGGCTTACCGTAGACAACCTAATACAAAAACTCCGCTATGCCCAGGACAATATGGCAGCGGATACATAATCCTTAGTACCGTTTCACAATTTATGAAGACTTTTTACCACTCTAAGTACTATGCCTCTTTCCCCATTGCCGCCGATTTTCCCCATCATCCTCGCCATTTCTCTCCCCTCCTGCCGCAGTCGCCGTCGCCGTCACCGCTCCACACCTTTCGAAGGGCCGGCCCTTCAAGAATACCAGGAATCCCTTTACCATGTTTCGTGCAACGATCTTGTCACGCATCGCTTCGCTTTGTATTGCACTGCCTAGGTGAGCGCGCTCGAAATTAACTTTCCCAGGAAGACCATTCACTCTGCACACGGTCCATCGACCTGCAGGGGCATAATTAATACCTACTCGGATACATGGAACGCATGATGAGCTGCGTATTCGTAAAGGAAGAGTTGCGACGATTCAGACACAAGAAAGCAATAGAACCTCTCGCCTTTGGTCTGTGACTTCCCTGCGAAGCATATTGGATTCCTTGAAAGAATTTCGCGAATACCAGCGGCACAAAGGGCAGGGTTCCATCCTGCGATAATAATGGCATTTTATGATGATAACACAAAGGCTCGGGTCAACCGGTGCGCTGGTATGCTGGCCAATGTGTACGAGCACGTAAAAGTAGTGTTTGGTATTCCCCAATATTTCTACCTTTTTATTCAGTTCATTTGGGAACAAATGTTGGTGTAGTCCTCCTAAAAATCAGTAAATCAGTAGGTAATATAAATCGTATATCATTGTTTCCTGCTTACTTGATTCAAAGACCGAAAAATGTAATTGAGCCGATATTAACAGGACTGTAATGACACTGGCGTGCGACCGCTTTTTCAGAGGAACTGCATGCCCTTTTATTTTTATGGTTTGAAACTGCGTGTCCTTAAGTTGGAAAAGAGTTGAGTGCAATGGGAAAGTAAACATTTATTGACACCTATAAAAGATGTGGGGTCAGTTATGAGCCAAGTATTACCTACTGATCATCATGGATTTCTTGTGGAATCCTCTTTTATACAGCATATAATATATAATATTGTAGAACTCCAGCTGCATAGAGTAAATAATGGACGAAATATGAGAGTACATTTTTGTCTCTAGATTTTAAAGACATTTGTATGGAAGCGTGTTAACTACATCGAAATATATGTAGCGATCATCAATAATTAGTGTATGTTTAGGAGAAAAGTTATGGGCATATAGGATTTACATTTACTACTAATAATCTAATAGAAATACTTATTGAAATATAAAGTAAGAGGAATATTGACGATTGGTGTCTCTCGACTTTGCAATTGAACCGCCATAGTTGCGTGTCGGCGTACGCACATTAATCGCCGAACATCTTCGTTTCGTAGCACAATTCGACTTTAACGACTGGTCCGTAAAAATGTTCTCTATTTTTATTTTTTTATGGCACCATAAACACTTCGCCGATGAAGGCACGCGAGGCGCGATACACATTATTTATACGCCCGACAATCCATATGCCAACATGCTCTTCCGAATGGATCAATCTCTAGAATTCTTTCTACTTTAACCCTTTTCGCCGCTAAATGCTTTGTTAGTATTTGGTTTTACTCCAAAGAGTGCATTCTCGATAGAATATTTCTCATAAGAAATCTTTCGTAATAAAGTCGATCCTGAGGAAATAATTGATTCCAAGGTTTAAGTTTTCAAAAAGTAGATATCAAAAGCCAAGAAAGGTTTACACAAAAATCACAGCTTACAGTCGGTGCTTTTATAATTAAAGTCCTCAGAAAGATTCGCTTATAGCAGTAACAAAATGCATGTGTGTATTGTACAGGGTGAGTCACTTGTCTTTTAATCATCCTCTTCATACTCGAGTTCCAATTATTTCCATTATTGGTACAATTTGATATTATAAATAAATATCAGTGCGTGGAAAAGACTGGGTAAATACTCCTTTATATTAAAATTACTCAACAGCGTATAATTGTACCATTTTCAACGGCCTATATCCATCATTGGCGATACAAAGGCAAGTGAATCACCCTGTACGTTTCTTTTGAAGGAGTCCTATTGAAACCGCTTGTGTTTTGCATTGACAAACGTAGATTGGTACATTCACAGAGTTGGTCATTCGGAATTCCTGGCAGAACATTTAGTTATACTGCAGCACTGGCGACCGCTAGTCGCAACCTCTTGATTATAGTACCTGCGGGATACATGATAGCACATCGGGGCGCCGCAACGCCTCATAACTTTACATAAAATTAGTACCTAAAAGCCATTCGCCTTCATGCGTCCTCGTGAAGTGCTCTTCCTTACCCGAGTGTCATAGCACTGCGGCATTTAATCCAATGATAATTATTGTACATTGTACTATCACACTAAAGAATCCCTTTGCAATCGTCGACGAATTATATACAGGGTGATTCACTTGCCTTTGAATCGCTAATGATGGATATAGGCCGTTGAAAATGGTATAATTATACGGTGTTGAGTAATTTTAATATAAAGGAGTAAATTTATAATATCAAATTTATTTATAATATCAAATTGTACCAATAATGGAAATAATAGGAACTCGAGCGTGAAGGGGATGATTAAAAGGCAAGTGAGTCACCCTGTACAATATTCATACAGTCGTTATATTACCATTTTAAAAGTATCTGTTAGATCCTACAATGTCGATCAATTGATTTATTACCCAAGCTGAATCTTTCGTATTAACAATAAACAAAATGGTATACTGATAACATTTTAAGTAAACAACAAATTCTCCATGGACAGAGAAATATCAAGCAGATACTTTTCTTTAATAACAGCAACCCAAATTTCTAGTAATTGGATATAAGTAAAATGAGATTACTCTTGTAATCCGCCTAGTAAAGCAGATCAATTACACTCCCCCGTAATATGACAGGCAAGTGGGCTTGGAAAGTAAGGACATGAAGGACGGCGTGATTCCTAAGGATTTGTCGCCGTTGTCACCTCTTGACACATTTTGGCCAGGCCGAGTTGACGCGCTGGCGGGTCCATAATCTATCGGTGGGCAAACGCCCGCGGATTATCGAACTTGGGTAAATTTATGGGGCGCGATTAGAGAGTCAGGTAAATGGTCGAATAATTAATCGCACCTACCAAATACACTTACGCTTTTTTCCTTTTATTTGCGATACTCTTGGTTGAAAATCAGATTAATACAATCGCTCGAGAGATGAGAGAAGGTGTTGGTACTGCCGGGAGTTTCAGGATATAGGATGTTTCCGTAAAACAGCGGAGGTGCGAAGAGCCTTGCTTGATAAGTGCAGGTAGACAAAACTCAAGGAAGATTAGATATTCGTGGGGAAGGCTCGTATAGCCGCGCGTTACCTACAGCAGCTTAAAGATCGTGCCTCCCGCTTACAAGCCGAGTTGGTGAAAGTAACCAACGGTTAAAAGATTAATCCCTCTTATTCCGGGTAGGCTTAATTCGCCACGTTTTCCTGGCTCGTCCAGCGAGCAGAGGACAGCCGAGAGAGTCCGCTACGACCAAGAGACGCTTTTCAAACCGCATTTAAACAATATTCATTTTATTGCACGGTAATTTGCGACCCTCCATCCAAACGGCCCTACCCTAGTCGCATCCTTCCGCCCCCCGCCACCCCTCGCCGCCCCTCGCCAGCCCTATTCACTCTCGGCAGGTAGAGTTCGGAAACTTTATGGCTCCTCCTCTTTCCTGCTTCGCGAAGGAACATGTTGGAGCTTGGGCCGACGGAGGAAAAAAGCTTCCGTGCTTTCCTTATACCGAAGACCATCGACGTCACTCAGCCGTCTTTTACTGTACTCTCTAAAGGTATTAGACCCAGAACCGAGCAGCTAAGTACACTCTATTTGCACGGACAAAGCTCCCAACGACTGACCGATAATCCTTTGCGTGAATACATTGACCATTCTGTTGATTGTCGGTATTCAGTCGCGCCACTCGACCGACTGTAATTACTCGCAGGTGTAAGAGACGTGTTATGCTAAGTATCCAATATGATATAATCTAGTTAAACTTTCCCAACTCGCAAATCTCATTTTCAAACTCACCTTTCGACCCTCGATAATTTCCATTAGAAAAAATCTGTATACATGCACGTGTAAAATTGAATGTCTGTGTGTTCTCTATGTACAGGGTGAGTCACTTGCCTTTTAATCATCACCTCACACTCGAGTTCCAATTATTTCCATTATTGGTATAATTTGACATGATAAATAAATGTCAGTGCATGGAAAAGACTCAGTAAATACTCCTTTATATTAAAATTATTCAACATCGTATAATTATACCATTCTCAACGGCCTATATCCATCATTGGCGATTCAAAGGCAAGTGAATCCGAACCCTTTGACTAGTTGACAACAAATTTAAAGAAGTATTTCATAATCCCTTTTAATACAGTCTAGTACAGTTGAAGATCCAACACAATCAAACTACAAGTGTGATCATTAGATTCTTTTATATATCTCCCAATTAACACAAGCATACAGCTACGAGTGCTTCGATGGCGATAAAATGAGTTTTGGTAAGCCAATGGGCGAACTCAATGAAATAAACTACAAAGTTGTGGGCGCTTAGCTGGAGTGCGAAAAGATAAGACGATATACCCACTGATAGATTAGAAGTGCGCCAATTAATTGAACTAAACAAGTACTTCTTAGATGTGCGTGCGTCAGCTTAGCGGCATTCGTAATTCTTATCATCCTCTAATCGCGATTCTTGCTGTTCAATCTTAGTCGTGTGTGGCTCGAGTCACATGTGAAAAGGTTCAATCCATTTTATTCTGGTAAGGTCGCTCATTGGTGAAGCAGAACTCGTACGCTCCGCCTATATACCTGCATCAGTCGAGACTCGACTACCTTTTCATCCCTTTTATGCGCGTACAGACAGAAAGCTACGGGAATTTCCGTCATGGGCAGTCCTATACCGAAGCCCGTACCCCCGGAGCAACCGGTTCGGCAACTCTCTCAAAGTCATTTAAAAGCATTCGTCCCATAGTCGGCACTCAACGGGGCATTGGACCAGCAGATGCAACAAAATAAAACGATATAAACGTTCACAATGCTCCACCAAGACCTCGAATCAAATCTCATATCCAAAACGTTCCAAGGGAAATTCTCTTGTGGCGAGACTAAGATTTATGCTATGCCTCCTCTTCCCTTTAACATGTGTACATTCACATAAAGATCGAGCCTGGGAATGAGATTATAGTGCACATGTTCAAGGTGATGTAGATACGTATGAGTCATCCGCATTGATATTACCCTTTGAAAATTATACTTCCGGCAAATGCCCCATTTCTCATTAATTATTCTAGTCGAAGAGTAATCTCTCTTATGTACGGAGAATTATCAGAATACTTATACATACGTAAATGTAGAGAATAATATCTTCAATCAGACACATATAAAATAGCATATTACTAAAAATTTAGAACTATTATTTGTAACTTAACTAAAGAATTAAATGTATCGCGTCTAATGTTATGTCTATAATTTCAACTTTTCTATTTTACGTATCTATTTTATGTAATTTAATACAAATTCGAAGATTAAGAGCTGAGTGCTGCCGTCTTTTAGCAGTCTTCTTAAAATACTGTATGTGATGATATTACCAGCATACCCTACTATGGTGTGTTACCGCGCACTGGTAAGTAACCCGTTGCGTTTAATCACAGATCAGGCACCGCAGATATCGTAGAAAGCATGTGTGAAGGTACAGCGAGCTGCTCACATGTCGCGACAGATGCCGCTTCACATTGGGAAATGAACCGATGCATGACCGTGACCATAGAAACAATGAATACTAACATATCTAATGCAAAGCAATAAAGTACAATCAGCCGACAGTACATTGCTTGTTTTTCTACTGCAAGCTTCTTTCGAAATCGTAAAGAAAGAGTAACATCTCATAACCTTGATTTTCGATAAAATGAGTGGCGCTAGCGTCGACTTCGTACGCGGTTCTGGCGACGCGCGAAATAAAGAACAAGCGGACTTTGGGCTTTGTTACGCATATCCTGTGTTAAGTGATGAGGATGGTGCAAACTCCGTTCTGACTACCGACACTGTGTCTCCACGTCAATTAAAAAACGATGAACTCATCGAAGATGGACTTTACTCCTCCGAGAATCTCCTCACGGACAATGCTATCAAACCACATCATCTAAACGATGTTAAAGCATTAGAATACGAAAGACGAAATAGATTTTCCGGTGTATTATTGGAGATCGCCGTGCGTAGAGTGAATATGCATGCCCGTAAAGACGATCCGCATCCGGCGATTCAAATCTCTGCAGTCTCAATACTCTTCAAGAGAAAGTTGATCTGCAAATCGAGCAGTCCGTTTGACAGGAAATTGTATAGATTACTCGTGCGGAATACCGAGTGTGACAATCTCTCTATACAAGTTCACACGCAAACTGGACAGTCTAACATACTCCCGCTGCCGATACCAAAACGATCTGTGAAAGATTATATATTGAATATTGACTTCGCTATATGCACCAATGCCAGTGTCATATATGAAGGAACTGTCACCTGCACAATATCGACTAGCAATTTCGGTACTGCTAAAATAGAATCTAGCAATACTTACACTTACAAGTTAAGCAACGACCCAAATGATCCGCAAAATAATCTCTCCCTATTAAGACCACGAATCACTAAGAGAAAGGCTCATGTGGACTACTTCACGTTGGAGCATCCGGCATTAAAGTTCGAAGTCGAGGCCGATAGAAAAGTGGCTGAAAGAAAAGACAGCGAGGGTGCAAAGCCACCTGATATAGTAGTGTCAGAGCAACTTGCTTTCTCTTTACTCAACATATCATTTCGAAACATTTTCCAAGCAAAGAGACCATTACGACCATCTTCCAGTGTTCATCGTCGTCATACCATTGGAAGAACAGCATTGAGCGTAACAATTCTTCGTGGGGTGGAAATCCCTGTGAGAGAAGAATCCGCACAGGTTCAGCCTTTTGTAGAAGTAGAGTGGTGCAATACCGTTTACGTTACAGCGATCTCTGATGGACCAGCTCCGATCTGGCAGCATGCAATGAATTTCGAATTACCAAGACAAAGTGGGGAATATTGCGTGAAATTGCGATTATTCGATCAGCATCCTATTTGGGGTGCGCAATGGTTGGGTGAAGCTAGGATACCATTGGAGTATCACAGGAGCTACCAAGAATTGGAACGCTGGATAGCCCTATCACCTTTGTTCAGCCCTGTTCTATTATTCGGCTACGTGCAAGCAAGTCCCGGTCAAACTCACACGAGAATCTATGTTCTAATCAAAATGGAGCAGCCTGTAAATACTCCATCGGTGGAGAGTAATAATATGAATACATTTTTAAAGGGCATTCAACGTTGTTTAAGTACACCGTATAAAGTTGACGGCCTCGATGGTCCAGATGAAGCTGCCCGATTAACAATGTTGTTACTTCCATTGCCTATTCATTATGGACCAATTACGCCTCGGCAAGCATTGAGTATTAGGAAGGTAGATCATTACGGAAGAGCTGCTCTTCTTGCCACACTCTTGCAAGGCTTTGGCTTGGAAACATATGTATTGTTAGGTATATTTTTACAACAGATGTCAAGGGTCGTGCGAATAAGTGTGGGTTAATTATGTTGAATATGAGACCAATATCATGTTTTCTTAATATATCATTAAGCATAACTGGCAAACCCTGGCAGATGCAATAATTTATTATTAGTGAATTATTTAATTGATATTAATTAGAAATCTGAAGTACAGAACGTCTCGAAAACAGAATTTTTAATATCGAGGCAGTTGGCACATACTTATTTCCGTCACTCTGAATATAATCAGTTATTCTGCATGAACAAAATGAGTAAGGAGATTCATTGCCTGTAAAAGGCTGT
The DNA here is from genome assembly GCA_964023945.1 of Ectemnius cavifrons. NCBI lineage: Eukaryota > Metazoa > Arthropoda > Insecta > Hymenoptera > Crabronidae > Ectemnius > Ectemnius cavifrons. The sequence continues at coordinate 6,602,081 of OZ030375.1, forward strand.
TCACAGATAAGTAAGTGGACGGCTTTTATTTTAAGTATCGGGGAAAACGGGAACCGTATGCTATGGGACCCAGAGTTGGGATGCTCTTACAGACTTGACAATAATCGCTGCTCTCTTATGAAAGTATACCGCCTCATTAATGAATCTGGGGTAAGTATCTTGGTCGCGTTTTACCGGTAACAGATTCATTGGATCTACCTATATTTGATTGCCACAGATCTGGGAGAACTTGCAGAAATCCATCCTTCCTCACAATCTCAAGTATGACACGAAAATCAGCAGTGACTGGAAACCCATTGGTACTTTTATCCCATCCAAAAGCCGTTCCGTGCAAAATATCGAGTTGAGTGCAACGGAGGATAATGGCACTGAAATTAAAGAGACGATGGGGGAAATCGAGGATTTTTTAAAGGAAAAATTGACGAGTTGGCGAAGTGCTGATGGTTTAACGACTGTATTCAATCGGCATGCGATTAGCGTTTTGCGAAACTTTCTCGTAAGTTCGGAGGACTTCCCGAAGCGATCATTAGACAGAAGAGATCTGAAACAATTGTACAGGGCGTATCATACGCACGGTTTTGTTTTGAACACGAGACAATATAATGCGGATGAACTCAGCGATTTATTACATGCGACAAAAATTCACCAAATCACTGGGTTCACTGAATTTGCATTGGTGTGTCACATTCAACGTTATATCGGGAAAATATGCTCGATTTGGATGGCAGCGATAGTACTGAGAAGCAGAAATTAACTGGGTAATTAATTGGATCTTAATTAAATTAGGTATTACAAAACAGATTTCGCAAGAGCATTCCAGCCGAATTATATATAATTTATTGCGCTTAACCTCCTCTTCCTCATAATTAATTTTACATTGACTATGGAACAAGCTGCTCCGCTCATATTTAAATAAATGCATAATAACACTTGCATGCCCGTTGTTGTCTCCGATATGGAGATCTAATTAATAATACATACGCACAAATAATTTCAGACTGAACTAAAATTGGCCTGATTAGATTACTTATTCAAATACATTTTGGGATGCAATGACGTTTCATCAATGAAATTCTAACAGAGTTCTTACTAGGCAAGCTTTCATTTACGAACCCTGCGCAAGATATATGTATTTGCATTATAATTGGTTACACTGGTTATTAGCATTTAAGGGCTAACGGTGGCTGTACATGCCGGCAGTTGACTTTCACATGTGTAAAAACTATTTGTGCATACATGGCTTGTCTATATAATATGTACATACATGTATTAGTTCCTCTTGTAGTATAAAATGGATTGAAAATGTGTATAACAAATGTTAGCATTATTCTACCTTAGCCATTGTTTTTTGGTGTTGAAATTTTACATTTCCGGCACGCAATATACATCCAAAACACTATTCATAAGTATGTATATGTATGCAAACTCGATTGTCCACATTTCGATGAACTGCTAGTAGGTTATTGGAAGGGTTACATGAACATTAAAACCAGTGAAAATAAAATCCAATGGACATTTCCTCTTTTATCCAGCATTGCGCAGCAATGCTCTTTTTATAACAATTGCAGTACTTCTCACATTACGGTAGTAATCATAAACATATTAACAGCTCTATATTGTTTCTGTGTACTAAAACTAAAATTATTTGAAAGCAACAAACGCATTTTTGTGGACCTTCGGATCATTGCTCCAAAGTTCGATTTGGTGTGTGATGATTTTGTGCGAAACAAGTGATATTCGGCGGCTTGTGCGTATACTTATACTGATTTATTGCTTTTTCACTTGTATTAATTTGTCTGATACACTATAAACATTCAGAGGGTGTAGAAAATTTGTTTTCTGTATCTATGTAGTCTTTGTGACTTCGACCACTCGCTCGGAGTGAGTACTTGTTGCGAAAAAGTGTCATATCAAAAGTCATTTCCTATAATCGATCGACGTACGAAAATTTGCTCGTTTCCGAAAAATAGTAGAAATTGTTTTGTTTGACCAACATTTTCCGAGTCCATCTATGAATGGACCAATTCCGTTTGTTAAAAGTAGAGCGGCAGTGAAGAAATAAAAATTCATAATTCATAAAGGAGGATATCCGGTGACTTTGGAATTGTATTTTCTCTCGTGATGCGCACAAATAAACTTACAGATAAAATTAACAATAAAATACACGTAATAGATCGCGCCGATGGCGCGCATAGGACTAATTCTTTCCTCCTTAAATAACGAGATTCATTTATAAATAAAGAATAATTTGGCGTGTCCGGTATATTAAGTTTAGGTGAACATTTCGCAGAGACCCATTCTAGCTCGCGAACATCAAAATGCCATAGGTGCACAAGAGAGTTAAAGAAACTCATGGGAATAGACAATGTACAACTCAAATGTGATCGTAAATATTCGCCGAATCCTGTTGCGCTAGGATTCTGTAATTCGCTCATACCAATTACCACAGACATCTCGATACTGTGTCGACCAAACATGTAGATGTACTATGCAATACTATTGCTTGACCGCATTGGATCTCCATTGTTCGCCTATTACGCTAACATGCTATGCTCGACTAATTCGTATGTACAGTTTCCAGGGAGCAGCGAGATTCCCAACAGAGCGCGCCGTTGGCCCCGCGACCCAAGAAATCGCAGGCTGCTTTCATATTTGAGAGTAGACTCGGCGAGATTCGATTCAAGAAGATGTCACTGACACATCAACCTATTTTCCAAAACCATCATTTCTTAGATTACGTGGCCAGAAGAAAGATGTCAAGAGTTACCCGATTATTATTAAACCAATTGTCTTTCTGAATTTCTTAAATCGATATATAAGCATTGACCATGCGCTTTCTCGTTCGCGAGTTATATCGATGCCTCGGTATAAGAACATCGTTTGTATTAGGCTCATTGAGCTTTCATCTTGGAGGTGCCGTTCGCAACTCCGTTGCTATAACCATTGGCTACCTTCCCATTGTATTGGCTCTCGGCCGAAGCCTTCAAAGCCGCATCGCTATTTCCTCTCCTTTGTTTCCTCGGACTTCCTCCCCTCTTGCTCTGCGCAAAAACAGAAACCATCTTTATGCACCGTTTTTGTGATTGCGATTGAATATAGTCTCGCGCTGCGTTACTCACTTTCGCGATGTACGCCTTAGCGTAGAAGTTGCCGAAGAGGACGATGAAGGACATCATATAAACGACGAGAGCGTATTGCATCCAAAGGGGAAAGTCACATCCGGAACGGATACCGTTGATACCAAGAATGAGGGCAGTGGTGAACTGGATGAGCTGGAGGATTGTCAAGTACTTCTTCCACCAAAGGTATTTCGAAACAGTGGGTCCCAGTGCCGAGAGGCCGTAGTACGAATACATTAGAACGTGGATGAAGCTGTTCACCATGGCTGGCAGGAATGCTAGAAAATATGACGATGAATATTAGATTAAATGGAAATATATAAAAAGAATGTAAAAATTGGTATTTCTAAAAGATAAATAGAAAGAAATATAGCGGACACACTCACTTGAGCCACTCGGCACCCATTTAATTCCGATCCACCAAAGGGAGAACATGGTTGAATGATGGTACACGTGTAGGAAACTCAGTTGATTATCCTTCTTTCGTAAAATGAAGAAGAAGGTATCGCAGAATTCGAGCAATTTGCTGAAGTAATACCACCACACAGCATGAGCAATCTGTAGAGAAAAGATTTGCGTGTCATCTATTGTCTGGTTAATTAATATACCCTAAACTTGTTTTATAATCTATACCTGAAGCTCCTCCGGGCGCGCTATTTGCTTGATCGGCTGGCAAACGTAACTATACCGCAGTTTAGTAGAAGCCACAAATAACTGAAAGGTTCATCGAAAAGGGTTTATTATTACTTGTCAAAGAAAAGTGGCCGATATGAATTTAAGAAATTCTTGGAACTTTATTAACTTACTTGAATAGCAATATGCGCATTAAGGGCGGCCATCGCTAAATTGTAAGGCACAAGTGCCCACGTCAATTTGAAGGGTTTTCGATTCTTCATGGCCTTCGGTCCCGCCCACACAATCAACAAGTAAATAATTGTGTATAACAAAGTAGGCATTGGCGAGTCGACGAGGAGCCATCCTTTCGTTCGTTCATCTGTAACACATTTGCCGTAGTTCAGACCGGTTATCAAGCCGACGAAGAGAACATTAAAGACGAGTTTGTACTGTTTGCACTTTCTCTACAGTACCTGACAAGGATAGCGTCCATACATAATAATCATAGGCATCGCTTAGAAGGCTCGCAGAGGAATTGATTAAACCCGCCATTTTCTACAACATAAATATATACACTGCTTTAGCACGACATACAAAAAAAGAGTTTTCATTTTAATTCAAAGATCCCAATATTTTCATTATTCCTTGAAAAATTGTATGCGTGTAAGACGAGCTGAAAATGAATCCCTATCGATTAAAATAGGCTCGATTAACACCTGGTTAAAGATGTAAGTCACTTTCATTGAAATGAAAAGTGGAATGCGTGGTGAAGCGCGACAAGTAAAATCTGTCAAGTGCACGGTTTTGTATTGCAATTGGGCATCCAGAATCCAGGCATCATAGATAGCTTTCACGTCGCTGGAAACCTATTACAGAACTGCCATTCGCGGTTCGTGAAAATCACGGCTTTCTAGGCGACTTTTTCTAGCAAGCACCGGTCTAAGCAAGTCGCGAAACCTATGCTTACTTTCATTCGCTGATAGGTTCCGCCTTGAACTCCTACGGTAAGTGCAAGTGCAAGTGCAAGTGGCGGCGTAATTGTGTATATCCGTCAGCGTAGAACGTCTAATTGCCCATTTCCGGCAATCACTTCAGAAATCACGTCTCCTTATCATTAATCCTGCTTCACACAACCTCACATATCTCACGTTAGATATCGAGGATAATTAATATACTTATTGACAAAAGTCAGATGATATTGTGATGTTATTATTGATATTGCTTTGTACGTGACCGGTCACGCACAAAGCGGCAGACTGATACGGCACGGTACACTTCACGAAAGTCCTTAAAGAGTCACGTATAGGCAATCGAAAATTATTCTCCAAAAAATTGATAGTGTCATTACATAATTGATAATAGTACAATTAATAGGATCGCCATATAAGATTCACGAAGCGGACAAAAATGCAATATTAATTTTATCGATCTCTGGTATTCTGATTGATTTAACGATTTTTATGGAGGATAATCATCAATATCGGTACAAAGCAGTGACGCGCACGAATGCTAGAAAATAGTGTATTTACTTAACGATATGGACAGAACGTATCATAAATGTAATCTGACTAACATAAGTGATCGGTTCTGAAAAAATTATTTGCAATCGAAAATTTATAACCTCAGTATCTGGATTGCTACAAATATTCGTGACTCTTGAATTTACGGCAACGGAGAAACTTAATTCTCATCGAAAATATTATATATAATAAACGAAACCGATTACAACCACTTAATTGAAATAAACAAAACGTCTAAGGATTAGAATGTTATTTAAAGAATGAATTCTTGAAAATGTCTGGCTTCTTTCGTAAATAGAAATATATAGCTTTTACACTCTTACCTTATGCTACCCAATAGCGAAGTACCGCAAGAGAGAGCGACGCCGGTCCTTCTCCACGGCGTTGAGAAGAAGAACAATCCCGAGAAAATTCCTTGAGGACCTCGCGAGACCGAAGGAAAAGGACTGACTTTGAGAATCACAGTGTGGGCCTGGTATTAAAGTACCATAGCTCGTGGTCGATGAATCTGGATAGGTCGGAAGGCGCGGAAGTGCCGCCGAAAAGTGTCGGACCTGTCACGGAAGGAGAGAACCGTGGTACGACGAGGCCGATCGGCAAAGTGGCAGCGCCTCGTGCCAGCTTCACCGGTGTGCTTTATAACTTTGGCCCACGTATCCTCCACCTTTGGGACAAAACGAGGTGGTCGGTGTCTCACGGTGGTGGTAGGCAGCGTTCGGACATACACGCGTAAACGAGGCCAAAAGAGCTTGGTGGGACCGTCGATCGTGGGGATAGATTGCTCCCTATCGGTCAGCACAACCGAACGAATCATCGATGTGTCTGTCCCGATGCATCCCACCTACCCTGATTTCCCTCCCCTCTCTTGTGCGAAGAGCTGAGTCAAAAACAAAAATCCTCCAGCTCTCCCTGGCCTTCCCCGTCGCGGCTAACGGACGTTGGTCTCTTCTCCTTCTCCACGTCGACAGGACAAACGAACCGGCAACCAAGTGCAACCAGCTGCACGATACCTTCGACGTGGCCTCGTTTCCCTGGCGAGAGTCGAAGCGCCGCCCGCCACCGGCGTGTACATACCTCAACATCGTAGAGCAGGTACACGCGCACCGACCCTCGCATCCCAAGCCTACATGGTCCAGTCGTCTCTAGAGAAACTCACGCGTACATTCTGCCGAGCTACTACTAGTTTCTTAGCCATGGGGGTGGTGCTTTTCTCATTCTAATGTTCGATAGATGGATAAGTGACTCTTGCACTCCTCCTACCCCGATATCGACCATCTGACCCGCAAGTAACCGAGGATCCAATTCCGTCACTACCAAGTTCTCTTCCCTATTCTTCTCGACTCGGTCAATAGCATCGTATATTCTACCACAGACAATACCATTTTTCGCAGACGGGCAAAAGGAGGCTTAGCGACTCGAAAGTGTTACGGTTTTTATGATAAAAAAAGAAGGCGGACTCCAAGGATACCAAGAAAGATTCTGGAGAAAGCGATGCATCGCACGCCACCTTCAGGACGAGCGATCCAAGGGGGTCAACGGCTGTACAACTGTAAAGCACGTCTCTAAATATTGGAAGAATCTGTGTCTTCACCACTTGATATTCATTTAGAACCGTTCTCAGACATCACCTTGACCACGTGATCTTTTTTAATGAAATGAAATCTTCCTAGCTACTAAATATTGAGAATCTAACGCAAGAAAGTAGTCGATTTGAAATATCTTGATAATCGAACCATGATTCATCAGATTCTTACGAACATTAACAAATCCATCATCAGGTCGAATGCCGTAGATTCCGGTGTCGTTCAGGTCGTTTCCTCATCCTCGAAATGTATTGCGATGATATAGGAATGCTGAATTTTGAAACTTTAACTGCATGTAAAACAGGGGATCGTTGAGGCGCACAATGTAAATGGAGAGTCTCAGTGTCGCAGGCAAGCTTGTATGACAAAAACAGTTCATTATGCAGGAAGTGCATGCTATTGTTCTTAAGTCACCGTGCGAACTTTAAATCAACCGTAAGACTTTTGCGTTAAGTATTGAACCGTAAAATGCAGGCTCAAAATATCGCTCCTAACAATCACCATACACTTATGCTTTCTATCATTTTAACAAACATATTGCATCATATCTTGGTACTTGAAAAGTCTAAAGTTAATAGGGCGGTGGGGGTAAAGCGAGCGGCGATATGGGACAAGGTCATAACAGGAGGAACAGGAACCGTACATTCCCAAGTACTTATTCTACCATCACCAAGGCATCGTTCACCTGTCAGTCTGTAAATCACTTCTCACATACTCCAGTACCTTGCATGCGAAATTTGACAAAAGAATAACGTAATGCCTGTACATGCTGTCGGCAAGTGCATAGGGCTGTCGGGTCGAAGGCCTCGGGAGTAGTTGTATACGTAAGGCAATCAAGAGAGACACGTGCCTGTTAAAAATTCTGGCTGTTGGGAGCAGAGAAAAACCTGTTCCGCAGTGATCTCTCGGTCATTTAGTGGGCCGATGAAGCTGGAATACACGGTGCCTAAGGTGGGGCAGCATAAAGGTGGGTTACTAGGTACCAGGTAATCTCACCAACCATTGCCATTGAAAGATGAAACAACTGGCACTCGCAAGAATTTTATTCCCCCCATCCTTGATGCGCCCTTCTTCCCGGGTGCAGACATTTGCCTCGACTCGCAGTAAACAGGAGAAAAAGGTCCTATTGAAATCAGGTTGCAGACGGAGAAAGCTGGCTCGTTTACCCTCTCGTACGCATGTGTGTGTGCTCGAATTCTTTCGTAGTTCATTTTGCTATCGGACCCACCCAGCAGTTTTTCGACATTATGAAGCAACAAGAATGGAGATTCACAGTATTCGTCATTGAAAATCCCTGCCTGACATTGACTCGTCGCAACAGATGACAGATCACATCCTCGAGGAATTTAAAAAAAACCACGTTGAGGCATCTTTACTCTGAGTGGTACCTGGTTTTTGCATAATCTCCTGCACATCGTGACTCAACAATACGTAAGATGAATTTGGTAATACAAAACAATACATCGTTGACACGTGATCACTCGTAGTTCCGGTTCGCTCCTTCTCAGAAGTCGGTGGAAGGAGTGCTACGGGCGGTCTATTGCTAGTTGTAAGTACAGGTTGAGGTAGACGAAGATAAATTCAAATATAGGTGTGACGAACCACTCGTGACGGTTGGCCATTACCCTTTTTTCCTTTAATACCACCCACATCTTACGTAATGTCCCATCCTATCGTGGCCCTGATTTTCTATACCGTTAGTATGGCAAAGTATTCGCGCGAATAAAAAGAAGGGAACCAAGGTTCGCCCGAAGCGCACTTTCATCGATTCTTGCTTCCACGTTGCATATAGTTACTAAGACCTCGACGCACATACGATTCAGCCTCTTTTTCCAATACGTGACAATTATGTGGTATTTCGCAACGATCCAAAATCGAGCGATTGATTAATTAGCTATTCAGACTATCGTATATAAATCTAGGCCATTCAGTGGCGATTCTTTAGGCAAATGATAAATCGTGATTCTTAGAAAAACAGTTAGCCCGCCAGGTGGCTTTGCAGGGACAACATTCATTGTATTTTCACTCTAAATTAGAAGGTGTGCGCAAGAGATGATCTCGTTACCGTGTAGAGATACGACTAATTGAAAGAGGCAATTGAAGAGAGCAGGAAATGCTTTACTAAAATTTCTAGCGTAACTCGGGTCGAATATTTTCTAGGAATGACATCGCATTCCTAGTACACCACAGGGCTTTGGAAAGTGTCACACTTTGTCACTGGGATAGTCACGCATCATCTTGATAATGAGAGATTCCGCATCCGTCCTGCTCGGATGGACGCCTGAGTACAATCGATAATGTGCGCGCGCGTTACCCTCGATGATTTTCCAAAACTGATAGAATTCCAACAGATTGGTTATCCCACGATTGCGTTATTGTTCCAGTAAGCGTGATTTCGCAGCACGGCAGATTCTTATAATTACATCGCCTGGGAATTTGCTGACGGGGCATTTATTAAGTATTGACCTACTTGTAATGCGACGAGAACGAACCTCCGCAAGGCTCTTGGCCGCGCCGGTGTTAGTTATCAAAGTGCAAACAAAATCTGTATATGTCCTATCACATATTTTTATGCTTCTAAGCACAATGGTACAGCCGAAGGCAGAAATTAAGATACAATATCTGATGAAAGTTCTATCTCATACACTCGATTGAATATCTGTAAGAAGGCCGAGAACCCAACATCCAATCGAGAGTAATTTCCCTTTATTTTCGTGATTCATAGACTGACTTTACTCCACAGCGCATCATTGCCAAAAATACGACTATGCATATTATAACCCTGAAAATATAAATAGCAGATACAAAACGAAATATTATTGTAGTATGTTCTGAAGATCTCAATAGGCGTTTTCGAAGTCGCGTCCCCATACATATTACCTTGCGAAGCAGAGTTGCGTCAATTAGTGAATACCTCCTTTTCAACGGAAAGAATAATGCGACGGATTTTTGAAAAACCGCGAAATTTGAAACTCTACATATTGCGACACCTCCTTCATCCTACAACTAACCCAAAAGCCAATACTAATCTATTATTAACTACACAATCAACTTCTAAATTATACAAAATTTACGGTGTGGTATAAAAATAATGTTGTCATTATAGTATTATTTAATGTAGTTTCATATAAATGAATCAGGTGCAAATGAATTTGCAGAACTCCCTTTGGTGCCAGATGTTACTTTCATTCGTTTAGCGAGTAACACGAGCGCTAATTGCTGTTTAAGGTAACCGTTGTAATAACGGCAGAGTCTTGTGCCTTATTAATCACTAATTAGTTACGTAGAGCATTGCGTGTTTCAGAAAACGTAGAGTAGGGAGTTCGACAAGGTCTCATTACATGCTCCTCGAGATAAGTAAAAAACGGTTCAATGCGTGCGCCCGTAAGTATTCTCATGAATACACATTTCTTTTTATGCATGTAGTCTACCCTCTTCGCGGGCATCTTTCTCAACTCAAGGAAATGTGGAATAGCGCGTGTTGCGCGTCCTCATTCGCCCGGCGAGCAAAACAGCCATCGTGGCGTTTTACAACTGACAAAATAACTACCGCATGATTGATAGGATGTCCGTATAAACGCTGTGCGCTTTTTCAGTGCGAGAATAAACGCATCGGGATATTATCTTTTTCTTTTATTATCGTAGAAGGAGTTACTACAAATTCGACTGGCCCAGTTATCATTCGAGATAGGTGTCCGCGTGTGTTAGTGACGGAAAATGAATGACCGAAAATGTTCGTTACAGCAGCGCTCCCAACGAAAATGGTCCGCAGACCCGTTACGAAATAGTCACACCTCCCCAGGAAATGCGGCCCGCCCGTGTATCACGTAACTGTAAAAACCTACTCAGCCATTTTGGAAATGATAATCACGAGCTTATCTCGGCGACAATTATCATATTCCGAGGCTGCACATTCTATACGGCATTGCCTCGCCGACTTCACGGCACACTTCTCGAACCTCGCCGCGGAAACGAATGTCGCGAAATGTTGGTTAAGCACAAATTTATGAAATAATATTTGGCGTACTCGCCAAACATTTGTCGAGCGTTACGAGCATTCGGCGAACCGATCGCGCCACTTCGCTGGGACACATCCTTCTTGCAATATCGTCACCTTCGCCGTTCTTCGATATGCATCCACTCTTGCCTTCAAAGAGCGTCCACTGGAAAAACGGGTCACCGTAGATATATCGCGCCTAACGTACCTAACGAGTATAAAACAGTGCCTTAACCCTTTGACTCCTGTGCCGAGTCAGTCTCATTAATTGGCATTGTCTGTATAATTACTAGTTTAATACATTTCAATTAAATTTGGCTGAGTATTACTAAGCAACAATAGATCAGGCGACCGGAACAGAACTAATTTAATTAAATGATCAATAATCAGAGAAACCGACGCAGATGGCTTGAGCCACAAAAGATTAGAGTTCAGAAATTGATCAGTTAAGGAATCCTATAGACTCCGCCACCCATTGGGAGAAATTACTTTCGAGTTACATGCCCGTATGATAGGCTCGCTAAGACCTGTCTGAATGAAGGGAAAAGTCGTGTGGTAGAGAGTGGTTATAACTTCCTTTCTCCTAAGATCGACAAGGAAGGATCGTGCTCATCATTATCGTTGACTTAGATGCATCGGCGTAAGCAACAATTTGTCAACCGAGGAGAGCTTATCTCAAGTTTCAAAACGCCAGTACTGCTTCCTCGAGCATCCATAGTTGGCTTACAATTATTAATATAAAACAGCGTGGTACCTGACATTTACTTAGGATTTAGGATACGGTTTCTTCATGTGCCCGTACTGACTTCAAACATATCATATAACAAAAATCTTTCAACGAGCAATTGTGATAATGACACTATAACAAGTAATCGGGACTGATCGTCTCATACATCCGTGTATAATACTCGGAAACACTTTAGTAATATTAATTCACGCCATTTCAACGAAACAAAGCAATATTGTGCAAAATATAGGATGATTTCGCCCGCAGCTCATGACTGTTGCAATCAGCGAAAACAACGCGCATACGTCTGGCTCTACGTCAACAGTTTCACTGGCAGTAGCAACGTTGGCCTGATACGGTCATATCCAGTTCGATGTCATTAAGTTTCGCTTTCCAAGAGTACAGACGCGGCAAATAATAAGGTTCAGAACTTATACCAAGTAACATACTTATTTTCAGTATTAATGTACTAACGGATCGGTCACGCTTATTAATCGGAAGGATCTCTTAAATTTGCCCCTATTTTTAGATCCGCTAACTCTTCGAAACACATATGCATATACATATATATATATATATATATATATATATATATATATATGTATATATATATACTGTGTGGTGCAAGTGTATGTACTATCGTAATAGTCTATAGTTGAGGGCGAGTTTCAGCGAAGCGAGTGTATGTTGGTAAATCCGGGAGTAACGTGTACGTGTAGCAGGTAACGGTGTAACCACTCACTAGTCGGAGTTTCCTTTAATTAAACGGACTGTATTCACATAGAGTGGAGGCTGAACAGCCGCTGGTCCGTACTTTCTTCGATGCCTAAAGCCTGAACCGGCTGTGCTCACCTCGCTTTCGAGGTCAATGTCTAGGCCTGCTACGCACCACTCAGAGACCAATGCAGGACGTGTCGTATCTTCAACGGAAATTGCGAATAATTAATCGCTAGTTACGCTCAGTCGCTTGAAAGTAGTGAGAGTCGTTACCATACATTTTCACAAGGATCTAGAAAATCTTAACGATAGAGAAAGTCCATTGCTATTCACAAAATTATTTATCATTGCCGAATGTTAGCGCTACTATGCTGTTTATCGATGGTCTAACACGAAACTTTGAAATCGTTAGGTAAAGCATAATATTGTATTCTCGCTTTTATGATACAGCCTAACAGTTTCATTAATAATATGGGCGTGAACGCAGTGATCATTTACTTATTCACGCTAGGCAATAGCGCATGTAATGTCGACGGCACATGCACGGCTCAGACTTTCTTCGGCAAGCTTTATTTTATCTTATTCTCACAATCCAAGCGTGTAAAAGTGACTTGTGTATGTCTGCATCCCCGGCAATGAGTATACCGCGTACCATGGATGGTTTTCGTTCCGTTTCAGCTTTTCCCAACCTATGCACTGTACGTACACGTCTTATTCCAGCTGATTTCACTCGTTCAGCAAAATGAGCGGTGCACTGGCCGCGCGCCTAGATAGCAATTCAACGATTAGCGAAAGTGAAATCCCATAGGCGCGTATCGCTTGAGATATACACCGCTATGATTAATAATAGAACAAATATACTATATAGTTTAACTCTCTATAAAACTATTTTCAACAAATAAGTCGATGCTATACTTCTTAATGAACATAAAAAGTCCGCAAGTATATACACATATAGATTTTTCATTTCTGCTATCAGCTCATACAAATATAGTTGCAGAATGTAAAAATAATCAGGAGCACTTTATTAGGGAGCCTGATTTGTGAAATCGCTCTCCCATTGAAATCGTATTAACAAGATGAAATCGAGCAAGCGGAAACTGTAAGTCGAGAAAGTAGTTTATTAAATCCAGTTTATAAAAGTAAAAACTGCCAGAACCGACATTGCCCGACATTTCTTTGTAGAAGTACCTCATACGTAATTTTCACACTAGATTCTATTCTTCAAAGTCAATGGTACTATTAATTTCATTACCAACACGATTCTCATGGAATTTACGATACTTTCCCAAAGTGTTCAATGACCCATTCACATTTTAGGACGTCGTCTTTATTCGTGAGATCTGAAACTGTATTGACTACTCGGGACACTGGCCAGCCCATTGTACCGTCGATCGTCAGCCGGGTGATAATCCTCGTGTCAAGCAAGAAGAAAATGCACGCAAAAATATTGTAAAAACTCGGATGATCTAACAACAGTAGAGGATTGAAGAAAAAAAGATTCATTGTGAATGTACTCACCAGCGAATCTCAGAACAGAGGGCTAATCATTGCAGAATTTCTAGCGATTGTCATCCATGTCAATGATCCGGGAAGCGTGTACACCGCCAGCCAAGCATGTCACGGCTCGCACGAAGAACAGGCTGAAATTCTTGTTCCAAGAGAGCGTAGAGGAAGCACAGTAACGGCTGATGAGGAGATCGAGAGGTTACTCGTAGCGTTGATTAGTTTTCACGTGGAACTCACAAGATCACCCTTTCATGTCGAGATTTCGGGTAAAACACGCCGGTGCCAACGTTCTTTCGGCTTCCCCGAGCACGGAGGGTGCAGGCGCCGGCCGGCCGCCATCATAGAAATCAATACGACCCTTGAGGGGGTGTTTACCCCCATGGGGTCCGTTCAACTTTAAACGAATAATGTTCTAGGTGGTTCTCTTCACTAACGATTGAAAATTCTCCGATCTTTGAACCTTGAAATCTGTTCTACTGTGGCGCGGGTCGACATAAATGACACGCGATGTAACCAGATGCTCAAGTGTATCATCAAGCTCTACTGATGTTCATGCTTCCCGCCGAAAGGTCCGTTCCTCATCTCCTTTCTTCTTTATGGAGTTACATTCTCGCCTTGTTACACCTGCCAAGGCTACTTATTTCCCTTACTTCCTACTTCAACACTGACACAGTTCTCTGCAGGATTTCCTTTCATTTACGTCGCCGGCGTGCCAATCGATGATGAGCCATCAGTCCTTTGGAATTTAACCTGATTTAAACAATATATATTCATGTAAAAGCATACTGGGCACACTCTTCTACGCATGACTGCTGCCTTGCTATTTACCGAATACCACTCAACTAAGTCTCTTATATTTAATTGTAAAAAGTGTAATTCAGATCTCTTTGTACCTCTGATTATTGCGCCAAGTTATATGTGCAATATTTTATATCGAATTCGGGACAGTAAGGTAGAATGTTCCCGAGCATGAAATCTTTTTCTCATCGTATGAAAAAGTGTAATTGCCGGCCACTGAACCTAATATCATTTTTCAACCAATTAAGCGAGATAGATAATTGCTTGGCGAAAAGGATTCCTTAGTAAGTATGTCTCAGCAAGATGGATGCTTGGCGAAAAGGATTCTCCAATAAGTATGTCTGAGTACGGTGAACTTCAGTATTCGAGCACTTGTGAAGTTTCCGGATTCCACCTACTAGTATTCCACCTAGTAGCTACGTCTGCATTAGATATTAAAAAAGAAGCATAAATATAAACTGTGTATACTTTATGCCTAACGGCTCTGAGACTTAAATAGGACAGAGGTGTACTCTAGAGTTGAAAAAGATGGCTTTCTACCCATTATTCTAAGCGCACAGACACTTGTAGTTTGCCTATTCGCCTACGCAGCCCCAAACATATAAAAAGCATTTTAGCAGCAGAGCACTTCTCGTCGCACGTTTGCGTGCTACATTTTAATGAAGCGATCGACTTCCTTGAACCAACGGAAAGGCGATATTTACGAATTAAGTAATTATTATATAATGAGAATGGGTCTGTTCCGAATGCGTGACGGAACGCAGACACCTTTCGAAAAAGAAAGAGTTGGGTTGTAAGAAGGACTGAAATGGTTGCATCTGTCGACGTGTTAGAAAGTAGATTCTTCAAAACTGTTGTTGCAATGGAATTACACTCGTGCTGTGAAGATGAGTGGTCTGTGAGAGCGTGGTCCATTTTGGACCCTTGCCGCGTGGGTCTCCCTTCACGAGCGATGACTCGAATTTCGAACGGTAAAGTCAGCGCACTCCGCCGCTCTTCCCATCGCGGAAGACTCACAAGAGTATTTACGTCTTCGTGGCCATGACCAGGTGACGGTAGAAAAAGGAAGGAAAGGAAACCTGAAAGAGGAGGATTCATCGAGGCCGACGATCGAGGTCGAGTTTTAGACTCGTATGACGTCTCTAATCGTGCGTACAGCCAGAGACAGAGATGCTAGCTGTCCCGTTGCCCTCAGAGGAGTGTCGAATCCTGAAGGTGGGAGAGTAGTAAGAGCATGCACCAACTACACATATCTACTACATATACAGAGACCGGAATCTCCAACTACTTCGGTCCATGGACCATTTGCGAAGCACCAGAAAGAACGGTCCAACATATGTAATATAACTACCGCTCATACTCCTCGTGTTTTCTTTTTCTCTTTACAACTTCTAGAACGTAACCGGATCACGCTGCTTTACGTTCTAGACCACAAAGTTACTTAGTTATTATTTCTTACGAAGCTCAAAGCTGTTGAGAAAAACTGACGAAAAATATTCGGAACAATGAAGACCAGATAACTTATAGTTGATTGAAGATATATGGTGCTCCTCCTCGATTGCCGCATTACTATTTCATGCTATGTAGATACACTTGATTGGCAGATTGTTACGCAAGTCTAAAAAAGTAATTAGCGATACGGAGTATAGCTATTGGTATGTGCAATTGATGTAAATTGCACGTAACTGCGAGGTAATAGATTAATTGGAATGCGCTTCCGAGCTGAAAGAAACACTGCTCAAAAGGCATTGGCAGTTGTCGAAATCTTAGGATGAGGAGCGCAATCCTCCTGATAGTGTTATACTCGCACTTGGGTCCTCTCGCGAAAGCCTGTGCTACAAGGTAAACGGTCCTGTTTGGTACCCGTTATACTTCCTATTTTTAATCTATCCAAAACCAAGTACAAGTTCTTCGAGAAATCGGGCTGCGAATGAAATAATTTAAATAATTTCTTACCCCCATTGGTGACAAGCGTAGTACAAGTGTGTTTTTTGTTAGTTCTCCTTACGAAGATGTGAAAAATGGAACTATAAAGTCGAGCATTATATTGCCAGAACATTATGTGAAGGGTTCGTAGCGTGATTTATCACGGGGTTGTATTCCCCTTTTCCTTAAATTGTTAATATTTTCAGAAATTAGGCCTCCGTCAAAAGGCGGCAATCCGGTATCAGTGGATTTCAATATATTTGTGGCTGACATCAATTCCATCAACGTCGAAGATATGGACTTCCGGTTAGTGTAAGCGTTACCAGGAATTCGATAATACGATGAGAACAAAAAATGTTTTTGTTCGGCAATTGATGGGCAAAAAAAATTGCCTCTTATCTAGAGTGGATATGTTCGTTCGCCAAAGTTGGACCGAACCCCGACTTGAGATGCCTAATGAAATTTTTGAGGAAGGTGACGACTATGTGACGCTTCCGCCAGAATTCTTTGACAGTCTTTGGCAACCGGACCCTTACTTTTTGAATGCTAAAGTTTCAGGTAAACATAAAGCGTTTCTTTCCACTTATCCCATTCAACAGGCATATACTACATGTCGATATTGGTCGTTTTAGAAATAGGTGCTTTGAATCATAAATTCTCCTCGGTTACGCTGTACAGAAACAAAACAGTCAAATATGCCGCACGAATGCATGCGATAATTGCTTGCCAAATGGAATTTCAGTTGTATCCAATGGACATTCAAATCTGCCCGATTTACATAGAGAGCTGTGAGTACTGAAACAAACTTATCATGTACTGGAAAATAATAATAACTATAAAATGACTACTGATACATCAGTTAGTTCTTGCTTATGTCCGATGCTTTTATCACTTTTATTTGAGTAGTTTCCTATCATATAAAGAAGCTGCGCTTGAAATGGGGAGCAGGTGATGTGACAGTAAATCCCGAATTGAAATTGTTACAATACGACATTGGAAGGCCAACGGTTTCCGAGGACGTTGTTGATTACATGCTTGAAAAGGGTGGTATGTACCTGCATTAACGAACTGCACTTCCACGAATCTGCGAAAGTAATGTGGCATTATTATTGAAGGTCATTTTTCCCGATTGGTGGTCTATTTTCGTTTCGAGAGACAGATTGGTCATCATTTAATACAGACTTTTGCACCATCAACATTGGTTGTAATGCTTTCGTGGTTTAGCTTTTGGCTGGGCTTAGATGCAATCCCTGGCCGGGTTGCTCTTTTAGTGACGAGTATGCTGACTTTAGTTACTATGTTTACCGGCCTTAAAAGTGATATACCTCCAGTTGCCTATATAAAAGTATGGAAATTTCTTATACTTGCCTTAGAAAACGTGTAAGAATATAAATTATATTTCATTAGCGCTTTGGTTCAAAAATTTTCTAGGCTTTGGATGTTTGGATGGCTGGTTGCATGATGTTCGTTTTCGCCGCCCTAGGTGAATTTGTAGTAGTAAAAGTTTTAGACTTACGCTATCAGGTTGAAAGCGATATGCAAATATCATCGATATCCCGATATTACACACCGGTTTGTAGATATTTCTCTAGTATTGTGATCTCTCCCACTATTTCTCGCAATCCTGGTTATCAATAGCTTTTATGCATTTTTGGGTTTCAGCGTTCAACACCAACGGAGAAGAATCAAAATCTCTGGGATTACGATTTCACATCCACACCGAAATTAAAGAGAAAGCGTGCTGGCAGTAGGCATCTTTTGCAAGCATCTTGGCTAGATACTGAATCAACCATGATACGGTTAACGAAAACGCGTTCCCAAAGAATCGATTGTTACAGCAGAATAGTATTTCCCTCTCTGTTTTTACTGTTTATTATATTATACTGGCCAATTGTGTCACTAAAAAAGGCAGGGTAATTGTAACTATCATCTCATCAATCGTTCACAGCATCCGTTAAGCTGCTAATATACTTACTCATACCCTAAATTTTTCTGCCAGCATTTGCACTAATATAAATTTGTCTCATATGTTTATAAGACGTTAATTGCACGTAGTAATCAATTGTGTTTACATGAGCCTTAAAAAAATGTTCGCTAAAATTATGTACACACGAGCTCGAATATTATATTGGGCGCGGTAATGACTGAAAGGCAATTTATTAAATAAATGTAGAAAATTTATTCACATTCTTTATTATTCTATAAATCTTGTTCATTCCTGTATAAAGTCATTTCTCATTTCATATTATTCTTCATCCACCTCCATTTCATCATCTGACGAATCATTTGATTCCGATTCTTCGACAGTCATTAAAATGCTTTGCCTGGTTTTCTCAGCTTTGAGTTGTCCTATCTTTTTTAAATAACTTATTGTATACTGATTAAAGTCACATCTGTAACAACAGAGATTAAACTTAGTTTGTACAGTACAACTAGCAGAGAGCAAAACAGTTGAATATTTTCTAACATTTTACTGAGATCGTCGTATTTCTTTTGTATGTTCTTCTGCAACATTAGTAACACCGGCATTTGAATAGCCGTATTCATTGTAGGTCCATGCTTAGTTAATATAGTTTCTACCCATAGTAAATAAAAATGGATATGCCTGTTGGATTCTAACTCTGATGCTATAAATTTCAACGTCCTTTCCACATAGATATCAGACAAAGTTGACACTGTTAGTTCGACTGCAATAAAAGTTTAGTTGAATACATGTCTGTAGTGTCCACTTTGTACCGTACCTAAATACTTACTATCGCTATATGGCACATTTTCTATTACCCGCTTGATTAAGGCTTTTTCGTTCAACCTCAAAGACATCATAAGAGCTAAAATATCAATTTGCATGAGTTTTATTCATATTAATCACCAATTATTTTAACCAACCAATATTACCTTTAGCATATTCTTTTTCATGTAAGGTATGTTTAACAGTTTCTGGAGTAATTCCAAGTTCCAGCTGGAAAGGATCAAAAATGAGGCCAACATCTAATGAATATGTCAGCAAACCTTCTGTTGTAGCCGCAGACCATGCTTGTCCTGAAAAAATCAATGTTAAATAATTTGCGGGATAAAATCATATTTGAAATTTGTTTATTAAAATGAAGATGTTATACCTGTCGGCGAGAATTGCAAACTAAAAACTCTAATTTCTGGTTTAAAGTTTCTACTAGCCATATCACCGCTCTTGACTCCTGGCAATCGCAGAGTAACATTACCACCCTCATTTTCCTCCCGACTTTCCACTAACGCCAAATTCCCGAACTCCGTTAATTTGCGTCTATTTATAAAGTCCTGATGGTAATGTAATATTTTTAGAGAAACTTTTAAACACCGATATAAACTGCTTTGTTTAAGGAAAATATTCAATACATACATCAACTGCGTCCAAAGACCTATTTTGTGTAACCACAAACTTTTTTAAGAGTATAGATTCTTTAACATTGTAAATGCATACATTCTTAGATTGTCCACCGGCTAGCAAGCACGACCCATCAGCCGAGTAACACAAGGTATTAAACGCCCTAAAAGTATTAATTTCTTCTACTTAACTTGCTTCTTGAAATTGAAAGTTTTATTTTGTGTGCAACATCATGTTTTCCTTACTTTCCCTGGAGACTTTTCTTTGCAGTAATAAGATCTGTTTGGGATCTACCACTGCCTAAGTCGTTTCTGCCTTCAATACTACCTGTTTGTGTTGCAGTTTTACAATGGAAGAAGGAAATTTGCCCATCAAGGGTCGCAACTGCAACATCCTCTCCATTCGGTTTATAAACAACGCACAGCCCATCGGAAGTTAATTGTATTGTTTCATGGGCTGAACTATTCTCAATTGCATTCCATATTTTTAATGTTTTATCCCATGATACGGATGCCAACTCTGTACTGGCAAGATTGGGATTGAATGCCAAACTTGCCACTGGTCCTTCATGACCACTTAATATCTGAATTAAAAAGTCTTATGTGTTTAAAGAATTGTTCAAGACCAAGCAAAACTAATGCAAGCTATACGATTGAGAAGTACCTCCAAAAGAGTTCCTAACTTCATGTTCCACAAATAAATATCAAAGAAATCTTGACCTCCGGCCGCTACAAACTCATCACTAGAGTCGATTGCAACACAAGAGAATTGCACAGGTCGTGGTGAAGTGAATGTTCTAAAATTCCTATATCTCGCCAAATCGTATGCCCTAACTGTACCATCGAGTGAAGCAGAAATAATAAATTTCCGATTATGACTGAATAATACTCCAGTAATTGTGGATGCATGCTCTTGAAATGTGACTGAACAAAATCCACTCATTGTATTCCATAATTTAACTTTTCCATCATCACCACCCGTGACAATATATTGGCCATCAGGGCTATATGCCAAAGAATTCATATTATTACTATGTCCTTGCTGTTTCATAGCATAAGTTTCACTTTGCCATTCCCAGACTAATAATTGACCAGCCTCGGAACATCCTAAACCTATCCAATCCCCTGTGCAATTAATTGCAATCGACGAAATGCGTTGATTAGAAATACTACAAGAAAAAAGCACGTTAATATAAATGTAGCTAGTATCAAATTTTTCAAGTGTTTATGAAACGACCAATTCTTTCAGAATTTTCTGGAAGGTTGTAGTGTACCTTAGGGAATGAATCATGTTGACCTCAGGCATTTCGTACAGATAAAATGATCCGTTACTAAATCCAACTACTAGTATATGTGTGTCACGGTGGTAAGTAGCTGCTGTAAGCACAGCATCCCTGTCCTGTTTTCGAACATCATCTGCCAGATAATGACGCGATAACTTTTTATAATGCAACTTTTTAATTTCTGTTTTGTTACTCGTGTTTTCGTCTGCTTCCAGCTCTAAAATAAAATAAAACATCGTTATTATGCTGCTGTAATACGAAGATTGATTCAAACATTTTGTTATATTATTACCTTTCTTTTGTAAAGCACGCTCTGCACTCTTTTGCTGTTTCTCAGTCTTCTCAACAGCTTTTTCAAGATCAACATCATCTTCACTATCACTGTCTGGAACTTTGCGCCTTTCCCTTTTCGCACGTGGTTGCCATAGTAATAAATCCTCTGGATCGATATTACATTCCCAAATACACAAATGTCCATTACTAGAAATTGATTGGTACTTAATTGTTATGCTACTATATTATATATATAATTGACAATACCTGCTAATAGTATATAGGTCATAACTATTTTTGTCAAAGAAAACACCAACAATTGGCTCAGAATGTCCCCCTAATGAAATTGAACTAAAGTTTGCCCATCTCTGCAAACTGTATATTTTTGTAGAATTATCCTTAGCTCCAACAGCTAATAGTTTTGAGTCGTACGACCACATTAAGCAAGTTGTACCATCACTGGCATTATGAAAAACACGCTCCATTATAAATGGATTGTATTCACCAGTTTGTAAACCAGGTGCATTAAAGACGAAAACTACAAACATTTGACGATTAATTGCATTTCAATCAAATTCCATAAGATTCTCATATAATCCCACACATACCATTGTTTTCTTTACACACAGCGAAGTGCTTGCCATCGGGGGAAAATTTAACACATCTTACTTTTCTTTTAAATCTATATTTATGTATTGTCATTTTACTTATTAAGCTAATTATATGTGCATCACCTCCTGAAATGTTAAAGTATAGGAACTATTAAAACAACTGTATAACGTATGACTTATATATGTATGCATACAAACATTACCTTCGTTAATTGCAATAAGTAAAGCACCGTTGGGAGATATATCAAGAGCATTGAAGTTAAATTTGCTTTCCACAGGAATTGTGGTTGACTTATTGCTGAAAATGAGTATTTAATCACACTCGATTTATAGAATTACCACTATGCTACAGTGTTTAATGTGAATAGGTGATTTAGGAATGCTTACTTTTTAAGATCATATATTGTGATTCTGTTACCAACAGGGCTAATCACAGACGATCCATCTGGAGAAAATATTAAATCTCCTTTCCTATAGACAGTGCCCAGCAAATTACTGAACTATAACATAAAAAATAAATCATGCATACTGATTGCTTATCAAAAGTGTGGACTGTAAAATGGTATATGCTGTATATCATTCAATTTAATTTTGATTAATTCTTTTGTTTATTGATATTAACACGGCTGCTTCTATTTATCATTAAATGCCTGAGAAAAATAAACTCATGTTTCAAGTAGGTTAGAAGTATAATATTAATCTGACACATTTACTGGGTTTTCTATGAATACAAAGTGTTCCGCATATGAATCGTGTTGAAAATATTCTCGTTACCTTGTATGCAAACTTCATGATCTGTTATTATTTCTAAAGAAACTTTTGGTTACTAAATATTGATGTTTTGAAGCACGTTTATCCTGACGTTTTGAATCATGTGTACCTCAAGATCCGCAAGTGTTGCAGGCGCTATGTACTTCCGGTCTATTCGGACTCGGGGAGATTCGGAACCGATCACGTGTTTGAATATTAAGGCGTGCCGCTCAAAAAAACAGTGAATTACGATAGAACATTTCGTAAATGGTAGATTTGGAGACAAGTATATTACAATATCTCCAATATTTATACATTGCAATAATTTAAGATTCTATAATGACATATAAAATCGACAATGAGAGTTTAACTCGGGAAGAGGATCCTCCCATATATACCTAACAAAAGTATTGTATTATATATATATGTTATAAAATGGTATTTGATGCAATAATTATGAATTTATTAAATTTATCAGTTGTAAAATCATAGATTAATCCCCATAGGGCCCAAATTCTCTGGACATATGTAGAGGATTGTTATATAAATGAGGAAAAAAACAGAAAATATTCTAGAACATTAATTGTTTTCATTAAATAAGAGGGAATAAGAGAAACCCGTACATACTAGAGCCTCAGTAACGGCACATGACTTGAGAAACATTGATATAGAACATTCGATTATTACTTATTGGCGTATCTGTAATGACTAAGGTTTACAGAAGCTTTCAAAATTGAGTACGTGCGTACTGGTGGCTGCGTTTGAAGTTCAGTCACGTGTTTGAAATACTTTAACCGGTAGAGGCTAAAAAACACGGTATTCTTTACGAACTACATGTCCGTTCTGCGGACATTAATTTCAGAGAAATAATAATCACATACTCTTGAGAGACAAGACATTAAAAATTGGGATAAAATGTAAAAATATATAGGAAATGCATGTCACGCGCTTAGAAAAGCGAAACCTTGCGCATAACCCGTGAGCGAGTTGGGTAGGGAGCCTATGAGGCGGCTTGACGTCAGATATAAAAGATGAGAGACGCTACGTGATTCGCTTTCGTTGTGGGACTTTGTGCTCGGCAGCCAATAGCAAGGGCATAGACATTCTCGTATCACGGCGAGTTCTTCTTCTCTCACCCGTCACTTGTCACATGACCCGAACCACTGTACCGTAGGCCATATTTGACAGTGGCACTAGTTTAGCGAAGTGAGTGCGTGAAGATCGCTCTTCATCCGACGTTCGCGTTCCGACAACCTGTAAATACTTGTGTTCAATTCGACCGACAAGTCCACAAAGCATCAAAATGAACAACGAACTATCGCAAGAAAGCCCCGTTTACGCGCCCTTCTTTGGAGTTATGGGCGCTGCCTCTGCCATTATATTTTCTGGTAAGTCTGACCACAATGGTAGAAGTTAAATGTTGGATGGGCACGAGATTCCAAGAATCGACAAGTTGCGTTTCGCACTTCGATCTCTGCGAAGGCCACCGGGAGAGAAAGTATTATCAAAAAAGTACAATTACAGAACTTATGGGCAAATTAATGTAGCACGCCATTTTCTTCGGCACAATGGGAGAAAATTTGTGGAATACGACTTAATTCTCAAAATTAAACATTATCACGCCTATTGTGCTTTTATAAAGATGTGACTAGACTGAAGGTTGATACATATCAACCAGAAAGAATGGCAGCATATAATGCTCGATAAATAGGCGAGTAGTTACAGTAATCGGCAAAGAGCATCATGAATAGTAAAAAAAAAGCGTTGCCACCCGCTTTATCAGAATTGATAGGCAGATATGTAGTAGATGCCTGTGTGGCAATGCAATTGTTGTCTAATCTGAGGTACCAAAAATGTCAAGGATACGAATTTAATTTTGAAGCGCCATTTTTCTAGACATGTAGAGACAGGTTTCGTAATGTTCCGTAAATGCAGTCCAACGAACTTAATTTTACATTACGAGAGAAACGTATTCGTGGCGTTCGGGCTAGGCCCCGATATTTCGTAATCCTGACCTCGTTGAATGTAGCTCTACTTCGATAACGGCGCACCGTCTTGACGAATAATCAGTACGAGAGCCCTACCGGAGTCTCCATACATTTTCCACGTGATGAATTGGAGACGTATATCGATTAGCAACTAATGACATTCGGATTGACGGAAAATCCTGCATGGTCCTCCTATTTTAATATGCCGAAGATTGTTCCACAGTTGACTTTCAAGCGTCGGTCCCTATCAGGGAAATCAATACGAATCCCTTTTCCCGTGTGCGCCAGTCTTGAATGGACGACGTGACACGAGGAAAGTTTACCACAAAATATCGGCTTACGGTAACCGCTCGCTTCAAAATGCCAATATTCGTAAAACAAAACGTTACTCGTTAAGAAACCTACTAAATTAGATAGGCACGACTGTCATGTCTACCGATTGACACCTGTTCCAAAATATTAATAATACATTTGCAAAGTCCATTTACCCTTTTGGCACAGTAAAAAATTAGAAAAGAAAGTGCACAATTGTCCCTGTGCCACGCCCCCTACGCACGGGATGGGACTTACATGATTATCATGTGACTGCCAACGTGAGAATCATGTGACTATGATTTCCCGTATGAGTGGATTATTCCATCCCGGCATCTTCTAGGATCAATTCCACCTTATCCTGAGACTTTTTTATAGGCGACAATTCAAGATTAGAATAATAGAATTTATCGGCCTACAAAATCGGGTTCGAAATTATTATATTCGAGTCGGAAGTCATTATCGATCGCAATTACATATTTCAATTCTCGGTAAAACTTCGAAATATGCATACCAAATGCATAAATGTTCGCACACAAGGCAGTGCAATTCATATATTGATTGTACAAGAAGTCTAGTATACAGGGATTTCAGAGATGCCTAATAAATATTATATTGCAAACACTTATTGAATTTGGAAAATAATGCACATGTACGTGAGAACAGTACAAAGAATAAATCAATACTGACATTTTGTATATCAAAAGTATATGAAATAAAACTTTTTCAGGATATGTCTATGTAATTCCCTATGTTACTTATAGAATAATTGACAGTGAGGATCTATTGAAAGATTTAAGATTCTTTTTTAATAGTAAAGTTCAAAGAAGATATAATGTCAATACATTGCTCTTGTTGCAGCTCTAGGAGCAGCATATGGCACAGCAAAATCCGGCACAGGAATTGCAGCCATGTCTGTTATGAGGCCAGAACTTATTATGAAATCTATCATTCCTGTTGTCATGGCTGGTATTATTGCCATTTATGGTCTTGTAGTGGCAGTTCTTGTTGCTGGTAATCTTGATGAACCCAGCAAATACTCGTTATATAAGTATGTACCGTTTGAATATGGTTGTTTATCATTATTATTATACATATATTATTTAACCTCAAAGAATTATAATAATACTTGTTTCAATATGATTCAATATGAAGCTTTAATTGATAAGAATTTTGATATTAGCTCTATATGACAAAGTATTGGGAAACTTTAACAGAAGAATGTGATCATTTTCTCAGGGGTTTCCTTCATCTGGGTGCTGGTTTAGCAGTAGGCTTTTCCGGTTTAGCTGCTGGATTTGCCATTGGTATTGTTGGTGATGCAGGTGTAAGAGGTACTGCCCAACAGCCTCGCCTGTTTGTCGGTATGATCTTGATTCTCATCTTTGCGGAAGTATTGGGTCTCTATGGTCTCATCGTTGCCATCTACCTGTACACCAAAAACTAATATGCTAGACAGACATATATATATTACAAATTGTTTCAACATTTACTTAATCACACCTTTCCGAGCATACCCATATCGAATCACTCGAACATCCTTCTGTAATACTCTACGAAGAATGGTATATTAGAATTCAAGCATTTAACGATCACATATCCATCACATAAACAACGCAAACTATTGGAAACATTGGAAAAGAAGGGTGCCAACATCTTTCGATCACTGGGATAACTGGATCAAGCAAAGTATTTTAGACCTGCAGGAAGAGGATAAATGTACAGAAATAAAAGGAAAACAGTAACAGGCGACAGGGAGTTACACTGAAGAAAGACCCCATGCCCCATGCCGAACATTTCTCTTTCATTGTATAGTAATCATTTGTAGCGTAGTTTGACATTGAATTATCAATTTAAGATAATCGGCTCTACTGAGTGTGTAAAGGAAAAAATGTTATCGATAAAGAAGTATTTAGCACAATTATATATTAAATACAACTAAAGTGGCAGTATACAGATACGAATGAATGTCTCTGCGGAGAAAGTTTGAGACGATAAAATCGTGTCACCCGTAAACAACCGCATATGATGAACATGAAATATGCGTGGCAAACAACGTAATACCACATGGTTGTACAAACGCTAACACAAATGGAAAACTGAGATTGTACAACTAAATATATTGAGACACAAAGAATAGTATGTGGGATGAAGATTTAGAGAAAACTGAGACAGTGATTAGACAATGGACAGATACATTATAGTATTAAGTCAATTCAGAGGCAGCTGGACGTAGCAGGAGTTTGCGCTTATTGCACGATGAATGAAAACCAACGACGTACAGTATATAAAATGGATTGGGTGGTCCCCAAGGCCAGTGGATCATCGCCCAAGTATACTTACCACATTCATCTTTACCAATATACGCATGCTGATAAAGCAACCAGTATGAAAAGCATAATATAATTGGCTCCTTACGTACCAGCAGATGTTTGAGAACCTACGGAGTTATGAGATGATAATGGTAAACAAAATAATTTGTACATTCCATAATAAGTTCATTCAGTACAGGCGAGCGGGCGCCCGTGCAACTCATTGGGCATAAAAAAGATTTAAGATACACTGAAGATCAAGGATGTCAGACAGTCTTTTTGAGGCAAGCACCTGATTATGCGCTATGGGGAAATCAATGAATGGAACCTGGATTATCCGGGGCTTGTTGTCATGGGAGCTGGCAATTAGCCTCCGATAGATTCACGGCCTCTTCACTCGGCCACCACCCCGCCTCACAGACTTGTTACACTTTGCATAAAAGTTCAATGCGCCCGCTTGCTGTCTTTTATTGACTGCGCAGTATTTTCTACCTAAGAATCGAACTCGATGTGTAGGCGCATTTCTGAGAGAATTCCGAGAGAATAGATCGAGCGTCATGAAAACTGGACGACATAGATTGAGCGTCTAAAGAAAGAATATGGTTTCTGAGCTAAATATCTAACATAATCACTACTACGCCGACTTAACTTTCGGCGGAACAGGTTCATGATGATTTAACTGCAATGACTCTTGGTTGAGGTGCACCTACATGGATCAGAAAACTAAACAATTACATGAAGAGAACGATAAAACACAACGATTAAGAGAGAATGCAACAAACACCGTAACGGGAATAAAAGCACATTGCGAAAATAAGAGACTCGCAAGTTCAGTATGATGGACAAATGTAAAACGGAACCGGGGAGCGGTGGTGGTGGTTTCTGCAGCAAGGGAGCGATCTTCAGAGACACTCGATATATTAGAACAATACGCACTTAAATCTATTACGCCAATTACCTTCTTCCTCCTCCATATTTGCCCTTTAAAACAATAATTAAAGGCCCTCTGTATCTGATCCTAATTGTGAGCGTGCAATGTATATACCACCAATAACGATGATTTACGCTATATATGGTTAAAGATAGAGTAGGACGCAATTGTATACCAAAACTTTGTAGTAGAGTGAGCGTACTCAGGTGTGAAAATGATGCATGTTTGCCCGTGTACCAGAGCGAAAATGATTTCGCGGATAAGAACAATGGTGCCAGGAGATGAAGAGTGAGCGCGGGTGTTTGTTCGAGCGTTTGTGTGCGAGATAGATGAAAGAAGATATCGGGCAGATTAGTAGACAGTAGAACAACGTGTGTGATAAAGGTGTAAATGAAAAACGCGAAAGAAAGAAAAGCACTGGCAGGAGGAGAGAGAACGCTGTCACCGCCGCCGCCCCCACGTACTATCTTCCAGTGTTACTATACAGACTCATTGTTGAGCGCAAAAGTGATACTGATCAATAATTATTTATGTTATGATTCGTCCTCGATGTTACAGAAAATCGTGTTTAATAAAATTTTAATTTGGACAAACAGCATCAGTATTCACTTTACCGTTACAGTTCACCTGAAATTGTGCCGTAAGCAAACATCTTCGAAAGGATGAAAAATGAAATGGAAACCATTTTCATCACTGCCATTAACTCTCTGAAATAATAAAACCCACGTTTTCCATAAGCTTTACTGGCATATTCCGCTACAGTACGTATCATTCAAGTTCTTTCGTTTTTTATAAATATTTGTAGGAATGAAGGGTTTACAAAG
Organism: Ectemnius cavifrons; assembly: GCA_964023945.1. Taxonomy (NCBI): domain Eukaryota; kingdom Metazoa; phylum Arthropoda; class Insecta; order Hymenoptera; family Crabronidae; genus Ectemnius; species Ectemnius cavifrons. Next base: position 6,631,236 of record OZ030375.1, read on the forward strand.
TTAAAGATGAGTATGAAGTAATTTTTATGAAATGACCTGACTTTTACGAAAATTGAAGCATGCAAAATAAATTTGAGTTTATTTATTACTTCGACGTGGAAGTATACTTGTTTCTTGCTCATGAAATTCGTGCGTGGACGTTTTTGTACGCTGTACACGTAAACATAAATGTGGCTACAATCTTGACAACTGATTATTGCAAACGCATACTCGCAGCTACATACCTTTGCGTAGTTATACCTTCGTATACGTGTGCGAAGGACTTTGATCCATGAATTCAATTAATTAATCTAAACATATGTTCAATTACACTTCTCCAAACGTATGAGTCACATTACTTTTATTTTTGTTTTGGACATTCGTTCTTATTACTATTACCCTTGGTGTCAAAGTGTAGCCAATAATGTTAGCAATTGTTATGAGTAGACTGACCGATATCTAATAGGAATTAGACGTGGAGTATACAAGCTCTGTAAATGTTGAAAGAAATATAGAAGATGGTCTGTGATTGTCCTACTTTATATATTGTCTTTGTATTTCAGCGATGACTGTTCCTTTATGTGCAACTTATATGCATCTATCTAATATTTTTTGTTTCACGGTAATGGCATTGAAATTCTCCATATTGCTAAGAGAATATAAATTTATACGTGTAAACTTACATATAGTAAAGTCGATCACTATAGTATATAACAATGTGTTATGAATATATGTATATCATGCAAAAGTGGTCGCTTCCATTAATGCTTTCATAATGTTAGAGATTTTAATTACAAATGACCATTTTAGACCAAAGGACCTATGGATAAAAAATTGGAGTTTAAATACCGCATGGAGGCACATTCTCACAAAACGAATGGCCCATATAAATCACTTATTTCATATTAAATGATATTGACTATACGTTTGCAGCTGTTGTTTTTTTACGAAACACCCTGTAAATGTTCTACGCGTACATATACTGACAAAAATTTTAATTAACACACAGTGATGAATTGCATCTTTATGTAAAAGCAAGATATAGCATTTCGGAGCACGGTGTATTTAATATGACTATACTTAATATACAGATGCAACGCACGTTTTTTTATGGTGTAATTACTCACGTACAATAACAAACGATAATAAAGTAGAAAAATTGTTCATAGGTGAAATCGCTGAAATACATCAAGGCTTATAGTATTAATAACTAGTTCTTTGTATGTACGCACTGTGGTCGAGAAAGGAGGCTCCTACGTTTATATCAAATAAACATTGTATTTCTGAGCCCACATATGCAGTATAATTCCACTAACAATCAATGAATTTACTTATTATTGCATTTTACTTTAGATACGTTACCCCATAGCTGTAGTACTTTTAATCTCTTCAATATACCAAATGTTTACAGTAATAGCAGCAAAACGGTGAAGATTGCAAAAGTATTACGTTGCTCCGCTTGAATTCAACAGTAGCAATAATTTTTATAACGTAGTGCGATTGAATTGTATCTAAGACATATACGTACGACTTCATAAAGGACTCGAATCCCAGAAAATAGTGAATACAAAACTTTACGGATGATTTGTATACAAGTTATAAAAAGCGTGCACGCAGATATTGCATTCAGTCATTAATACGTTCACTTTACATATGTAATATATACATAGTCGTAATTTTGCTTCAGCACATTATGATTCCGAACTTTTTGCCAAAACAAGGAAAGACAGTACTGGTATTGACATACCAATTACATTGCATTGTATGTAATGTATACAAAGTGCATTGTAGCACTGATAGAATGTACCTATGTCTAAACGAGATGAATTCATTGCTTTTGTACATTATTCAAGAGCAGCAATCGGGATAAGCGAACGAGAACCTGAGCAATTGTTTTAATTTCTGTATACTAATAGCACGATATACATCATGATATTTCGGAACTCTTCACGTAATAATAGCTTAACGTATAAATTTTCTGTTTATATATTTTGCATTTATGACCGCACAGATACCTATGTAAAAGTGATATGATTCAAAAAAATGGCACAATGTTACGATTTGTGAAGGATTTATGTACATACGTGTACGTGCTCTTTGAAAATTTAGTGAGTGATCAATGGGTTACGAACAAGACTTTAAAAGATGAGAGACATTTTATTTTTCAGAGGATCTCGAATTCGAGTATTATTAGTGAGTGAATTTTGCTTCCTCATACGTTTACGTACAAGAGAGAATAAAATTCATTGTAAATAATGAGTAATACAGTCATAAGAATGATCATCCTAGGAACAAAGTTTATTGATAAAGATAAAAGGTAGTTTAGCTGTTTAATGTCTATGATCAATTAAAAACGATTATAATGTAGTCCATTATGTGAGAAATAATACTGATGATATTACACATGTTTCGTGGGCTTTAATCAAATGTAAAATATGGGAAAAATAAATTAACATAGATATTGCAAGTGACATTCCGTGTAAAATATGGGTCTGGACGTATTCTTATGAGTTTACTACGTGGGTAAGTTATTTTTTCGTATTTATCTTTATATTAAGGAAAGAACGAAACATTGAAATATACCACAAGTACCCGTTAAATATTACACTAATGTCACTATAAATGTATTTCACGTACAAGGAATATTATGTTCAAAAGAATTTCAAATATTTGTAATGGGATATGATCCTTACTTTCGAGACTACTATAAAATGAAGGTGCGAATATACATTGGATACACATGATTCAATATTAAATTGTTAAAAGCCATTCACAAGGGTTCACCTTCTACATATTTAAACAAAATTGATATTACTCGTTCCAATCGAACATTTTTACATGAATAATGCGTATCTGATGTAATGTACATTCGGAAAAGTAATTCATCTAAGTGTTTAATCAACACAGTTTGGACTGATGACGCTCTGATTGCAAACCACCTATTAAATGAAAAATGCACTCTGATTTAACATTCAGCTGGCAACAATAATAATGTCAAATCAGTAATATATATATATATATATATATAGATATACATACATACATACACACATATGATAGCATATATATATATATACATATGCTATACACACACGCCTTCGGAAACATAGTTACGTATAGACAAAGTATGTCCAAATATTTATTGATATTGCGGGTGTGCTCTCAGTTACTGCATCGATTGGTATGAAGATGGGAGTATAGAGGCTGGATGGTTTATATTTTTCGCCCTTCAATGAAAACTGCTCCCTCATTGTTCGTGTGAGTGTCGTATTGAACTTTTGTCAAAGGTACAGTACTATATCGGTCAGAAGGTCCCGTGCTAAAGTTACGCTAATGCATAGCAATTCTAAAGGAAATAATAGGCAGGAAATTAAGGTAAAGGTGACTGGTGATCGATAGAACAACCAGGGGGCCATCTGTAATAAATTACACCAAGGTATGTTTATTTTAAATAAGATTTAGTCGTGTCACTAATTTCTGCTATGTTACGTTACGTGAATGAAATGTTGGCTGCTGGTTGTTAATCAATTGTAATTAGTACTTAATAGACTTATGGAGCAGCAAATAGATTGACAGGTAATTGTTTGGTTGATTGGTGTACGTCCGACTCAAATGTTCACGTACGATATAGAAAGTTATCCCAGCTTGAGTATAGCTATATTTTCAATGATATTTTTGCATCAGGAAAGTAATTGTATTTAGATTATTGTGATCAGTTATATAATAATAGTAATAATAGTTAATAATAATAGATAATAATCCTTCATAATAAATGTAAAAGCTGGTACGCAGAAATAACAAGCGACTCATTGATGCCGCGGACAAAAAGACTTACAAAACGTGACACATGCACAATACTAGACAAAAACTTGGACAACACAAATCACCAGACTAATTTTCGTGTTTGTTTCTGCACCGATGTTCATACAGTGGCGAATGTCGATATCTGCTGGCCCAATATCATTATAAATTATATCAATATTTAATTATCTAAAACATTCTAAAACTTCTTGTTTATAAAGTCTGCTGCAAACCACTTGCAGGATGCGAACTATCCATTCTTTTTGGACATGATTGTAAAGTCCTCTTCATTGCATGAGGGCTTAACAGACTAACAAGATGTTTGTGGCGTTGGATGGAGACAACTCAATTAGTAGAACTGAAACCTCCTGGCTCAGTAATATAGATATTAAATTCCTATTCGAAATTATAGGTAGTCTGAAGAACGTATTCTTCTCAGAGCTTTTATGTGTAGATCCTGTCATCATCTCTATCGTTGTCGTCATTATCGCCTTCCTCTTCTTCTGTGGATTCGGCAGCTAATCGCATTAACCAACTATTGACCTATACCACCAAATACATAATAAAAATTAATATTGTTCTCAATTCCACATGGGCGATTTCCAAATTTGCATGGATTCAAGTGCCACCATTAAATGGAACCGACAAAAATTTGGATAGATAAATATGTTCGTTACGCGTACCTGGAATAATGCTTTGCCCTTCCCAGGATAAGCATCGGTGACACACTCCTGCCACTTGAAATAGGCTTGTTCGTCAATCACTTCTAATACATAAAGTGCGTTAAACCAACGCCGCAACATCCCTTTTGGAAATTCGTGCGAGAAGCAAAATACTTGAAGCGCATGGAGAGCTGTCACTTGAGACTCGCTATCCGTCAGGAATGTGCGCATCAAGCGTGCATATTTCTTCTGTAATTCTTGTTCTTTATCCAGAATTGTTTTGTCTGGCTTGTTTGGATCAATGCCAGGGGCCAGAATTGTTTCCTATCGTAATTAATGACACACAACATTTAATGATGAGAATGTTTCGTACGGAAATGCCTAAGGAAATTTAACCACTGAAAACTAGCCAAATAGCCATTACATTAAATTGCAACGCCAGTGTTAGCGATACATACCTGTGTAATATACTTCAAGAGAACGTTCATCAAAGCATTGATGAATTCGGAATCAGTTTCATGGGATGGCTCCAATTTGTCCTTGATCCATCTGTAGAGAGATTTAGGACTGGGGTCTTGTTCTATTTGACGCCATATATCTCCTTGGATCTTAAGCAACGGATAAAGGAAAGTCAATTCTCTGTCTTCCAGAATCTCTCCCAATCTTTCTTTTGTTTTGTCCGCTTCTGGGAGTTGGCTTATTAAATTTATCTTGCTGTCGTTAAAAATCTGTGTAAGTCTTGTTTTGCCTTGGCTTTTATGTAATTGTTGAAGTGTGAGTAAAAACAGTGGATGATGTTGGCCGCTTTCTGTCACAGCAGCTAAATCGGTTAATTGGATTAAGTTATCAACGATAGCCTTGGCTGTTAAGAAGGCAACATGAGACGCTACACAAGGCACAGTGCTCTCTTTTTCCGGCATATTGGACACCAGTTCTTTCCATCCCTCATGCATTTGCTGTGCAGTAATAAGATCTTGCTTTTTCAGTTCAGTTACAAGTTTTGCGGCAAGGTCGCGCTCAGAATCACCACGGTCCAATGTATTAGTATACAATGCACAAGTTGCATGGCGTAAAAATCGTTCCGGTATCTTCAGTTCTTGAAAAGCAGTTACTGCATCTTGTATACTCGCGTGAGACACGAGGTCATCCATCAAGGCGTTCACCTTTTTCATTATTTCTTCTTTAGAGGTACCTTTATCCTTTCTGTCACGGGCTTTTTCTCTTTTATCCACGGGACCTTGTTTTATAACGATTGCAGGTGGCAATTCCTTGTGCAACAGTGGCGAGCTTGGCTTCAATGTGTTAGTACGTGAAAGAGACATCTCAGAAGCTCTTCCTGGGAACATATCTGTTATACCGATAATAAGTATATGGCACAACAATAGCAAGTAAAAATTATATGCATCAATCCTGCTATGTGTAAATATTAATGATACATACCACTGTTGAGAGGAAGGTTGGGATTAATATTGGTTTGCTTAAACATCATTGAATTGGCAGATGGTCTCAAAGACACTTCTTCTGAGTGTCCAATTAACATTTTGGTCTTATTAAAGCGTAATTGTTCTTTATTGCTAGCTGTAATTGAAAAAATAATAGGGTGATAGTATACTACAGCGTCATAACGCCCATGCTTGAGATAAAAAATAATTAAATTAAACATACTGTTGTTGAAGTTTTGTGGTGAATTATGCTGTTGTTGATTATGTTTCCCTTGATAGTTATTTTGATGACGAATCTGGTTTTGATAGTAACCTGGCTGGTTACGTTGGTTGTGGCGACCATACCCTACCCCTGAGCTTCCTGAGAATCCGTTGGGACTAAATGGAGATGGCATACTGAATGAAGGGGAGGACAGTGGCATGCTACCCATCATATCGACATCTAATCCACCGCGTCCCATCTTTCGTAAAAATTCAGCTCCGAGGCGATCCTCTCTTCTAGGAAAGCCATTACCCCTCGAAGACTCGTCGTTATCATTGCGGATTTGATTAATTGGCATCGGGCCTTCGGTGCTTGTTGCTTTGCGTGGCACCCAGTCATCACGGCGTAATTCAATTATATCACGCAACATGAACTTGATGCGCGGAGGAAGATGTTTACTCTCTGCTAAGCAGTTCATACGTTTGAAGTATTGATCCATGAGTCCGCGACCCTTATCCGTGTCAAGGATACGACCGCAGGTACGCATGATTTGGCAGAGACACTCAATATCCTCGGCAGTGTACACTCTGTACCCCCCACGCCTTTTCTTCTCCAATAATTCCCGGATGCAGAGATGTAATATAGATTCTGACGCGATTCCCAACTTTCCGAGTTCTCCGATAAACTTGATATTGCCAAGCATTTTCCGCTTGGCCACCTGCCTGCGCTCTTCTTCTTCAGGGCCAAGGTCATCTTGATTATCGAACGCCTCGCTTGCCTTTGAACGGTTTTCAAACTCATCTCTGCACTTGTTGAGTAGAAGAACTGTGAATGTACTTTGGCCTGCAACGATTGATTTTCGAGGTTCAAAGTTTGCAGCTTCGTCGGACAGCCGTTTGCACAGCTGTGCATACATAGAACTGTACTTGGGTTCATCAAGAGCTTTTTCAAAGATCTGAAACGGCAACATTCATTCTCGGTAGTAGACGAAACGCTTGCGTGTGTAAGGTTATATGATGAAAGCATTAATGAAATTAACTATTCCACTACTTACCAAGAAAATGACACCTTTGAGAATCACATCAGAATTAAGCTCGACATTGAGCAGATCATTGCTCAGCTTTCCAAACTTTTCCGGCGTAAGCTTATTAAGAATACCCCGCACCTTTCTAAAGATGAGATCATTTCTGCTTTCTGGGGTGAGTGCATCGCGTCTAACAGTTGAAGGAGGGATCCAGCGTTGCTCAGTGGATAGGGAGCGAATATCGTCCCTGGAAGGCATCGAATTTCTTTAATTTCAGTATTACAACGATGAATGCAGCACAGGGGATTGATCGTGTGTATCAAGTCGCGGCTAGCGTAAGTTTGTTACAGCCAAGGTAACTTTCTAGACCCTGACCTTCCTCCCGAGACACGAGAAGCACCCCCCGATCCTGTGGGGTTGTCCGTTGTTGCGCGTGTTTCGGCCCCTGAGCGATAAATCACAACACACAGATCTTCCTTTAGGAAGCTAAAACATTTCAAAAATATTTCTTGTGAGATTTGTATTCCACCTTCACTTTATATTTACAAGTTTTAATCAAGTTCTTTTCATACAATCACTTCATTGATACATTCTCAAAACAAGATAAACAACCATCATATTCCCTACTTTAGCGTCGTTTCCTTTTATACTTGTCTGTTTGTCACGACTCCTCTTTACATTTATCGGACTTTGTACGCATGTGTAACTCGAACAGTACTCAAATGAAAGGAAAGAGTGAGATTGTTTTGCAAAAATAACCATATAGCAAATGCCAACTGTTTGTGGGCCCTATTATTGATATATAACAACTGTGAGTTGACATTAATACCGCGAATTAGCTATCGGATGTTATTACTTGCCGCATACTTCAAGCCACTGTACTCCCGTCTTTAATGGGAAATAAAACAAGTTTCTTATGTCTTAATTCTGTGTAAAAGTATTAAAATTGAAATTAAAATTCATGCGGGATTTTGGATAAATCTGTATTATACCCGAAGCTATTGGCCTCTAAGGAGTGTTGTCCAATTAGGTCGGGTAAACATATGACAAAAACACAATAATATCATGTGATATATCGTAAAATTAAATTTTGCCAATATCTATCTTTGCTATGTTTTGTGAAAGAAATTTCATTGGACTTCTTAATGCTCTACTGTATTTCAGTAATCACGACTGAACAGTCTATAGGCAGCATTTAACGCGCAAGCTTGATTTTGCTCACAGGTGAAGGTCTCCTTCGTTCAGGACGAAGAACTTCACAAGTGAAACTGCTCTGTCGGCTGTACCAAGCAAAACGATCAAAAGCTGTGGAGGATGGATACTGAGAGAAGCGTATGTGGGGCGCGGCTCATGGTCAGACGGTCAATGACCCGTTTGTCGTCTCGCCTCGACCGATCTCGGGCTTTATCGTAAACTTGGTCGGGCGACTTCGGTCGAGGTTCGACTGAGGTCGTGTTTGGTTAACTCTGTTCAACGTTCTTAAGCGGCGAGGTTCATACAATACCATTCTTTATCAGGTTTCTTTACTTCATCACAATAAAAACGAAACAGAAAGGACGAGTTATATTCAATAGAGTGGAATCGTTTTTTCTGCGTTTAATATTTTATTTACACTGATTTTCTTTATTCTTTCATTAGCCGGATCTGCTAGAGTTAACAATGGTAGTTACTATATCGTAAGTATATGTAAGTCCGTATTAACATATTGAATGCCAAATTTGATGACTGTCAATCTAATTACTTTGTGTGGTATTCATTTTCAATATACAGGCTTATTATTCGATGTTTCAATGTGTTCTGTTTAAGAAAGACTATCCATCCAACCGAAAGGATAATATTAAGCGGATCACTTACAATCCTCGAAATTTAAACACTGCAAAATACGATGGATTGTAGGAATTGAGTATAATCTTACGCGTAAAGCAGTAGTCTCAAAGGCTGCTATATGATGGTGATCCGTACTCCGCATAAAGTAACTCTTTATTACTGAAGGATCTACAAATGCTTAAACCAAGTACTTGTAGCCGTTATTCTTGGAAATATATGCAATCCTAATCAAGCCCCATGCCCAATGCCAGCAATAATTGTAGATAAAATCCACAGCATTCATAAATTAACTGTATATTCCCGTATGTGCAGAACATTATATGTCAAGTACTATGCAGACTAGGAGTTGAGACTGTCCTTCAAATGGAACGAGAAACGATCTTGGCTAGACTTTCAAGACTGGCACCTTGCAATCTTTTTTGCACTGATGAATGTATCAAGTGACGCATATATAATCACTTCATCATTTCAATCATAGAGTATACTTTCCACGTCGCGATAGCATTATAATTATTACTGTTGTCATTAGAATCTTGTCAAATAACTCAAAATCGAAATATTTATTTGTGGATTCAATCTAAACTGTTATTTTCGAGATATACTTTCTTCGATCTGGGTATAAATTGAAGCGTTATAATGATCTCTTGCCATTCACACTATCATGTACGTAAGGTGGGCGCGGATAGCAATAGCGAACAAAGAGATGCAGGTAGAATGACGCAAAATGAGCAGTTTCTATCCTTTCCCGTTTACAGAGAGCGCTCGGTCGCCCTCTGTTACTTCATGACACGTCACAGATGCGCTGTGACGGTTGTTCTCTACTCTACGCGTTCTAACAGGGCTACCAACTTTCGGATAAGATTAGTGAGTGTGTAAAGAAAGATGGTTCAATCTTGTAAATGAAATGGAAAGAAAATGCATGCGAAACAAGCGTGCGCGTTTTTTGAATGCGAGATAATTAATATTAAATTATATACGCTCATGTAATTACTAATGGCAACACTAAGCAAAATATTTACACTTGCTTCGAGTGAAGGCTGAATATGCTTAGTTTCGAAACCACACAATCTGCGTTCAACGCAACACAAAAAGATGTTGTAAATGAAATTTGTTTATACAAAATATTGACATCTGCATTTGTTATCTTATAAATCTATCATGCTGATACGACATTAAGAGTACATATGCATGCGAGTATGGCGAAACGGAGTCAGCTGAAAGGAAACCGGTGCACCTATTCATAGTTCGATAAGAGTCAGCAAATACTGCTGCAACAAAGAAGGCTGGATCATACGGTCGGAGCAAGACCAATCATATGGACGGGAGTCATTTAAAAACGCACACCAAATGCATCTACTACGAGTATGCCTGCCGTAACGGCATATCTAAACCTTAAGCATCCCGAACTTGGAATCTTTCGCGTTCTGATCGTGCGTACGCCATACTGAAAACCAGGATCACCACTCTCTGGATAAAATAAATAACCCGTCTTCCAAAATTAGACGCAGCAGACCTATTCTGCAATAGTATTTTGTAGTTTCACTTTATAATTACTTGTTATCCTTTACCAATAGATTATCATGACCTAAATGCTTGTCTTTCGAGCATGACATTAGTGAGTTCGGATGTATGTAATTTCGTATCTTACAGGTTAGGAGTAAGAAGCTCGGCGTGTCGATCGAATTCGACCTGGCATAGTGCACACAAAGAATGCATGTAAAAAAATTGGAGATAAGTAGGCAAAGAAAAGAGAACTGTGGAATGATATGTTTTGTATGAACTGAAAGCGATTGAGATTCTAACGCCTCAACTTTTTGTCGGGTGCAATAGAGATGCAAATATAGATTTCGTTGTCTCTGCAATAATACATGCACACACTACTAATGCCTCTCGAAACGTCAAGAATATGACAGTACACGCCTGGTTCTGCTGAGAGTATGCGTGTGTGTGCACATTGATCGATGAATACGTGCGCTTTATGCGTATGAATGTTTACACGAAGTGCTTGTCAAATGTTGATAACGGAAAGTCTTTAAGGAACGACCTAATGAGTATCTGATTAAAATGTAAGCACTGAATCCGAGGAAGGGATATTATTTGCAATATATTTAATCAGAGAAAGATGTATTATTAAAGTGAAAGTGAGTCTAAGTCGAAATAATCGCAAGATTATAAATGATCGTTAGTAATGGAGAAGGAATGTTTGACGTAAGCAATACGCAAGCAAAGATCTGAATAAGCCAAAAAAACCGAAGGAATAACGTTGTAATGGGAAATGGCAGGTAGGTGATTAAGCACAACTGAGAGCATAGGACAATTTTTAAAATAACGAATATAGCGCCGTAAAGCAAAGGCGACGCGATGTACACCGCTAGGCTTGTGAAAGCGACATCCTCCATTACCGTGTGAATCGTGAAAAAATCAGTCGGTTTAAACCATGCTTAACTGTAACGAAAAGGGAGAACAAAAGCACGCGAGAAGCCGTAGAACCAACCTACTCCAAAAGTCACTTTGATTAAAATGTCAAAAGCAGAAGTTGTGTAGGTGCTCGCAGCCAACGCTTGATTTCTACTTGCGTACAAAACGTTTTCCACCGTTTTGGGGCATAGAGTGAGTGAGTAAAGGGAAGAATTGCGAAGAAATTTAAGAGAGAAGCTCGGAACGTGGTAGAAGATCGACAAACGGAAGATGCGTTCTGAGCAGACATGACGCACGACCTACGTACAGCGTTGACTCCACAGCTACCCTCGAGAAAATTCCATCCCATTTCAGTGCCCCTCAAGTAATATCTCAAAGAAAATTCGCTCGCCGTGGTAATCAAGCATTATATTTTACTTTGCGACATAAGCGTAACCCAAGCCACACTATTTTAGCAACTAAAACGATGAGTAATCACAATAGCGTTTACTTACGGCCGACGGTTGTTGTTTCTGAAGGCTTTCGCAATCTGTCGGTCGTACTCGGGAACTTCCGTACAATAGGTCTTGTCAAGCCAGCGTCCGCCATGCGACTAATCTTCGATTGCAGAAGAAGCCACCTCATCAATTGCAGAAAATGTGTGCTAAGAAATACATTGTTTATTTTCTCCAAACCTGATATAAAACAACGTATAAATTCTGCAAAAATATATATCTTTTTAAACCTTTTACTGAATTTAGCGGTGGCGATATATAAGACGGTGTTTTAGACATATGAGTTAGCAAAAAATTCTCAGCAAGCCTACAATACTATTTGATATATATTTAAACTATGTATGAATAACATAAAAAAATTATATATGTCATCAACACGAAAGATTTCTCAGTATCGTACTGTATAATGAAAACAGGAACTAGTGACTATGATTTTGACTCTGGCAGTATTGACGGTAGAATAGCCAAATTGCTTAAATGAAGGCAGCTCTTTAATTCAAGCAAGTTTTCTATGTAGAATACATAGATGCATAAATCATTTGTAAAAGAAATGCAGGATTAGAAAATAATGGATTTCAAGTGGTATCTTTATTTAACTCCCATTATACCCAGAATGAGATAAATATTTGAAAGTACTAAAAGTCGATAAAATAGTCGTCTATTACATTTACGGTCAGCAACACGAACAGACTATTGTCACACGGCCGGTGCATTAGATCGTTTTCGACAACTGTCAGTTTCTATGATTCGGTACATACATAAAAATAGTTCGGTCGATTTTTAAATGTAACTCAATAAAGGAATTTATATTTAGCTATTAAGAACATTTGTGATACAAAAATTCAGGTTTGTAAATCAATAACTGTACCTATTATGCAAGGCTGTCTGTAAATTTTCATATTCCGTAATTTAACCCTTGGGAGCCTTGGGTAGGTGTTTGTCATCCAACGATACTGCAAGATATTCTCAATTTATTTCCACCCAACTATCAAATCTAGCTTACGGCTAATACTTTAGATCGTGTCATGTGAGTGTTAACTCTCGTACAAAACATGCATTCAAGGTTTAACATCTTTTAGAGTGTTTGGTTTCCTTGTTACTAATCCACATAGTTGTGAATCATTTATTACAAGTCGTAATCAGATTTATCGAGACCGACATATCTTTCTACAAGCATTAAAGACTCCTGCAAACTTATATTCTAGATACAGAGGGCACAGCAGCCTTTCAATTATTTGAAATTTGTGCTTTTTTTTAATAATAAGGCCAGGCTAAACATTTTGTGTGGAAAGCTCTGTGGATCTTGATTTTCATGTTGTATCTTTATATTAAATATTAATATTAATATTTAGATTCATAACAATCCATATACTATTACACATTTATTGTAATACTTTTTAGCAATATTTATTATAGAAAGTATGCATTATAAAGAGCAAACACATTAACAGGTATTACTGACGAATAAAACATTTAATAGTTTGGTATCTAACTTTTATTATTAACTTACAGAATGGCTCATAGTTCTCAAACATATGGGTCTACAGACCAGAGGACGGATGTACCTGATGTAGGATTTAGTCCCACTGAATTATATAGTCTGAGTGAGAATATTACTACTAATATATATGCTATAAATACAAGTTGGAGAACACTTGAGCGAGCATACAAAAACATTGGATCCAATAAAGATAATCAAAGTTTGAGGGATGAAGTGTAAGTGGGATATATTAGTACATGTTTCATGATGTTATTAAGAATATCCGCATAATCGAGTATTGACAATCTTTAGACATATAACACAAATTAGCACAAATCAAGTTGTAAGCCAAACCAGCAAGGAGATTGCAAGACTAACAGTGTTAATGAGAAGAGGAGATAAACAACAGAAGCTTCAAATTGAGAAACTTACAACAGATTTTAAAGATGCATTGCAAAGATACTCTGATATGCAAAAGGTATATTAGATACAAAAGTGCGATGTATTCTTAAATAGCACGTAATAATGAACTTCAATATTACAGTCAATTGCTGAAAAAATGAAGAGGTATATTTTAACTGCAACTAGTATAGAAACTCCACCGGATCTTGATGAAGAGGAACAGCAAAGTTTACTTCAAATACAGGAAGAAGAACATAGAGCCACACAAAAGTAGGTCTATAATATGTCTCTGGATAATTAGATTGGAAACAATTGCTACCATAAGAATGGCTTAAAAGATAGACTTTGCTATTTGTTCCATATATAAGTAGCTGATTGCATAAGATTAATATTTCATTTATTCACACATACTGGAACTATCAATATTATTGTTAGGTAGTTGTTTTATGTCCTTTGAAAAAACAGAGTGATTTGTGGAATTTATATCATATATATCATGATAAATTGAAATTAAAGTATCATTGAAAAGTTTAAATAATTATCATATATTACAATGTAAAAAATTTATAAAATACAGTTGAATATATTGGTAAGTTTGTAGTAACAGATTTGTTGCAAGCTGAGAAATAGACATTTAAATAACATTTGATTGAAAGCTGTTTTTTCACTTATGTGCATAGGAGCCTTGAGTTCCAACACGATTTAGTGTTAGAAAGGGAGAACAGAATACAGGTGATTGAAGGTGATATATTGGATGTGAATCAAATTATGCGAGAATTAGCAGCTTTAGTATATCAACAAGGAGATACAATTAGTAAGTACTTTATGCTCGCATTTTGATGAGATTTCTATTATGATTTTTACAATTTTATTCAAATTCCTCATTGGCCATAACTTTGTTTCTGGGTTGTTCGGAAACTTTTTAAAGTTTAGATTTAATAGTTAATTATTCTTCTGCTGTTTTCTGGTCAAAGACCACACCATCTACTTAGCATCTTATTAATTTTTGAGTCTAAGGAATTCAGAAAACTCTATTCACAGATCTGTGCTTTTACAGATACCATTGACAACCACATAGAGAATATATATGGGAATGTTGAGTTGGGTGCGCAAGAGTTGATTAAGGGAAGTAATTACCAAAGCAAATTTCGCCGAAAACTTTACATCTTACTGTTATTGGCAGTCATAGTCGCTGTCATTTTAATAATCATTCTAGTCACTAAGCTAAGTTAGCGCTCTTGATCATGATACACATCATGGACAAATGAAAAGGGTTGTCTCAATCGCTTTTAACACGATATGGAAATTATTTTGAAAGAAAATATTATTCTAGTTTCACCACATTGTATATAAAATATGCAAGAATATGGGGAGAGGATAGACTTATTTTGTATTTGTTTGTAAGAGGTATAATATATAGTCAGAGGAAAGTTACATATTTTCCTTTAGACACTTTATTGTATGTATTTTCGAGATGCCAGACTTGACACCGGGCAGTTTAATTTCAAACCTTCGTGCTGTATATCAAGACAAACAGCGTCCGCGGGTTGAGTAAAATTGTGGAAGAATCCATTTTTGCTACGGTGCATTCTCTGCTGTCTTTATAGATTAAAAGTACATTGAAGGCTAATATATCTCTACCCATTTAATTCTTGCTAAACATATAGTATTGTGGATGCTCAGATGTAATATGAACTCAAAAGAGCTTGATTGAAATTGTTAATGTTGGTTTATAAATGAAAATTTTATTACAGTATATTTAATTTGTTAATGTGTTGAAGCCCTTTCGTTAAAATGCTTGTAAAGAAGACTTGTTAGCGACAGATCTTTAACCATAAGGTGGGAGACCTTCCGTTTGCCAGAGCATATTTGGAATTTTTCTACGGGCACAACAGTGTATGACCGTAAATTATTTTACAGATTAAGTGCACGATATACATATGCTTTGAGTTGACTATTAATAATGCAGAAAAGATTCAATATTAATCCATAGCAGGATCGGGCGAAAAAGAACTCGGCACTAAATCACGGCAAAAATCGATACAGAGCATAATAGAGATACAGGTAAAAATTATCTACACATATATAATACATTGGAGTTTTTAAGCTTATACAACCATATTTCAAATGTTTAATAATATTAAGATTTATATAACATGTACATTGTACTTTTACGGAAATCATTCAGGTGAACTAAAGAAACGTTGGATATGTCCCAGAGCATTGAAAATGTTGGCTCACATTTCTATTTCAGGAAACCTTATTCTTTTAATATTTTTAGCAAATGCCTAGTAGACAGTTTTTGAAACAATAGTACTGCATTCTAATATTGTACATTGAATATAACTAGTACATGTCAATTTTCCTGCTGATGCTTTGTTGTAAACATATACATTTTTTATAGCTGTTATAGATCTTCCTTTGCTACGATTGTTATTTCAGTGATGTAGAGATTTCCTATATTAACATTTTAAAAATGTAGACCATTCGTTTTGTACATTCTATGGTTTCAAAATGCCTACAAAACTTTTGAATCGTAGTATGATTACATGATAAAGTCGCTATTGCTCTCGGTAAACGTCTTATTGCACCATATTAGTTGAACGTATCATCATTTATTTAAATAATACGCCTAAACGATTTGAGCATTGAAGCGAATATAGTTTTCCCGACTATGTAAACGCCTTTTTTTATTCAAAGCGTGTGCCTGATCTGGTACTAATGTTCAAAATACCTGTTTAACGCCGCCGTTTAGGATTGAGACAGCCACTTTCTACAGACAAACTTGTCTCTTGAAAGATATTAGACATTCCAGAATCCAAGAGACCCGTAATTACATTATCATTAAGATTATAACTTCAATATTGTATATACAATTAATCATTGATATTTAAAATAAATCAAACTATATTATCGACTCTTTGTATTTATGTTTATTCAATTGGGATGATCAATAATAGTACTGCAATTAACTCGTTAATTATGAAAATTTGTCTTATCTAAATAATGATTCACAGACATGACTTTCTATATTTTACTTGTAATACATTACTTGCAAAAAAATAAGACAAGTTTGCCCTAGATCGACCTCACAAGCATATATTCTTATATAATTTTTTATATGAACTTAACTGAGCAGTCGCGCTCAGTTAAAGCACTTCAAGATACTCAAGGATTTGATTTAAGTGATACTGGAGTTTTTTTAAGATTACTCATTTGAAATATCTTTGGAAGGATACAAGAAATAAGATAACATTAATTCAAAGTTGACTTACTTAATAGTTGTGTTCTATTATTCTCTCGTTAAATGGACATGCAATAATTTTATATTTGTTATTAACAACAATAGTATATTTACACACTCACATACTTTTCATTTAATACAGCTTCTTATGAAGATTTAAATTAGATTCAACAATTGCAAGTTGCTATACAATAAGAATAAATGACTTTAGTAGTGCACAGTATACATTTAAACATGTCAACTTAAACAATAAAACAGTGTACAGAAAGTTGATTAATGCAAAACTTTTGAAAAGATTGCTATTATTTTTTCATTTAAAGAATATGAGGATATTTGAGAACTTATTACGTTTTTGTTATTTAAATAATTTATACTTATTGGTAAAGAACGAAACGTGTAGTATAATGTATAGTATTCAGTCTCAGTCGCTTTACAGTTTACACAGTCCTTATCCTGGAAAAAAGTTGAATCTGATTATCAAATATCGCTCTGCTGTCGGTCTTTTTACAATAAACCATTTTATACCAGGTTTTATGTCTAAATCTACGATTTGATCTTATTTTGTTGAGATCGCCTTGCTTTTATACGTGCTTGCAAAGTGAGAAGAAGGCCCGCAAGAACATCGTGATTTGGAAGTTTTTTAGCAAAGAGCAATCGTTTGACTGAATCGTCATATGTCAGAAGGGCTACCATATTTTGCAACAAAAATCCTTGGCAGTACTCGAGAAGTTGCGTTGCATTGTATACCTAGGATTAACAACATTTTAAGTTTCAGCCGATTGGAATTTATGTCTTGATGAGATATTAGAAGACAGTTTACCTTAGCATGAATGTACATAGAAACAACATTGTCTAAATCTACCATCGATGAACACTGCGCTTCGCAGTATCTGAGTAAACCATCTAGTTGGAAAAAGTTTGCTGCGGCCATTAGTTCTAAAACGTCACTTTGATTTATTTTAAGAGTTGCACATCCACCGTGATACAAAAACTCCATCACCATCTGTAAGTTGATTGAAATTCTGTTGCATGTTTCAAGAACGTATTGTCTTATGTTCTAATAAAGTTACTTTATACCTGGAAGATGTGATACCGAATGTCGTTTATCTGTACAATGGGAGGATTTCCCTCGCATAACTTTGAACTTAACATATTTCTAAATCTTGGTGAGGATGTGACCAAAACAATTTTGTGACCGTAAAATACTCTGCCTTCTACCCTAAACTGGACATCGCTCAACTCTGGATTATTTACAAATTTTGGATCAATTCGTGAACCGCTCGAAAGGGTTGTGTCTCTTATCGGCTTTATCGGTTCCCAACCAAAACAAGTACAAAAGATGTCAGCAAGTAGAAGTGTTGTTCCCTCCTTCTAGAACAAAGCCACACTTTATTTATTTATACATTTTCCAATGATTTATGGAAGCTGATTTTAGATCATAAAATGAAGGAAGTGGTACAAACCTTACTATATCTAAAGATATTGAATAAAAGGGGAAGACATTCCTGAACAAATTGTGTTGAATAATCATCTGGACAAACTTGGAGGAAGTCTTGTAATAATTGGTCTATGACCGAGTCCAGTCTCATTTCGTGTGCAA
The DNA here is from genome assembly GCA_964023945.1 of Ectemnius cavifrons. Taxonomy (NCBI): domain Eukaryota; kingdom Metazoa; phylum Arthropoda; class Insecta; order Hymenoptera; family Crabronidae; genus Ectemnius; species Ectemnius cavifrons. The sequence goes on from OZ030375.1 coordinate 6,649,811, forward strand.
TTGCAAGACTATGCATCCAACAATGCAACGTCCAGCCAACTTTAAGACCTCGAAGTTCCATCGTTATATCTATAATTTTTAAATACACCCTTAAAATGATGACTTACTGTCTTATAAGTATGGCGAAGAAGAAACTCACCCAAATGGTTGCTCTCAGCACTATGATACATTGCTTCTTGTAGAGTTTTGGTTTGGACTTTGTTAAACACTGGTTCCTTACCTTCTCGCCGATTAGCTCTAGTATCAGAATTTTGCTGTTGAGAGTTACTACTGGATGTACCTTCCGCGAGAATCTCTTCTAAAGATAATACTTCCTTTTCACCCCGTTTTGTCGAGAAGTTCAATGGATGAGATAACAATTGATGAAGACAACCCCTCTGGCCGTGAGCCGTGGCCACCGATATGGCGCTGTGGGTGTAATACAAAGATTGCAGGTTTCACATAAAGTAAAGATAGCTAAGAAATCTGTACCTGTAACATCCCCGTTGTGCGGAACCTGAATATGAGAACGAGTCTTTTATTAAAGTTGATAAAAATGGTTGCGCGCCATGAGCTAAGAGCAATGCAACCATTTCATTATTCCCTGCTGCCGTGGCTGCTTGTAACGGTGTAACTGTGCATTTGTCTTCACTTGGTTTTGCACCACCTTCAACAGCAGCACCCCTTTCTAATAATATTCTAGCAATATTGCCATATCCTAGTAAAGCGGTATAAGTTAAAGCTGTCCAGTGTTGGGTTTCAGCATTACATCCATAGTGCGTGCAGCACATGTTATTCGTCATACTAGGAGGGGTACTTGGAGAGCTCGAGGTTGCTTGAATACTTGGAATAATCTTGCTTGCAGAGGATATGCCTGATTGTGGAATTAAGCTTCTAACATTCGAACCACTAGATACACTCGACATCTTAGACGGTATACCAGCCGATTGTCCACTAGGCGGTGCAGGACTTTCGATGTTTAACTCAGCCCCAGCATCTAACAAGGCAACTACAGCTGCTTCGTCACCATTAATACATGTTATCATTAAGGCAGTTAAGCCACTATCGTTCACGGTATTAATTTTGGGCGATGGTAATAAAGGCATCGCTTGGGCTATTAATTCAGACCGTCCACTAATTAACATCTTAAACGCCATATCCATTGTCAAAAGACGGACATACTCAGGATCTTCGACCCGTTTCGAGCAAACTGCTATTTCTTCGGAGCTAAGATAACATTATGAAAGAATATGTAGTATAGGTGGAAAACCGATTTTACTGTGATATATTCATTAGTACAGTTCTTACCAGATTGCGCGAACTGGACAGTCGACACCCGGTAAAAGTAACCGAGCAGCTTGATTAATGTCGTCCTGATCTACAACAAGTCCGTGCCTATGTTCTGCGTGAGCGGTAGCAACACGCAACCATTCCACGAGGGGCGGAAGGACAACATAAGCGCGTTCGTATGCAAGTTCTTGTATTCCAGAACCTCTTTCACCGTGTTCCAACTACAAACAAATTATATAAATGAAATTATATGTTTAATACCACCCATGAGTTACAAGCAAAATTTTAAGGTACCTGAGAACATCGCATATAATAAAAAAGGGCATGTAACGCTCTCGTAGTTAATGGTATGGGACAACGCCCAGCTTGCGCTACTTTAGAAATTAAGTCTATTAACTCTGACATCGACCCCACGCACGTTGTGAGTAATGAAGGTTCCAAAACAGAATTCACTACGTCTCTTCCGTTTCGGGACGATGAAGATGAATTTAAAGAACTGACGCTTGCCCAGCGCGGCATCGCCAGAGCGCCTAGTACAAAAATTAATAATTGGTATTCCACTTTTGTACGCTGCAAAAAATGTTGTTACGTCATCACCATTTACCTGACGCGGTGCGACCAGCATTTAGATGAGCGTAAGGTTGAAGAAGTCCCCAAAGATCTCCGCTGTTTGCTATCGCATGCTCTAACATTGTCGCTGTTAAAGTTGTATGCGGCTCTGTCGGAAGACATTGCAATAAGATCTCTTCCAAGAGATTCTCTATACCGGCAGTCAAGTAGACTGCTGCATATTCATGCACCATTTTTCCTAACTGTACGTCTGACATCCAGCGGAAAAACCGACCTACGGGCAGTTGCAAGCCGGATCGAGAAGCTTTCGATTGCTTCAACTGATCGCCGGATACAGCGAACATTGCAGCAGCTCGAAGACATGCCTTTTAAAGTATAAAACATAATAATCTGTAGAAAATCTGCAAATATCTAAGCAACTACAAACAATCTCCCAAATATATATGTTATCGCGTGCATACAATGAAATGTCTGTAACATTACCTCCTATGCATCCATTACTGATTATATGTATAAGTGGAATAAAAATATAATTAGTATTAGGAAGAGTTAATAGAATGCTACTAATAGTAATAGATCGTTGTGTTGTACCTTCGTGCATGAATCGGCAAGTGCTGGACAAAGTACAATTTTGAAGGCGCTGTAAACTTCGTGCTTGCTGCAAAGACCAATAGGCTTAGCTAGTCTTTGAGTTTCACGACCTATTCGAACTAAAGCCCGTTGCAGTAAGTACGAAAGTCGTGGTATTGTTTCCATCGAGACTTGATCCATGTGTTCCCTGGTGCGACTATTCTGAAGCACACGAAGTACATCGTGATGCGTCCAGGGTAATTGCTGTAATTCCACCAGTCGATTATGAGAGTCCACCCAGACGAACTCGTCTGCGCTGGTTACGTTTGTGTTAATCGTCTCCAGGCTGGAATGTCGCATCAGCCTCCTTACAGCAGGTTCCGAACTCTCGGAGCCGCTTAACGAGGAATAAGTAGACGACGATTTGTGCGAGCGCATCGTAAGCTGCTGAATTGCCAGCTTTATATCTTCCAGGCCGGAGCCCGACCACGGCACTTGCAACTGTGATAAAAAAAAAGTACTATTCGAATAGTTCAATGACACCAATAACAATGCCATCGTATTATAAAATATGAGGAAAAGAATTCAGCATGAACCAGGTGGTTAAATTATTTGCCTGGTCGTTAAGCATGTTATTCTAATACGATCATAAACAAGTATGCCTTGATTTTTTTCCTGAAGAACGCCAGTCGCTTTGCTATACTTTAAAAGTAAAGTTCCACGGTATGCATAATAAATGTAGGCACCTTGGCTGGAGTAGCCCGATGTCTGTTGCGACTTTGCCCTGATTTGCTCCTGCCGTTTCTTTGCGTAACCGAAGCTGACAAGCGATCATCTTCTGGCACAGAATTTAGCTGCTGTGGACTGTGTACCCTGTGGTGGCGATGTGGTGGTGAACTACTGCTTGTATGCCCACCTGTGTCGGACATACTCGCATGTCCGGAAGACCGATTCTCATCAGATGAACTATTGCCCGTGCATTCTGCTCGCCTCTGCAAGTAACCGATGCTTTATCCAAACTAGTTCGCAATACAATTCTTATTTAACAGGGTCTTGGATGCACGTCGTGTCATGCACTACTCATTTTGACGTGATTTGACAATTGGACTTATGTTATATTTTATGCTACCTGCAGGGCTCGAATTTCGTGGAGACTAAGATGATGATGTTGGGAATAATGCGGATGCTGGGGCGTAGGCGTCGGTGCCACGCTGTCCGTATCTCGTTCAGCCACCATCTGCACCACATTGTGGACATCGGTTTTCTGCAAGTTTTCCGTAACTTCCTTCGTATAAGGAGAACAGTATATATCTCGTGCTGTTCCTCCTCCAGGCCTGTGCATAACATTTGAAATTTCAAAATATATCGGTTCTTCGATAAAAGGCAACAACGAAATCAACGTTTAGTCCTGACGTGGACCTCTTAATGCATTTGCATTTTATATTTTCTACTAGCAGTATCAAAAACTTTACCGTCTTAGTTGGTGAGATAATTGTTCAAAGTTCAATTATACAAACAAAGTTCGCCTTGCCAAATACTGGGTTTTGAGAAATTAAAATTTCAGAAGTAAGTAATTAAAATATCATCTCCGAAGACTGCCGGAATTTAGTGTAATCTCGCGCTTCTTTAATTGGAAAGGGCGAAGACTGGATGCATTTGCCCGTCTGAGATCCGTGGAACGCCGGCGCAGACAGAGAGTTGATTCACTCAATCTTAATAAGCATTTCATTCATCGAATAGTTTTTGCAGTCGCTAAGAAGCTGGTAACCCCATATATGTAGGCTGCGCTTCTTTTCGCGCCGGATGGGCTGCCCATTTTACGATAAAGGCAACATAATAAACACTGTTTGATATTCCATTGAAACCAAAGTCTGTTTTATGGAATACCATTCACTTCTTCATTATAATAAATAGTAAAAGCCTCGTTAGACACCTTTGTTAGTGCGGTCAGATGGCTTCAGGTGCCAAAGTAATAAATAAGGATCGGTAGGACCGTTAAAAGTAGAAAATCGAAAACAAAAGGCATCTCGGACGCGGACAAGAATCCGGCTAAAGCGATTCACCGGACGGTAATACTCATTTTTCATCGGCACGGTCAACAACACGAGCGTGATTTACCCCCTCAGGCGCCATTGCTGAACGAAGCTCCAGTCTGCCTTGAACCCAGTGGTGTCCCCCGGCAAGGACCAATAATCCTCGACCTGACTTTCGTCCTCCTCGATTCTCAGCACGTCCTCCCTGCAGGGGCTGACATTCACTACAATCTCATGAGTGACCTTGCTATCGTTCTCTACCAGATCCGTCGGGTATTCCTGTCTTTCGGATCTCTCTTCAAGTTTCTCCGACTGCTTCGGCCCCCTTAAATAATTGCGGACCTCCTGATTGTCTTCTGGATTTACACTGGCCTGCCGAGGGCGAGGGCTTCTACGCCCACTCTCACATATCCCGATTGTCCAAGAGGAATCCTTGTGTTCACTGGTGTCGTCAGTTTTATTATTTCTCTGCCTTTGATTGGAATCGCCAAAGTAAATCACCGTTTTGTGAGCGATGTCCCCTGCGGTTTTCCTTCCGCTGAGCGCTGATGTTGCCAAGGATCGTTCGCCTTGCGATATATCCTTCGGCTTGCCAGGGCTCTTCTCCTCGAGAGTCGGACTCCTTTCATATTCCCGTAATTCCTCGTTTCTCTCTTGCCAGTCCGTCGGCCTTTTCCCTAAGAGCGATGTCGCCCGACGTAATATGAAATTTGTCTCTTCCTCTGGACCTCGCCGCCTTTCCAACTGGAGGACTGTGCTCATCTTGCAGTCAGTCAGCTCACGACAGAGTACGCACCTGCAATCCTTCTCGGTGCATAATCCCTGCACGCTCGATGGCATATCAAGTGCCGCTAAGCATTTTCACTATACCACCGTCACTAGTCGCACAAGCAAGGAAATCAAATGACACAAGGAATGATCTCGCTCGCGATAGAAGCCTTTCCCGTCGCCGCCAGCTACGACGTACAACGAATGGGTTTCACGTTGCTGGACGGAACGGCGATCGGTGCTCCAGATCTACGAGGATCTTCACCGCAAAGTATCCGCTGCCTTCCTCGGCAGTATATACACTGAACGACGGCTCCCTCACTAATAAGACCCCACTGACATTTCAGACTTTCCTTAGCCATGCATGAATGCCCCGCTGCTGAAAGTTGATTGAAAAATCAGCTCTGCTGGCCTCTAACGAATTAGAGTACGCGAAAATGTCTTAGTCTCGAACCAGTGAAACCAGTGGAGCACGAACAACAGAGTTCGCTATTATTCGTACCGCAAAGATCTGCATGATCTCGTGATCACTTTCCCGAATGAAATATCATGGAGTATTAGTGCGGATGTAGTTAAATGCTACAATCACTGTTGAAGGTTGTCGTGTAGATGTTGTACATCTTTGCTCCTCTTGCCCCGTTTGCTTGACTTGGCGTGCTACCTTCAATGTAAACACACGACTGGAGTACATCGGTGCACCGGCTCGTGGTGCATCTTGGCAAGTGGAACGCGTGCACTTCCTCCGCAAACCGCAACCGCCCGGGGAAAAGAAGATGTCTTCGTATCACTTTCCTTTTATTACCCCCCTTTTCTTACTAGTCAGACCTGTGTTGCGTCCGTGCAACAATGATGTCATGAAGGGAGGACGCCTCGTTTCTTCTTTGCACGAAGGAAGCAGCCACTGTTCACTCCATGAGAACTTTTGCTTGGTCAGTCGAGCGGTCAGTATACCACTTACGTACTTTTCGTGTTTCAAAACCTGGGAATGAGTCATGTAAATCTACTGCACCAATATCATGTAATCGATCCCGAGCCGACGAACGTGTATGCCAGAAAGAAAACTGCACGAAAGAAAGGTACTTGTCGAAACAGGCTGCAACTAATTGTGCGTTCGTTCCGAAGGCGCGCCGATGCCGGCTTTCAGTAAAACATTTGAACGGAATGTCGAACGTTCTATTTCAACCTGCAACCGGATATCACTCGGTCTCCGGTGGTTTCGTTACTCCCGTGGGGAACCTGTAAGTGCCGGCTGTCACTTGCTTACTGTTATGCTCTTTTCACCGAAGGCGCAGGAAGCGGGAGAGTGCAAACGAGTGTGTGCCTTTACAAAACCCCACCATACGATTTGGGGGAGAACTTCCGGTAACCATCCTACTTCCTATGACCGTGTACTCGAATCACATTGTACTAAGGCATTGCACGACACGCTCGCGTCTCCCGTTCTTCACTTTTCTCTTTCATTCAAGAGCTCCCTCAAATTATAGTGCATATTACAAGGAAGTGGGTACGCTTCGTAAATGATGATGCGTTCAAATGTCTGAGTCCTAAAATGTACTGTTGAAAGTTGAGACCATCATAGGTTCTCATAAACATTCAATTAGTGAGTGAGTTAAATGGTCTCTGTTGATTGGTATACCGGAAAAATTCTGATCTTATGAAATGTGAATACGCACGGGAAAGTAAAGGTATAAGTAAAGCCATCTGAATGTTCAGATCCTTTAACGTGCACTTGGACGAGAATGAAAGCTGTCGGCGGCGCATCTTCCCGCTACTCTCACAATGGTTCACACTCACAGGAGTTTTCTATGCAATTAACATTGAAATTGTTGATTGGACAATGCAGAAATCGCCAGGTAAAGTAGAACGCACTAATGTTGAAACAATTGTGTGTTGAAGTTTCTCGTTGTATTATCGGTTTTAAGGAGAAACTTAAAGAAATTTAAGGAGAAAGAACTCCTGCTTGTGTTTTAAGAAGATAATTGGTTTTATTTTATTTCTGTACAAATTACGCTGCAACTGGATTGTATGCTAAGCGCAGTTTTTAACCTAAAACATTTAACAACCTTGCGAATTTACTGGGAAATTGTTATCATAAGACTTGATTTATATAGAAATCATAACCGGAAGGATTCAATCTATAACATAACGAGGAGTATGTGTCTGTATGCTTCAGCGAAAGGCATCGAGGGGAAGAGTTCAAGGCATACATTGTCCGTGTTCATCTGGCGAAACTCCGGTGTCAAGGGCGACGGAGCTTCCACCCGGGTATTAAATTAATTAGCGAAGCGTGACTCTTATCGACTAAGAGACAGCCTACTGAGCAACGTATTCCCGGTCGGCATAGATCATTTATACGCTTTGTAAATTTACGCATCCTTCTCCAACCAGATTATCATCAGGTATAGTTTTTTATTTGCACATACAATAACACGCATACGCGCTCGTTCCACTTAGGTTTTCTTTTTACTTTGGTCTAGAAATTCTAGAATTATAAATCAAATAATATACAATAATATACAGTGGACAAGCATGATTAAAACGTCCCAGTAATGACGGAAAACACTGTTAGTGTCAATTCATTTTAACAACAAGCTCTATCATTGATGTGACACTAGGTAACCAGTAATGATAAGATACCGGTAGTAAATCTTTAGCAATAACGGTATCCTTAAGCGCGTGATTATTCCGAACAAGTTTATGGGTGGTTTAGTTACTCATGGGATATCCCGTTGAATCTGGTAATGTCTGAAGTTTCATTTGATCATACGATTTGCTTTCTAACAGTCATATTGTCTATTAGAATGTAAGTACTTCTTTATTCGGGACAAACACTAGCTAGGATTGCACAAAATATGCGACAAATTCAAGACTGAAAAATAATACGAATCATAAGAAATTTTTAATTGCAAATGCCACTATGCTACACGCGACGAATATATATTGCGTGTAAGAACATTGAACTTGAACCCGAACTTGGGTGTGGGTAACAATAAGTATATAATAAGCGTGTCCACAATATGGCATCCCGAGAATTTCATTAACAGTTATGTCCAGACCTATGAAAGTGTGTAGCACAGCCGCCTTTCACGCGCACAGACATGATTTCTTGCTTGTGTCTTTTCACCAATAAACACCATCGTAAACATTTCTACTTTACAAGTGTGTCACTGCAATCAGCATTACGGTACTACAATTTTGATCTCTTAAATTTCTTAGCCGGCGGTATCACATTGCTGAGATATTTGCTATCTGGTAAGTAAGTTCAAATATCATGTATCCGAGCATATGAAATAAGGCGAAGGAGTGAATGTACGCTGCTCCTGACCTACCGTAAGACGGAAGTATGTATGTAACTGGTACGCTATCCCGCACGGAAGAAAGGAAAAACGATCAAAAGAAGATGAGATATCTCTTTTAGCCTTGTGTCGTTTGGAAAATTGCGCCTTTTCACAATTGTTAAAAATCACGCGTAGCTATTAGATATTTCTCTTCTATTTCTCGAAAAAGATGAACTTGTAGTTAAAAAAAATATAACGGCCGAATTGAGTACCTCCTCCGTTTTGAAGTCAGTAAAAACAACTCTACTATGCAGGGGGTAAACGTTCATGCTTCATTCATTGAAACCTCAATGTTTGAGGTTAATATAAGTACTCTGCTTATCTGTGGTGATAAATGAAGATTTACGCGCTGTATAATGCGTGTGATCGATGAGAGATCAAAAAAAGGATCCGAAAGACTGACTAGCCCTGACCTAGCATTCTCAGTAAAAGTTAGTGGGGAACGTTGGTGCATAAAGGGAAAAAGAGGAAATAAAGGAAGGAGAAGGTCGGTAACCCAAATATCTTTCAGGTCTACCTAACCTAGGCATCGGCCTTTCATCTCACGCGCTCTACTATCGCGATCACCTCGTTCCCAGATAACGTTCCCTCTTCTTTCTGACTTTCTTGTAATTAATTAAACGCATCGCACGATTCACCGGCTCCGCTTTCGCACGTTCGTGAAATTGCAGTGACTGTAAGTCTATACAGTGAAGCTGCCGACTAATTTCTACTTCATCCTAATTCGCCGCCGGAAAGGAACTACTATGCGTGCATTTGTGAACGAGGGAACGATCGCGCGCGCGTCCGCGTGATCCTCTACCTTTTACACCATTGTTCTTTGGGGAGAAAAGTATCCGGTAATCAGTCAATGAATAATTTAACGGATGCAAGGAAATTGAGCGTGAAAGCTGAAAAGTAAGAGCGCCACGGCGAGCGTGTGTTCTAAAATGAATATCTAATATATTTAAATATACGAAATCCAAATTCAATTTCATTCAAAATCTCATATCTTACAAGATATGACGAATAAAAAATGAATGCATTGATTAATTATACACCCAAAGATAAAAAAGTTCATTACGAATTCAGTGTATGGCAGTATACAACAGTTCGTTGGAAGTATCGAGGAGTCTACAATGAATAATGAAGAACGATCATCCTGAAATAATCATAGCATTGGGAATTCGAGGACTTTCATTGGGCCACGCCTAACAGCACAAAACGAGATTATGCTCTTTATAAGATTATGCTAGAATTCAAAGCGACCTATCAGGATTATGCGATACGATTTAATAAACACTTGGAACGTAATCGCTTTATGTAATACAGTGTAATGCGGTAGATAAATACATGCATCGTGGCACGGGGTGTTGTTTAATAGAACGGGACTTGAGTGCGGCCGTGATGTAAATCGGACAGTCAGACTTTCTCTTCGATAACCCGCGATAACCTCTTTGAAAGACGAATGCTCATACATTTTTGCCATTTCTCTACCTACACATCCGTCATGCGTACCCATTGTGCATCGTTGGGCTGTGATGGGCAAAACAATGACAGACAGTGCGAGTGATAAGATTAAGAAAATCCACCGTATAGTTGGCACTCAATCCTGCCACAAGCATCGTCGAAAAAAACCGATACCCTCTGAAGCTACGTAGATATCTCTCGAGGAAGACATTCTTCTCTCGTGTACTCATCCACGCCTCGAGAAGTCGTAATTCAGTAAACCATGTCTGTTCTCCTGCGCGACGTACATCATTTCTCACGAGTATCGGACATTCCTTTCTATTATGAACACGTTTTTTCATGACACACCACCGCCGGACGTGTTTCTTAGGTCGTTGACTCAGTTAATTAACTATGATTCCTGGGCCCGGCGGTCATATTGGAGTCGCTTCCATGAAATATTGTGCATTATACATGTCACATTACGAAACTTCTTAAACTGTTTACCTTATTATCTCCCATTTCTAATCATCAGATATTTTAAAATCATTCTTAATACTTAATAATGAGCGCAATAATCACGAGCTTTAATTATCCTCGTCAACAGATCGTACACATACTAAGTGGCCTTTACTGGCAATAAATTCGCCAGCCAGTTAACAGGCTGTATTAGCATACAAATTTCAAAGTGAAACCAGTAGCAGTTATTGCTGATTCAATCTGCATTTTAAAAGAGTTCAATCATGCGTTCAATCATGCTTCTTTCCGATCGGTCATGGTAATAGTATAACAAAAATTAGTAAAACATAGGAGCGTTACGGTTATATGTAAAGTTATACGCACCGAAGAAAAAGTGTAATTGCATTTATGGATTCTGTTAACGAGGAAGTATCACACTCCCGAGCGATAAGTCGAACTTTCTGGTGTATCAGTCTTGATTTACCGTATCTAATTACGCATCCGGAGTTCAATGTACATGAGGAGATACTCGGAAGGCTTTAATCCACCTTATCGAGATTAGTGAATCGAAGAAAGACACGGCTATTAATCAGATCTTCGTTAAGATCGATATCGATTACGGGGGCGGTATCAACATCGCCAAAGAGGAGGAAGGAACACTCACCGCCGGGGTTTTGGACGTAGTATCTCATGGCCGGAATCGGATATGCAAATACTCAGGCTCAATGGTCCTCCATAGTGTTCTGGCGGTGCGCCAGTTTGGACCGCTTGCTGCTGGGGACTGGACAGGCCACCAGAAGCGGAAGTACCGTTCAAAAACAGCGGCTGCTGCCCGCAAGCGTCCATCGTTGATCGTTCCACGCTCATTGTCTCGCCGAATGCTGCTCACCCCGGGGGACTCCTAGAATGAATCGTATATCCGGCAATTCAGAAACTCAGCTGCGGCCATTCTTCACTGAAAATATTTATTAAGAATTCGTTCGCTTAGTCTCGAGCGTAAAGGAATTCTCCCTCAGTGAAAAGGGATTAAAAGAATTCTTAGGGAAAGTAATTATCTGCGACTTTCCGGAGTAGGAAAGTCACTAACGAAGACAATAAAAGCGAGGCGGAGTGATAATATCGTAACGCGGGAAAAACTTATACATCACGTTATAAGAACCGCTCTTACTGCTATAAATGTTTTCTACCGAAAGTGTTAATGAATAGGCGACTTTCAATGTGTCTTTCCCTCTTGCATCTCATTAAGTCTGTAATGAGCTGTTCTTTCAATTTCTCTTCTAAAGTCATACTAGTTGAACAATAAAGCAGATCAGAAATACAATGGGAAGATAGGAATAGTTGGGAAAGAATTGTAATGTTAATGAGCCTGGCATCAATCGCGTATGGTTTGTTCTCTGAAAGGTGAATGCTTGCACCGACTGCTTATAATGGTAATGTAACCTACCACTTACAAAAGTGAGCATACCGTTACCAAAGGGCTTATAATAAAAAGATAAAACGGGTAGGTTTACAATTAGACCAGAAAGTTCATCATGAATCTACGTGATTGGTGCCAATAGTCAGTACGGTCCAATTTCTAATTGAAAACCTGTTATGAATTAAAACGATACCCGGAACACGTTCAATATTGCGCTAGATCAAAGACGATAGTTCTATTTGTAAAAGGGGAGATAAACATGTTGCGTGATATCATTTCATCGTTGTGTCTTGCCTTTTTTACATCAACATCGCGTACCTCGTAAAGCTGCCCTTTCAAAAATCCAACTTACGTATTAAACCTGTCTCGCACGCGCTCGTATTTGTGGTACAATGAAAAACTCCAATTTCGTTTGGCGTCAGTTATAATAGCGGTACGACTTTATAAGCGTAACAATCTAGTAAAAAAGGCGAATAGAGGAGAATGTTGCCGCGGTAGTTCTCTCCATACTCTCTATATACTTGCGGTTAATGTTACGCAGCCGATAATATTTTAATCATTTTCGCCAAACTGATTTGATGTCGAAAGAAAGTTATGGATAGTAATTATACACGGCACATACATATACATACAAATAACGCCTTAATTTATAAGGGGTATAAATATGTAAATAGATTTTATTCTTTTTAAATCTTTAGATTATGCCATAATTGTTAGGCAATATAGTGCGTTATTGTTTCAAAATGCTATTTTATTCTACATTACCTATTGCGAGATTGTACGCGTAATATATTGAACTATCACTTGGAATAGTAATAAAGTTCGCCTGGTTATTACATGCGATTAAATCCTTACTATATTGGTACACGTTTGCACTTCAACAATGCACGCTTTCAATTCCATTTTGCTTGATTCTACTACCTTTCTATCGAACTTAACCAGCTGTCTTATTTTTTCCGTATTGAACTCCTTACGCCTTGTTCTCGATAGAAATCTGTTGTACATTTAGTTCTGCTCTGATAGAGTTCCGCGTCAATAGTTCATGATTTTTCCGGACATTCTTTATTTTCCGTAACTTTTACCGGTGCTTTCCGCTTAGTCTGGCATTTGCAATCCTCTCGCCATCTATTCGCATTAACTATGCAGTTCGGGCAAGATTAAAATCCTACGATAAGTTGCATTGACTTGATATATTTGTATAATTAAAAGCTTACTTAATCAGCACATAGAAGAAACATAATAAGATATACAGGCAACTCTTGGCCTTTTGGCAATTCACTGTCTTTACTAATTGCTGATTCTGAAAAGAATATTGGCAATCAGTTTACCATAATCTTCACGTTTTTCTAAAACTGTCCTTTAATTTAATATCTCGCGGATATAAAGAATTGGTATTGTGTTGTAGGCGAACGGAATCTTTTACGGATTTCGTTCAATAGGATCAGGAGGAAAGAAAACAACGTCGCTCGCAGTTTGGTGAACGGTGAGTGCCGTTATGTCGCGGGGCAAACTAGGGTCTGGTATCACCGGGTGAGGCAGTAGGGAAGATTCATTTAAAATGGCATGCTGAAATTGAGGCAGGTTTCGGTTTGCGGAAGGCTCCTTGCCATCTGATTACACGCTACGAAATATCGTGTCGGTTTTAATGACTCCGAGCTAAGTTACAATAACGTCGTAGTTACCCGAGAGTTTCTGGTAGAAACCACTGTTGCGGCTTACCAACGACCTAGGTGTACATTTCAAGCTCAGGTGGCTCCCAGGACCATTTCTTTTGCGGCCGAAGATGGGAAATACGATACGATCGGCAATAGACCGATAAACACTCGATCTCGATGGTGTATTAATCGTTCGAGAAAACGAAGGTTTCTGCGTAGCATACGAGAAATAGTGTAGATTCTAAGGAAAATTAATATTACCAGCCAACAATTGTCGTTGCGTAAGATACTTATCGCTAAACTATAACACTTCCCCATAGGTGGATTTCGTAAACAATATAAATCGATAAAGTATCTAGCCATGTACAGGACGATTCGATATGTCGGTTGATCAAAGGTTCATCTGTCGTATATCGAAAATGGAACCAGGTAAGAAAGCCTTATAGCAGCGAAGCAGTGCTATCCTGCGTTTGGCTACGTGTGACGCGTTCTTGCGGCGAATTGCATGTACCTGCATGTATGGATGCATGGTGGGAGGTGTGATTGAATGCGCGCGTGGAGAAAATTCGTGTCCCACGGAGATAGAGGTGGGCGTAAACAAAAGTACGATTGTGGCTGGGGTGCGGGGTGCGGGATGCTGTGGACGCGATACTGGGTCCTGTATGGAAAGGGTAGGCCATCCGTACGGCATTGAGTAGGTACTGTACACGGTACATGGGTGTACGCCGTACGGGTATATACGGGTTACGGGCGTACGGTTGTCCGGTACCACCGTAGCCGCCGCATTCCAAGGGCTGCCCAAACTAAAACCTATATCGCGTATACCCATCTCAATCGCCTTCCTTCTTTCCTCTGGCCGGCTCCTTTTATCGCCGTCCTTTACTTCATACCCTCACTTCGACCTCCTTGCTTCCCCACCACGACAACACTCTTCAGCCGATCCCTCCATCAGTGTGCTCGGTGTGCTCCTTGCCGCAGGAGAAATGCGGGTTCATGCGTATGTACTTCTTTCTGGTTCTGGTTAGTATCGCTACAACACCTGACACGATCTCGCGACCAATTTCTTGATCAACCGATCGATCGTTCGACCTGGTGCCCCCCTCCTGGACAATCCAGTCGTCATGCATTCGGCAGTGTACCGAACGGACAAAGGGACGACGACGATGACCTCACCCGCGCCCTGCCATCGAGAATGCCACCGGGAACCGATGAGATTTCTTACGGCTGTACACTATGTATGCATCACCTCTTCCCGCATTCGTCATTATTGCCTTATAGGTCTCGCCTCTCCTACCCCAAGCTAGTCTAGTTCCCTCTTCCCTCCGACCATCCAGAGGGGACACGAGTTGGAGTGAATTCCCGCTGGTACCCATTAGCCGCATGCCTTACTTTACTTCTCCCTACCTAATACATTTCCACATCGATCTTTCTCGCGATACTCGATACTAGAACTTACGCGCATCCTATCCGCCCGTAAATTCAACGAGTCCATTGTATATTTTGCCATTAGTAATATCTGACCAGGGATTTAGTAAGTGGTATGTCACTTGCATGTAGCACCATAAACTCTACTGGCTAGCTGCGCATATTTACATGTTAGGAGTTTCTTTGACTAATTGTAAGTCTGATAATTGCCTGCGCCTTCTGTAAAATAGGAGATTTCCCTAAAAGCGTATTGAATGAATGACAAGAAGGTTCGGTATAACGCATTTATCGAGCAAATTTATAATGTGGGGAATGGAAGTGTGGATACAGGATTTATAGTGGTTAGAGAAGTACATTTTGACAGGAAGCCGGACCAATGTCTTCTTGTGCGTCGCTGTCGCTGAACGGGCGAAAGTCCAAGAAGGAGGATCACGATCTATCAGGCGAGTGAGCTCTTGCGAGTGTGCAACCTACGCGGTAACCGGTTAGCTGTAAATCCTCAGCAACGGTCCAAATCGTTCCTTCACAAAACTTAATACGGCATATTATAACTTGAAGTAAGAAAGGCATCATCGACAACTTTGAAGAAAACGGGCAAGCCGCAGAGCCTGTTGTCTTTAACTCTTACACTCTAAGTTGAGCCTCGAGGGCTCTCGCGCATTCTTGACGAACCGATTTTTGGGAAACCGGTTTTCAAAGTTGTTAGAACTCGGAGAGTGCAAACTTTTCAAATGGACCGGTTTATAAAGTTATTCAAACGCTTGAGAGCGTGTGTCTGAGAATAGGGACAATTGCTTCAGGCTGATCGTGTCTACCTGTCTGTCACAGGAATTTTCAGGACTGCTTAACAGTCGCTTCTCACAAAGCGAGTGAATGATGTGTGGCATTCGAGAAATTCGGAATCGATCTAACCCATTTACTGTGTAAAATTCTTTATAATATGAAATTAGAGATTAGTTGTTAATAGTACGATGATAATTGTTTTCTATTTGTATATTATATAAACAAAATTAATCATCACAGTTGTTTTAATAAAATGTCCAATCAATTGAAATACTCTGAATTATTCTGAACTAGTATTCTGAACAATACAAACGTCATCTGATTCGACAAAAGTGCGTTCTACATTATGATGCAGCATCGCAAGGAAATTAATCATTGTAGAAAGAAATTAGAGTCCCAAATTACAGTATTAAGGCGAAGAGTGTCAATGAGGAACTTACAAAAGTTGCTCTAACAGATCAACGGCGAATAGTGTGGATAATGATTCGGCATGATGATTCCTCGAGGTATATCCGAAAAACTTCATAACTACGCTCGTACTGTTGAATGCTCAAGTTCGGGCTTCTTCAGACATATTTACCGCTCAAAAATATTGAGAACACGAAATGCACGACACACACGTTCATGACTGCGACGAGATAAACTGCGGAAACCGTGATGTATCTGGTGGGCCCATAAACATGGGCTGAACTTTTTAAATCACGTACAAAGCAGGTAACGTGACGGAAGTACGAATACCGAAATCCGGGGGCCCGCTAGACAGGTCGGCGCGTTTCACCCGACTCGCACAAATTTCGAAAACAATTGATAGATCGCACTGCGAGAGCAAGTTATCTCCCAACACGTCCAACGGAGTCACAGCTTTTCGGCAGCTGTCAATTACTGGCAACACGGGCGCCGCGTTTGTGCAGCATCCCAGCAGAACCACTTTCGGTCCAGGCCAAAAAAATAGCCGCAGGGAATAAACGGAGAATACGGTTTCCCTGCCATCTGGTAGTTGTTGACTGACATGGGAAGTCCCATAGATCCATCGGTAAGGCCTGTTACATCAAAAATGATTTTTATATATATAATATAAGATATATATATATAAAATTCATGAAAAACCATTCATTTTTGACAATTTCACCAAGATCACATTTTTCACTTTTATCTTTATATGAGCTTTTGCGTGCTTGCTGAGAAATATGTAGACTTTAAGTACAGTGAATATTAGATGTTCTCTCCCTTAATACAGTTACGGGTTCAGATAGTCAGAATTCATGCTGATTGTTCTTTTTATAGATATACGGAAATGAAGATACAAAGAAAAGACTGTTTGCAGGTGTGTGAAAATAGCGTTTTAAAATTCCCACGGCCGAATTATATTCTGCTGCACGGACAGTGTGCGCCATCAGACGAGCTATCATGGTGAATAGTGATTGAGGTTGCGTTCGTTTATCCGCTATTACGCTTTTACCTTACCGTGGATTGTACATATGTAACTCCAACGCTTTTACAGCCGTTTACATATATAACTTCAACGTGTGTATATTGTGTATACTTGGTCGTGGCTCAACTGGATGTGCCAAATTGTGTTATACTTCAGAGAAATTGCAACAGCAATGCGAAATAGCTACAGTAACCGGGTTGAAGTTGACCGTATCCGTGAAAAGTGAGAGGGTGTGCGCCCCGGTTACTTGGAAACAATTGTGGTTATTACATTTGACAATAAGATTTAATTTGTATTATATGACTTGGAAGTGATACGTTGTCAATATGGGTAGGTGATACTGCGATTTTGTTCTACTGTGTATGATTTCTGAAGTCCGAACCTGACTCATTGAAATATAAATACTGCTTGCCAAGCAGTCGTTCGATGGGTATATTAAATTTATATGTAATTCGACAACCTCATCTTTTTAGGAGGACTACTCAGTTATTTTCGCAATTTGCTCGGGAGTCGTGAGATGCGAATTTTAATACTAGGTTTAGATGGAGCAGGCAAAACCACGATCTTATACAGGTTTGATTTAAAGTGGCAGCCTTAAGCAAAGTAGCAGTAGTTTCAGAGTTCATATTTTCACAGTAGATTTGATATAATTATTTAAACTTATTTACTGCCCTTTTCCGATAACATTTATCTGCCTTATTTAATTAAAATGTTCATAGCTCTTCCTCTCTGCTTGATCGGACGATAATTACTGTAAATTAGTGTGTGGAAATACAAGAATTACTGACACTACTGCTTAATGTTGTTAATACCAAGTCTAGAGATAATAAATGATTGTTTTCGTTACACGTTTGTTAGATTGCAGGTGGGTGAAGTTGTGACAACAATACCTACAATAGGGTTCAATGTAGAACAGGTTACATATAAGAATTTAAAGTTCCAAGTTTGGGATCTTGGTGGTCAGACTAGTATACGGTAAAGTTAACATTTCTTCTTGTTGTTTGGTATATCAATTCTTCTATTGACACTGTGTAATGAATATTTACATGAGACAATTCTCTGTTACAGCCCATATTGGAGGTGTTATTATTCAAACACTGACGCAATAATTTATGTCGTGGATTCTGCAGATAAGGATAGAATAGGCATATCAAAAGAAGAATTAATCAATATGCTGCGAGTGAGTTATTATGATTTTAATAAAAGTGTGTTACTCACTTCATACATCTTATAAAATATTAGTGAATCGCAGTGAAGGTATATTAAATTTAAATATCAAGGTACAGTACAAAAATATAAAAGACTTTTCTTATGAATCTTTAGGAGGAAGAATTGCAAGGAGCGATTCTGGTAGTGTTAGCAAACAAGCAAGATATGGCAGGATGTTTAAGCGTTGCTGAAGTCCACCAAGCACTTGGCCTGGACGCACTTAAAAATAGAACTTTCCAAATCTTTAAAACATCTGCAACAAAAGGTGAAGGTCTTGACCAAGCAATGGATTGGTTGTCCAATGCACTGCAAAGTAGAAAATGATCAACATTACTCGACAAGGTTTTTTATTCAAGCCTTTTAAAGAGACTAAGTCGTACGACTGTCACTTTAAGCTGCCTGTAAACAATCAGGTCCATCACTTTGTTTATTTATTATAGCTATATCGTAAATAGGTTTATAATTTGCATTTGCAAACTACTTTGAAACTCCATACCTTTCACAATGTGAACCAAGGAATAAAAGGAGAGATACATAATTTTATCTTTCTACACAATTAAAAGTGAATTATTGAATCATTCCTTTATGATCCAAAGCAAGTCTTTGTATTCCACAATTACTATTTAATATGTGCCGCGTTATATTGTTTTCTTATGAAACACTCAAAATTGATGTATTATTTACCAGTTTGTTATCGTGGATTTAGAATTAAACTCAAGTAAATCTGTAATTGTAGTTATGAAAAACAAGACTCTAAGGGAGGTGATTTGTACATTAATATATACATATATACTATTGTGAATAACAATGAAGCAATGAATTAATTACACCAGTGGTGAAAATATTTTGGAACATTTAACATTACTACTTCCAGATTTTAATGTTTCGTGTGACTGTCCATGTACATAAATCGTGATTGAGTTATTTTCAGAGTATCACAATGTTTTTTAAAAAATTTCCTGGATTAAATAACAACAATTACCAAAAATAAGTTCTAAAGTAGACGACAATGCTCGAGCACAATATTTCCACTACAATTTATAGTTTTGTTACAAAATACTAGCATAGAAGAACTCTTGATGTCGTTGTCATATACTGAAGTTAACATTCTCCACTTTAGATTCAGCCTAGATGTAGTAAATATTTATATATATATACATATATACATATATGCTTCGCTTTTTATTTAAAGCGAATAAGCTTAGCTATTTCAGTTGTTATGCCAAATAATTAGATGAGAATTGAGTGCACTATTCAGTTGTATGTACTAAACCGATTATTGGGTTTTGATAAAAGTGACTTATGTAAAAGTGACAATGAATGCTGTTTCATAATAAACAATTCAAATAAAGATCTGTATGTATATCAATATCTATAATTTGAAACAATTACGTTTACAAAAATGTATATTGTTATTCTTGTTCTTTCAATTTTGAAACATTTTATGTCATTCTTGATTTCAACAAGATTTGATAAAAACAAGAAATTAATACTATTACTCGTACTACCTTACGTGATGATGCCACTGAACTTTGATGCTAAACAGCGTTTGCTACCATTCGGGAATGCCAAATCTTTCGATTCGTTTCGTTTGTGTGTCCAGCTCCATTTGAACTTTCTTTCGCATATAAAAAATTGGGCAATCACGACTGAAATAAAATATAAATATACAAACTCTGTTGATAGCATTTAAACAATTCTTAAAGTTACCTTGTGCACAGTACTTCTTGATGAAGACTTCCTTGGCATCTTTGGCATTCTGTCCATAATCTACAAAACTTTTCTTCTAATTTTCGCCCTGCGTATAACTCCGTTTGATAGAATTCCATTTCACGTGGTTCACAATACTGGCATAGTGCCATTTTTTCTCTGTCTGGTGTTAAAACCGCTTTACACCCCAAACACACTTCTTTCTTGCGTGTAAAAGCTGATAGAGCACCAACTCTGGAAGTGGCTACAGATTTGGTACGCGTGTGGTCCCCTTTTAATAAGAGAGACTCTGCCTTCTCACCAAGGATGGGTTCGAATATGCGTACAAGGGGCTTTGACAATTGATTTTCTAAGTAATAGTTTGTGTCTATAGGAATGTTATTGTCTAGTACATAAATAGGATCTTCGGCTTTTTGGTAGCCGGGTGCACCCTTGGCAGCAGTTATGAAAACATATGGCACTCTGTCTCCAAGTTTGGGAGCTGTCCCTGCATCACGTTTCTTCATTTTTGCTGCTAATTCAACATGAGCTTGTTTAGCAGCGTAATCAGTCTTTGTTAGTTCCTTTGTTACAACTAACTGCGATATGTCGACGCGATTACACAAAAGATCGCTTATAATTTGTTTTGCATACTCCAGGGCACCATTTGGATTTCTAGTGGAAATATCAATTTCATTATAATATTATTTTACGCGTCCAAGTTAACAAATAGTTACCTTTCGATTAGGAGCTTCTGTAAACATGTATTCATCATATTCGCCACCAAAGGACAATTGTCTCGCCGTACAGTTTCTAAGCCTTTGCAATCCATTTTGTCATACTTGTCTGGTCGTGTGAAGTAGAGACCAGCATAGCGCTTTTTATTTATTAAAAGGTAAGGAAAGTATACTTTTTCAAATTCTAGCTTTATAGGTTTAATAAACTTTGAGGACACATATTCAGCCGCCTCTTTGCCAAGTTCCATAGCTTCTTCTATTGATTTCACGCCGAACTTTACCATTACTGAATCAGTATCACCGTATATAACCACTGCATCATTTTTATATCCGTTAGATACGCAATATTGCTCTTCAACTTCATGTTTTGTTCGTTCGATCATTGTGCGCCCATACGCAGTAACGCTCTGGAAAGTTATATCATGCTCTATGATCCTGTATGCGGTAGTTCAACGCCCACGAATGTTAGTAATAACTCTTACCGCAGAGATTTCTAAACAAGGCAACTTCCCCATTTGAGCCCCGGTAAAGCCGTAAACAGAGTTTGCTGATACTTTCAAAGCATACTGTCTACCATCTAAAACTTTTAGTTTTAATGGATCTGTTTCCTTCTTGAGTTCTGCTTTTGCAGCTTTTCTTGCAGACAGTAAATTTTCTAGAATTTCAGGGAGGAGTCCTTTTCTCACAGTGGATTTAATAAATAAAGAGTTACTCGGTGTTTGAGTAATATCATCGTCCGATAATTTAAATTTAGTTTTCTTATCAATAGTAAGAAGAGTTGTATAGCAGATATTGTGAGCCATGATGATACTAGGGTATAGTGAACTAAAATCCAATGTTGCGATTGGATCATTATAGTAGCCTCGTTTTGGTTCTATAACTGTCGCTCCCTCAAACTGTTCTTCGCTTGGCTGCCCTTGATGTACAGGCATTAAGTAGTTCTTTTCTTTAGTCTATAAAAAATCAAGAAGATAATTTGCTTAATATCTATTTTAGTAATGTCGATGGTATATATATGCTTCATTATACTTTTCTTAAAAGTTGGGAAACAACTTTAATTTGTTGTCCTCGTGTAAGTAAACTTGATATTGAAACTCCTGTAACTCTTGCCATTTCCATATAAATAATTATACACATTAACTTATCCAGTAATCTAAGTGGCAAGTATGCATCTTTTAAACAGTATACAGCTAGACGACGGCGTGTCTGTGCGTCACCATTTTGCAAGTCTGTGATGATACTGTGATGAACATCTTCCTTTTGTTCTTGGAGGAAATGGTAAGAAACCGCGTTCAAAGAATAAGATCTCAATTTATAATCGCGGACTAACACCTAAAATATACAAAATACTTGAATATTTCATTATAATTATTTCATGTTACATAATTAATATTAGCGTTAAGAATTTCCTTACTAATAATAAGTCAAAAGGTACTCTTCCTTCGAAATTGATCGATTTGTTTTCTCGTTTGCCCATTTGTTTGCTTTGCAGTACTTCAGTCTTTATGACAGATTTTATATTTTTTATTCGCCCAAGATAATTAAAGTTACTAACATTCAGATGTTGAGCACGATTAATTAAATATGGGAAATCAAAGTTATTTATATTGTAGCCGGTAAAAATATCGGGATCCAGTTGTCGAACAAAGTCAGCCCATTTCTATACGGATAAAGAAACCCATTTGAAGAAATTTAGAGAATTAAGTCTTTTTATGTGAACATTAAGTGTAATACATACTTCCAGCATCGTGCTTTCTTTATCATAACTCAAAACTTGAGAACCAACAATTGGAGCACATGTATTAAGTGTAAAGATATTTCTTAGAAATGGTTCAGAGTCTCCTTGTTTTATCACCATATTAGCGATTTGTATAACAGGGTCATGGTTGGGCTCAGGAAAGACACCTATTGAAATGAAACTCAGAAGATACAAGGCAGTTTTCACATGTCTTCGCATAATAGTAAGCATAAATAATAAATAATATTGTAAGCAAAAATGAGAGTTCTATTTACCTTTGCGACCAGCACATTCAATGTCAAAGCTAAGTATTCTGAATGGTGCTATTTTCGACCATTCTCCTTCAGGTGCATGTGCAATAAAAGCATCCCATGCTATATCCACTTCTAACTGGCATCGTGTCGTTAGGGGTAAATGATTACCATAATGACCTCGAAACTTCCAAGCACCTACTGGCAATTCAATCCAGGAACATCCAACTATCGACGTATCTACCATAAATCTACATGCATAACATTAAATTTATACCATTCATGAAATTGTAATACGAATATTTGCATTTATTATCCTTACCTAATATCAAAGTCAATGTTACTCTCGAAGGCTTTGTAGGCATGATTAAATTCAGGAAAAATGATTTCTCTGTCCAGAAGCCTTTTACATGGTGCTATCAACTTTGGGAGTGCCACTGTGATTTTTAAAAATAATGTTTGTTCACTTCCAGTATATCCATACATTGTTTGTTTATACACTCGTTCGATTGCTAAAACAGCCTCCTGAACATTATCTGGATTCGATCTCATGTCTTTTAGAACTGCTTTGTCTAATGCATCCTGCGTAGTACATAGTGTTCTATTAATATATTCTTTTCAATGAAATCTATATTACAGATATTTCTCTTTATATACTTTAAATGGTTTACAATGATGATCTTTAAATAAAGGTGGAGCAGTGACATACAGGTATGGGCTAAAGCCATGTACATGGCAACAAACAGAATTCCCTTGCTCTGTAACTCCATACATCCTCATTATAGGTACTGGAGATATTTTACTTCCTGGCATACCAAGTAGTGGATGTCCTATCATAAAATAATTATAACATTGTATTACGATTTTTATAAGATTGTTGGTGTTTAAATTTACTTTTACTTACCTGTATAATGATCTACTTCTATTTGTTGAAAAGTTAATTTATCTTGATTAGGATTTAGTGATGGAGGTGGGGGTCTGTTCCATTTGCAAGATGTGCTTTGTTGTTCTGGTCCCTAGTAAAGAAACATTATATTATAACACGATGCATCAGAACAGCAATGGAAGCAGAGATCTAAAGTACAATTACTACACGGGATAGTCATCGGCTCTCATTTCCTACAATTTAATTCAAACATAAAAACAATGAGTATCTGTGTATGACATAATGCTGGCAATAAATTTCTGTAAGTATGATGCAACACTTATTAAAAACACAAAATATGCAAAATAAATATTTGAGTTACATATTGAATTTACATTTGCAATAAATTACTTCAGTAACTTACTGATTTTATATCTTGAATTACCTGCTGGTTATTAGCTGGCTAGAATATCAAAAAACTTTTAAAGATGAATGTCTAAAATATGCATATATTATTCAAGGATAGTGACAAGCAAAAACCAGCCTTTATAGCAGTCAATTAAATACTCTCATCGACCGATTGATGCATCGTTTGTTCACACTATCTTTATAATTTTCTCTACTGATAAACAAAGTCACTTTGTAGGTAAATCATTGCATACTTCTCCTATGATTTGTGAAAGATCTCCAAAATCATCATCCATATAATCCATAGTGGCCAATTCAGCCTCGAATGTTCCTGGTTCATCATCGTCTTCATCCCTATATATTAAAAATAATAACATATAAAGTGCAATAAAAACTTTCGAAATAAAATTTTCGAATCGACATTTAAGCCCTGAATTCTCGAGGGTGAATTGGATTACGTCGACAGAATGTTTGCTGGTATTATGCTGAAATTGTCGGTTTGATAAATATATTTCAATAGGCATCTTTAAGTTTATAGCAAATATATTCGGCTTTTTGTCAGTCATAATAGTAAGGTTAAAAGGCGCTCAACGCGTAATTTTAAGACATCGTACCTGTATTTGGCTTTCTTGGCCGAAGATGGTGTTGAAAAAGGTTTCTTATTCATTGTTGTATGTTTAACTCTTGCTGTCAGAACACTTAATAAACATACGAAAGCACTTTGTATCACAGTTACAGTTGGTTTTGGCGCTTGTTACATAGCGCTTAAGAATGGCGCGAAAATAATTTTGGTTTGTTTGGGTAATCCTTCCAACGGTCCGCAAACTCTCAGGCGCAGGTGCAGATGCAGGCGCAGGCGCAATCTCTGAACACCGTTCAGTGTCGGCTTCTTACCTATGTTACTTTTTATCGCTCTAAGGTATCTCCTTGAATTAATTATAAGAGGTAAAGTTGAAGAAAAAGTCGACAAAATAGAAATATAAAATAAATTATTATTCATTAAGAAATAATCCTAATGAACTATTATTGAATCAATACTGGTATTAAGTGAAAAATAAAAATAGTCTTTTAGAAGCATTAATATCTCGGAATAATTCAAGTTGTATTCGGAAGACTTGAGTAGTAGCGCGGGGTTAATGCCGAACAGTGTAATGGCCGAGAGTAAAATTAGTAATTGATAAGGAGCGCCGATTGAGTGGCAGACTGCGTTGCCGGCGTCGCCAAGTATCATTTGGCGGTTGTAGAAATTGCTGCTGCAACGTTATCAGAACATTACTATGTGCTGCTGCGATTTTGTGGACGAATTATTTACTTTGCAAGAACTTTTCACATGTAATAACTATAATAGTTGATGGGGATCCGATTCACGGGCACGAGAATAGATGACAAAGTATCAATATAGCAGCATTGTCGGATTGTTAATGAAAACTCGGAGGGAATTAACGTTTTCGCGTTTTTATTATCATATATAGATCATATATTTTCTGAAAACACTTAATATATTTTACTTAAGGTAGTAGTATTGTAAGTTATTGGACATGCTGGTTGGGTGGTGACACTTTCTGTCATTTGACAGTGGTTCGATTGGAACTTACAGTGTTTATGTTATATATTCTCTACCACGGTCGTCCATTCATCCGGTGTTGCGACGAGGGGGGGGAAATACACTTATAAAAATTATTTATGATAATCGTTCGTTTTCAACATCAGTGGGAAAGGGCTGAGTACTGTTTGCAGGGCTGATAGGAGCAATTCAATAAAACGGAGCAGGCTCCGTGTATATTTAGGTACTAAACCGTCGAATGATTCTTGTCGATCATTGTTATATGAAATATTGACATTAAGTTAATGCGACAAACGTGATACATGTGTCTGTATCTCTCCTTTCGCAGTGATACGCGCGAATACCTACTCTTGCGACTAGGTGCGTGTATGTATTTGCGTCCAGCTAGCCGAAGACGCCGATTAGCATTCTCGTAGCCGGCGAGATAATCCACACGTACCTGTCTCCATTCTCTCTGCACATATATCCACATTTAATGAGTATATGTCGTTTCGGTGAATGTGTATAGCTGTGAGGGGCAGGGCTGGGCGCATTTCAGGCAGGTTCCATCCAATTACAGATATATTATATCATAGCAAACATCGTGACTATTTACAATAAATACAGTCAATTAGATTATATAAATAAAATATATCGTATCGTTAGTTTAGGTTTACAGCAACACGTGACAGTAAACAATTATTAGATCAGCGGCAAAGTAGCGTATTCTACTTAGGGTAGTGGTCGAAGTAGCTATAGCGTGACTTCTCCTCGGCTTTCTCTCGCAAGTCTCACCGTTTTTTAGTTTCTTTATCGCTCTCTCTTTCTCTCTTTCTCACGCTCTCTCACTCACTCTCTTCCTCCCGTGCGTTTATCTCTCATTTTCCTTAATTCCTCATTAATATTTCCCCTCTCTCGATACCCCTGAGGTTCAACCAATTCAGTAAGACTTGGGTAAAAATCGGATTGGTAACCGAACTACTCTACGCCAGTTCTCCGGTGCATTAGATGCGCGACGATTACGTTCCTCAGCTCGCCCTTATAAAATACACGCGATATACTACTGGGCTTCTCGCGATCGGCGCGAGAAACTCACGAAGCTCTCTAAACGAGATGAAACCTCACGGAAGCTTGAGAGTGAAGTAATTTATTTCCTCTTTTCATTTATAGTTTATAATTTGAATAAAGGGGCTTCTCTTCGTAGAGCCGCGAAATTCGCCGCTTGCGAGTGCGAGTGCACGGCCCGTTTAATAATTTGACACTTGATATTTAAAAAATAGTCGATTCTTTGAACGCCATTGCCAATTCAATGGTAATACGGTTAAAGATAAGGAGAACGGGGCGCTATGAGTGTTTAGATGTCCACGAATCGAAGGTGTACTGTTACGGCCGACAATTCTGGCCAGCACGTGACGCGTTGCCCTTGTCAGGTGGAATCAATGGGCAATGCAAGGATTCCAAGGGACTTGATCCAGCTCTGACATCGGGAGATGATCGATGGACGTGCGGGCGTTGAAGAAAAAATGAACAAGAAAAGTGTCGTCGCCTTTCGACTTCGCCCACACGGGGGACACGCGTGCTACCGATTAGAGTTCGTTTGGACCGCTGTTTAGAATCGGTGTAGGTCTAAACACTCGCTCGAGTCAAAAATACATTACGAAGCTTTTCTATATCTCTATATATTTTTTTTATACACTCAGCATATAGGTAATTTTTGTTCATCTATCCAGACAGTAATGTCGTTGTGCCACTATCTATTTGTAAAGGGCGCCGTCTAAAGCCGTCGCAAAATATTCATGGCAAGTAGAAATGTCCGAAAATTGCGGCGGTATTATACGCCTGGTATAGCCTGGGCAGTGGACACGAGCGAAGGGGAAATGAAGAGAGAATGAATCTCAAATCGAATGGAGGAGGGTCAGAGGACCAGATCGGTCAATTGTTTTTCTAGGTGTCGGTATGAGTTTTTTTGGCAGTGGGTTTTAGGTGAAAGATACGTGTTAGATTGTGGGGGCGGGGGCACGATTAGCGGAGACTGGTGCTAAATAATTTCTTACGTTCGTAGGCGTACGTGGCATTCAGTACACAGCAAAATGATCTGTATCTGACGAGCATTAATTTAGATACACACTTAGTACTCAGTGAAGAAACATAGTTAACGTCTCATATTTATATCCAGCAAGCACAAATATGCATATTGTATACGTATTATTACCGATAGTCAGTTTATCCCTTTGGTTTATTTAAATGGATATCGGCTCGCTCGCCCGAAGCTTCTTTCTTAACCCGTTACAATGACGGGACACTCTTTCTCCATCGATCCCTAACGATACTTTTCTTTCGAGTTATATGTACGTGATGCGACATAAATTCTCGAGGAAGTGGACGTCAACGCTAAGGGATAGGATGGGGGAATAGGACACATCCATGTTAAAAATACATTAGTTTCCCTAATAGTACTCTGAAGTCTCTATGCACGCTCACTGTCAACATTGCACTGATTCTCCTCGCTGGAGAAAGCACCACTTTATAATACAATATCAGCTCTGATTTAGTTGATTAAGTTCATGAAATCAATTCAAAGCGTGATCAACGCCCGGAAAACCGGACGGTTATCGATTCAATGTACTTAGTTCATGGCGCCAAAATGGACACTGTACGTGTTAACTCTCTTCGGCAATACCCTTCTAGTCCTCTTCCATTTACAGGGCCATTCATTGTTGAAATGTACGCGCATCTTTCACGTCCACTTGTAAGCGTACCTATTCGGGTTAATTGGGTTTCACCATAATTTGCAATTTCCTTCCTTTCTCTCGCTAACTAAGTACGATGTTAAAATATTGTGACGGTGAGTGGGCATCTGGATACACACAGTTTCACATTGTACGATAATGATCGCATCTTGTCATTCCTCGTTTTTATCCTACTGGAAAAGTTTATACGTCAATGTAAAGCTATATATTGACTAGTTTCTCTCACTCGATTCGCTTCAACGACGAATGGCCTGCACCCACTGTTTTTGGTTTGCTGCTTTTTCAGTGGTTACGAAGTCACCCCACACTTATGCAGATCCCCACCACAATATTTTATCATAACCATATTTATCATTAATGCCGACTATGTGCACTATGTCGCAGCGGTCTCCCAATCCACTTACTGCGCACTCCACACGTTAATTCATATTAACTTCGAGACGAGTTTTCGCTGCGCTTACCTCACGCTAGGAATGCCGACTTTTAAATAATCTGACCTTTTCATCACAAAGGGTTGAAAAGACAAGTTTGCTGGAACTTCGTTATTAGAAATGCATTCGTATATCACGGATCGCGATTGCATAGATGTTCCAAGTCGAATACCATGTAGTCCACGCCGTATGATTAATATTCTTAGACACTACACCCTATCACGGTATATATGTATAATCATATAACATTAGTGTTTTTGGCATCCTTGAAATACACAAATAGACTTTGGTATAAAATTTTTTGATAGTGTTCAGTACGTTTATGCGTGCATACGGACACTGTCCGTACAACTTTGCGGTTCGTCACGTGGAACTTTTCTCGCATAATTTCCACTCAAAAGTTTCTATACCCTTTCTTTGGACAATCCTCTCGCTCTGGAGAGGTGGACTGGCTATCTGCGCGTCGATATAATCTAGCATATTTTGTCCAGCCACCAACTTAGTTTACATGGTGGTGCGCCTCTCCTTCTGCGCCTCTTTTTGCTGCTGGGATCCACAGCTTTTTTCACAAATCTTACGTTGTAAGGGTCTTCTGCCAATTCTGGATACAATTGTGCATCGTGAATGTATTCACCCTCATAATTTGAAGCGAAGCCGACCTTTAGTATCTCGTCTTGCTCCGCAACCATCCACTCGATCACCGTCGGTGTGTTGGCTTTAAGAGCTTCGCGCTCTCTGTGCCAGGCTTTTCGAATGGCAGTAGCCTTAGCATGATGAAGCAGTCTTTGTGTCTCTTTTTCAGCTGTGGTGCCATATCTCAGATTTACAACGTAACTGGTACCGTGGATTTTTACATCAATGAGCGAATTGCTCCCGCTGCCATTTTCGCTCTGGTGGAACGTTGTATTTACTTGCCCACCAAGACGTTTCAATTGGCCGCGATCCTCGGTAGCCCTCCAAGTTTCTTCTTTCACGAAGTAAAACGCGTCCTGTTGTGCACTATGGACAACAAATGTGAAGGGTAGGAAGTACGAGCGATTAAAAACGGATGTGAAAACATCCCCATAAATAGCATTAGCAGTTGGCACGCTTGACACCACTGCTTGTCCTTCGGAAGTCCTTGACACTAAAATTCCTTTCCCGAACGGAGGGTCAGAAGCTGCTCCAAGGCGGCTAGGAATCAGTTCACTTGTATCCTTCTTCAAGTCTGAGCCAGGTGGAGCAGATAGACTGACAGCGTCGCCTGAGTGCCTTTGTGCGATGTGTGCAAGGAAGCCAGACTGGACACCGAGGTTTCTTGTCCACTTCTTTTTGCCGAATATCGAGGTTCTTGGTCCTAATGCGGGAGGAACGAGTCTGTCTGGAAGTTCCTCGGGGAACAATTGGGGTGCTAAGCTTCGTAGATCGTATCCAAGATGCGATAGCCATGATATGTGATCTGCACAAAAGACTCGTGTTAATTAACCGTCATATATGGCAGTGTAATGCTTCAAAAAAGTATTGTAATTACCTGTTGGCTGAGTTGGTTTATCAGTGTGTCTTACATCAACCGGGTCATTTCCGTTAAATCTGTATAAGTGTAATTGCGTTGGAGTGTCAACTCTATCCAAAACGTTCTCCCATAATGGAGACATCCATTGTCCTATAAGTGGATCATATACTTTTCCATTCGGCATGTGCACCAAGGATGTTACCTGTATAAAAGTGACGCAACTATAGTAATGCGCAAACTATAATATTATACATGGAGGGGGATTCTTTAATTCAGGATACCTGATCTAGAAGACCGCCACAAAAATCAACCGGGAGATATAGGTATGGATTCGAATCATATACAATGTGTCCATAAGGTGAACGCATAATTTCTCTAATGCCTTCACCGTACTGGCTGAAGATCATAATTGGAGTTCCACATTGGTCGGTCGCAATGTAATACTTATGACGATAAACTTGTGCGTAAATTAGATGACCTCTGTCATCGTAAACTAATGACATCAATTTGCCATCACGAGGGCTGTATATCTGGCTTACTTCGTGAGGGCGTTTTTGATTATTATAGAAGAATTGTGTGACATTGCCGTAATTGTCTTTTCTAGTAGCCAAACGATCGAGGTGGTCGTAATAGTATCGGACGTCAAATCGGCCGCGCTTTGTGGCGCGAACGAGTAATCCTTTCGCATTATAATTAAATCTTTCTTCCCTCGCATTCTGTACTACTAAGCCTCTGTTGTCATATTTGTATACACCTTCGCCAAATTTGGCAATGCGATCCATATTATTGTATTCCATAGGTATAGTATTTCCTCTGTATGTTAGGGACAACATGTTTCCATTTGCATCGTACTTGAAACCCCACGGCTCCTGAGCTTCAACACCTGTTAGCTGCCCATCACAGTCCCAAGTATAGTTCTTTACGTTAGTATATGTATTAACAGCAACATTGCGCGTGTAAGTTCTCGTCTGATTGATACGGCCGCGAGAATCGTGAGTGAATTCCATTTTAAATACTTCTAGTTGATGAATTGTTACAGTAACTTGCGTTACCAAGAAGCGATTGTCTGTTATTCTTGAGAACAATGCTGTGCCGTCAAAAACAGTTGTTTCGTTTGTTTGTGGCCTTGTTATCTTAAATTGACCAATTTGTTCCAGCATGCCTGTTCTCAGACTGTAAGCCATTGTATTGGGCGGAAGTGTCTGGCCGCCGATTCTGCCTTGGACGGCAACTAGTCTGAAGTTGGAATCATAATCGAAAGTGAACTTTGCGTTACTCAAGCCGGTTTTAGCGCCAAAATCTATGCGCTCTTCTATTAGTAAACCCGCGCTATATTGATAATCCCATTTGTATTCCACATCTCTCTCGGAATGTATCACTTCGGATGGTAAGCCACTTTCTGTATACCTAATTTCACTTTTACCATCCCCATGTACAACTTCGGCCAATTGTCCTGAAGTGTGATATCTATAAACAATGCGCGCCCCGTCCCCAGGGAACACTGTTTGTAGCAACTTCCCGTTGTGACTGTAATGCTGTAGATAAGCCTTGATGCTTCCTGGTGGAGTATACGTTACACGAAGGAAACCCAAAGATGCTTGACACGAAAACGAGTGCTTAGTTTCCGAAGGAAGTATAATGTGTCTCAAGCCACCGTCATCGTCATACTGTAGAGTAAAGTGTCTGTCACTTGCCAAGGTGATTTTAGAAAGCATATTGAAATCGTTATACGTATAATGTTTTGTTCCGTCTTGGCTATTTGTAACTTCGGCAAGTTGACCATGCCGGTCGTATCCATATGATTCATCTGAAGCACCCCATTTCCAACTTTCTATACGATTGAATCTATCGTACGTAATACTCAAATTGTGCCCTTGCTCATGGGGTTGCCAAGTTAAAGGTAATCCAGCAGGGTCGAATGTCACCGTCAACAGTGGATTATGTGCTTTATCATAAAATGTTTCACGCCTAAACGCTTGCTCAAATTCCACACCTATCACCTTGGTGTCGTTTACCCAAATTTCCCTGTTCAGTGTTTGTTGGGAATTTCTTACGTCCCCAACTAGATTATAAGTAGTGGTCATTGTGTTCGTCAACTCGCCGAGTGACATAAGCTGGTAACTCCACATTGGCAACATTTCCGCTTCTATTGGTAGGGCAGCCTCCAGTAACGGGTGTTTTGTAGTGGCAGCGCTTAGTATTCTCCCTCCGCCAGGGAGTAAAACTACTAAGCTACTATTAGTAAATGCAATTGCTTTCTTAACTTTTGCTCCTATAAGAAAAGTTGTATTAATTAGTTAAATAGTGTAGTAAATTTTCTTTTGTCGCCATTGAGGATGTTGATTTTATAGTAAGACACAATGATAATTGGGGTTGAACTTACCGTCGGTAATTGTGAGCACCTTAGATCTTTCGCTTTTCATTTTATATTCGGCGAATCGCTGTTTATCACCTTTCGACAATGCTTGAAGTGGCGCGTAGACTTTGACAGATAAGCCTTCGTCGTCTGACAAGTCTGAGGATAATTTAAGTTTTTCTCCAGTTGGTAGGATGACGTCTGTCACTCTACCCAATCCATCGTAATTGTAAATGTATGTTTCACCACCCTGTAAATATACCGTAATATAAATCTACCGAATAAAATTTAAGATTTATTTGAAAGACGTGCAATCAAGTGGTAACTTACCCCTGATCGACTAGTAAGTAAGCCGGTAGAACCGTCGTATCCAAGAGCAATCTCCGCCCTGCCTCTTTCGGATAATTTTTCTAAGAATCCAACTGCAGAAATTTTCAGCTCAGATTTATGATCCTGTGTGTTCTCAATGGAACTGACGACACCGCTGACATCTCTCAAGAACTGTATCTTATTCCCGGCACTGTCAGTCACAGTTGATAGCTTGCCGAAGCTGGTATTTTTACTGTACAGGAATGAGTATCGTGCTTTCCCTGATGTTAAGTCTTTTGTCGAAATGTGCTGCCCGTAACGATTGAATACGTAGACCTCATTTGTTGGAGGGAATGGTATACGAAATTCTCCGTTCTCATCGTGATTGGGGAGGTATGGCTGAAGTGCAAGAATGTGTAAACTGCCTTGATCTGCTACATGCAATACACCGTCCGGTGAGACTGCGAGAGCTGATATTGCAATGAATTTCGCATTCGAAGATAATAAAGTCTCGGTGCTGCTTGCATCATCTGTGCAAGAACAAGTATCCAATTCCTTTGTGCTTGGCGTAGTGCTATTACATTCGCATTGTCCACGCAGGCGCTCTTGTTGCTGGCCAGCGAAATGTGACATTTTGCCGGAGGCGTCGACAGTTCTGATAGAGTTTACTCTATGCGAGTCACTATCAGCTATGTAAAGCTCTCCCATTGGACTAAAGCCAATAGCTAATACTGATCCAAGTACTTCGTCCGACTTTTTAGGATTTGTTGTAAGTGATGAGTTTACTTTTGCGAGATTACTGTCGTTATTGTTACTATTAGCGTTCGGATTGTTAGTACAGTGGAGTGGGGTTCCAGCAACAACCCGCACTTTCAGATCTCTAGTAAGCTTTAGTACCAGTCTATCGTCGATAAAGTGCAGAGAGCCATCCAAGGGACTCAGAGTCAATCCCGTTGGCCATTGTAGTTGGGCTTGATGTGCGGGTATCGCACCCACGCATGGTGCTGGAGACCAATGATTATGATGTCCATGATGCCCCACGAGAGTGTGTATAATGCCATGCGGATCGACCGCACGAATGTTTCTGCCGTCCGCAATGTACATGGTCTTATCGGCAGCAATAGCAATTCCTGCAAATATAAAAGGGAGTTTACGATTATCATGTCGGAAGTGAACATTGCTTTACCATAACCCGATTTTGGTACATATCAGGAAATATCCTCCTTTGTGAAAGCCATACGACTAAGGACGTAGGGATGTACCTTTTGGATGGGCCAGTTTCGCGTGTATGGCTGCACCTTCGTCCCCACAGTGTCCTTCGTCGCCCGGAATACATCTTTCTCCACTGCCAACAACAGGTTCAATATTGATACTGGGATCTTGTACTTGGTCCAACGAAAGTGCCTTCAATATTTGATGCTTTTCTGGATCGCTTATATAAAGGTGACCATCAGCGGGCGAAACGCTTAGATAATACTGGTAGGCGACTTGTGTTGCGCTATAAATTGAACATGCGGTCCGGTTAATACCGTGCTTCGTATTTATAACTTTTCTGTTAAACGAGATTTTATCACATTTTTTACCTTAAAATTAACACAGTATACACATTGCCCTCGGGTGTAATCCTACGGACAAGGTTGAAGTCGCCAACATATATACTTCCATCTGGGCCACTTGTAAGGGCCACTGGTGTCAGGAGCCTTGCATCCTTCGCCAAACCATCACAGTTTTGGCAAACTAGACTCCTTTGCAGACCAGTACCCATTACGACCTTTACCGTACGCGGATACTGCTTGAAGTGAAGGGTAGTGCCATCGCCTTTCTGAAGGATCCCCTCGTGGAAGTTGTAGTGATGATGGATATCAAGGCCCCAGCCGCCAATGTATGAGATATCCACGTCGAATCCATGTAAAGTGCCAGTTTGGGTTTCCCATATAACGGAGGTACAGGTGGAATGTTGATACCCGATTGAAATCTTCGCTTGTGCTACACCATATACTTTCTGCTTGTAAACATTCCGTTTGTTCCAAGCGAATGTGTGCGTTAGATTTGGATCGGCTTCGTATGTTTTTGTGTGTAAGGATCCTTCAATCTCCACGTACACGTGCACGTGTGTCAGTGATTTCGGAATGAATGGACCAGTCAGCTGCATTCTCACTGTTGAAAGATATCCAGCTGCTTGACTGCTTTGGTACATCAAGTGGACGTTGGAGCCCGGAATCGGTATACTCTCCTGAACAATCTGTGAGTGACGAGTTCGTGTTAGTACACCGAAGTGCAGCCATGAACTTCTACTGAGTTATCTGCTTAGAGAACTTCTATAAAATCGACTACAGCTCAACTGGTCATACCTGACTTTCGGCGAAAACCAAACTCCTGCCAGGTAAGCCACCCACTTTTTCTGGCATCCAAGTACTGACAATGATGGGTCGCAGCATCTCGTGATCGTGTTCCAAGCATGGACCATGCTCGCTAAATAGTCCCATCGAAATTCCTGGGAAGCCTATTATATTGTATGCCATAAATGGTAAGGAGTTTAAAAACACAAAACACTTAAGGACGGAACAAAGACGGCACACACGTGGCTCGGATTCTGGATGACCCCATTGCGTGATTGCGTGAAGAAGACCGCAATGGTACACCGATTCCACTTCGGTTAATGATGTTAGTAA
Organism: Ectemnius cavifrons; assembly: GCA_964023945.1. NCBI lineage: Eukaryota > Metazoa > Arthropoda > Insecta > Hymenoptera > Crabronidae > Ectemnius > Ectemnius cavifrons. The sequence continues at coordinate 6,685,408 of OZ030375.1, forward strand.
TACACATTATTGTGGTAAAACGAGTTTCAACGGAAGAGCAAATAAACGAAATGATACTATTAACATAATCTCTTTGTAAATCAACACATAATATTGAGCATACATGGATAAACCAGTTTCGCGGGGTTTACACATAGCGTTCACATGAAAGCACATTTTGGACGAGTCACACTGCACGATTAATTGTAAATTGATTTCTGGCAGTAGTAGGAAATACAGATCGATCGTAAACGCGATAAAACGTACAAAGTAAAGAGAAAAAAGTCTATATATATATAGTATACTGTTAGGGGGAAGGTAATACTCACCGACAGCTGGGCTCGGAGGTGTATTGGGTTTATATGGCTCTCCTTCCTCGCTAAGGGTCACCACCACGGGTGGTAGGACTATTATTTGATTCCATGGCACGAACACGGTTCTCGTAAGGGGCTTGAATGGACTCCGCTGGAACTGGAGCGTTACAGCACCACCCCCGTTCACGAGGACGTCGAACCTGATTGGAGTGTGCAAATGTACCTCAAATTGCATTGCTTTGCTCTAGCTCTAACGAGGAGGACGTATCCACATTTACACTTTGACTTTCGCCTTATTTGATGGCAGTTTACACAAAACAAATCAATTTCACTGCAGTGCGTCTCTAGTGAAACAGATAGTGTACATACCAGAATGGAACATATTCTACTCGCGTAACGAGATTAATCTGAGAACATGACATAGTTACAGGATCCAGCGAATAAGCTGACAAACGAATAAATGCAACTTGCTCTAACAAAGTTGCGCGGCGATAGTTCACTGTATTAAAGCAAAATTCCGATAGCTATCGGAGGACGAAAGGTCCGCCTAATCACGCGGGTTTGCGCGGAGTAATTAGCTAGCTTTCGACATCATTAGCTCAGGCTTTGATGTGGTTTACCATCCTAACTCCTCCAGCTCCGTGTTTCAAGATTATACTCGCCAGGATTACTATATACCTGGCTGATATAGCTGTACCCTCGATCCTCTCCCTTCATTACAATGCAGGTTTGATCCTATTACGTAGGACGTTCAATTCCCGTCTATGTATTAGATCCCGAGACAGCCCAGTGCTAATCTTAGATGAATTCCTGCATCTCGTTACGAGTTGAAAAGTTAACTTGTAATGATTTAATTCTCGGTCTTTCTTTAGAGCCTTTATTATAATGAAATGTTCCAGTAATAACCAACCGCGAAGGAGAATGTCAAAGGTAGAATTCTTGAACGAGGAAGCCACTAACTTAACATAAATATAACGAGTAGACTGTGGATTCTTATGCAAATGTAAAGTTTCCTTATTTTATTGCTCCATTATGTTTAAGTATGTTCATTGTAATAAAAGTATTGAACACTCCCTTAATAGAAAGCATACGATGGACATGAATCCGCAATTAGTTCGGTTCTGTCAGATATTATGGATTTTGCAAAACGTATTATACGCCAATTTGCATAAAAACCCGCAGATTATATAGTAATAAGTTGTAGGATAAGTATTTTGTGGTCTTACCATCCATCAGCTCTGGTCAGAGTAAATCCAAAACGGGGGTCCCGGTCCACGGACACTCTGATGCCTAATATGCCGATCCCTTGCTCGGTAACAACTTGGCCTCGCATCACCGCAACCCGACTGTTACAAATTAGAGATATATCGGGGTCTCTCCTAGTTGGATTGCATTGTTGACCCGTTGGCCCGCGAAGCGCTGATTAGCATCATTAATTGGTCGCGTTCAATGATATCCGATACGAGAGAGTACGGTTCAATAAAGCATATACACTCTTATCTATGTCGGTGAATTGGTTCTCAGGCCTCAGGCATTATGCACGAAACAAGCAAAGAAGGCCGACCCTTCTGCGGGCCTTTAATTTTCCCGCTGTCGTTGAAAATGTGAATAGGCACATGCCGCAAGCGGCATCGACCTGAGGGATAAGCGCTATCGGAAACAATCGATTCTGTCTGTCAAATCAGCTTTCGCGGTCAACGGTTCAATGCGATCCAATATTCTCACTTCGTTGCTCATGCAATCCGCAAAGTCCATTGCAGGTTGCGCGCTGTATCAACGCACAAGAGGTGAGTTGATGGCTCATATCCAGAGCCGAGAAGCAATACAAATTGACGATTTTACAGATGGTAGAATCAACATGCTCCGGCACAGTTCAAATCGGACTTGGCGGGCGCAACAGCGGAGTGCGAATACTGATCCTTTTCCATGTTACTGTTCTCTTTTGTCACTAGCATTTTCGAGGGGATTGAAAAATAGTACTTGGTCGCGAGGCAGGTTGAGGGTAGTCTTGTGAGAGTATAGAACGCATGCATCACGTTATAGATATATGTAATAGGCGTGATAGACGTATGTGTGTGTATGTCTGTGTGTAAAATAAACTTTTTTTTGGGGGGTGGGGTGGGGGTGGGGGGTGAGGGGTGGGGTTGGATTATCTGCGTTAAAGTTGGAAGATGGTTAAGCTGAATATCAGAAGCGATTTGTGTTGTGCTGAATATAATGAGACCAATGTAAGTAAATAGAGATAATGTAGATATATATAAAATATGTGTATTTGTATATATATGCGGCATGGCGCATATGCATGCAGCCTGGTGTACACTGCGCTCGTCACTGCATACGTGATAGCGGGCGACAGTTGCATCGTATTCCAATAATTTCACGCTTGTACAACAGACTGCATATTGTTTATGCATTCGGTATGTAAATGTATATTCATCGGTTCCTAAGGGATTGCATTTGTGGCATAATTCGTTCTTGGAGGATCGCACCGCCCCCCTCCTATACTCTAGGATATCGAGCGTGCGAAGTTAGAGGTTTCTAACGATGCTTGCTCCGCGATAGAGATCGGGATCGAAAGGGGTGTATCTCGTAAAATGATTTTGTAGATGTTCATCGAAGTCTATTGATTGAGCGCGACGGTGCCACCGTTCCGGTGACTTGGGGATCAAACGTACAGCGGGGCGCAGCTGATCCTCCAAGTACGAGCACAGCAAGGTGGCAGGCACAGTCGTCACTACTGTAAGTCCAAACTATAGTGAATGGTAAAAGAAAAGAAAACAGATAAATCTCGAACACACCGAGATCTTTGAGGCAGACACCAACCTAGAGAATAATGGAAACCCAAAAAGAAAAGAGAACAGGCGGTGTCTTGTTATACACTAGAGAATCAATCGCGCGTCATAGACAGTATATATCGATGGTATAGCGAGTCTGTCTCTTTCTCTCTGCTTTTCCATTTCTTCCATTGCATGGAAAGTCGCGGTCGTCGATCGAACCAATCGGTCTTACTGACTTCACGCTTTCTCTTTGCGTCAGTTTATCTGTTTTTCCTCTTTCTGTCTCTCTCTTTCTCGCGTTCTCTCTCTCTCTCACTCTCTCCCTCCCTCTCTCTCTTTCTCTCTGGCTCTCTGTCTCACTTTCCCTCTCCCCCTCTCACTCTCTGGCTCTCTATCTCTCTCTATCGGCTCTGTCTTCGTCTCTGTCTCTACTCGTTTCTTTGCGTGGACGAGCCACTCGAGCGACTTGTCAGTGAGAGAAAGAGGTGGTCTTGTTACGTGTTCGCAGGATTGTGTAGAGATGCATGGAGACGCGAGAGTATTCACGGCAGGTTTGACATAGTTTGTCTCTCTTATAGTGGCAAGCAGATAGGTCGCGGTAGAAGTCTTTCGTTAGAAGTAGAGACGGATCTTCGTGGACGGATGAGCAATCGGATGTCAGGGATTGCATTGGCATATATCAGTGGGTTGATAATCATCGGATCGGTTGAAGACAGACACAGGGTGATTAGGGGGTGGGGTGTCGGTGGCACATTATAGACAGGTGGTATAACAGACGTAGACAAGGGAGAAGGAGGGACACGGTCGATGAGGTGTGCTTCGTCGTAAGCAGCACGACTTTGTTTCGACTGGTAATTCTACTGCCGATCGATCGGTAGATAGAACAAAAAGTGATATATTCGCTTTCTCATAGTCAACTCTCCTCTGTGTTCGTTTTGTACCAAAGGAACAATGAAAGAAAAGGAACGCAAGATTCTTTGGTACGCAAGGCGCGCGCAGTAAAGTAGTCAGCTTTGTGTAAGATGCTAGGGACGTTCACTAGAGACAATTCGACAGGGTGTTACATAAAATGCAAGCCTGGCAACACAAACAACACAAGACCAGGTATTAAGTACACGATGTCAAGTATACTAGCACGTACATCGGTGGTGAGACTAGCGCACTAAAGGACAGGGAGACAAGACATAACAAAAGGGCCGGAGGAGAGACAACAATTCTGGTATGACATATCACAAGTGATATACAGACACAATTCGTACGTCTGTACTTTCATGTACATGTGAACAGTGCGGCCCCCAGGCTGCTGCTCGTTCGATGATTACGCGACCGCCCTAATTTGTCCGGAAAATGCGTTCTCACATCTGCTCGTAGTATAACGTTAAAGTACCGCGCACTGCACCACCAACACGTCCGACGCCGCGCAATGCTCTTGACACAATTTCCCAATAGAGGCACGTGGTTTCGCATGTGCCCGCTACCACCCTAATTCTATAGTTTTACCCCGTGCCAAATCCTCGAAACGTTCTCTGCATCTCATGCTCCGATTCGCAATTCATACGAGCAGCGGCACAACGAATGGATGTTACGAGCAGCTCTCGCATTACCGGTGGAAACATGAAGAGCATCGTGTACCAATCTTCGACGTATTCCCTTTGTGCGTTTAATCGCGTATCAACAGCAAGCGCAGCCGTGGGGCCTCAGAATGACAGACACAGACAGACAAGTCTGCGGGTGAATAAAGGCAGACAGACAGAAAGGAGAAAGAAACCGAGAGACTGCTAGAAAAGAAAGGGCGCACGGGGATGAAAGGAACAAGCGAGACGTATGCTCAGATATTGGCAAACCGAAAAATTCACTTAATCGAACTTAGGACAGGCTGGTGGGCGAAAGGGGAAAAGAAATAGAGAAAGTAACAGGAGAGAATGTAGAGGCAGGCTAAGGTACAAATACGTATATATGTATTTATATATAGATATATATATACGGGACGTACGAAAAACATGTAAGATGAAAATACGAGCGAAACGAGCAATAGATGGTAGTACTTTTTTTGGATAAGAACGATTAGCGAGAGCTTGAGCTGCAACTTACCGCGGTGTAAAGGAACTCCAGAACGTACTACGTGTGGGAAAAACCAACGAGAAGAAAGGGCGTTACCACGGTCACAGAACCCGCATTTGCGGGCAAAAACGGATGTGCGAGCGCAACATTGCGCGAGCAATCGTTTCCATGTGCACGGCATCGCACCGGTAGTATTCGTTTTGCACGATCTTCCCTTCGTACGTTTTGTTTTTCTCATAATTGAGTCTAATCGCGAGTCGGACTGCAGAGCGCCTCCGCCACAAGCTCAAATGCCGATGATGTAGCCGGCTATCTATTCGATTTGGCCGGGCTTTCGGCCCAGCTTCATTACGAAATCGAGTGCTCCTCGCAATGTTTCGCACGCAGTTACAGAAACAATAGACGTAGACACACACTAATCAAGCGTACCCATCACACACGCACACCCGATCCTTACCAGTCACGCAACATGAACACAGTCACCCTCAGACTCATTCAACATGGAGTGGTATACACGTGTGACAGACACAAGTTGGAAACTACAGAGAACGCACACACATATGTATGATGATATATAGTTGAGCTGGAGCACGAGTCCGAAGGACTGACCCTATGTTAATGCGCCTGTTAATCCAGTAACTCGGCATCTCATTTCGTACACTCTCTCACCCCTCCCGCCCCCCCAACGTTTCTCTCTCGCGTTCCCCCCGTCCCTCCCAATGTTTCTCTTTCTCTCTCCATCTCTTTACGTTCGCGTCTCGAGGACTTGTCAGCCCGAATGGCGACATCCGAGAGAGCTCGTATCGGCTTGGTCTACCGGGGTCGAAGGGAACCCCGGACTGACAAAGGGAAGAGATTCCATCGGGTGCCGAAGCCGGGTGCCATGTCGGGAGACGATCTTCGAATATTGATTACGCTGTCCGAGCAATCCCAACGCCAGCCTGAATGTCTGATTCACCGACATGTACTTGTAAAGCGCGCGTCTGACTATTCAAAGTTTCCCTCCTTCGCGCCGACACGGACAATATTTCCCGTCCAACGATAAGGCGGCCCTTCCCCGATCGGAATCTTCCTCTTCTACCATTTTAACTACTCATTTTGCTTTCCCCCGCGGCAGACGACAAGTCGTGCTCGACCAACAATATTCTTAGGTGCGCAGCGCTTAACGCTTCTTGGCACTTAACATGCATGTTTGGGTGTAAATCACGAGTGTCTTTTAACTTTGCATATCCCGTAAGCTGCATTGCGCTCCTCCTTATCCGCGGCGTATTTCTCCTTTTCTACAAAGCGTTTTACGTAGGGAAAGAAGCGTGCTCCAGGTCTTTTCGTATTGTCTTAATAGGCGTGAAAGCGCTCCAAGCTAGCGGCAGGGATACTCAGAACGATAATCAGTATTGCGACGGCACAAAACAATGGACAACGGACAATAGACAAAGAAATCGCTTCCCGTGAGCAACGACTGCCAGTCGATACTAGACAAAGGCTGTGTGTACTTTATACACGATGTATGTAGTGTCCCAGCAAGCCGAGAGGAGGAACAACACACGCAAGATTTCAAACTTGTGTCTACCATTGTTAAAAATACATTTGTGGGCGATCGAGTCTCGACGAGCTAGAAATACGAACTGTTGCAGTCGCGTCTGACTAAACACTGACCAGTACTACTTGCGTCCCATGAGACACATGAGGCGCGATATAGCAGCGCCGATGCTCCATCACCCGTGTACTTTATCTATCAACTCTTTCCTTTGTAAATGCTTAAGAAATGGCCGAGATTGCTGTTACCAGAAGGAAATTTTGAATCTTTACTCGATTCTTATAATATGTTATCAGGTATATTGCGTGCTGGTTGACTGCTGTACTCAGTAATGTAACGCAGAATGCCTGGAAGTGCACTGTCTTTTACGCGAGAGAACTGAATGAAGTAATAAAAATACATAAAGCAACTCTCTTTGGCAATACATATATATGTATACATATATATATTTCTATTTCTTTCTCTGTCTTTATACAGACTCTTGCCGGTCAGTCTGTCCGGGCACGACAGAGCCTCTTTCGGTCTTCGGCTGTAGGGTGAGATTGGTTTTTGGTGGTGGTAGGGGTACACACAGAGGATAAACACTAGACAAAATACACGAATCCCCCGAAATGCATTTGCAGCCTCTTCTGCATTAGGCCGCACGCATCCTCCATACCTTTCCATCAATGCCGAACAATGGAAACACACATACGTGTGTTACAATTTCCCGTTGTGTCTTTACACTTACAACTGCACAGTTCATTTAATTCGCGCCAACTCTTCGAATTTCTGGACGTGGCTGTATATCAGGTATTAGGAAGATGAAGTGATTCTGAAAACTTCTATGTTTACCCTCTTCTATACAAATATTCGAAGAAAGAGCTAGTTATATAACGACTGGATTATGACGCCGAATAGATGGCAGCCCTAAAGGGCTGCCAGTCGCAGCGAAACCACGCTTTCTATAGTTTATACGGGCAATGCACTTTAATGAGAATCGATAAATCTAGAGTTGAAAACGTGAAACTTTTTCTGCTGCTTTCAATTTTCTCTTAGAATTGACGAGTGAGTACTTGGAAAGTTCGAAAAAGTGATTCTCTGGCATGACTTTATAGATTGATAGATATAGTTCCAGTGGTCGACATTGGTCTTTAAGGTGATCACAAATGCGTTTGGCATTCGGGGGAGGAAAGAGGTGAAACACGAGGAAGAGGATAATCAGGGGTTTGGCAGGGCTGTCACCCAGCGGGGGCTCTCTTGATAATTCAACTGTCACGGTTAAACCGCGCACTTTGACAGAACGATACGGGTCAATCTGATTAGACTCTTTATAGCTTAATCAATGCTCACGATGAGGAAAATTTCACTTCACAGCAAATTGGGTTAACTGGCCTTGTAATTTTGCTTCACTGAAAACGTGTCATTTTAGCTTAATCCAAAACGTTTTATCTTGCGACAAAGCCCTTTCCTTAATTAACTTTTTACTCGTTGATTTTCTCAGCTTCAGCTAAATAAAGAGTTTATTCTTTTTGTTCGCGCACTAAATATGTCTACAGGTGATTTTACCATGCATAGCTTGAAACCTTTATTAAGGGTTTCCCAGTAAATCACGGCAATCTTAAAGAATTTAACATAGTGGATACATTATTTACTGTTTTGAGTGCACTTTAATTATTTCGAGCATGCCTCTGTGAAGCATTATGGGCGAAAGGTTTACTTTTTCATTAGAAAAAATGCGATTAGTGTAAAGTGCGCAGTGAAATATGAAGGAAATTTCATCTCATCGTGATGCACTTGGCGATGTTTCGCTATACTTTAATCAAAGACTTCCGGTAAATCATAATCAAGTGCAGCGTATATGTACAGCCGCGTGAGAAATTCAGATGAATTTCTTGTATCTCTGAGAATGATCTTCCTTTTTTTGGCTGCACAGATAGATGAAAAACGACGCAGCGCGTGCCGTGAATAACTGAAATTTCTGAATGAAAGAAATGATTCACGCATCTGTCGCGACTGACGATAAAAGACTGGGAAAGCAAATCGCGAGTGGAATGGAAATATCGTAAAAGGCCAAACTATGACACGCTACTATACTATTACTTTCTTTTGTTAGCGATTAAATGTAATATCGTACACCGACCGAGCCAGTTATTACCACACACACGCGCTCCGCTTCTCTCTCGCGTGTAAGAATTTTCATTATCGAGATCGTAATTTTCAGTCTCTCTCTCTCTTTCTCTCTCTCTCTCTCGCTCCGCTCTGTTCCTTTTTCTCCGGCCACGCGATAACCTGGTCAGTAGCGAGTTCTCAGAGTGTCACGCAATAACTTGCTCGATCGCGCCTAAATGTTATTATTTCCTTATACGTTATGAAAATCAGGAGCTAAGCGCACTAAATTGAATAATTACTCGTGTAGTAACAAGGCCTGATTGATCTTACCTTTCTGTGTACTCGTCCATGTGGGCGTAGCTTTGTACGCTGTTCTCCTCTACCAGGAACTTGACGCGTTGATAAAAGGAAGCTGTAACGCTCGGCGGTTGTTTGCGGAGCAAGACATCCACAGGATTACTACTAGCAAGGCACATGATATGCTCTGAACAGACTGCGTGAGAGCAGCACTCGCTGTCAGAGCAATCCACCATGCCATCTAAAGAACAGTGTTTCTTAGTATTTCTTAATTCCCACACTCAATTATATCGGTTCTATATCTTCACAGACTTTCCAAAGAAACTTGCTCGATACTTTTCTATTCTATTGATGTGTGGTTAGTCATTTACTAGATGCCATAGTTATGCAAAACTATCACAATTCATAGTCACACGAATTTGATGACAACTCACCCTGATCATTGTCAATTGAATCGTTACATTCCATTTCGAGACGGATACTGCAGTCGCGACCGGCCCAGCCGGTCGAGCACTCACAACTATATTCGCCATCCTGGAGAGTACAGAGACCATGTCTGCTACATCCATTTTCGCAGCCGGCTGGACAAAAAAAACACGTATCTTGAAGTGGCTTGCTTTAAAAATGAAAATCATCTGTTGTTTGTTAACTTACGTAACGTGCAATGTCTTCCGTTCCATCCTTGGCTGCAGACGCAAGTACCATTCTTACACTGGCCATGCTCAGCACACCGAGTATCACATGGCTTCTGATCGCACTTCGTTCCAGTCCAGTCGTCGTTGCATCTACGGTATAAAACGGGTACTTTTAGTTTCCTTTCAGCTCGCTCTGTTTATAACATCAACCGTACTAATCTTGTGTTTATCATCCGAACACAATGCTGGAAAGGCTTTCATTAAACATTGCACAATTCATCTTTACACGAAGGAATGACAATGTCCTATTACAAGAAGGAAAATCAGTTTTCACGGGTCGTAGCAGTTGGATAAAAAATGCGAGTTTAAGCTTACTTTCAAAGTTATCCTGCCGCAAAAAGAACTTTTTGCACTTAGGCCCTCTTTTACGTTAACTCTTCGGATGGAACAAGAGGGAAACGAGAGGCGTCAGCTTTAGAATATGAGAAAGGAGATCCACTCTCGCGTCCTTGATCTCTAACAAAGGAAAGTGGGAAGGGACGATGGTCCTTCCAGTCGTGATAAGTTGGCCCCACCCCAAAAGACAGAGCTCTTTTCTTACAATTTTTCATCGCCTTAGCCACGACTTTCGTTCCGCCAATCCTGAGAGCAATTTACTCATTTCCAGTTCCCTGTTTCGTTACGTTGCCCTTTATACGTTGCCGTAAACGAAATCCGTATATACATATAAGTCTTAAACATGATTGCCCTAATTTTCAATTCATATTGTTTAATCATACATCTGGATGGCGATTTACACGCCTGGATAGTCTAATAAGAATGCACAAAGGCATTCGCGATTGGGTAATGTTTTCTCGCATGTGCCGTCGTGATTTTTAAAGAGAGTAAATTCACTCGAAGGATTGCGAGATTTCCCCTTGCTTCTATTTTTCCCGTCTACGTAAATAAAATGCCCTTTACCGTGGACAGCCTTGGAGGAAGTAAATTGTAGCGAAGAGAAATTTCTTTAATCCAAGGGAAAGGAGTAGCGCCAGTGGGCACACATCACTTCTCCTATTCAATTCGGTAGGAGAGGTGCAGACTGGTGGCGCGCGCGCGCGCGCGCGCCCTCGCTTGTATCCAGGTAACCCAATTCCGACGACGCGTTGCAACACCCACGGAGGGCCCATAAAGGACGACGATACAAAAGGTAAGGTAGATACACGTATACTGACTTGCAAAGGCCCTGCTCGCAGGTTCCATGAGGTCCGCAGTTAAGGCCGCAGCTGGGCTGCGAGCAATCAACCCCAGTCCAATGTCCCTCGCAGATACAGGACGCAGTTTCGAGGTCATACGTGCCGTGATCCGAACAACGGGGCAAACACTGGTATACTTGCTGGTCGACCTGGTTGCACCTTTCGCCTTGCCAGCCAGCCTTGCAGTAGCACTTGCCGGACACGCAGGCGCCATGACCACTGCAGTTTGGATCGGCGCAATCGGCTAGGAATCGGAATTGCAATGTCCACGATTAGTCATACTTACTGACTGTGATTTGATACTTTCAACTACCTTCTCCGCGTTAGCAGACCACCATTGGAGGTGGCTAATGATAACTGCGAAACTTTTGTTGCCCAAGTGCTAGGACTCGCCACCCACGAACCATCCTTCGACTCTCATTCTCTTTCTCTTATTCACAATCCCGCTCAAAGTTCAAGTCCTCGCGCCACTAACAGCGTTCGGTGCTCTTAACATTTTAACCTAGCCGGTGTCGCGTCCTTCTACACCCCTGGCTGAGTAATCCTGTCACAGCCGGATGCTGCTGATTGCACAAACCGCGCGAAAGAATGGCCCAACTTTTTAAATTATCGCATCGGAACAATTGCATTAACCATCTAGCCGCGCTTCCTACTTGCGAACCTCTCGGGGACATTTTGCGACCCTAGTTCGTGACGAGCGCACGCAGTACATTCAGTAGGGTCGATACGAGTGCTGCTGAATATTCTATTTTGCTCCTTCCGCGCTCGTCTACTCTGATATACATAAATATCGTGACACTAGTTACATGTACACTCACTGCACATCATTCCAGTACGAGATATATATTTCTCTCGTCAAGATGAGAGAAATTCTTGATGAATTCCATTTTTATTGTGTATGCGCGTTATTAATCAGACGGAATTAGGGGCACCACATGCGTTGGAACGCATGCGTTATGAGTTCGTAATTGGAGCAGACGACGCTATTCCTGGAATCCTTATTATTTTTAAGCATTCACGAAGTCTACTGGGTCACCTTCTAAATTCGAGAACCATTTAATAAACTGGTGAAATTACAGATCCTCCTCGCTCGAGTGTATATCGAAATTCTCGAATTTTCATGCTCTTCATTGGCGCTAGGCATATCCTTTAATATGTCAGCACTTGGGATATATAATACATTGTACTATTTGAAAGTAAACAGTCGTTTGTAAAGCATATCATATCTTCTATGGAGAACGGGTGCGAAAGAATTATAAAATGACAGATACGAAAGGAATCGTGAATTGATTTGCATATGTATACAATGCGAGGTGCGTTTTCGTAGAGATGGTGGAGTTATACCGGCAGGAATCGTGCGTCAGTAATGCTGTGAATTCAGCGACAGAGAAAGCAAATATACTCGTATTAAGAGAAAATTAATGGGGTCCTCTAGAAAGTATGAAGTATCCAGTAAAGAACTGGATGGAGAGGTAAACATTCCTGTAGCTCCGGTTTTTAGCGCGATGTTCATTTTTAAAGGTAAATATCATGTAAAGCCTCGTGTATGCTTTCGAGACAGTATCACAGTTTCACCGTTAACGAGTGTAGCAGAGAACGAGAGATAGATGAGGGTCCTCAGAAAAAGAGAGTAGTCGACGCTTATCGGACTACTACTACGCAGTAGTTCGGTATTCGTACTGGTGGCATTAAAAGTTGAAACCCCATTCTTTCCAGGGCTTTCAGTTTGAAATAGTTTCACTTTGTGAAAGCAGTACCGAAGAACAGTACAAACGTAATTAAGCGGCACTTTCTGTTTGACTGTGCGGGAAAGTGCTTTTTTCCAGCGCTGGGCCAGAGGCGGGAGGATGGCAGGCTAACGAAATTTGGAGACTCGTTTGCGACTGCACGATCAACTTACGTTCGTCACAAAAAGCACCCTTCCAGCCTGGATTGCAGACGCACGAACCACGCACGCATTGCCCATGCTGATTGCAGTCAGGAACCTGGCAGTCACCTAGGGGTATGTCGCATTCGGCACCCTTCCAGCCGTCCTCGCAATGGCACATACCGCCGCCGTATTGTCCATGAGATGAGCACAATACCGGGCAGACACTCTTGCTGCAATCGGCCCCCTGTAATTTCAACGTACCACCCAAACTCTTTATACTGCCTGTACTATGTTTCACTATGCGCGAGTGATTCACGTTTCGTGCGGGAATTGAAGTTCCAACAAAAGAGTTGAGCGGACTGGTTCTCGTTATCTTACAAAGACAGATGATTTCCTGGAAATCGTATGAAAGGCAAGAGAAAGCCTTGTGAGCGCTTACCTGATAGCCATCGATGCAGTCGCACTTTCCAAGATAACACGATCCACGTCCAGAGCAGTCGTTCGGGCAGGTGGTGGAAACGCCTTCGGCTTCGGTGACGACCAGGGTGACCTTATACGGCTGCAGCTCGTCATTGTAAACGGAGAGGAACCAATGACCGGTGTCTACGTATTGCAATAGGCTGACGTTCACCATCATCGGCTCCATGATCGTCCGCTTGATAACTACGTGTTGATACGAGGACGCTGACGGTCTACCGATGCCCGGATGGACATCTTGTGTAACTGCCTTCATGAAACTGACCGCCTCGGAACTCGCATCTCTCTTTAACCTGTGATCAACCCTGCCGCCTTTGACGAACTCGACGAAGTCGTATTGCGTGACACTCGGTGCAACGTTCCGTCTACCGTAAACGGCGAAATTCGCACCCCAGGGTAAGGTGAGGTTCAGCCGCAGGAAAGCTGGCTGTTTGTTGCGAAACTCCGTGTTCCAGAAATGGTAAGGCGGTATGACGGCTGAGTGCGCGACATTATACGCTTGCAGTTCCAGCACCGCTGGCCATTGTTGGGCCGATTGCTGGATCTGAGGATCGCTCTGTTGGTCCCCAGCGCTGTCTGAGGCGCTCGAGTGTTCCGCCGTGCTCGTTGGCAGTGACTCTGTGCAACAAGCAATGCGAAATTATTTCTGCTTCAACTATGAATCTACCCTACCAATGAGTCTGGCGACTCGATACCATTGCCACTCTACAAGTTCAAGTGCGCTTTTATTCCCCTATTCCAAACTCGTTTACATTCTCTAGACCAAGCATCATTTCACGAAGCTCTGGATGAATAACCCTTTTCAGTTTCTATTACTCAAATATTATTACCCCTTTGAATCCGTGTAACTTTAGTTCGATTAAAATTTGTAGTCAAAGTGCAAATGTTACTCGAATAATTGTAAAAATATATTGTTAGTTCCGCCAGTATTTTCCGTGACGCAACTCGGATGTAGATTATGTGAAAACCAATTCTCGCGTTGAGTAAACTTTTCCTTTCATCCTTCGCATAGCAGATATTTTTCGTGAACAATGTTTGGCAGCGCGGAAACTGGTATTAATTTCGTGCCGTGTTTGGTGTACCAATCTATTTATTTCGAACAGAAATGTAACCGGTCGTCGATTTTAAGGCGCTCAAACATCGATATACCGTGAAGCTGTTCTAGGCTGGTTGTATTTGCGTTACATGCACCGAGTATAAATTACACATCAGCCTTGGATATTTACCTTCAGTTGGAATTTGAGTTGATATTGGATCGTGAATGCGTGCGTTTTCATGGGTGACGGCTTTGAAGTCTTGTTCCACAACACAATTTGTGCTGTCTATCGATCGCATCGAGCTCACTGCTGGAAGGAAAAGGTAATCTTTTTTAAAACTCCGGCTAACGATATCGGAAACTTTTCGATTAGAGAGCTATCGCGGACTATGTTGGAAAATAGAACTTATTTTAATTACATTTTTTCTGGTATATTATAGCTATGTATATTCCCTTCCTAATCTATGCCTGTGTATTATAATTATCATTGATGTTTCATTTAACTCAGAAATAGTGATTGTTGCTGCACAATAGCACATGCATTCAACTGTGGCATTCCCAATACTCCTTAGAACTCGATATGAAACAGCAGAGTAGTACGACTCTTTTACTGCACTAGGAATCAAGAACAGGCTTTAGTCGAACGTCCAGGAGTGTTCTAATGGCTTCATAAATTCGAGCAATAGCTTTCGAATTACGGCTGGTATGCGAGAATCTTCAGCGCAGCAATAGGATATGTAATTCGAACGTTATTTTAGACGAAATACAAGGCAAATGCTTCACACGGCCTGGTAAATTAATTGATAGCTCGTACAAACAATCACTCCGTGCATTCAATTCGTAACTCCGAACCGGGAATTTAATTACGATCTTGGTGAGCTCAAAGCTCCCTGGGCAATTGCTACAGGTCATGTCTATAAAAATTCTGCAGGGGATGAATGTGAGCTCTCGCGACGTAAATAGTATGATAAATTTCACAGCTTAAGTCCTTATTTGTTAAAGCGGCTGTCCAACTAAACTGACTATTTGCCTTGCTATCACGATTGCTTGGAATTAATTAGGCAGATTCAGGAAGTTTTGTTTTAGAAAATTAATATCCGTCTAATGACATGTATGTATTTGAATAGATTACACGAATTAGTGCTGTGTCCGTGGTTATTCAGAAATAAACACAGGAGCGCTTACGATAATTTCTTTATTAGGGTCTCTAACAGATTCGCTATCATCCTTGACACAGTCTAGCGTGATAAAACTGGTGTTACCCTCCTTCGAAAATGAATTTGCGCGTGGCTTGCATGTGTGTAGCCGCGGTTAATTTCCATTCGATTTCGCCCCGAGAATCTCATGATCGTCGTAAAGCGTGCGAATTCATAAGCATGCACCCCTAGGTTTAGAGGCTTATCTCGTAGATTCAAAAATAGTAGGAAAAAGGATAGACGCTCCTCTTGGGAGGGCGAATGCCCGTTACGCAACGATCGCTAAAATTGAGTTGCACTCAACTGTAAATGACCTTATTTCAAGAGCACAGGGGTGACACCATAGTATCTAGATGGTCCCACATCGCCGCCGGCGGCGTCCTCCTTCCCATATCCCAGCTTCTGCACGTATCGCGGTGACAGGAGAAAACGGCATCAGAGCCAGAGAGGAACGAAGTCATTCGGAAATCCAATATTACCGTCGAGCTACGAAGACAGCCGTCGAGTTTTCGGTGATCGTCTTGCGGCCGGAAATTTGAAATGGTCACGGCACGACGAGAATTCCAGCCAAACGACTGCTCGCACCAACACCCTGACCGACTGCTACACCCTTTGATTCCGCTCGATGGGAGAAAGGTGAGCCAGCGATCTTCAAGTTGAGAAGGACAGCGGACTTTCCTCGTTTCAGGAAAGCGAGGGAACAACTTTTTCAATTATATTCCAGCGGATCGATAAAGCGATTCATTTCCCAGAATGATTCCCGGATTATCGGGGGATTACCCGAACTTCCGCGGCTCCCGCCGGCGAAGCATGCCATACTCGCTTTCGTTCTTCCGGTTATAATGAAATATTTACTGTCGATCGTGCTACCTTTTCGCGTTCCCGCTCTCCTGTCGATTCTAGGAAACATTTGAGCAGACCGTCGGTATTACCCTTTCCATGCGTAGCTGAGCCGAATCGATTGTCTAAAACGCTGTCAAGTGACTGGAAGTGCCACATCGATTACCGAGGATGTACATACACACAACCAGCCGAGCCTATACAATTTACTACTCCAGATTTGTACATCGCTGTACCGTACTTATTCGATTCTACGAAGAGGATGATATACATTTTCCGTGCAGTAACTTTGTACAATCGTTGGCACCAAGTTTCTACGAAAACCTCGTTTAACTAAATTCAATCAACATCGTTATGGACTTTCCTTCATCATACGGCGACTAAGACGAACATTCATTACTGTGCTTTCGAAAGCTCGTATCGCACAAAAGTATGGCGCAAATCTAAACCTGGTACAGGAAAGTGTCCTCGGAGAGTAAAGGAATAAATGTGGGAGACTCACGGTAGAACAATGAGATATATTCAACGAACCGACAATTACTTTGATGTTAGTAGATGTTAACATTACTGTGGAGTACCAGGAGGAACATTTAATGAAACATTAGTTCAATTAGCACTCTCGATCACGTTGAATCGCTCCCGAGAGGGTAAGTATCTTCCGCAAGGTCCTCGCGATTTACAAGGAAAGGCGTTTCCCCGACGGATTCCGCCACGGAAGTCTTTCTCCTGCGGTGCACAGAGACACGGCATAAATCAAATCACCGAAAGGGAAGGCGAGGCACTCACACGGGGGATCCGTGTCCGTACGGATGCCGGGTAGACAGGAGATAGAGGTTAGTCGGAAGGAGGGTGAAGAGGAGGAGAAGTATTCGGGCGGTGCCGTCAGGGAAGTAAGTAGAGTAGACGGAGCTGCCCGAGCGAGTGGAGAGGTGCGCGGGTGCGCAAAGGGGTAGTTCGGATGCAGTAGCAAACAGGCAGATTGGTTCCCCGACTCGATTTACTGGAATGCAGAAATAACAACTGGCGGGGTCTTCTCAACGTCCGCCACCCGCGCCACGCCGCGGCTCTACCGATCCAGCTCCACACAATCCGCTCCTTTTCTTCCTTCGCCTGCCAGCCTTTCAGACTCAGACAGGGCGACGCGACGGGACGACGGGAGGGAACCCTGCTAGAGTAGGAAGAGGAATAATATAACTGGTGGGATTCAAGGGACACTTCTGCAAGGGTGCGCCGCCGCTTTTATACATATATATTCGCAGGACAATCTGGCCCTTACGTCCTCCGTCCCGCTGCCACCCTCTACCCCCCCCCCCTCCATCTCTTCTTCTTTCTCTCCTCGCTGCCGTCAAATCCCCTTAGCCTCTGCGCCTCCGAAAGATAAACCTCTACCCAGCGTTCGTTCCTCGGGCCTTGACCATCGTGGCGCGCCTCCGGATTTTCCGGATTTGTCCGACTATACCCCCAATGTAAAAGGACAATTTGGCACCGCGACAACCATGCGCCGATCCACCGCAGGCTCGTGCCTCTTTGTGTTTGGCGCTGATAACGGGGGAGCGTTAATTTCTCTAATCGGCTCCCACGCCGACTCGCCACCCTAAGGCACCGGCTCAAACCCTCCTCCTCCCGCCCTCCCTCCCCGCAACCCCTTCCTTCCATCCTTGCCATCGTCCCGTCGCTCCAGGGGAAATGCGTTTACATTAGGAATTCAGATAAACCGCATTGCCAAGTTCTTTCCTAACTAGGTTGGTACCGTCGTCTCCGCTGTTTTTCCGAGTTGCCCGCCGTTCTCCCATCCCGCGCGGAGCCTTAATTTCGTATAATAAAGAACTCTGTTTACGTTTCTCATTTCGGCTAAATGCAGTCCCGCGGTAGCCGAGGCCCGTCAGGACGAAACGAGTTTCCTCAAGTCACGGGGCTGGACAAAAACAATTATGTGTGAATGTATCGGTGTGGCGGATCGCGGACAGACTCTAGCGCGTGCAGCTTGCTGTCTTTGTTTTGTTATATGGTGGAGCGTCTATTTTGATAGGTGAATAAATTGCCGTCGGATCGAAAATGTTGCAAATGGTAAAGAGTTTTGTCGGCGATTATTCTAGAGAATAAAGCCTGACTATTACACGAAAGGAAAATGTGTTTCTTATGGCCGTTCGAGCCATAGATTAATCCCCCTCGATCCATTCTAAGTTAATGCCCATCGCGAATGGGGGATTTTCTTTGAATTGACTTTCTGTACTAGTGCCAAGGATCCCCAAATTTATTGTCGCTAAAGCCTCGACTCGATTCTATTGTTTCGCCGCTAGTTCTCGACGTTTCAATTTCGGCGACGTCTCGATGTTCCCACACATCTTATTAGTGAATACTGGCGCCCTATTGATTCGTGCAAATGTACGGGTTCACCCTTTAACCCTCGCCGGTAAGGCAATGTCTCTGTGCCGACCATTATGGGGCCAAACACACCCTATGCCTCGGACACAGTTTCCCTGCTATCGGCCCGCAATATTTTTACCTCTCCCCTAACCGGATGGAACCGGCCACTGGGTGCTAAATGAACCATTGCGCTAGTAATGCCACGGTGTAGCTGCACTTCCTACCAAAGATCCGGACTTCCGTCGTTAAACGGTATTTAATATTGTGGTATACGACCCGCCGCGCGACTATCTCTCCTTCCCTAGGTCATCCTCCCCAGCATTAATTTCACACGCTTAATCCCGTCGGCGCGCCCATTAAACGCATTAATTCCATCATAAAAATCTATTAGACCAGCGTCCTTGCTATTCCCAACGAACGACGGCAACAATGTGAAACAGTATTATCGAGGATTATCTCTTGTGACTTATCTCGCAAATTGTGCGAGAACAAAACTCGTCGGTACGAACTTCGGAGTTGAGTCTGGCATTTTTCATCAGACTTTCGTTTCCGCGGATTATCACATATTGTTCTCTGGTTACGGGTATATTTGGGTTTTTCGTGTACAAACTTTATTCACCGATCACGAAAATATGTAGCTTGTCATTCAAGTATTATTTATTGTGTTGGTCAATAGTATGACCATTGTCACCGAATGCTTGTCACTCGACTACATTTTTATTAAATCGATTGACATTGTTCATTAATCCGACGTTAATGCTGATGTACATACACAGGTATATATAGTTTTATCGGTTCTATAAATGGAAGTTAGAGCTACTGAAATCATCGTTCGATTGGATAGCGCTTCGCATGAATAGAGCTCATGCGAGAAGCAGTAACACAGAGTAAGCTCGTTGACGCAATAAACGTAAACACTGTATGAGGAATAGAGAATTGTTGGTGTTTACTTACTTGCGAAGTAGGCGAGCATCGCAGTGAGCGCGACAGTCACAAGGATGAGAGCGATCGAGAAACATTTCCAGGAACATCTGTGCTGGCAGCGCTTGTCGATATGGAAGCGTGAGGGCGAATAAGGTGAATAATGTGGGACGGCCGCTGCGCGAAGTGGAAAGCCTGGCATCACCATGGCCTGGCCCTGTCCGCCGACGGTGCCAGCACCCCCATTTCCAGAGCCAGCGCTTAACCCACCGCCCAGAGAACCGACGGTCGCTTGCTGCTGCGGTGGTAGGAGTCTGCAATTAAAAACACAATGCCCACGTTAGAACGCTGCGGCCGAGACTTACGGCGAATGTATAAGAGCATTTCTCCGAGACCCCATTCCAGACTTGTGAATTGCACCCTACTACCCCGTCGCTTTCTCGCTTTTGTTTCACCGAGAACGCGGCACATTTTAAGTTCGGGGAACGTAGACATATTAATTTGTCGACTCCCTTTCTTCATCGCCACCCGGAACCCTCCCCTTTCTCTGATCTTCACCCGAGTCTCGCATTTCCTTGATCTATCGAATGCACGCATAAAAGAAGCTGATCTCTCGGGACATCCTGTTTTATTGTGAATGGGTGAGTTGTCCATGGATTATCGGTTGGCCCCCCTTCTCCACAGGTGCCACCGTTGAGATCCTACCGTCGAACCTACGTCAAGGATTTTATTTTCATCACGAGCGATATTTATCTTCATCCCTCCATCGAGAGCAGGGCGTGTCCAGGTGGGACCTCCATCCTGTGAAGGGTGCGTGAAATAGGGATCGATTATGGTGCCCCTGTAAATGCGATTCTATAATCATGCCGACTCATAGCTGGCATTGTATCCTTCACAATGTGTCTATGGCTTATTTTATCCTCGCTAGGATCATCCAAATATAGTGTAACTGTATGAATAAATCACTGACGAAAGAGAAGCAGCGCTTAAGTGAAATGGGAGGAGCTATATGCATATGTAGAAAGGTATAGAAACAGTACTCCAGTTGACAACACATGTTCAAGAGTACTCAGCTTCTCGTAGAAGAACACTTTACTGACAATGAGAAATGCGCGGTCCTCAGTCATTCGAAACAATTACAGGCAACCTAGGCAAGAAACTTTTGCGTGAATTGATGAATCAGTTGTGGTTCTTCTTAAGGCAAATGAATTTGCAGAGAACAGGGAGAAAAATTCTCGGCAATGTCAAAGCGAGATCGTATTTCTCCAGTATATTAAGTAAATTAAAAAACTAACGCCGAGCAGTCAGCCAGATATCTGGCGGGCTACCAGTGGCATAGTCAAACAGCGCAGTATTTCATCTCATTCTCACAGGGAAGCAGCTGAGAAGACGGCGGCGCGCACGGTTCTATTTGTCTTGGGTGTGCCTCATTAAGACATCACCGCCCCACTCGTGTCAAGTATACGTATAAGTTAGTTAACAACGCCCGACAAATACCATAAATAATCGCGGCTCGCCCCCGCTACTTTGCGATCCTATAAACGTCCACTCATATTTCCTGAGGCAGGAAGCAATCAGGCACGACGTGAAGAAAAAAATATCGCGCCAGCAGAAATGCCGCTCTTGGTTAATCCGTCTCTTGAAATCTTCTCTCTATCTATCCATCCCGACGTCTCCGACCGGCAAAAAAGGACTACGGCGCGGGAATGCCACTCAATAAATATTGCTTTTTCTCGAGGACCATTAAGTTGAGAACGGGGCGCGGCAGAAAATTAATTTACTAAATGTAGCGGGTGGACCGGCCGACTGCCACCCGGCAAAAATGTGCCAGGGTGAAAAACTTTAATGGCGAAATAATGGCAGTCTTAAAAGTTGGACGACGGCCAGCAGCATCTTATTCGATCTCTGAATCATCTCGCGGAGCTCCGAGTCTGCTTCTCTTGTTTGTCCGCGCGGACAGGAAAAATATGATTTAATTAAATTGATTTATTTCCTCGAAACCCCACCGATGGAACCTCCGCTACGATTTGCGCAAGGTTACTCTGCTGTGACTGGAATCTACGAGACAGTGGAGATCATCCCAGAAACATATTTACGCCGCATTCCTTCATTTAGAAAGGACGGGAGAAAATGAAGATTGAGGAGAAGCCTGGCCGAGATAAAGGCGTCCGAGTCTTAATATGCGCAAGGTCCTATTACGCTAGTCAAGGAACGCCGTGTTCCACGCCGATGAAGACAAACGCAGGATTAGTTAAGAGCCTTTGGAGATGGCTGCGCGTTGTTGCCGGTAAGACAACTGGATTCCTGATTGCACCTTACAGACAAATGAAGCAGAGGGGAGTAGCTGAAAACAAGATGAACGACTCAGTAGGGTAGACACAGTAGGCGCTGGGGTGGCGTGTATATTGGAAGAAGAGAGAGCCACCAGGAATACTGTGGGCCAACGCGCTCTGGCCCTTCCTTCCAGTCCAGTTAATCCATTTGTGCGAGTAAATCAGTTACACGAAATTGGGTTATATTTCCTAATCGATACGCTGGATTAGTTTAGCACGTTTGGCACGCCCCGGGCTCTACCAGAAAGTGCTATAAAAATATCAGGCGTCCCTTTGACCTCGCAGATACGTAATCGGTAGTTAGTTGAAATGTGTTCATTGTTTAAAAGCTCTCTCAATAGTAACTACAAGTGGATTATTCATAACGAGGAAAAATCAATTGTAGTACTTAGATACTTTTAAACTTTTAATCGCATTCTGTTAAATTGAAACACTAGTTTACAACAAGGCCGCGGGGCTAGGAAAATTCAGATTCAGTGATCCAAATTATTTTCGTTTGTTACACCGCTTATCGCATTGTTACTGCTCTGAGCGTACAACAACAACACCTACACCGATTAAGAAAATTGACCGACTCCCTGATGCATTGGGAGTTAAAAAGGTAATTGCGGGTGGCGTTGCTGCTGTATATTGAGTTGAGTGTCGTCTGAGTGGAAGATTGGACTGCCTCAGCTGCAAGCTGAGGATGGTCTCGAGCGTGTGATCCAATTATGATGTAACGAATGTATTGCCGCTGCAGCGCTCGATAACAACGGTCTTCGTATCCACCTCCCGAACCATGGTAACGCATCAAATATTCTTTTTTTTCCTTGCTAGATAACGGCTCTTCATTAAGAGGCCGGCTCCAGTTGCCCTAGCGTGGATGCTTCGATCCACCCTCTTCACCAGATTCACCTTTTCGAGAAGCAATTTCATGGGATTAAAACGTGAAACAACTACGAACGCTACACTGGCAATCTCCCCTTTTCTCTCCCACCAAATATCAGACGGGAAACTATTTTTATTACCGGAGAAATTCAGGACAATAAATAAATTGTTATCAAAGAATTCACTGGGACACCGACGGACGGAAGAAATTGATGATCTGAAATGCTGAGACTTATTGAAGGAAGACTATTTAACTTCTATGGCTTGTTTGATCCTGACGAACGCATCAAATGTACAAAAGGCAGGCAAGCGAAATTGTTACGCCAAGCTCCGATAGAAAGGAAAGTCTAGCCGGAAGAATTTTAATAAAAATCTGATATCCCCCGCGGTGTAGTTCTTCAAGCTTTCTCCGGAGAAAAGAAAGGCGACACTGCGACGCGTAATTCGAGGCGCGCAATCCAACGGTTGAAATTGAATCTCGCTCGCCGAGAAAAACTACGATCATTACACTCGGAATAATGAGATTCCTCAATTCGAGAGCGAACCGGGCGACGGATATTTAATACCCCGAGTCTGATGTTGCATAACGAAATGCAATTAAAAAGTATAAAACAAAGTTACTTGAATTATCGAGGATGTTTGCTTCTCCGATACCTTGATAAAAATACTTTGGAAAACTGCACGGATGAAGAATCTTTGCACTGGTTTCATCCTAGTTTGTTATACATTCATATTGAAATTCATATTCATATAGTTATTAGTCATACGTTTCCTTCCATCCATGTAAACTATTTGAATTGAAAAAAGAATCAAACGCACTAATACTTCTCAGTAATCCTGAAGAGATTAAGATAAAATTGTTTGCATTATTATTCACCACTGCGAGAATCTAGAGAACAGAAGCTGTTGTTTGGGATGAAATTTACAATACAAATTGAAGTTACGATGGCGCTGGCTCACAAAACTTTCTCGACTCCCTCGCCCCTCGATTTAACATTATGTACACGGCGAAAGGGCCCGGTGCATGCTCCGTACTCTATCCCCTTACAAAACGGCCTGATTACGTCGTAATTATAATTTTAGTTGCGTAGTTACCACGCTCTGACCGCTTAGCGCTCTGTACTTCGAGTCCGTGAACATGACAGTTTTCCGCTTAGCGCTCGCAGCCCTTAAGGGTGCCCTCGCTAATAATAAGTGCGATACCACTGAATATTCAAGCCGCTGCTCCTTTAGTGCGCAGAGGGTGTGTGTGTATCTGTCTGCGTGTCTGCGCTATTCTGATTTTAAAAACAGAACAATCTTCACAGCAGCATAAAATGATTGCGTAACTCTGCGTTCATTCGCATCTCTCTGATAACCTCTGCTTTGACTACCCTCGGGGAAATCGCATGCCCTTTTGTAATCAACGATGGGCCTCACTTTTGTATATCTGTTATTCAAACATATGTCAGATTTGACGATATGTATACCACGCTAGAACCAGAGCGTTATTAACCCCTGCTAGATATAGATGATGGTATTTAAAGGTACTCAACAGGGTTTCCCCTATCAAACGGCACTGTGCTGGGAAAAGCGAGGCGTTCACTTCCTTGAAAGGATCCTTCGTAGTTCTGTGTTGCTCTTTGAAGGTAGACTAACGCGCACGGTATTGGCCGGATCTCTCGCCGCTGGATCGAGAATGCATCTTATTAGCTCGAGCGTGCCTGCTCTACTCCGGTGCGCAGCTTTAAGTGGCTTTTACGCGTTCGCACTTCGCCAGTCGAATACGAGAAGAGAAGCAACGTGAGAGAGGCGGAGAGGCTAATGTCAGCCATAGTGCTATAAAATGTGACACCCGGGCAGCTGCTTCACAGCGCATGTAACACAATCCCGTGTAAATCCTGCCTCTTCTTCCACTGCATAGTACACCAGGCCTCGCGTGGTTTATTGCCATCCGGTATCACGTTAAAGGGACACCAGCTCCGGGTGCACATCGCCACCGGAGAAATCGGAGTCACTGGAGATCTGATAAGGCAGTTGACTCATCCTATTATCCCTATTCTAACCAACCGTACAAAGTCCATTACGATTTTGAAAAATGAACATTCCCTGAGGGAGACTACAACCACCGAGCTGCAACGCGTTTCGAAATTTTATCCATTAATTGGGCTTTTGCGTTACACCACAGGGCTAATATTTACCGGTAGCTCTACCATTGGATGCAATGGCACAGTACAACGTTAGGAAAATGTTTATCTTGATAAATGAACCCTCACTCCTCTCGCCTGCGCGCTCGCAATCAAATCTCTCATGCAAATATATGCAAATGCGAAGACGCGACAGCGTCGTTATCGCGACTGATCTCTGAAACTAATGAATCCCAATGTTATACAATCTCGCGATAACTGATAACGAACGCGTTTGTCTCGAATATCATGGGGACGACTACGCCAAGCTGCTCATCCCGCTGTGCTGGATGCCAAGCTTCATCCAGTTCGGAATGGTAGTGGAGAACCTGGGGCTACGAAGATGCATTAGCTTCGAAATCACTCCCTCAACGAGCGATCCGTAGCCAGGAACTTCACTGGACGTATCTCCCGCTTGGCAAGATAAAATCGTACGGGACGTGAGAGGAATCGCTTTCGCTCTCGTTCGGCATACTGGCCGTCACGCCGGACGGACGGCCTCGCCAGATTTAATTTTCGGATCTCGTGTCTTCAATGCCTCTCCGTCCGTCCCTTCGAATCCTGTTATTCGCTTCCGCTGGACGCGCGCCGACTTTCTGAGAGAATGTGTGAAAGCAACCGGAAAGCATCTACCCTGGAGGACAAATGTTAGAGATGTATGAAACACAGGCTGAAGCTCTCCACCTGCATATGTCTTGTCAAAGACTATTTCAGTTTTGAGTCCCTTCTACCTCTGCATTACTGACTGACGTACAATCGCTTCAACGGAGCGAGGACCGGCTGGGAGACTGTGTGCGACAGCGGGCGCGGAATCCATACGGCGTATCGGAATAGACGTCCATGAAAACCTCCATTCCACCGAGAAAAATATTGCACGTGCTTGCCGGCGCGAATACGGTGAATAGCCGCCCGGCACGTTAGCCGGCGCCTCTTATTCTGTTTCTTTATTGAGGACGATCAGAATTGAATAATGCAATGGACGCGAGTGCCTGCTGGCTGCCGGCCGCGCAGTGCATCGGCAAGTAAAAGCTCCGGATACCATCTCTTCGTATGGCTATATACCATGTCAAATCCACACGTGTGCCCTGACAATTTACGCATGGAGTATTTTGAGATTTGCCTTGCTGTTGGTCCTCAAAGAGATTCGCCACTTAAACAACAATTATCAAGTTTTTATTCCAAAATCATACGCTGTTCACTCGCGAGTTATTCGACTCATTGAGCATCGATATAGTGGGATGAAAAAAAGGGAAGGCTAAGGGAAATTGAAAGTGTTCAAGAGTTGGTTCATATGTGTCGAGAACCAGTTCAATCACTCAAAGGATAAAGAGAATTGGAATACAATAAAAATTAGTATCGTTACATCATAAGATCGCAGTTCAATGACATAAGTATCTGCAGACATAAAGTGATTGCTAGGTGAAATGAAAACCGTACTGAAGTATCGATATATTATTCGAGTGCTGGGAACGCGGGGAAACGAAGTGCCAGAGAGTTATTAAGATTTTTACGTTTTCTTCGACATTGAGATATAATCGATATGTGTATTTCCGTGGGGAAATTCGAATGTCACGAAGCGATCTCCAATCCCCTCTGGACTTAATTGCATGCCTTCGCGGAGAAAAAATTGCCGTTTCGGGTTCGAAAGCAGATACGACTGCGATGACAAGCTAGCGGGACATGAACGCTGCCCGTGTGTTCACGGTTCGGTAAAACGAGAGAGGAGACGACGGCTTTTCATTTTACTGGAATTGCGTAATCTACCAGTCAGCCGGCCAAATCGACTCGACTATTCAGCCACGAAATCTCATCGCTTCTGCCGGCTACATCCCGCTGGTGTTGGAGTGCATCCGAAACTCCAGTTCATCGGGATTAGTAACGTGAATTTAATGCCTGTGTCGATCCCCAATGCTACAATGCAATCTGAGCGATATGATATCAGAATGCGGCAATATCCGATAGGCATAGAGCGGCACCACTTTCTGCATTCGCGCGTCATTCTTTGGAAACTCGAAATGTCCAGTGCGAGACAGAGAGTCCACCGATATAGACAATGTAGTACTATGGTTTAGCAGGAAAAGTTCTCGAGACTATCGGGAAAAACTGCCGACGAACTATGTTGGTAGCTGGGAAAGCGAGGCTCAATCTTTTTGTATGCAAAGAGCTATGTTAACGACTGGTGCCCATCCTCTCATTCGGTCCAACGGCGATCGTTGTTCTTGCTGAGAGGAAAGCTTTAAAACTCCTATCAGATATGGGAGAGGGTGGGTGTAGCTATGGCGGAATTATGCACATTGCCGTCGCCGGTGGAAGTATCATTTTTGCAGTCTTCATTAGATAATAATAGCGGGAGCACTCGTAAGTCTGGTCACGTCCGTGACTCCCGTTTGTGGTGACGGGGTAAAGGTGGCGCGTGGAAAAAAAGTGTCATTCTCCGGAAAGTCCTATTATGAGACACGGATGAACGATATCCAGAAAAGAAAGAGGGAGAGCAGGCTAGAAAGAGGGACTGAAAGGGAGTGCGAACTACGTGTCGGGGTGAAAGAGCAGGGCGCACGAGTGTGTGCGGAGAACAAAGATGGCAGCTGCGTAACAACGTCTTACAACGCCCAGTCCTTACAAAAGTTTTCGTCTTTGGAGGAATCGAAGAGGGTTCCCAACCAGGAAGGATGGATGTATCATCCTCGCAGCGACGTTCTGCAAACTTTGGCAGCATTCGATCATCCCCCTGTCGCTCGGATGAACCGCCTGACGCATTCTAACAACGTGGGGAGGACGAGGCGGAGGACGAAAGCGATGGTACTCCTTCCAGCTACGAGAGGGATAGGAAGGAGAGGGAAAGAGTCAGGAGCTTGCCAGCTCGAGGAAAACCAGGCTCGACGCCAAGATAAGGGGAAGAATATTACACCACGTGTGTTCGTAATAAGACTGCGCACGTGAGGATAATGCAAAAATGGAATGCTGCTTTTCGTCGCGCACACTTTTCTTCCTGGCTATCGTCTCTTTCTTCTTCAGTCGACCAAACCATCGGCAAAGCTTCACTGTTACCAACACCACTCTCTTCGCCCCTGTATCTTGTGTGGCTCATTTTCTTTTCGCGCATCCTGACCCCGGGCGATTATGAGCTTAGCTGATTATAGCCTTTCGTTCCGCTCGATACCAACGAAAACTTAAACTTAGTTTTGTGATGATTACTCCCGAATACCTCCGGCATTATCACGCTCTCTCACTCACACACACAGGCACACATATACTTCTCCGTTATCCTGCAGCGAATTCTCGCACAAGAATATGACGCGAAATCTGATTAAACGTAATGCACTCGCTCGCTTCTTGTAATTGCACAGGGACGCGAATGTGAAAACTATTATTGCGCGATGTCAGGCAAATGAAATTTTCCAAGATCTCTTTGAGAGGACCGCGCTGTGTTGGGTAAAAGGTTTAAACCGATGTGTATAATTGGGTCCAAATTGGTGTCAAGCAAATGACTCTCTTACTTATAGTTGAACATTTGTGAGTCATTAAATAGAGGTTACCAGTTACTCTTTCAATTCGATCGTCTATTGCTTGTTTCTTCCTTCGATATCTCATTTATTTCCTGAGGACAGAGGTTACGAAGTTCAATTTTCTGTGAATCAGGGGTTGGTTTCTAGCGTAACGAAGAAAGATGTTGGTAGGATGCTGCGTCTATGGGGTGAGCACACCGGAGGACATTTCCACGCAAACAGAAACGTAATGACCCGGAGAGGAAAGTACGAGGATGATGGTAGGAAGGAGCGCCGAAGAGCACCGAGCCGTGGCGCCGAGACGGGACTTGTCATTATTTTGAATATGACTCGTCCGCGAATCTGCTTGGCGGCGATGGAGGGCGGCGCCGAGCCGACGAACCGAGAGAGATGTTTCTAACGGGTGGTGTTTTCTCTAATGATCGCAATAATGTTGTGTTCGGACGAGTACACCTTTTTCTCCTCCTCTCTCAATCGACCGTGTCCAGGTCGCCCGTCCCCATTTCCGTCGAACAACAAACACACACCGCTCGTTATATCCTACGCAACATTAACGACGACGATTCGTTAGCAGCTGACTCTAATCGCTCGGAAAAGAACACGAGACCCTGGCGCTAAGTTCGAGCTTCGTGTACTTTATACTTGCTAAGAACACTACTTAACATGCTGACCATAGCTCCTCGAAACTCAGAAATAACACATGTAATTTCATTATAGAGTGTATTTTGCTAGTTTGGCAATTCAAACAGTTATGGTATGATTGGTTCAGCGATTTTTTCGATTGCGTGGCTGCACGAACATTTGGGGAGTCTGTGGTGGTGTGTAAACGAGTAAAAGTGATCCAAGGCTTGTAATCACACGAAAGCTGTTGTAGCATACATACTATTGGCTCTCCATTTGAGCACCGGAGCACTGGCAGTGTGGGCACTGTACTGTTGAAAAGGACACTCGCTCTACATTGGCAATGCATTGGCTGGCGTCAAGCATCTCTTGTTAATTGGACTTGCTTGATGAGAGCTATCAGGTCTCATGATGAATTGGCTTACACTATACTAGTTTTCATGCTTGTACAATAGTAGTTTTTACTTTCTAAATAGATTGTGTCGAATAAAGGATTGCGTTTGCTGTTGTTCGTTTAATTACAATAGATTTTAAGTGGAATGATGTTGGATTTTGTGAAATCATTATGATGTTGCTGCCTCTCTTTTATCTCGGCGAGTAAGCTTCCCTCAAAGTCGACTTTACGCGTGGTTACGCTTTTCTACTACGTCGCCGAACCATCCCCTAGGGAAGTGTAATTAATAAATGGCTATGGTTATGGGCGGGCCATAATTAATCCAGTCAACGAGCACTGTATACCTTTTTTCCCCTGCTATCTCCATGACGCCCGTTCAACGTCCGGGACCTCCTTCCCGCCGCCACGCTGTACTATTATACTTCTCATGTAATTAATCATAGAACACTACACGTTAATAACTTTACCCAGAAAATCGATACTATACTCTCCATGTTTCTGAAGCGTATCTTTTCGTGGAGAGAGATGTAAAACCATGAGTATAAATTTTTCCATAAAACCACCGAGTAGCAATGTGTTAGGTTTGAGATAGTGGACGGTTTACGTAGAAGCATATTTAACGAAATCCAAACCGGAATTCGAGGTTAAATGTTTGCTACTTCAGAGCATACCAAGGGAAAGTGTCGTGGCGCTCCTACTCTTGAGAGGCCGCGAAAGTGCTGCCTTCGGTCCTGAGTCAACAGAGGACCGGCAAATCTAATTTCAAGGGTCGCGATTGTCCGGTGCATTATATATGTCCTGTTTGCAGGATGCTCTCTCTTGCTTGGTCAGTATTTGGACGAGTCCTTTCTGGGAATTCTCCACCGAGTGCGACGACCAATCGGCCACTGCCGTTACACATTCTTACTTTTCTTATCCCCGTTACGCGTCTGGCCAAGTCAGTTATCGGACTGATGGACAGGTTTTCCCTCTAGCGGTCGATTCCCGCGCGCCCTACGAACTCCCGGCTCAGAGTCCTCGTGTCTTTTCTGGTCGAGTGGTATGTGGCTCGGTTTATGTATTTATAACTGAGAGGCAGCCTTTTGCCGCGTGCCACGCGCCATTCATAAGCCGGGACTGCTGGCTGAAGCGGGAGGCATCGGCCGATGATAATTTAGATGCTAAAACGCGCAGTCATTATTCAACTTGTTAGCTTCACCGGAACACACCGCAGAGTACAATGGCCTCATGCGTCGAGGATAGTTCGAGCTACCTCTCGTGCAAAAGTGTGTCACGCCCACAGATGGACTTCATGAAACGGTAATTGTGTCTCCCGCGGTGACACAATCGATAGGTTTGCGTGTTTCCCCGCTGTCCAGGGAAGCCGGGAGTGTACATCGATACTATCCATCCTTTCCACTGTATTCTGCAGAGTGAGAGGAGCATTATTCTGTGGTGTTAGTCGATTCTGCGGCTCTTAGGTTTCGGACATTAGGGAAATGTATTTCGTCCGATCTATTGAAACGTATGAAACATACGATTAGAAAGTGTGTGTGCTCTTGTTTTAAGTATGCGCACTCTCTTTCTATTTACTGCCGGTCGAACTGCCCAGGTTAAGATTTACGGCAGCCGCGAACTCCGCACGAGCAAATCTATCCGCGGGCAATATTTTATCCTGGCGGCTTCTACTTTACGGCTTTCGCCCAACTTTTCCTCGCAATGCCGTCAAATAAAGTTCTTTCCTGGCTCCGGGAAGGATGCCAATTTTCCGAGTATTTACCGAGGAAAAATGTGGGGAGGGGTAGGAGGGGGGAGGGTTAAACATTTCATTGCTACCGGGTTGGCGGGCACTGGGCACACGTTGGGAGTCCGAATCCGGCACGGAAGAGGCTGTCTAGCCAATTTAACTCGAGAGAGACCGAGAGAGGGACAGATAGAGAGAAAGAGAGAAAGTGGTGCGAGAGACATCTCTTATTAGCGGCACGAGAGTACGTATCGCCGGCAAAATAACGAGTTTCGGAGAGCGGTTAGCGATGTCCGCTTACATCCTGCTCAAGGTGTGCACGATGAATATAGCACCAGCGAGTGTATCTAGTGGACAGAGAGAGAAAGAGAAAGAGAGAGAGAGAGAGAGAACGCCAATACGCGTGGAAGAGAAGCGAGCGAAGGGAATTGGCGCTCTCCTCCTGGCGGAAGCACTATTTCAACGTAATTGTCGTTTCATCGTTCCCTCTCGTCCGTACTGCTGCAGTACCGTATCTAAGCCAGCGAACATAGCCATCGTGTACTCGAGACCTCGGCTCTCTCTCTCTCTCTCTCTCTCTCTCTCTCTCCCTCTCCTAACCCGAGTATATACACACTTATGTACGTCCACTAACGGCGTTACTGCATAGTTGCTCTCTGCTGCTAGACATCCGCCCAGACGAAATTAACTTTAACCGTGAACACCGGGCATTGGCATCGCCCGGTTGTCACTCGGCCACAAACTCTAGCAAGTATTTACCGAACTCTAGAGAGACAGGAGAGAGGGAAGTGAAGAACCCTTCAAGTAATTTCAACACTCGATATAATTACGGCATTTATGCGCCGATTCCATTATGCAACCGGAGAGTAGTCTTATTCCGCCGGAAAGTCTTTGACTTGCGCATGACGTTTCGGGGCTTGAAGATTTCGAGCATCAACCCACCCCGGTTTCGATGAGCAAATCGCGACAGGCACCATTCTTCAGCCTGTTTTTACCATTGATTAGAGATATATTGTACGTGTATATGGTAGGAAGTTAACGATGGCTTCCTAAAGCAGATGAAAAAAGAGGGATTTTGATTTAAAAACCATGAGAGATAAAGTGTTAAAGAGGCGCTTGATGCAGTATGCGTTGTAATAACACAAACCGAATGGTCTACCGACAAATTGGTGGGTTTGGCCAATTGTGGACGGATATATGTATCTATCGTGAAGTTTGTTAGTCCCTCGCGCCCGATCTGTCACGCATCGCTAGGACGTTACCATGTGTGCGCTATAACTCTTCGGTCTTATGTACTATACACCTATGTGCACCTTCCCTATATGACTTCCATCTAAAGCGGGTAGCTTCTTCTACGCCACCTTTTCTCCTGGCTTTCTATTCGCACGGCTCCTTTCTTCAAGTTTCCCCCAACCAGCAGGCGGTACTGTGTGTGTATCGACACGTGTGTTGTCCTGGGGGTGAGATGGTTGCCGGTGGGCCCGAACCGAAGCCGCAGTTGCCCTCTACGCCGTATTTATTTCAAGCTGAGTTCGGAGGGTAACACGCCAAAGTGGAGGAAGCGCCAGCAAGAAAAACACAAGTCTACGAAGAACGGGCGAGCGAGAAAAAGGCTCGAAGGGTCGTTCCTTTCCCGATGAATAAGGGAGTTTCGCTACTGACGGGAGCGACTAGCGGGAATGGGGCTTGGTTTGTTACCTAGGTGCTAAATCGGGGTGAAAAGAGAGGGAGAGAGACAAACTCTAAGGAAAGGCAAGGTCACGCGAGTGCAAGAAAAAAAACCAGTAATTGAAGGTGAAGATCCTCGCGCCTTTGTCTTCGGTCTGTTTTTTTCTGTAATTAGGGGAGGAGCAAGTTATAAACTAGAAAGACCCTTTAAAACAATTCGAAATCGTGAAAATGGAAGGGTCCTCGAGTTAAAGGAAGTTTCGACAGTTCGACAGGAAATCGAATTAAAGGCGTGCCCAGGATCCGAGTAATGTATTAATGAGTACAAGTACATGGTCGTGACAGACGTGAATACGGGTATGGTATTAGAGCCGATCTGTCAAAGAGGCAATGACTTCTATCGTGCGGGATGTCAATCTCCCGAGAGATTATTATATACGCGTTGTGTTGTATCAACGTCAGGCAGTGCCGTAGAAAGGTCAGATAGGCCGGTCACAAGTGCCAATACACATTTGAGATAGTAATCTCAATAGAAAGAGCGACAAGATGAATGCCGGATTAGCGAAGGGTCTAATTATAACTTCAATGAAGATCGGCTTGGTCGATAAGGACTCGTGTTACGCTATATCATCGAGAGTGACTGAGACAGACTTGGATAAAATGAGGATACGAGAGGACTCGAACGCCCTGAAAAGTACGAACTTTAAAAACTCTCGGAGAGGCCAAGCAACCTAATTAAGTCCACGAGATGTCTCGTTAAGATCACTGATGAAGACGTTTGTCCGACGCGTTTTAGCTGGAAACTTTCGAGCACCCTACACTCGTGAGAAAGTGTCGCTCACTCCTCAAGTGAACTAACTGAGCTCTGTCGCCTTTGCAAAAATGTTCTAAGCGACTTGTAAAGGGTTAACGCAATGCCAAATACTTTAAGCTCTGTCTGGGTTACAATGTTTGAAGGATGATAAAGATGAAACATTTGTTCTCAATTTTGTCTGGCAGTAATATAATTTCTTTGAGAATCACTCAATGCCCAATGATACTTTAGCAATCGCTATCAAAAGTAAAGAATTATCTTACAATGTCCATCCACGCATCTTATATTATATTCAGAATACAAAGCTCCGAGTAAGAATGTATAAAAAGTCATCGATTTCATCCTGAAAATACGATCGTCGAACGAAAGTCCAAATCTTACTATCCTCCCAATTCCCAATTTGCCAGTGGCTTCTGACTTTCCTTGAAAGTCCGACGCCAGTGGAACTGTCGCTTGCGTTTCGTCGATCGCATAAATCTTCGGCGATAGGTAAGAGTTCGTCTGACTGGTGGGGTTGGTGTAAGTGAGCGCAGTTATTTCAGTGCGTTCCAGGCGACGGGCTTGAGGACTGGAGACGCCGGGAATCTCTTCTATACCGGGAATGGGGAGCAGTGGGTGTAGCGCGACTGTATCTCAGGAGATAACAAGGAGACACTCTGATCATTCGTAAAGCTGTCAGTCGAGCAATATATCAGTATCCTTTTTAGTCGTTACGCTGACACACCCTCTTCGAGTGACTCGAGACGCGGGACAAGTAGCAGGGCTTAGGAGAGAGAGAGAGAGAGAGAGAGAGAGAGAGAGAGGCTAGGACGAGGCGAGAGAATGAGAGTAGGGCTCGACGATGCGCTGCGACAGTATACAATACATTCATGGATGGATAGTGGATACATGCATGCCACCCTGGGCGAAGTATGCCCCTCAGGTATAGGTGGTCATAGAGACAGAGAGCGGAGGCAATATCGAGAGGGCTTTCCAGGGGCAACTGCACGCTCGTTAGTTAGCGGGTATTCATCATCGTATTGTTATCGTTAGCTTCGGTCTTCACGATTACTCCTACCACCCTGTCGAAATCACAATGCGAGCAGATGCAAGCCCGACTTACCCATAGGCTCTCTTCCATTTCCATCTACGTGATATCGATGTAACTGTGATTCTCCCCCTTTTCCTAGGCCTTGTTTGCGCCAACCAAAGGGACGTGAACCACTCGTTGAAAAAATCAGATCTACCTACTAACTAGCCTCCCCACAGTTCGCGTAACTTACACAAAACACCTCGTGATCGTGGCTCTTTTGTACGTCGGCCATGCAAGAGTCTCTCACTGGTTTTGCGCGACAATGAGAACTGGGTCAGAGAACTGAACTTAAATCGGTAGAACGTCGTGTTTACTGCATTTCGTCTGAAAATATTCATTCCTCTGGCCAGAATGGGAGAAGTGTACTTGGTGATTACTGAACTTTCTTGGAAAATTTCATGTTTTAATAACAATACACATGGGTTGTATGTGGTGCACTACTTCGCTTAGACACAGTCCAACCGGCTCTTTCATCCGGATTTCTTTAAATAAATTCTTAGAATATTTTTAACTTCATCTCGTTGAATGGGAATTGGAAATGAAGTTTAAAAGAAGTCGAGCAGTTAACCCGCGTTACGTATGTAAGCTCTATCATACTGATTCTGTATACTATAAAGTTTTTCTAATTCTTTGAAGGAGACTGCAAAGGTTGTAAAAGCGACTTGCTTTCAGGACGTAAAAGGGATGGTGCTTGCGACCGCAGATGGTATAGGATATTGCTTTCAACACAAGCTTCTTTATTTCCGAAGAAAATAAATATTTGAAGGAGGGGATGCCTTTCTTTCAATGGAGTGAGACTTTGTTGAATGGTTTCTTTCATTCTTAACGAGTGCCACCCATCCAACGGTGCTTTGGGAATACTGTCTTGTTACGACATGGCTCGAGCAATTAATTCGATTTACTACTTCAGTGTTCTGTACTTTGGCTTCTCTATTGAGAGGTAGTTTTTGCGACAAAACGACTCTTGTTATTCTCGTCCCGAAATAAAGAAGAACGTCAATATTAGAGATCACTTTTGGACTTCCGATACCTTTATGGATTTGATACTTTCCTTTATGTACTTATCATTCTCTGACACTTTCAATGCGATTGCAAAGAATTTCATAAGAATTTCTTGATAATTCTACAAGATTTGCGAAACTCAGCGAGAAGATGTTTAATTGTATTGCATCGCATGAAATGTGGTGAAGACTTTTTTATCAAATTACCCAGAGAAGGGAATTCTATGTTTCGATTATAAATACTATATATAGGAAGTCACATGCAAAAGATTACTCTATGGAAGAATTCCCGCAGACATTTATGTGAATCTGAAATATGTGACATATTCCTCTTTGGCTGGGGCATACGGTATATTCAAAAATATTCCGTCTTCTGGAGTTCAGAGCTGCTTCGCTGGATGTAGGTTCTTTCGTGTGACAAAGTCGACTTTCTATATGCTTTGTTTCCTTTTTGTAGTGCCGCCGTCGCTTGCGGCATGTTTCGCAAATACGATCTGCGAGTCGAATCGATGCAGCAGCGACCACTCTTTCGAGAATAGTCGTCGAAATTCCATAAAGCTTGCACCTTCGAGTCTCAGAGCGAATTGGGATAAATATTCTCTGTTCGCCTTCGGCGGAGAATTCTCTTACTCTGAAATCGGGTTCGGCCAATCCCTAGTGCCGCTGTATGAAAATATACACATGCGTACCGAATATGCGTGAGAGCATCGTGCATGATTAAAAAGCGGCGATAAATAATTGAACTCGTTTGTTAGAAAATCAGAAATAGGTATGCGAATGCGCGTGTAAAGCGGGCCTCGTGGAGGCTGTGCAGGGCACCTCTCTCCTTCAGGGAAAACCCAGGGTGTCATAAACCCCCAAACTTGGCTACGCTGACACAGGTAACCTGACAGCGAGTGATGTCCGAGAGCATCACTCTTGGATTGACTTCAGCCTTCACACGACTGTATTACTGATCTTCATATCAATATACTTGTACTCTACATTTGTTAATCGGATCTCTGACGAGTTACATTATTTACAAGCACCCACACCAACTTGAGACGCCGTATAGTCTTACACGTTCGAAATCATAAGTTCGCCTTTAGTCAAACGGAATCTTCAATTTTTCAGAAACATTGTAAATTGCAATTGACCTAAGCCAGTTATCAGTAACCTGCCCCGTCAATTTTAGCCTTTCTCTCCCACCAACTGTATGTCCCTCCAGCAGTCAATACACTCAAAGTCAAGTGCGTGCAGTGCCACATCGACGTACACAGCTTCGCAGCACTTTCTATAGGATCTAATCGACGAAGTTGTAATTACTTCGCTTCGAGGAGAGACTCGACACAGGCAGAGTGATGGAAGTAAGTCATCCATGGGCGACTGAGCAAGACTAGACGGGGCTGCTTGAAGGAAGGGCTGAGAGATGCAGGGGGAAAGTGAGAGAGTGACAGAGGGGGGAGGGAGAGGGTGTCGGGGTTGCCGGAGAAGGAGGTTGAGAGGTACCTCATCTCAGTTTTATTTTATCACCAAGGGATGGAGATATCGACAGATGTAATGCCACCACATAGACTGTCCTTCCAGATCCAGAGCATCGGCCTTACTACCTCTCGCCACTTTCTTTCCGCTTCTCTTTCACTCTCACACTTTGCCACGCTCTCTGCCTATCCCTTCTTTATCCCAGTTCACGTCCACCTCCTCGAAACCTTTCGAAGCCAGGCTCTCTCCGGGTGTGATTATCGAATACCTTCAAAATCCATTACTTTATATATCAGTTTTCCGAAAGCATTTCCAGGGGCTACGTCTTGGAAACTCTCCTCGAGGGAACTTCATTGGAGTAATCTGGTTTCTCCGCTTTTACTTACACCGAATGGTGTTATCTTCTGGTCGGTGTATAATTTTTGCATCGCTTTTTTTTTCGCCACTTTCCACTGAGTATTGCATTTCGTCCGCCGACAGGGAAACTTGTGCAAATCGTGGTAACAAATTAGAAGTGGAAAGTTCGTTCCTGGGCATCGACCTCGATGTTTCTTATCTTTGTATCAGCGACGGATTGGACTCTTTTGATCGTACACTTATGATTGCTCGTGAAAGTTTCAGGGGTATAAAAGTGAGTGCAAGAGTAATTGGAACTTCGTGTCTGTGTTGACGTGACCCACGGGCGTTGAAAATACTTGGAGCACCGTACACATATCGTCAATAGGGAAGATAAAAGATCAACTTGAAAATTATGGGACGTTGCCGATGTAAGCAGATTAAGTGGTAAATCATGTGTAAGCTTACGATTTATGGGAACAACTCACTCAAAGTCGTAGGAAATCCCCGTGCAGCGTTACAACCGTTATTCAAAATCGCATACGCCGTCTCTGAAGTAGGGTGAATCAATTTACGCTCCACTTTTCGGACAAGTTGTACGAAATCCCCGTATACATTTGAAACGAAGCAAGTTGGGAGAAAAAAAAAGAACTGTGGTATGTCGTATTATCATATATCACTGCCGTACCTTTTCTCTATACATATATTCTTCAATGCCAAGCGCTCCATCAAAACTGAGCCCCTGTTATCAGGACACAAGCAGTACACCCAAGCGTTAATAGTATTTTGCTGAAAAGAGCGCCTCGCTGCTGCGCAAATAAAGACGGATTCAGTTCTCCCATATCGCGCAAGGAGGGTAGTATGAAATTTTCAAGCGAGAAGAAGCGGGCAGCACTCGGCTTCATATAGCTAGCGTTTCTCATCATTGTTATATCTTTAACGACATCGGCTGCTATGAAACCTGGTCGTTTCCGAGATTCGCGTTTAAATTATGAAGCACCTTCTCTCTTGCTCTCCTTCTGCCTTCGAGTTACCCTCTCTCGTCAGGTTCTGTTTCTCAGGGTTCGTGCACCCGACCAGCAGCCAACCAACACCACTGCGACGGCTTGGGGAATCTTTCTAGGATAAAGCAGGGAAGCGCTTCTATTAGACGTGCAAACGGGAAAGAGGGGGGAGGGAAAAAGAGAGAAGAAAAATGGGACGAAGGTTATGCGAAGCCAATTAATTATCGGGGCTCTTCCTCTCTCTCGCTCTGTCTCTCGTTTGACTGGCGCACGAATCCTGCTCATCCGTAATTACTCCCTCGCTCTGTCTCTTCCCCTCCCTTCTTTTACTCCAACTCGCTCTTCTTCCCTCCAGCAGTCGATATTATTCGAGCTGGTTTGCAGTGAATTTGACGCACGCGTGGGGGCATTTCCCTCTTGCTCAGACCTTATTTACGAGAGCTAGCAGCAGCGCCAGTGTTCCTGCCAGTCCCCCTGTTAGATTTTGTATGCCGGAAGAATTCGACAACGCCCTCTTAATGATGGTATTATGCTCGTTCCGTGAGTTCATGAGGTCTTCTGTCCTATTTTACATCCCTTTCCGATCTATTTCTTCCGCTCGATCTTCGATCTCTGTCTCTCCCCGGTTCGCCTGCTTTCGTACCCTCTCTTCATTGCCCCCTGCTTTCCGAACGTTCGCCCTAACCACTGAATGCGTTATCCTGCACCCGCTGTGCAGGCAGAATATTCTATGCACACCGTGGTATTCAGCGTCACAGGATTTATTTTCAGCCGCTCATACATATAGTATGTGTTAGGCCATCCCGGTTTCCCAACTGGCGTTTCTCTTCGCTTAAGGGGAATCACTGTTGTAGCTAGCAATAGTAGTCTTTCGACTTATATGTATTGATTACGTTTAATTAATTTCGCTGTGTCTCGTAAGTTAGTCTAAGAATTTTCTGTGAAATTCCAATGGATAATAAATTCAAACGAAATTCTAATAGGTAATTCAACTATTGGAGAAATAAATCAATGAAAGCACATAATTAGTGAGCCTGAGAAATACTGTGAGTCAAGTGCTCGCCCACTTGCAAATCTTTCTGTAAGTACTGCTCGCTCGAAGAGACCTGGTGCGTCGGTGTCGTTTTCAGCCTCAACTAAATCCAGATAGCCTCCCTAGCGGATACTTCCGGCAAAAATATGCTCGCTTGCTTCCGCGTCGACCGTGTGTTCCTTTATAATAAAAGTTTTTCTCTCCCCCGCGTAATTCTTGTAATGTACTGAGCCTCCGTTGCAACTCTGCACACACTTGCGGATTATTAATCCCACGTGGAATAACGCTATGCCAGCGACCGATGGAACTCCAGTTCGTTGCACGTTAGCCTGTTTTACTTTCGTCTGCGTCTAGAAATTGCGTCTCGCTGGTATTCCAATTGACTCAACGGATACCAAAGGACACGCGTAACGACCAACAGAAATCGTCAGTCGCCGCCGCTTTGATTAATGCTACGCGAGCAAAAGCGTTTCATAATTGCTTTAATTCTTCTTGATCAATTTCATTGTGCCTGCTTGTTACCCTAATGGAATGTTATTCGAAGGGGAAGAGAGTGAAAGAGGCAGTTGTTTTATGCTACTGGCCTGGCAAGCATAACCCGAGGAGATCCCACCCAGCCCGTCTGCCCCCGACAGAACTTTCACTACAGAGCACAAGGGGAAGAGTGGTAGACGTATCAAAATGTAGGGTAAAATATTTCATGTTTAAGCTTCCCTTTATCATTGATTTATGCAGAAACCCGTGCTATAACTCAGGCAACAAGGCATTTTCGCACTCCCTTATAGTCATCTCGCGCGCGGCAGAACATGAAGGAAGCTGTATCAACAAAATGAGCTCGAAAAATCCGAGGATTACCGTGATAGACAATTAAAACTTGTCATAGAGGAGAGTTTCTGGGGCCCGGCGAGCGTGCAGAGGCACAGTACCCGTTGACGGTGGCGGTTCCGATGGCGCTCTCTGTTAGTCAACATTCGCGAACAACAGTAATTCGAGTGGCCGTAGTTTTGAGTGTTCTAGAGAAATTCTCCTAGTACACACCCCCGTAGCTCCCCTAACGAGTCTCCATGACCGGTGCTCGTTATTGTCATCGCACCACTTTTTCGCATCGACTTTCCCCGACGACGGCACTTTCCTTCGAGCGCCTGGCTTCGCCGCGACGCGCGGCTTCATTATTACACGACCATGTACTACCAAACTCCGCAGTGTTATTCAATTACGTCCTCTTTCTTTAACCACCCCCGCCCCGCCCCGCCACGCCCCACCACCTGCCAATGCGGACATCCTTGACAGGCGGTGACTCAACTGTAATGACACCGGCGGGCGCGCTCTTTCACAATAGCAGCACTTCGGTTTCCTCGCTGTAGTGCGCGCGCGAGTGTAATTCTAGCCGAGCAAACTTTGACATAGCTGATACACAACAAGTAACTACAGACCGTCACGCATGAATTGATATTGGTAACGTGGCTCTTACATATATTTTAAGCAACGCCTCCGGCAGTGTTTCAATTTGTTTGTATTGTCAAACAAATCTGGTGATATAATTCGGTCGTAGGGCGCAGAGGGTGCACAATGTAACCTAAATATAACCGAGATTCTGGTATTGATTGCACGTTATAATGCACACTGGCAACGGCGGTGTCGGCCGCGTAAACAAGGACGCGTACATGTACGTATGCATGTACGTGTGTACGTATGTGTGTATATATGTGACGACCTCGCCAAAGCCGGCAGTGGTTGCGCGTTTAATGACAGAACTACAATTGCCCGAGTCCGTGCCGCGTGAAATTAACTCTTGCCTTAAAATCGGAGCAACCAACACAGGGTTGCCTGCCAAGCTGCGCCTCGATGTGTCTGTTGTGCGAGTGACCGTGGTCTTCCAGCCAGGTGTTTAATGACAGTGTCAAGTCCACCTATTGCACTATAGGGCGTCCCTATGTTCCTAGAACGCGCAGTAGGAACGGTTCTTCCAGGGTAAACTACTAAGAAGCAATTGGACTATTTAAACATGTCACAATTTCTGGAATTATTGAGGAATAAAACTCTAGAAATTATCATTACAGTATTGCGTAATGTAAACGAGTGATGTGAGTGGATGGTGTAAAAATAAAAGTGTTAAAATTTATTTAGATTTAACGTTTTGTTTACTCAATTGTTCAAATTGTCGAACAACAACGTGAATGTAAGCGCATTTGT
Organism: Ectemnius cavifrons; assembly: GCA_964023945.1. Taxonomy (NCBI): domain Eukaryota; kingdom Metazoa; phylum Arthropoda; class Insecta; order Hymenoptera; family Crabronidae; genus Ectemnius; species Ectemnius cavifrons. The sequence goes on from OZ030375.1 coordinate 6,727,232, forward strand.
CATAATAGGCTTATGCTGTTGGTAAATACCGGGAACGTCAATTTTAAGGACAGTTTAAACTGTGTGGAAGAGAGGGCAACGGGAAAGCCTATGTTGTTGGTAAAGTATTTGAAGTGCAAAGGGTCAACAATGTCTCTGTGATCCCGTCAGGTAACAATACCATTGTGACAAGTAACGAGCGAAAGGGTTTACTGCAAAAAATACAAGTGAGTTGCATACACTCAAAGAGAACATCCCGAACTGGTATAAACGCATCTTGATGAAACTTTGTACACATATTATGCATCTAAAAATAGGCGATACATATTTTTTTATATCGGCCAATGTCGCCACTAAAGAGTTGAAAAAAAATCTTAAATTTGGTCAAAAATGCGTCTCTGCGGAGAAATCATGGAATAACTTTTAAACGCATAGAGATAGAAAAAAGTTCTTAATTACAAAATTTTGCCTATATTTGTACTACCCGATAGCTATACTTCCTACTCTTCCATCGTTTCCTCTTAATATTCGTTTACGTTTGCCATACTTTATTGCATGCGCACTTTGTTATAGCGCAACGTTACATGATAGTCCATGCTCACTCTCCCATGGTACCAAATACTTAGTGTATCATTTATACACTTTTTGGTACGATCTAATTAAAATTGATGTCGTGTATATTTATTTCAGTAACTTATACTGAATCGCAGAAGTAAGCTTGATCTACTTTTACAGCTGGAAAGGCCGTGCGCAGCCGAATTTCACGGAAGTTTAAAACTTTCGGCTAACGAGGTTAACAAAAGCAGGAGAGCGTTGTGCAGAGAGAGGTCAGAGGGGAGGAGGCTACATCTTTGAATAAATGAGAGCGGCCTAGCTGGCATAGCGCTGCTTGCACGCCACCGGCCTAACGAAGCTACTTACTTGTTCGAGGAACAATGGTTTCAATTATAATAGATGTTATGTACCGAGCGTATTGCAAGACCGCGTTATGTTGTGCACATCCGTATTTTCTTCACGCACGCCTGTATCATCATCAGAGCAACTTCTTCTTGCAGAAGAACAACCTCGCAGCGGGTGGAACTAAGAAAATAATGGCAGCCTCCTTTTCCTAACCTCACTTTGGCGCTATACATTGCCAGCATGTTCATTCAGTAAGAAAAGATTATTTTGATCTCGGTGGTATTTTTGTGTGTCCGCCACTAGTTAAAATAAGGTGCATATGGTAATATCATTGAGCTACGCTTTCTGATTTGTTAAGCTAATTTACTGTGCTTGCTGCTGCTATCGCTGCATGCATATGCTGTGAACAGGGAAAAAGCGCGAAGGGTGAAAGAACGACGGTAGTGTCTATAGGAATGTCGTTAAAGTTTAACGCTGTCAGTTTTAGAACCGCCGGAGTTGAGTCACTGTGATATGACAGCAGCAGCTGGTTTCAACTCTATTCTGTTCCTATCCCCTACTTCACCGCCCCCTTCTTTTTCACTCTTTCTATCACCTGCCCGTAATTTCACCGCTTATTTGGAGTCTGCAAACGGTATATTTGGTATACAGTAGCATTGAGTATAAACTACCAGAATGGGAGACGAATATAGCAAGGCTGTCCAGTGATATACAGAGATTCGAGTCGGGTGAAACTCGGTCGAACTACGTCCAATTAGTTGCATTTAATGTCCCCGCGCCAATGTCGCATGATCGCACTGTGCTGTAATCATTCAGCGGTCGGCCGATGCTATTGTTAGAAAACAGTCGTAGTGACGAACAACTTTTGGGATCCAAATATATTGATGCAGTTCGATCAGTGAATGGATTTCTGAGAGGCATATGAATGTAAGAAAACTTCTTGGGATCCATGTGTGAAAGCTCTCTGTCGCGTACTAGAAGAAAATCTGCATGCAGAGTGCTCCGCACTTGCATCAGTTTGATAGGAGCACTTGACCCGAATTGGGTCGCGTGACAAGACTGGAATATCTAATGCCTATATCTAATTGATGAAACATGCGACAGTACAGGAAAAGGCGAATGACCCCCTTCTAGTTTCCGCCGTGTTGTTTCGAGATTGGTTTTGTAACATCATTTCGGAGTTTAGTTGGAGAACGAGTCTGATGTTATTAATGTTAATGAAGACAATGTTATGATTTCGGTGTGCCACGCCACCCTCCAACTCTACTACATTTGACCCGAGTTTCCGTACAATATCGAGTTGCCACGCGAACACCCTATTATCAGTTCTCGGATAAAGAGAATCTAAAAATGAGATATTAAGAATTGTATTTGAAAATAAAACGCTATTATGAACTTCGAACGACTCATAGACGAGAGAGTATTTTCCATTTGATTAATGACTTTTGTGACAGCGTGTGTGTTATTCCCGGGTATTTGCTTCCCCGAATAATTTCAATATTATATCTCTGAACCAAGGGTTATTCACCATGCCAACCCCATTAGTACGAGCTTACTCCCCTCTGCACGTTTCATCGATACGTAATTTATAGTATGCACCATGGACTTTTCCTTGTCGTTTAAAACTCAATACGCACCCACCCGCTACGGAAACCGAGGGGGATTGTGAATTTCTATGCATCATTTATAATAGACACGTGGCAAATTTTATTACTTCTTCGGCATAATCGTTTTCACGTTAGAAAACACGAGGAATTGACGACAGTAAGATATCCCGCATGTACATATATAAGTACATCCGTTTTCCATCGGCTGACGCCAAACAAATGATAGGTTCTATAGAACGGCAGCCTGTTCCGGTCACGTTGGCCTCGACAAGTAGTAGTTTATCGTGTCTATAGAATGCTAAGTTAGGTCTAATCATCAGACGATCTAGCATATCAAGACAACCTGTCCGCCTGGGACATGAGACGTATAGGTTCCACTTTTCTCTCTCCCTCATGCGCAACCATGCAATATTCATTGGAATCGACGGAAGGAGAAATTCCCCATGGAATTGGATGCCGTGGTTTTCCAGGCTTGGTATATCACAGAGAAGTGAGTGACAATGCACAGGCATCGTCAGAGATTAGCGTCATTAAGATTTTCCCGTACGTTGAACAGAGGCTTTAGGGGGTGGCATGCACACGCCTTGCATTTAGAATGCCGGCTGCAGACGTTCATTTAGTGCATTATCTATTTATGTCACACCGACCTCTTGCTCGACCTTATATCCGCGGTCCGTTCCACTTTCGTGGTAACGCGACTTCTGTCTGCGACGATATCTCGGTAACAGAATCCCCCTTTTTTTTCACTATCTCCTTCGCCGCACGTTCTTTCTAACACGCGCTCCTCACACGCTAGGAGTTATGTGGTATCTCAAGAAATTTTTGGATTGTGTTTCCTGTCATTGGGAAACGTCATGCCGGCGAAAGGTTTGCATTAATCAGAGCTGCTCTGAATCTGTACTAGTCGAAGAGCCTAGCTAGAGCCCCAGCTCCCTACCGTTCCCGGTGACTGCGACTTCCAGTCGTTTGTCACTCCGCTCCTAAGCGAGCGATGCCTCCTACGATCTTCTTTGAGCAAACACACTCCGACGGTGAGAGAGAACACGCGACACCGTTCAACCTATTTATGTGTGGTATTTGTATGCCTAAGCTACTCTCTATAGTAGAACCCTTCAACTTGGATTAAGAAAAATATTACCATGGCCTGCTATCCATTGCGAGAAGACTAGGCTTTCGTGGTGGCTTAGTTAACACACTCTTGATTGGCCACGAGTACATTTCTGTTTCCACATGCATCCATCAATTTATACAATTATTCAAGCAGAAAGGTTATTGTATTACTCTGGAGATTTATTCAGATTCGATCATTTCTTGCTCAATTGGGAGACATTGGCGACACGTTATGTTTTGCAGCAAGTATTCGTACGCCCAGCATAAGTATTCTCCAGCATAGTGCAATGATCTCATGGGATTCGGGCGTGTGCCATTCACCAGCGATTTTTATATGTTTTGCTCCCAAGTGAGAAAGAAAGAAGCAACGCAGTGGATGACGGTGGCATGCAAAATTGATCAGCTGCTGCGCGAGAAGTTACGTAGCATGGTAGGTACGCGTGGTCAAGAATTTCTTGGCTGCGCTGTAGAACTTTGGGTGAGCGGAAAGTTTGGCGTTTGCGAAATTTGATGAAGTGGTCACTGTCGTCTCGTTTACGGTGGCTTGTCTGCCCAAAGCTCAAATGTCGTTCCGACGTGCCTTCGTACCTTCTTCCGTCACTTTCCGCTCGTGCCATTCCTGTTTTCTATCCCGGCCCCCGATATTGATCCGCACGACGACGTGGCAGTGCTTTCCACTCGCACTCACTCGCTATCTCCCTCTCCCCCTACCTCCGCCCACCACCCCCTCGCTCTCTTTCTCTCTCTTTCGTACTTTCTCTCTTTCGGTCATTACTTTGTGTTTGTGTGCCGTCGCTTCCGGTATCCTGCACGTAGCTGCAAAATATTATACGATGCCTGTTTGCATGTGTACTGACTTTTAAGTTGACTATGGATGACCGTGTTTTGCTTGGGAACGTTTTGTATCCATTTGCATAAGGCTCGGTCTCGCGCGCGCTCAATCGTCCCGCCATTTTCTTTGAGGCTTAACCTGCGGGGGATAACAAGCCCGCGGCGAATAGATATCATCCGGTTAGCAGCGGTATATAATTTTAGTTACTCGAGTGCTGCAGTGAAGAGCCATACATAAACATAAGAGGCTTTCTACGATTTGTTTTCAGCAAACATGTATATTGTATGTGCACGCATGTTGATAGGTGCTGGTTATGCTCTGGATCTCAGCGTATGAACATTGTTTCTTTGAAAGTAATGAATCTGTTTATTACTGACTAAGTTGAGATTACCGCGTGCATCTGGCTTCTTTAGTGCGGACATTGAGCCCGGTATCATTCGGATACCGGTATCGACATGGTAGGAATATATGTTTGGTATTTTTGGAATTTCGGATGGAGGATGATACTTGGGGGCATTTTCGATTTCGCGGATGATAGTGGGTGGGGTGGTGATTCAATTTCAGTTTCGTAGACCGTGACCACTCGATGCGAGGTCGATGGAGTGGGGTCGATGATGCCGGTTATTGGGGATGAGAGACGAACACGAGGAGGACGATCGAGGTAGAGGATGGTCGAAAATGAGATGCAGGTGGAAAAGGACAGGAAAATGGGAGGAGCTCAGCAGAAGGGATTCAAATGTGAGAGGTTAATTGGAACAGGTACCCCGCGTCTGCGTGTGCCAATGTGAACGCCTGCGCGGCACTCTTCTTTTTCCTCTCATTTTCGATTTCCTTGCCATCTCCACATTTATTCGAGTAGCGCTCGCGCTCTCTAGCCTCTGTCTTGGTATCCGAGCTCGGTCACATTTTATCCGATTCTTCCCTTCTTTTTCATCCGCTCACTATCCTCTTCTGTCTCTCCCTTCCTCTGGTTACCTTACGTCTCTTGCTTCCTCCGACCAAACCGGCGGGCATCCTCTTGGTAAAACATATGCGCACGCGCGGTATGAGCGCTTTTTCTCTCTTCTATAATGTGGACCGTCCTCCCGTCATTAACGGTTAACCAGCGTCGTACCCGTCGACTAACGTGCATTTATTTACATTGGGACACATAATGCCGAGGGAGCGCGCAAAGAGCGCTTCCATTGCAGAGGAAGAGAAGGCAGCGAGAGAAAAACAAGTCGGGCCAGGGATGAAGCACTGCCAGAAGCAAAGAGACTGCCGCAAATGTCAGTCGAGTTATACCGGTCTCACGTTTGCCGGTATTTACACGGCCCGGCTGCACCAGCTAGGAGGCGATGAATTACTTATAACCTCCTGGATCTTTCCTACCACGGATTCATGTGCGCTTCCCTTGCTACTCTCGAGCTCTTCCTCCAACTCCTACGCTAGTTTCTCCTTTTTTCGTCGGCTTCCTTGCCTTCTTCCGCCGATGCTCTCTCGACTTCTTTTATTCGCTCTTCACATCCGCTCGGCTATCCTCGTGTATTTATAAACTGCTCGATACACATACCAGGCATTTACTCGCTGGCACTGGTAGCGTGCGTCGTGTACCTAGGATTGCGCCCTTCCTCCACACTTACGCCACCAATTGCTCTTACTTATTTAATACTCTGCCCTCTTCACCACTTACGTTCACCCGACACAGAGGCACTTCAACGTTGAACGCTTTCGATTTCTCGTTACAACGATCCAGGTTCGATTACCGATTCTAAGGACGCCTCTATTCCCTTCTCGTTTAAGATTTCTGCTTGTTTTTTACGAGATTGTCATTATGCGTGTCGGATCATATTATAACGCGAGCCAGTATTACGTGTATATAATTAAATTAGTCGCGTGCTGCGTAACGTGCCGCGGGGATCGCGTGATATTACCGGCGACGTTCCCAAGGGAAACTCTTTACTACGAGTAATAGCCGCAACGCGGTTTCATAGTTCTTTTCGAGCAACCGAAATTCCATTGGAGAGATCTCCACGCGGCGTTGACTCTTAATGACAGCATACCTGCCGAATTTGCTATACGATCGGTGAATGGTCTATCAGTTTATATACGATTTTTCACAAGCATCAGCCATTCTTACTGTTATCGTTTCGGCATCCACACACTGTCTTCGAGCATCTCAATTAAAAGAGACCTAACCTAACTAAACGAGCGAGGAGGGTCACAACTGATAGCTGAAACTGAAAGGAACTAGAATAGCCCGCTGGATGCAGGCGATTCGAAGTGACGAGTGATTCGAGGCCGACGAGATTTATTAAAATTCTTTCTGTACAGATTCCCATGCGGGCTTGCAGGTCCCATCATGTCAGTGACTCTAACTGTCACAGTCACTGTGAGGGACAACGGCTTTGATGTTAGCTGACAAGTTTCCCTTTTGTAACTCTTGTTGCCCATCTTGATATGTATATGTATATTTAGTGAAATATTCTTGTTCCTCTTTGATGCAATCAATTCCATCGGTTAGTTGCTCGAAGTAACATTGTCAAGCTTGCGTCAAGTATGAAGAGCGATTTAGCCGGAGGATCTCGATCGAACGAGATGGTAACGAAACCTGCCTCGAAGTTATTGAAGCGATGTGTGTAGTTTGAGAGTAGCCAGTGAAGGTTAGTGCGAGGTATCTGCGGAGTGTGTCGGGTAGCAGGGCGAAAACGAGGAATTCCGATGAAAGCAGTGTGAAGAGAAAGATACGGAAAGGGCATATAGTATCTGGAGGGAATACAAGGAGGATCGCTGGTGCTGTAAAGAGTCGGGGTATGGATGTCGATATCCAGGAAGAGACTGCGGTGGTAGGAGAACACTGGGCTGATTCGGGAGCAGTGGTAAAAGTGAGAGGCTGATATAACCAAGTGGTAGCGAGCCGGAGCACCGACATGTTGAGCTGATGGAAGGAACCCCAGCTTACACAAAGGATGAACAGGATGAGAAGGAGGCAGGAAAGCGATGAGAGATGCTGGGAGGAACGAGCGTCGAGCGCCGCTGCGAAACTTCAGCAAAAGAGAAGCAAAGGCGAGAAAAAGCGAACGGGCTTCCCTTGAAACAAGAGGATGGGCACTCGCAAAGGGGGTGATGGGAAGGACGGTGCGGCGGCGGCTGTGGTAGCAGAGAACGGTGGAAGGAAGGACGTTTGAAGGCGAAAGATACGAAGCGAAAGGTAGAGGAAGGTTCAACCTGCAGAGTAGATTTTGCGAAAGTGAAGGCAGGTAGATCCGTAGAGTGAAAGAGCCGTGAGCAACGCCACACTATGCAAACTGATGTCCCTTGAGGTCAGCCTAGCGTGACTACCTATCAATTGCCGGGACTGCGTCTAGCCCGCTTAAGTAACGCGACGGTGTACATACCCACTTCGATATTCTAGAGGTACTCTCGACGTCGATTTTCCGTAAATGCAACGAGATTGCGTTCTCCTTTACATAAGATGTACTCCCTTGATAGTTTGCGCTTACGATCATTATTGCGTCTTATTTCAGACTCGCCGTCGCGCATGTTTCGTTTTAATATCCTTGTGCAAGTTCCGCTCATAAAGAAGGAAAGCGACTATCCTTTCTCATTTGTAAACTTTGTCTAGTCAACTATTTGCACCTTTTGCATTTCGTCTTATTCCTCCCTTTTACTCCGAGGTTTCACGTGCCACTGTAAGAGACGTCGGAAATTCAGATGGAATACTTCTACCGGAGGTCTGGGATTGACGTTGGCGTCCATCAATTTACCTATTTCCGGGGCTCGAATTAACCTGCAAAAAAACGTATTACAGCCAAGAGCATCTCGTTTTCATCATGCGCACCAGTAGTTTTTCCGGAAGAGCCGTTTGACGCCCGAAGGCCGTTGCTTCCTTAATGTTGACCAGCTTTCGGTGTAAGTAAATAACATTTTAGTTCACCGCCATTTACACGCTTACATCGGAAGCGTTGACGTTCTGCCGAAAATAGCTGGTCGACGTTTCTTTCTAGTTTCTCGTCATGCGATAACGTATCTAACAGAATCAGCAGGTGCGGCTTGTTTTCACCCTGCCCGCCGGGCTTGCTTACATCGGGGCGGCTTTCCTGGGTCGAGGGGATGACTGACAGCCGTTTTCATGGCACGTGAAAGACTGTGTTAACAAACGTATCACGGCAGCACGATCTTGCTAATTAATCGTGATGTCGCGCTTTTAAATTTCACAATCTACCTACGACTTGATGCCTCACACGTAGGAACTCCCTCATCAATCGCAAAAACATGTAATGGTGATATTTGATCGTTAATTGGGAAACGTACGCTACCAGTCGCGTATCAACGAATTAAAGTTACCTACAATTAATTCACAACAGATTTGTGCGTCGTGTGGGCTTCATTGGTAGATTCGAATAGAGTTGTTTAATCGACGAGGAAGCAGTAAAATAGTAAATAAAAGTTTTTTAAGCAGATACGTACGATGAAATTTGTATCCATTTTTATTTCATTTTGTAGTATGCAAAAAAGAAACAACTTGATGGAAAAAGTTGTAGTGGTAGGATCGCGTGGTGCATTTGTCGTATCAGGTTGTGAATTTGCTAGGAGGAACACTTTAAGCACATGAGCGAGTTCTCACTTATATGCATGCATGTGGAAAAGTAGCAATGGGTGTACCAATATTCCGGCAAATGGAGATCGTCGCTGCCAAGGAAGTCATGCCATCGCTCATCCCCGCTGGCATAACATGGAATTTAAAACCCTTATCTTTGCAGAAAGGATTCCTCGTTTCTCAGTTCCCGGCCCGAGAACACCCAGTGTTCACTCTACTCGTTTCTTTCTCTCGGCTAGAACGTATTATCTATCACCTGGCACCACTGACTATTCACGGAATGTGGTACAGTACTCGGCTAATATCGAACGGCCAGAATTCTTCACGGTCTGTCTGCTATGCTTCTGTATAAACCACTGTTCATACTTCCTTGCCATCTAATATTTTACTGCATTGTTGTATGAGGTATTACGAATACGCGACTTTGTCATTCTTCAACAATCTTTCTCCCATTCTGAAAATACTTTTTATTCCAAAGGTAAAGAGACGCAAAACAAATCGGATCCGTCTCACGAGGCATGTGTTTACGAGAGCCGAGGAGTGTCCGGCGAATAAAGAAGGTTGCTGTGGTAGCCGTCGACTTGGCAAAAATTCCATGGGAAAAAGTGAGCGGCCACTCGTTGATTCAGGCACGCAGGACATATGAGCGTAACAAAGACTCGAAACTCTCGAGAGAAGAGAGCGTATGCTTAGAGAGGGAATGAAAAAAGGATTAGTGAAGGGAGAGTACGAGTGTGTGAGAGTGCGCGCGCACGCGTGCAATGCCGACAGCAGGCTGATATGATAAAGGCAAAAACAACAACAGAAGGTTTAAGGCTGCGAATGAGTGACAAACGGCGAGGTTGCTGCAAGAAACACAGAGGCCCCGCAGCCTCTTTGTGGCCAGTGGGATTGCCGCCGAGGAAATGCTTTTAAACGACGTAAATTAAGAGCGCGCGGAGAGTTAAAGTGGAAATAACGGAGCACCGGCGCAAGTGGAGAGAGCTTTCAGCAGCGGCCGGCCAAAACATGCTGAAATTTTGATGAAAAGGATTGAAAAAAATGAAGTGACGAGCCGAGCATGTAGCGGAAGGAGCCAAGAGAAACGCGGAAGGAACGGCGAGTTTGGCCGTGAGAGCCGGCCCGGAGTGAAAGAGGGTGCCAGAGGGTAGGTTCGCATGGACTAGAGGAAAAGCGGGGTAGTTGTTGGTAGGACAGAGTGATGCATGGCCATGGGGTCGCTTGCTTCACCGCGAAATGTCGGCGCCGTGCAGCCGGCCTGCGGTGCTGCTGCTCTGCCCTTGCCTTGCCTTGCCTTCATTGCTCGCTCGCCTTTTACATACTCCACGTAGTCCTATTTTCCTTCGCTCTTCTGCTTTGCTCCTCCGCGTATCACTTTGTTTGCCGCTCGCCTCCTCGCCTACCAGCTAGTCGTTCATGCTTTGCCTTCCCGCGTGTACCCTTCTGTACCGTACGTACTACTTTTGCAAACTCCTCCTCTCTCCCTCTCTCCTCCTCTTTCTCTGCCTTTCGTTCCGCGACTGCATATATCGATCGACTCTAAGCTCGCGGAGCCCAGGATGCACGCTACTGCACCTTCTTCTTCACCCAGTCTACCGAGAGAGAAAATAAGAGGCAGACAGGTAGAAGAACAGTGAAAGAGAGAGAGAGAGAGAAAGCGCGCGAAAGAGCAGCGGGTGGAAACTATTGTTTTGAGAATGTTGGATAATGCACGATGCATGACTGCGTAACACTCTGGTATTCAACTCCGTTTTCTCGCGCCCTCATAGTTCCGGCAGAAATTAAGGATTCATTCAGTTATTTGTACAGAAGAATCAGAATTTCTTACGTATCACTGGCATGTCCGCCATCCAGACAGACCGGAGGAAGATGAGAGTGAAAGTACGAACATAAAACACTGGTGTATCGAGTGACGAGATTTTTGAAATAAATCCGTATTAGAATGTGGGAATGAAACTCTTATCACTCCCACACCGATCGTTCCGTACTAGCAGGCACTTCAAATATTATCAAAATACTTCTCTCCGTTTTCGAATAACTGTTATTTCGAACGGTTCATATTAGTTTACTCGGGCTGGATCAAACAAAAACAAGTTTTCCTCCTATTTTTCGATTCGCTCTATGCAAATGCACCAGGCCGTTTCATATGCTCAACGAACCGCAGGAAGCCAACGTCAGATTCTCTAAATTCTGTACGCGTTTTAGCTTTGATACGCCATCCCCCATGGAAATAGTATGCAAAAAGATCATCGTTACATGTTCATATATTATAACTTAGATACAGATTTTCTCAAATTACTTCTTTCGGCATTTTATTTATGTGTCCCGAAGGATTCTCTATTAAACCTGATCTTTTTTCAATGATGAGTAATGGAGAGTAGCAATAAACTGATATTCAACCCCAATGCTGAGAACTTACGGATACGCCTTTCTATCCATCTTAGAACTTGTTTCTACTTCACGTACGCCTGTGTTGCCTGTCACTCTCTATACGTACATCAATCATCTTACATGTACGAGGTTGCTGCTCAACGCAATTATCGCGTTTCGAATCTGCTGTTATGCGAAATGAAGTTAACCCAGCGAAAGTAGGAAAGATTTAACAAATCCGAAAAACGAAACCGGTCTTCTCTGCTGTGCAAAATAAACAACGCTTGGACTGCTCAACGCAATTATCGCGTTTCGAATCTGCTGTTATGCGAAATGAAGTTAACCCAGCGAAAGTAGGAAAGATTTAACAAATCCGAAAAACCAAAAATGGTCTTCTCTGCTGTGCAAAATAAACAACGCTTGGACGGAATAAGGCAGGCGAGTTCTTTGGAAAGCAGCATCGACTGCATCTACATCGAGGAGCACGAATATTGCGCGTATTGGGAAAAGTCGGCAGGATATAAGCACGGAGCCACAGAAGTGCAAGTAGATGTTGCTCTACCCGATGCATACTGGCGGATCCGCATCCACTGGAATTGCACCACTTTCCTGTAATTCACGCCTGAAGAACGGGGTTAATAACAACTCGTTTCGCGAGCTGCAGATTTCGAGATCGATCTCCGCTCATTGAGTGGGCACACGGTGATTCGCCGTGGAGAACTTGAAATAGCGAGCGAGTAGCTTGTTCCGAGCCAGCAGCAAGTCAATACTCCTAGTACAATTGGCCTATAATGTCTCATGTATCGAAGAATAATTTGCTAGCACAGCCAAGCAGCAGACACGGTTCCGGTAGAGGCGAGCAGGGAAACTGGCGGTGGAATTAGCTGTCAATTATTTACACCACTCAGCGTCACAGATTGCGTTTCAGTATCGGTCGACAGCCTCGTTACATCGGGAAAATGTTATGTCGTGTTTTGCAAAAAAAGCACATATGTACTGCGCTTAATATCCATTCTCCCTTCCATTGAAACTTACAGTGGCAATCTCTCGTTCGCGCGAACCGGATGCCCTTACTAAACCAATTCCCACCTTGCCCTGGCGGGAGGAGTATGCAGAGAACAGGCTTCCTTCGCATGTCAAGTTAGCCGGAGGGGTCGAGTCTTAAAATTGGCGAGACGGTCATTCCAGTCGATTGCTTTCCACGAACCGATTCCCACTTACGCGGTGACCCTCCCAGGCTGCTTGACACACGCTCCCACACAAGAACACTCACATACACACAAACAAACAGATTGTAGATCCCCTTAACATGCAGGGAAAAAGGATGCAATCTTTTGGTATGGTAAGAGAACGTGTTAGGCCTCTTTCTCGTTTTCTCTCTCTTACCGGACGTGACGTCGTGGCAGCGGTGGTGGGACGGGGCTGTGAAAATTGTCCATCACGGAGTAGGAGTCGTGCTTGCTGGAGGGTTTGTGGTCGAGGCCCTGCAGGTGATCGAGTCGCAGGAGTTCGGATTCACGGGGCGAATGGAGCTCGCAGTGGGCTACGTGGAGCAAAGGTCTTAGACTCGAACCGCCTTCGCATCGCTGTTGCCGCGAAGGCGGCCCCACTGCCACCTGCCGATCTAGACCATCCGCCGCGTGCTGATCTTCGCCCCAAACCTCGAACTCCCCCGCCGCCGAGTAGTCACCGAATCCACCGTTACCCTTCACCGTTGCACACTTTCCCTGACGATCCTCCAGGATCCTGGGGCCCGGCGAGCCCCGCCGTCCGTACTGACCCTGCTCCACCGAGGAGCCGTCGTTCTCCTTTCGCCGATCTTCCTTCTTCCGATATTTGACAAGGTACTCCCGACCTCCTAAGAAAGGCAGGCTGCTGCGCCGGCCGGTGGATCGACGGGGTGTCAGATTTCCGCCGGAATGTCCACGATCAGCATCAAAATCCTCCGGCGACACGCGTCCTATATTAGCTGGCTGAGTGTTTCAGGTTCGCATATCACGCGCCGTTAGTGGAAGGGCTCGAAACTGATGAGATATCGCGCGAGAATGCCTGTTAATTCAACCGGTTAGAGGGTAACAGGCCGGTTCATTGATCCTCAGGCCTGACAGGCACAAGCACGCCAACAAGAAACTTGCTGCTTGCTCAAAGATATCTAAGAGCTGCACCTTGCTGCCAACCTACTACTTGCAGGCCACTCTCGGGTTAAACACATTCCACGCCTTCGAAAAAGTCCGAAGTGTAAACTAAACTCGACTCACGCGTAGTAGCACTAGCCGCCGGCTGCGAAACGGGGAAACTCGCGTACGCAAACTTTGTTATCGATCTGTCAACGCCAGAGAGAAAACTCGGCCCACGGCCACGAGCGAGATGCTCTTCGACGAGGACGAAGCGAGGTCCTTTGACTTCGACTTCTTTCTTCACGGTAATCTTTGAGTGGTCGACCTCAACGGACGTGCACTTGTTATAACGGGCTTTCTCTTATTCCACGATATTGAGCAACTCAAAGTCAATAATCGCCGATTGAATCCACGACACACTTCACCAGATAACAACACCGAGTGCAGCACTTCACGAGAGAAGTCACTAGCTGATTGAGGGATGACTCGATTTCTAACGATTAAGTGGAGCGCACGAAGCAGACGATTGACAGTGTCTCTGTTGCCAGGGTCCGATTTTCTCCTCGATGATCTCTCTCGCTCACAAAACTGTCGAGCGTATGATACGTTGTTTCCGATGTAAAAGGAGCAATTTTATCGATGGAGAAATAACGAAAATAACGAAAGAAGGGCTCCAGTTGACAATGGGAAGAAAGTTTTCAAGAGGTTACCGAAGCGCTCCACCGTTCTATCTGTCAGTAGTAGGAGCAGTTGTACGAAAACTAATTGGGTCAGGGGACTGAGAACCGCACGCAAATCCTCACCGGTGGAGCGTGAGCGGCTTGCCCCCGAAAATCCCTGGGGTTTCGATGAAAGAGCCGTGTTGAGGATGGCTGGAGTTTGACAGTGCTAAGTTCTATCGGAGTTACGAACTTTCCTCGCGGCACGTCGATCCGATACAATTAGTTTCGACGACGACGACAAAGTCTGGAATTGGTCCCGTGCCCCTCGACGCTCTCTTCTTCCAGTGTGAGTCGCCCGATGCGAATTCCGGTTCGAACTTCCTCTTTTCAAGCGGCACTGGCTCTCTCCCTCCTCAGGAACTCTCGGTGGTTGGTCGTGCACTCCAATTCCTCGTTCGCCCGTACCAACTTCACTCGCGCGCGATGCGATTCTCTGTCAGGATCAGTAGTGAGTTGCCTCGGTCTACGAGCGCGCGCCAGTCTCCCAAATTCGTATTCAACCCTTAGCGAGCTATCATCGAGAGTCCGCTGATTCGCCTCTACACCACTTTCGTTTCAAGTGGCTTCTAGTCGTTGGATGTTGGAGTCACTGGCGAACACACGAGATATCAGTGCACGATCGCAGCGAGGTCAAGCGCCCTTCTCTCTTTCTCTCGGACGGCTAGCTGGTTAATTTGCGCCCACTTGCTCGCTCTACTGCTGCTGCTGCTGCTGCTGCTGCTCAAGAGAGAGTACTACGCTCGAGTGATCTCGAGGGTTTACGCACGCACCCACGCTAACTGCGGATCAAAGACTGAGGGGCCACGACGCCGCAACGCCCGGCACCAAGTGACAGTGAACGTCCCCTCCATAGAGCTGAGTTCGACGCCTGCGCTACGCTCGCTCGCTAGCGAGCATTCCCCTCCGAGCAACCCTATTCTCCGTTCCTCAACCCTCGGAAGCCAGCGCCACCGTACGGGGGGTGCCCTCAACTACCGAGGCTTGCCCGCAACAACCGTACCCGCCCCGCCCACCTTCCACCTCCTGCAACCACTTCGTCCTCTTTTCCGACGGATGTACGGGGTGTCGATAAATTCAAACTTTAGCTATTCGAAACCCATCTTCTCTCCTCGCTCCTTACTGCTTTCAGATGTCTTGGGGAATGGGGATCTCTGATAGTAAATTAAATAATAATAGATGATAAGACGAATTCTTTAATACCGCATGAAAGCAACGTGTGCTGTCTACGGGGTGGCTTTTAAGAAAGCTCCTAGCTCTCTTTGCAAATGTCACATCTTTCCAGATATATTCCTGGTTATTGAATTGCTTCGCACATCAATCGTTTTGTGTACGTCAATTGGTTTCGGTCGGTTCGACCGTATTTGTAGAATCGTAATTCCACCGCAGTGCCACGAGATTCACACCTACCCAATGCGTTCTTGAGATTGATTGGAAACCATAACCGCGGTTGGCACGGCCGCTAATAGTACCACTAATTGATTATAGTTTACATGCCTGAATTCCATTAGCGAAAGTCCAATTGTTTCGGGCGGACATGGCATATCCACGAGCGCACGCACGTAGTAAGGACGCATACGCACCACCACCCTCGGACAAAAGCCTAATTGTGCGCCGCTCCGGTCCGAGAATAGTGGACGCACGCGCTCACTCTGTGTATTGTACTTAGTACTGTTCTCGGGTGAAAAAAGTATGAATGAATTTTCGTGTCTTTAGTCTCGACATTAATTAGAATCGAACAATGCGTCGAACAAATTTTACTAAGTTGTTAAAGTAACGTTAAACCTTTTAAAGTGAACGAAGTACATTACACGGAAACTGAACGAACGAGTTTTTGCACTGAATTTTGAGAAAAGCGAGTTCAAGTAATTAGCTTGAAAAGCTCAGACTCGTGTTACGTAGTCTGAGAATAGTGGTTTCCCGATGATAAATAGAGTAATGTAATGCTTCGTCCGTGGTACACAGATAGGATTGCAAAGTGTAGAAAGTTCAGACAGTGCTGGTGGAGTAAGCAAGTGCATAGTGGATAAATAACACAGAGTACTATCGAGTCGCTATAAGAAGAGAGCTTGAAGGCGAGGGCACACATTCCTCTTCATCCAATAAGGTTTTTTTTCCTCGCCAAGTATTTGCGCAATTCTCTCTTCTCATTCGCTGAGAATTATATTTCTCAACTCGCCTCGATTGCGAGGTCGATTTGTTTTAAATATATTTTTCTATGATAAGTAGAACCGATTGAAAAATTGAAATGCATAATACCCGGCCCTGTAATACCCGCAGCATGTTATTCATTCCAATTTCATTAACGATCAATCGTTACATCCATTTCGTTTTGGCCAGCTACAATACAGTGCATGTATGTATATCGTTATAATCCCTTTCGAGATTCACATTTTATATCTGGGGCTTATGGCCATTACCAGTTTGGCTGCGATGTTTATCATAAAACTCAAGTGCATTATTATTCTTCTTCGTTTTTGATGATATTCAACTGGATTTGAAATCGATCAACAAAGAGTATTACTATTGCACGAGACTCGAAATTTCGTCGGGTCTGGGAATTCCAGGATAAAAAGTGTACAACCAGATATAAACGAGGAAGATGTAATTTTTCATTAATGAGTACACGTATCAAAGTCGTTAAATCCAATTAATGAAGCATAAAGATTTACAATACTGTATACATACATATCTCATTCGATTGCGGGTGAACCGGCAGGCTGCCGCTTTCACATAAATTGGATCGAGCGCCGTTTCAAATTTCAACCATTGTTAGGACACCCTGTATATCTTTGTAATCGCTGGCGGACTCTGAGAAATACCAGCTTTGGGAGGTATTCCAGCGCAGCTCATATGCGGCTCACGATGAGCGAGCTCGTGGGAAGTTTAATTATCTCTTCGGTACATCCTGCCAGTCGTTGATACCGGGGCGAACAATCACGGGCACACACATAGCAGAGGGGGTCGAGCAGACCGTGCCGAGTGCATGTAGTCCAGGCACACGTACGTAACACGCATTTCGTGTCAATGAGCGACTTGCGCGTTTGCAGGCCTCGAAAGTGTGCTGGGCGGGGTGGAAAACGGATGGAGAAGTTGTTTTATCCCTCGTGCATCCCCTAAAATCTACCGCGGAGCCTACAACGTTTACCCTTTTAGCGGAAACGGCCCCGCCGCCACTTGTGCCGCTTACTATTCCTTGCTACTACCAACGAGCTCCACTATTGCCTCTTGGAATTCGTCAGAATGCCTCTTTGCGTAGCATGTACACACGCGAGTAAGTACGCGTGTACGTGTACGTTTCCGCGTGTGTATACAAGAGATGATCGATTCATGTGATATTAATTTAAATTTGCGAGAATATCCTCTTTAGATATCGATTTCATTTCATTTTATCTGACAATTACTTTTCATTTTTAATCAGCAGGTACTTTTCATTTAAAAAATAACAGATCTGCCAATTACAAAATTGCTTGCCGCGTATGCTAGCGTAGCGCCAGGAATCACTGATTTAAATTTATAAAGCAAGGATATGTTACAGGGTGTATGTACGCTGCACGAAGGCGCAAGTTTGCTGTGAGTGCGTGGCCAAAGGCGGCTTCCACCGGGAGCGCTGCGGTTCCACCCGTGTTGCAACGGGTGGGACATGACTGCAAACGCAAAGGGGAGGAAAATTCGCGATGGTTCCTTTGATGTCGCTTAGACAGAAGACGTCAACTCCCGCTGTTTTGCGACACATATCCCTCCTTCCTGCCGTCCTCGGTTCATTCAATGTCAAACGGATCACATTTTTGACCATTTGGCGGGCTTTGATGAAAACGGAATATGACGTTCATAACCTGGACTTAGGTAGATCACAAGTTGTGATTTTTCAGTATTTTTATTAGTCTTAATATTACAATCCCTATTTTTTTCAGAGCCTATTTGCATATATGTATGTATGAATTTTTATATCTGATTTTAGAGCACATGTCAATTTCGTCCTGTATTTATTAACTTCAGGAAAAATCAGACTCCTTGAAAATATTTCCTTGTTTTTTATCAAGTTAAATTGTGGGTCCTCACATTGCATGAGCACGTAGTGCTGATGATACGGCTTGCATAGCAGGGCGACCCGGTATATTCCGGGTCTTCCCAATCACACGGAGTGCAAGGTGTCGTGCTATGGTCAATCACAAATGCCACCATCATTAGGTCATTGACCAAGATGTTACAACGGGGTGTTCAAGAAGGTTATTTTAGGTTTCGATATGAGCTAATTCTTGGAAGACTTACTTTGTAAATTAAACATTAATGAACATTTTCCGAATGCACAAATCAAGCCTATTTCCATTGGTTTCCATAAAAATCTATCATATGACCGGAAAAAAGTAATTTACTTGGGGTGGAATGACCCCTTTCCTTCCATTGAGCCTTTCTTCCTCCCCTGGTACATGAGTACTTATGTACCTTCTTAGAGTACACCGTTTACTTAGCAAGCAGCGCGCTACGTCGTCGGGTTCGGCTTCGCGTCTTTCAATTCCATTCTTTCTTCATTCCCCAGTGCCACTCTGATATCGCACATCTACTTAGGTCCCCTGATCCTGTCTGCTTTGTGACGGAGCATGACTACCCGGCGGTCGTCTTGCGACGATAAAGATATCGTTCACCCTCGGTGCCATAAGCACTCATTTGTTCTCCTTATCTGCTGGGATAGGCACTTCTCTGCCTTGAGGATCGGCCCAGCAGTCTCCTTCTGCGATCTCGAGGAGCCGTACTCTCTTCTCCTCGGCGCGGACCCTTTCTTCCTGGCTGGCCGAGCCTTTTAAATTTGCATCCCTGAATCAATGTCACCTTACGGACGGACAGGGAGAATGTATGGCGGGAGGACTGATCGAGTGGCCGACTATGTACCCTTCGCTGTCTTTTCTTTCGTCCTGGAGGGTAGTACATACTGGGGTTAAGTGAGCGACTTCGATCTCCCACTGAGAAACAATAGTAGTTGCTTCCTGCACGAGTAAGGCTTTCTATCTTGAGGCTGAGCTTAAACGAGTTATGGGTCCGAGGGTAATTCGCCAGTTCCACGGTAATTGATATATCACTTTGATCCTCCCTTACCGATACTCCGCCCTTTTGCGCTCATCGATTCACAGGTGGTCTAGATTTATCTTTGGCTATGTGCCTACGTCATATCGGGCCATCACGGAATTAGAATCCTAACGACCACCATCGTTGAACTGCTAATGAGCAGGGAAGCTCGAAACGGACGGGCAGATAATCGACGATAAAGTTTAGTCCGCCCGGTGTCTTACACGTAAACAGCGCGCGCAGCAGTTTTTAATTCACCGGGAGAGTTTGAAATTCAATTTCAAACTAATTCGCCTTAAACCGTTTTGTATATGCATGGATATTGTCTACCTCGCAATCTTGGCTAAGTTTTTTAATTTAATTCCAAACTAATTTCCTTAAAGGCTTCGACCTTCACGAGTTGGTTGTCCCGGAGTGTTCCAGCTGTGCAGTTACATGCTCGTCTCACACAGTCTCGCCTCGCTTAGTACAGTCATTAGCGTTTTACAAAGGAGAAATAGGACGAGATATGCACTTTTATCGTAACTTAAAGCCGGTCATGTTGAATTATTACCCTGTCTCTCATTCAGCCCTACCATAATAGGACGCAACCAGGATGTAATACCTGCCAGATTGCCGGAGATCCTCATTAAAAAAATGGATAATTGTTACTGAAAGTCCACATATACACTATTGCTCCGTAGCGGAATTTTTAATTCGCAGTGAGAACATGTCCAACTTCACCGTGTATTAATTAAATTATAACGAGCATCGTATTTTTAGCGTGTGCGCGCGCGCGCGCGCCCGTTACCCGGATAGCATTAACTTTTATTCGCCGCACCTCTTCTGCTTCGCAGTTGAGTTTTGGGTATTGCTAGAAAACGTTATATGTATTTTGATTCACCATGCGACAGGGTTCTGATTTGAATTTATCTCCGCTATGTTATTCGGTGTACGCGTCACAAGATAATGGCATTCGTATGCTGTCATAACAGTATCCGTCCGTTCAAAATGTAATTCGTAGCGTTGGGCGAGCGTAGGTATACACTTTACATTATATCATTATTCACGCGGAAGAGTCGCTACGGGCTTTCCTTCAACTAACTCTCTGCCACTAGTAGCATATTATTCCCCGGGAAATTTCAACATTTCGCCGACGGAAATTTGAATTTTTGATATTATACGCTTCTTTTCGTGAGTGAGAGAGCTATACATACTGAAAGCTCGAAGAATATAATTTCAAGGCCAAAAATTATCGAGAAGATAGACCAAAAGGTGGTTTGCTCGGGGAATACATTCAAACCAACATGACTCAAAATCCAGAATTCCATGGAAATAACGGGTGATTCGCGTACGGATGAGAAAAACGAGAGAGTGAGGGAGTCGTCATTGATTCATTAATGCCGAGATGGATCGTCACGAGAAACGGTCTACGGCCTAGGTTGTGATTACCGGAACCAATTTTCTACAACGGACACTCGATCTCGAGTGCCCTTAGCAGGATTTGCTATAGTATATACGGTGCGATGATGGTCGTGGTTGGGACGGCGAGTAAGAGAACCTATATTACTGCGAGCGGAGGGAGGGTTCCGCTGGAGCCGGCGGGGAAGTCGTTGGAAGAATGGTTGATTTCATATGAATGCATTCCATGCAAATGCACGCTAGATAAAGCGAGAGCCTACCGCAGAAAAAGTTTGCCGAGTGAGCGAGCATGCTCGCTTGCAACGTAGAAAGAGGGAGTGAGAGAAAGGGGGAAAAGAGAGTCCAGCACGCCGATGCGGAGATAATTGGGTGCATACATTTGGGCTCTTGGTGTACTACCTATGGATATATATTCTTCAGGAGGGTTTGGACCATTATGCACGCGCTCACGTGGCGTCCCGGCGTTTCTGGCAGCCCTCCGCTGTCCATAGGTACATTGGTATACTCTCTCCGAGCGCCTGTGCACAGACAGACGCGCGCGTATTCGTCGGCCTATTCGGCCGTGAACCTTTCGAGATGAAACCGGCCTTCCTCTATCGCTACTTGAGAATAGGGGAGAAGGTGCTTGTGATTTAAAGAAGAGAACGACATTAAGGAGAGAGACGGTAGCGTCGAGGACCGGCTGAACATGAAATCCGCATCCGCGCTCGGCCCATTGTCTGGCCCTCGATTGCCCATTAACTGTGCATACCAGCATTCGCAGAATGACGAATCGGATGCTGCGGAGCAGCCTCGTGCGCGCGCTTCCTCTGAGAATGAGAGAGCTTTTGCAGGACGGCTAACGGTTTGCAAGTAGAGAGCAGAACCCGCGCTTAATATCGCATCCCGCCGGATATTATGATGTCTGCCGAGAGTGGTTACCTTCCTCCGTGGCAGCCGGCGACATAATTCAAATCACGTTTGGCTATTGCATTTGTAGTGCGCTCGACCATCGCAAGCGCTCCTGGCGATAACGCAGCATTTGGTCGGACGCCAATCGCACGTCATACTTGTCCGATCCCCTCAGGCCGGAGTCGCCTTTGTGTTCAGTATTTTCTTGCTTTTACGTCCACCGTCCATTCTCTTGATTTCGTCTACAGCTCTCTCTCTCTCTCTCTACGAATTAGAGGATTCTCCGCGAAAAGATGCCCGTCGCTCAGTCCTTTTAACCATTGGGACCTTCGTCCAGTGATGCTGGGTCGTGCGTAAATACACTCGGTGCATGCTACACGTACGCAGGCTTAAAGTCTTTCATGCGCGTCTACCTAAGAGTCCTGGACACTGCAATCCACTGATGGCGCTGTGGCGCTTAAAAAGCTTAAACCAAAAGAACGTGCCCGCTTCATATCGATGTGAAGTGACTCGGGCTGCTAAAATTTGCCGGTGAGAGAGACTGAGTGTGTGTGTGTGTGTGTGTTTACGTGGATGCGAGTCGTCGACCTGCTGGAAGTAAAGTTCCATACGCTCGATTCACTTGAGACATTGACTACAGGTCGCTTGTGCAACCGAGTGCAAGGAATCCATTTGGAGCATACGCGTAGACGAAAGGAGAAAGGAACGATGCGCATCTCTTCTTTGCTGTCCGTTCGACTATATTTCTTGATTCCTCTCATCGATACGATCGACCTTCGCGACGAGCACCGGCGGCTTCGGGTCGTTTGAACGGCGCCCGGAATCCATTGGCATGTCAATGAGTGCGCCTCAAAAGCATCCACAGGGGTCAGACAAAGTTAAATCTGAATGTTTACTGCGTGGTTGCTTCTTGCCTGCGTGTCCGAGAAGGTTTGGACAGTGATGCGGACAGTGGTCCGTTCAGTCGAAGAAAAGGAGTTGGGACCATCTTTATTAGAGGCTGTGTCCGCCCTCGATTGAAAGGTTCCACGTCATATAGAGCTCTGTATTGCGGCGCCTGTCGTTCTTTTTTCAATACGCCCGACCTACCACCAACAATAAGAAGAATTACACGGTAGGCAGTATACCTGATGGTCGCTTCTGCGTTAGGAGACTGGCCGTTGGATATCAACCACTTTCACACCTTCTAATAAGGTCATGTAGCGTGGAAGCGTTGCGTCGGATTCCATACGTGCTCTTCTCCGGCAGCGGGAGAAGTGGCGTTAGGTATGGGGGCAGTGGGTGGCGGGTGAAGCGGAGTGGGTGGCAGAGCACGAAGTCGCGGAGAGGAGAGTCGAGTGCAAAGAAAGAGAGTGGAAGCAGTGGAAGGTCTGGCGGAGTGTCTGGCCGCGCAAAGTGTCGGGCACTCGCTCGTCCTGGAACAATTCCGAGGTCTCTGGCATCGGTTGGCTGGCTGGCTGCTCTCGTGCTATCTGCCACCGGAGAGAAATCAGACCTCGCCGGCTTCAGCCCCTATATTCCCCGTGGCGCGCCCGATATTGCTACCATGGGGTGACCGTCGACGTACGATCTCTCGCTCGCGCGCATTTACGGCCTCATCTATCCTACTCTACGAAGGCTCGCTCGCCCTCACCCTCGGCCCCTTTGCGAATGCGGCATTCCAGAGCCAGGGTTATAAAAATGTTATTGTTCGTCACGCACTATATGTGCGAGCGGCCGGCTAGCGCGCGAGACACCGCCGACTCCAGTGCCATTGGGTATCGTAATGTCAGGAGCGACCACCTTTCATCGCGAATGTAATACTATCCCAGGCCATCGGTGCTCACCAGTTTTATACGCAGGAATACACCTCTCTCGACATTGACGGCACTTAGCCTCGCTTCGAGCTGAAATCGATACCATCTCATTGTCGCACGTGCCACTTTCGAATTATCCGCCTGGCATAACAGGCTACCGTGTAATTGGACCTTTATTACCGCCCTTCTAATAAAACAATGTACGACTTAATGTGTAATTAACGCCGACTCTGACGCTTGTATAAGTTTCCGTCGCTATCATACTTCCGTGTAAACACATCCTGGGTGTCTGCGACTGAATATTTGAGTGCACCTTAATGCCTCCCTCGATAGCGGCGAGCCGATGTACGAGTTATTATTGGTTTTGTGGTTTATGTAGGATGGTTGGACGTCACGATCAGCATCCATTAAAGATGCATGGGGACTCGACTTCGAAATCGACAGCACAACACCGACTCTTTACTATTTTATTAGAGGCTCAATATAGCTGTGTGTGCAAAACGTTGCACGGAAGGGTTAACTTTGTTGTGAGCCGAGTAGTCCTGCGGTTGGTGTATTCCGAACGAGTGCTTAACCCTCAGGGCCCAGCGAGGAGAGATCGATAGTATCTTGCTACGGTCTCATGAATTATAACAGAGGGGACGCAAAGCGAGGTGCCGAGTGGTAAACAACCGCTGGCCTTTAGCCGGCGAAATCTTCACAATTGCTAGTACGTCGATATTAAAATTTGTCCACGAGGCAACATCATAGTTTTTGCGTGGCATAGCAACCACCACGAAATGTGAGTTGTTTAAGCATGAAAAGCAGCAAACTGTAATACACGAAATGTCCTGTAAAAATAATGACCCGTTCCTTAAGAAGAGCGTCGTTAAGTCACATGGTGCGAAATCCGAGCAAGCCGCTGATACCTGTTGTGCGAGATCTTTCCGTGGAGAGAGAAAAAAAGGGATAAAAAATCGAAGACGACTTTGTCGCCGAGACGTCTTAACTACTAGGAAGCGAAGTGCTGAGCCTGACTTCGAGCGCACTGCTGCTTAACGGTTCGGAATAGAAAAGACCATTACGGGGAATCACACGCTCGATGACACTCTTCTACTTAGGAAACCATATTAGGCCGACCGAACCAGCGCTTAAATCACTACGTGATTCCCTAGCGAAGGGGCGATTTAGATTTGTGTTACCCTGCTGTACAAGCAGTTCAATTCAAGTAAGTCTTGTTACTACTGAGACAATTATATCCTCGCTGAAATAGCACATTTTTTTAAGACTACCGTCTACAGTAACGATAATCCATGGATGCCAGGAATAAATCCTTCTTTCCAGACATAATGCGAAGAATTTGCATAGGAGACTTTATTTTCGGAAATTAATAAATTATTAATACCAATAATATGATTACCAAATTACAACAAAGAGTTCACGTTCGAGTTGAACATGGGACAGACGTATTATCTGAGCGAGATTGATGCCGAGTGCCATTCCGCCGTAATTGCTGTAATTGTCATAATTTTTCCAATAGGTGATCACGAATATAGAGGTACCGGGATTCTAGCTTTAAATAGGAAGCGTATTTTTGCAATCGTTTGATGAACGAGTGAATTCGTTAGTGAGTGGTGCTCGTCTACTGAAGTGTCTCAACGGTGTCGTGGCGAAACTGGGATGATTAAGTGGGATCGATATCTCTTAATGAAAAACTTGTAACCTGATACCAGCATTCCGGATACCCCTTTTTTCAGGCGTGTTGAATAAGGAGGAATCTTTTGTGTCACGCGCCGTTCATTTATCAACGAGCATAATGCAAAGCACCGATATCGCATGCCGCCATGAATGTCTCGTAATGTTACAAGCGGCGCACTGATCAATCAAATTACTTTCCGCCTGACATACGGTTCATCTTTTCACTAGTCCGTCTCCTACAAACTTCTCTCAACGCTGCTGGTCTCAATAAGCGCACTTGGCGTTTCCAGAACGGACGGTGCGAATTCTCCAGACCTCTTACCAAGAGGAAACATCAGCGACGACAGTAAAAAAGCCTGTTTGAAATGGGTATCATCTTAATTGAATGGAACACTGGTTGCTGGGTCTAGGTATCATCTTAAACATTCAAGCGCCGGGTGAGGTTTATCTAATTAGCTGTTATTCATCCTGTGAGCAGTAGCAAGTAAGCATGAAAGCAATCGTTGCGCTGGGGCAGATAGATGAACGAGCGGAGCGGTGAGCTTTTAATCCGTAGGACGGCGTCGTCACCGAGTAAGATTCGTAATACACGGTAAGAGAAGAGGCGGGGTGCAGGACGGTGGCGGCGGCGGTGGTGGCGGCGGCGGCGGCAGCGTTTCTGTTGGCGAACGAGGGACGATAAACCATGGCGGACTGGTACATATAGAGGAGAGCAGAGCACGCAGGATGCAGATAAAGTTAATGGGATTTTATCGGGGCGCGGTGCAATCTTAGCTTGCTGACCAGGCTGGACGTGGCCGGACACTGCGTTGCTCCGTCTCGGTCCAGCCACCCCTAGGGTGAGAGCCACCCTCAAACCCCCAAGTGGTTTGGGGCGAGCAGACTCTTCCTCCTCCTCTTCTACGGCTTCAAGCCGGACGCAATTAATAAAAGGGCTCTCTCTTCTTCTCTTATATATTTACCCCAAGTTCACCAGGCTTGGATTGGTCAGTGTGTATGTGTATGTGTACGTGATACCCTTTTACGACCTAGCAGACAACGTTACGGGTACAGAGTGGCATTGGCGTGCGCGCAGTATTAGTATGTACTAGGAAATCACTCAGCAGAGTTCGTTTTGGGTACATACTGAGCAATCGGGCTATTTGATACCGACGCATCAGTAAAGTTGCGACTGGCACCACCGACACCAGGAAGGAATCACCTCCGGCTCAGACTGGCAGCTATGTCGGTAGGGGGTCGCGGGGCTGCAGACGGCGGACGCTTGTGGCTGCGGGGTAATTGATAGGAGAGCGGACGGAAACGGGAATTGTTTACTCGGGGAAGGATTGACCCGTGTAGGTACGCGAAGGCTCTCAGCCCTCTCAACCATCGCTCGTTCGTTTCATCGTTCGGATTCGGGTGGAGCAGCCGAGCTGGGAGCTGGGCCATTCGTTCAGGAGCAGGTTGCGTAGAGAGCGGAGCCTGTGCGGCTGTCGCACTCCCGACGGGTCGGAGTGCGTCGCCCTCGCCCACGACAAGTCCGAGGGTCGCGTAATTAATGCTGCTAATATACCCCGGATCTCAAGCCCATTTCGACACGCTCACTCTCTTACATACGCGTCCCTGCTCCACCCGCACACTACACTCGCAATCTCGCTCGATGTTAATTGCATCGAACGCTCGTTTCCTTGATTTTGATTGATCGCCCGCTTCTCTCGTATCTTGACAGCGAGACAACAGTCGAGGGAAATACTATCTGCGCTCTATTATATTAACGGGAGATACATTCCTAGAGATACAATTGTTGCACTCCCATTACGCTGTGCCAGGTATTGTAGCGAGGGGTTGCGAGCGAGTGCTATCGGCTAAAATGAGCTCGGAATATTGCCGATATTGCGTGCTTCATGCTTCAGATTTCATGCAGTTCGCAGTTGATAGCATGAGATACGGTGATGTATATCTGTCAGTATGCTTGGAAGTCTGGTGGTATGACTTGTGGAATTTGTGCGTTAAACTTTATTCCGCATAATAAATTTATGAGTGCGACTGGCGCGCGGCGGGACAGCTCATTTGTTTGTAAAACCGCCGGGAGAGTGCATCAGTTATTTGCGGAACATGTGTGGAACAACCCCATCCCACGTGTCTCATTGAGAAAATATATTTATTGTTAGTAATGCATGATTATCGAGAAACGCCCGGCCGGAAATCGATTATGACTTGCTGACGGATTGTCAGTATGGCTGCATGATCACGTCAGTCGAGGCTTTTCGCCGAAATCACGAAAACGTTAACATACCCTTTCGTACTCACGATCGATCATTCAATTGAGGAAATAACAAATCTAGCATGCTGTGCACACACTGCACTTCCTCTTGCAATTATTATAGAATTAATCTTTTCCAATTGCCAGCGACTGCATATTCCATATATTGAAGTCAAACGAATGGATTTGATGGAGTATCGATATTCTTGAATTATACCGAAGCTCTCCGGTCGAGTGTCGAATACTTCCACAGAAATGTGTCGATTAAACCCTCTACTGCTCGTGAACGTATGTAGTTCTGAGTACCTTTATTTCTATTGTCACTTAAAAAATAGGCCACTCAATTGTAACAGTTGCTTGTGTGGAACCTTCTTCCGATCTCACACATTCTTCCTTCCTACGTTATTAATAATGTTTCCCCATTTATTTATTATATCCGGTGGACAATATGTATGTAGCGCGTCTCTTTTTGAATGGGCGTAATCCAAAAGAATGATAATTATAATCCATGGCTCAAGTGTTAATGAAGCAAGCCAAGTACTCATCGCTCGAGGTGTCATTGACAACGACGAGCTGCATACTGTTTGCCCTTTTGCAAGCTCGCCCGTTCCCTTGCTCAAGTTCTCTGTCCCTTTATTCGACCGTAGCCGAGGTAGGAAACGAGCTAGTGAGGGTGGCAAGCAAAGGTAATGCGAGTTACCCTTACCTGAAACTTGTCCGGAGACATCAAACACTCGCGCGGAAGTTACACTGCGCTCGGCGTGTGTGGCACCCCGCTAGCCCTTTCCGTGCACACATATGTCACTCGGCACATATGTACTATGAATGCGGGCACGCGGTTCAGCATTTACACCCTGTTTCCCGTGCCCCTTCGCTGCTTTGTTTACGTCTCCTGCAGCTATTCTGCCTCGTGCCGAGTATGACTGTGCAAAGAGGAATGACGCACTGGCCTGTCTTTCCTCTGCCGTTGACGAAGACGATTATTCTTAAATCGAAGATAAAACGAATCGACACCAATCCGATCGAACGTTGATTTACTTGAAGCTGTAGTGACGCAACTACGTACGAGCTGGTTTGTTGTCGCGTCGCCGTGTATAACCAATGGCATGTAACTTCGGTGATGAAAACTTCAGCCAGGCCAAACCCGTGAAAACTCGGCTTGCCATCATGAGCTTCCGACGCGTTCACGCTTGCCGGAGGGGAATTATTTTGGCCACGCTAAATCAGGACTCCGTCAGGCTGACGGTGGTTTGGAAGTTCGACGCCGCTGGCGATAATTCGTGGACAGACTAACCCCCGCAGGCTCTCCTCTGCCTCGGACGAATCTGCAATGCTACGGATTAGGCACGTCCCGACTAACACGCCGGAACGAGCCGAGTTTTGGGAAGTTCAGGTCCTAGCCTGTATCATATTTTACAAGTTAAGCGTAAGGGCCTGACGTATTCCGCTTTCCTGTCATATTTAATATATGTTAGCTGTAAAGTTATTCGCCTCTCGCGACTCAAAGGATTTTCATAATTAATCCTGGACCTCTGCTTGCCAACTTACGATTTATCATCTAACGCTTGATACTAGATTTCCAATTCTTTCTCTTTCTAATGTTACAGAAATTTTAACTTTAGCTTTAGCTAACTCCGAGTCGATTTTACCAATAGAAGTAGTTAGAATTCTCATCGATTCCTACACAATTCCTCGGCGGATGAATTAAAACTGCGACTTCGATGTCTTACCTCGAATTATTTACTGCAGTGGAATTTATCGAGCGGTAGTCAATAGAGAATAGTCCGCCGAGAGCGCCGGAGCAAGTTGGCATTGGTCACGCTATCGCTAGACCGGTACATACCGGAGAGAGGTACCGAGAGAGTGAGAGAGAGAGAGAGAGAGAGAGAGAGAGGGCGTGTAAGAAGGCGAGGGTATAATAAAGGAGAGATAGCGGAAGGAGGTTACGACGAAATAAAACGCCGTGGATGAAAAAAGTGGGACCGATGAGTGAGGGCGAACAAGGAAGGTGGCGCGAGTGGGCGCACCTACATTTCCAATCCCTTCTTTCGCCGAGCCTTGCGAAGGGTGTATTATGCCAGCAGATCGAATCGTGCCAGCGTAATGCATGACGCAGCTCGGGGGCGTCCCCCCCGTCATTCTTTCTTTCGCTCTCTTTCCCTTTCTCTCTATTTCTCTCGCTCTCTCAGTTGCGCTGCACCTTGCACCCTGCACCCTACACACGTATTCGATTGGGTGGCTCGCGTCGCAACGCAATAATATCGCAACGATCCATCACACCTTTGCCGTCAATAAAACATCTGGCAGCTCCGCTCTGCCACCCTTGCTCACGTACTTACACTCCCGCCCTCGACCACTTTCTCTCCCTCCGGCTCTCTTTGTCTGTCGCTGTTTCTCGCTTTCTCGCTTTCTCGCCTCAGACTACCGCTCCCTTCGGCCTATCTAGTTCTGCGCGCCTACGACTCCACCGCTGTCTTTCCCTATCGTCGTGACTCGAATTCTCATTCACAGAGTGCAAAAAGCATCCCTGCCAGGATAGTACTTCTTTTTTTCCGCCCTTCATTCTCATCGCAGGTATTAATGATCCTGGAGATGTGTCTCTCGGGTGACATCGTCGTGTATCGTAAATGTACGGAACTTGGGAGAACGCACATCTCTGGGACACGTGCAGACTGTGGGTCAAACCCAGCAGGTAAAACTTTCTTTTTCGTAAAGTGAGACCTCAGCTGCACATTTATAGAGGCTGTACAGGGTGATTCACTTGTCTTTGAATCGCCAATGATGGATATAGGTCGTTGAAAATGCTATAATTATACAGTGTTGAGTAATTTTAATATAAAGGAGTATTTAACGAGTCTTTTCTACGCACTGACATTTATTTATAATATCAAATTGTACCAATAATGGAAATAATTGGAACTCGAGTGTGAAGGGGATGATTAAAAGGCAAGCGACACACCCTGTACAACGATTATCCAAAAAAGTTAAATTTGGTGTGGACGCGCGACCGAGAGTCATTCTATACAAATGGAGAAGACACTGCGTGTTTTCTCCTTGGCAGCGTGTTCTTCGGAGAACTGTCAGCTAGTGTCGACAAGAAGAGAGAATGGTAGGAAGCGAGAGAAAGAGAAAGAGAAGGTGCGGCGACGACGACCGGCCCTCCTAAGGATTGGATTCTTTCATTGAATTGCAAAGCAGCGTTCGGCAAATTTAACGCAGCGAATCGCAACGGGGGTTCTTGCTACGGGAGTACGCGGACGTCGTCGTCGTCGTGATAGGCGTCAGCGTCCTCGCACCAACGTTGCACCGGCGGACTGCTGCCGTCGAGAAAGTTATATCGTTTTCGTTTCGTACGTTCGAGCGTCGACCCCTGCGCTACCGAATAAATCCGAAGGTGGAACTTTCAACTTTAATTGCACAAAATTTACTACTCGAGAGTATTCTACTAAAATCTTAACTAACATCCATTATCTTTACTCTTGATTCATCAACAGTAAGAGAATGAAACGACGGGAGCGTGTTATACAGTACGGAAGTACTAATTGGGAGATACGCTTCGAATGCCAAAGTATCAAGTGCGCTTGCTGTCTAACCTTTCTCTCATCCGAGATCTTACTCCTACTTCCGCAGAGTAAGACACGCAGGCTTCCACTTCTGAAGGGTGGTAGACATAGGCTTACTTGGATCTCGAATGTCTTTCGTTCAGCTACATTCACTAATAAGACGGTTCTCAATTGCGAAAAGATCATTTACAGTAATATGAGATGGTGCCTCGTTAGACAGGTAGCTTCACCAGTTCGGTAAAGGTGTCCTCGCGCGGAAGATGGCAGAGGAAGAGAGGGATGGAAAGAGAAAGAGAAAGAGAGAGAGAGAGAGGTGAGGGGAGATGGCCGAAGGGCTTGGAAAGGGACTCGTGTCTGTTGGAGGGAGCGTCGCCACCGACCTTCAGTAACGATGCAATAACATTACCATTGAGGTTCAAAGCCAAATGAATGGATGTAGTCTACGTGTGCGGGAATCCTGGAAGGCAGAGAGCCGCCACGAGCGTGGAAAATAAAAGGGTGCCCGCAGCGCGCCGCCGCCGCCGCCGCCCGTGGAAAGAGGCTGCGTAATAGCGTGTGTTACCTGTTCTGCCTCTCTCCACCTTTTCGATCCGGCTTTATGTGCTCCATGTTTTCGATGCCACCCCCGCGGATATGTGGCTCTTCTCGTCCTTCCCGTTCTTCCTGTCTACCTCGCTGTCGCTCTTCGATTGTCTTTCGCCTGGACTCCTTCCCTCTTTCGCGTTGCCACTGAGCGTTCGCCATTTCGTTACCGTCGGCCTTCGCTTATGCATGACCCTCTGTGTCGACCCTTCGTCACTCACTCCCTTATTCGCTCACTCTTAATCTCTCTTGCTCTTGCTCCTCTCTTCATCTCTCTCTCTCTCTCTTTCGCGCATACATATGCGCGAATAGGCTCATGCACTTACCCACACGATTCTGTACGGTGGCAGCGTTCCTTTCTATCAATTTCTCTTTTCATCCTCCTCTCTCTGCCCAGGCCCTCTCACTCACACAGCCTAGACACTTTTTCTGTTTCAAAAGGGCTTCCGGCCGAGTGCCACTGAATTGGCGGTAGCGCCGATTGAAATTCTTCCCTTCTACAGGCAGAACAATCTTGTGGCGGGACAAAGTATCGAGGAGACTGTCCACCATCATACCATAGGCTCAACTCGTCTTTACCCTGCCTGGATTAGTTCTGCGCAAACCGGCATCGCTACGGTTTGTCCATGACGTGTTTCAACAGGGCAAAGGTGTCTCTTTCTCTGGTGTCGACGGTCGCCAATTCACTCGGTAATTTGGATGGCGTCGATAGCCGGTAGCCGCAATAGCTCTGTCTCACTTTCTGAACGAAAGGTGTCGTATCTGATAGTGGAGTATTTAGCGTGCGTGTGCTATGAACGTTTCCACTTTGTTGGCGAGCACCCCATGCAATCTCGCCACACGGAACAGATATTGCCTACATATGTGTACCATCGGTGTTAGTATGTGGCGTGTGCGTTCGCCGGCATCGCCGCCACCAAGCAAGTTTTCACGCCTAGGCGTGACGGCCGCAGTGCCTCGCCACTGAAAATGAAATATTTCACAGTAGTCGGGCATATTCTCTGTGGCTGTGGAATACTGTGCACCAAACAGCCGTAATATCATTGCTGCTGGTGAGCGCACGTTATTGTAATTACAAAATGACACTTTGCTGCGGCGACGCCACCTTGTCACGTATTTCCTTGGCATACCTCGTGGCTACTAATGAATCCCATCGTTTTATTTCGTTCCAAAAGGGGCTCGCCGGATGAACAGTAATACACATGATGATGAAAACTCTGATATTAGCTGGTTGCCAACCGAGGTATATATGCTGGAATTAAAAGTGTTTCCGTATAGAATTGAGAAACAGTCAGGTGAAAAAATCCGGTTATTGGAAAGCGCATGGCGGACAGTGCAGGAATGCATGGGTCATGTGACACAGGGAACGATATTCTGTATTCCATGTGTTCATTGTTCATTCGTGAACTGTAGGAAAGTGCTTTCGTTTGTAGGAACCATAAGCGCAACGTTAATAACTGGGCGCGTGTCGAATCGGTTGTGATCCAGCCGACGACGGGGTTCCTGGCTCGAGACGTATTATTAAAGATTATTTGAAATTCGTTGCGTGCCGAGAGAATTTTGTAGAGGGCGGCGGCGGCGGCGAGCCATTCCGACCCGACATGGCGACTAAGAGAGATACCTGTTGTCTGTGATCGGCGGGGAATGCGATGAATCAGTTCCCCGAAAGCAATCGTATACACTCGCACCTGTAATTCACTCCATGTCTGTAATACTGGTCTCGTCGTGTCATAATATCACGGATGGCTGCTTCGAACTTTCCGATTAGTTTCAATGGGTCTCAACGAAACTCTCGTGACAGATTTACATTTCGACCGGGCTGATTATATTAGCGATCGAGTCGCTGCGTGATGACGTATACTCGAGGAATAATAAATTCCGAAGGAAAGATAGACGACTCGCCAAAGTGGTACCTGCGTTCGCCAATAGAGATTCAATTAAGTACGCACTCACCGCTTTGAGGAACAAGGTGGTTCGGGCAGATGCGGCTTCAACATTCGTATGAATGTCTCGCTTTGATGCGCACAAAATCTCATTGAGAGGTTCGTTCTCCCTTCGAAAGAGAGAGGCCTTGTCGAGCGCATAAGCTGTACTTACTTAAGCAGCCAAAGGCTCTCGAAGATTCTCGCGAACAATACTGAAACCTCCTCCAGAATTAATTCCGTTCCTTTTAACGCAAGATTTAATAAACACCCCTCCGCGCAGTATCGTCCTCTCTTTGAATGGCGGGCGCACCCCTCCGCTCTCGTTCTTCCGCACCACGATTTCGAGGGGTCCCTCTTAGCTCCGGAGTCTTTTTTGTGGCAACTTTTATGGCGCATGACAGACTGAGCAGCAGTACTACTGCCGGACAGGGAGGGATGGAAGATTCCTCTTGGAAGATGGACCATGAAAATGTTACGATTCACTTCCCATTGGGCAATTACATCATTAAAATGATCTCTCCGGGGTGCGTGATAGATGACGAGCGATGAGAATGCTCGGAGCAATTTCTCCCGTACGCACGGAATCCGCCGTACGAAATTGGTGATATATTCTTAATGTCACCATACCACAGGGAATGGTATATTGGATTCACTTCAGGATGAACTGTCATACAGCATAAATATAAATATGCATTTTTATCATATTTGGAAAGGCCAAATGAAGCATCGGAAAATTACATTTCCAAGATCATCAAGTAATACGAATGACCAGTATTATCGGACGTAATAAATAAAAACACCAAAATTCTTCATTTGATTGTTTCTTCATATTCATCAAACATTTATAAAAGTAAGCATCCCTTCGCGCGGAGGGAGCGAAATAGATCCGGCTTTTTCGGCAGCACTTTTAAAAGCGGATCGCCGAGCCGAGTCTGTCACGGCTTTTTTCGCGCGGAAATGAAAAACGAGGGAGGAGGTTGAATTGATGGACGGGCGCGTACCCACCTAAAATCGGAGATCCACCTGACGACTCGAACGCGCCGGCTAACGAACTGACGGCCAATAGATTGTAAACGGCATAGGCGCCGGGCGATCACCGCTTAATAATTTCATTACGCTCTTTTTGTGTTACATGCTCTAACACTCTCGCTTGTCCTTTAATTAACTCTCTGAAGTCTGATATGAGAATAAATGTAAGTTTTTACTTTTTTAAAGGGGCAAGTTATCATGGATGCTCGTACTTACAAATAAGATTAGATAATTCTCTTTAAATAACTTCAAATTCTCTATAAAATAATTTTGAGAACTATCAGTGGCACAGTGCACTAGTGAAAGTAGTATGAAATAATGCAGAAACCGCTCAGACGATAATGATTCATTCTAAGTAGTTATAGGTGGCATTTTTTCCGTCAATTAAACGATACCACGCCCTCCGCGATAATTATCTCTGTAGCAGTCAGGGGCTGGCATCACGTACAGGCTATTAAATTTTTCATTATGAGTGCTAAGTCACGATCATTTCAGCAGTTGTAATGATTCGATGCGTGCTCCGCTTTCTCGGCGAACGACGATAAAATCCGATGGCCGTCAAGTTTCGCAGCAAAATTAATGCTGTCATTGGGTTTGATTAAAGTTTTTATGAGGTGTCAAGCCCTGGCATCGTATCTCGCGATTAAAACGTTCCGTTAAAGCCGACACCCGTCCATTGAACCTGATCCGCATGATTTTAGAAGCGAACGGAACATCCTCCGTCTTTTTTTTATGAGACCCACCTGACAAACAAGTCTAATTTTTCATATTTTCCTAAAAATATGATCGTTCGAACACAGGAACGTTCGTTTTTCACAGTTTGAATCCTTCCGGACACATTTATTCTGCCTGTTCTTCTAACCCGTTTAAATTCAAGAAACACGAATAATATAATTTGGACTCAATGAGAATAATTAAAGTACCTGTCATCTAATGGATCTGCTACTGGCATCAAAAGAGTGAAAAAAGTTCTCCAGCTGGAAGATCAATGTTTCATATGAGCGCATAAATAAGCAATAATTGTACTTGGAGCTGTTACAATTATCGTTCGCCGCTCGCCATTACTCTTGCGTTTCACGCAATAACTGGAAAGCCGTCGCCGCGAACTGCGATAGATCAAGGCGACGCACAGTGGCTCCGCATTATAAAATACTAGGCATTTGACAGAAAACATTTCTTTTCTTCTTTACTATTATTATATATATTAATATAATCATATAGAATGAGTATATTATTATTATAAATATAACAAATACTGCAACCGCAACGAATTACCACTGTGAAAACTTCCAGAAA
The DNA here is from genome assembly GCA_964023945.1 of Ectemnius cavifrons. Lineage (NCBI taxonomy): Eukaryota > Metazoa > Arthropoda > Insecta > Hymenoptera > Crabronidae > Ectemnius > Ectemnius cavifrons. Next base: position 6,762,911 of record OZ030375.1, read on the forward strand.
GTCCATTACATATCCTCATGTGCGTAAAATTCCAGCATATTTCCTATGCTTATTAAGTTCATTACATTTATAATAGTTATGCTTCCATAATATATAATGATAGAGAAGTTAAAAAAATATCTCTGTCAAGTGCCTAGTATTTTATGATTTCGACCGACTATGCGACGAGTCGAGTCGGGGTAGTCGTGCGCTACTGGGGAAACCGCGCCGACATCTCCTGAATTCGCAAATTCATGGGGAGAGCTGGATTTTATTGCACGGTGAGACTTTTGCCGAATTCGTACAGGGAAATACATATATCCAATGTGTGAGAGTGAGTGAGAGAGAGAGAGAGAGAGAGAGAGAGAGAGAGAAAGAGTCCCACAGGACTTTGTGGTTGGCGTTCCCGGTGGCCTGCGAGGACTGTGTGCGCAGAGACGGGAGACACAGAGAACACGGGACCGAGACAACCGGTGTCTGGAAACGTTCGCTCTCCAAAGCGAATACTCAGCAACGCCAGATGCTCCGCAGGCGGTGGCTAAGATTTCACTAGCATCAACAGTCAGTCCAGCGTGCGTTGTTGAATTCACTGCCAAGCCGAGAAAGCACAGGTTGCCCTTCCTTCCTCCTTGCCACGCTCGATCTTGTCTCGTCTTTCAGTGTCTCGTCTATAGTCCTGCCAGGATAACTGTCTCGACGCAAATCGAGGCTTTACAGCTTCCTGCTTACCGATCTCCCAGGTTCACTCTCGCCCGCCCACTACCACTGCCTACGTACATCTCTATCTTTCTCTCTCTCTCTCTCTCTCTCTCTCTCTCTCTCTCTCTCTCACACTCTCTTTGGCTCACGCTTGGCTCTTGGCTCTTTGCAGTTTACACCGCAGTAGGGAGAAGTCGGCCGAGCGAACTTTGTCGGGTGGTGGTTCTCTCGGAAGAGAGAGGCACCCAGGCACCAGCACATCAATGCGCGACACGGTAAACAGAGCCGGATGCAGATTCAAATAGGCGCCACTTGTATGAAGTTGGATGAGCGATGTAGCTATGCCGCCCCGCCGCATGTATCCCAACCGAGGGATGCTTCAACTCAAACATCCTCTCTGCGACACGCGCACACACACACGCCTACATGCACTCAATGCGTATAAGCATCATAAGTGTAGTTACTGCGACAGGGAGAGAGGGATGGAGGATGTATGTAGCATCATACCGAGCTTTGCCACGATACGGAGAGCTATGGCCGCGATTACTGGAGATATACGTAAGAAGGCACTCCGCTCTCCTTGCCAGTCTTTGCTTTCTAGCTACGTCGTCCACCACCCCTCCGCGCCCCAGCTAAGGCGAACGACCGAATAAATTCACTGGGTGGCATAACGACGCCGCGCCACCAGACCTCGTAATTCCAGCCGGCGAGTCGAGAGTCCGAGGCAGACTTTCGTAACAATCCAGAACGAGCGGGCGGCGGCCCTCCATTCCTAAGGATGCGCGTAGGGGCTGTATGATCTCCTTAAGGCAGCCTCCAGAGGGCTAAAGCCTTCGCTCTCCTTTGTTTATGATTCCTCACTATCGCTTAATTTAGTAAAGGCCGCGCGCAGTTTCGCGATAAATCATAAATGTCAACATTTAATGCGCTCTTTTTGCAACGGACAAATGTTGAAAGGACCGTTTCCGTTTTGCCTGTTAATTTAAAGTTAAGCGCTTCGCAGAATTCCCTAAAAGCTCCGCGTATACCAGCTCTCCTTTGCTGCTGTTCTGCTTTATATTTACCGCTAACGTTCGTTTGTGCTTAATAAGGAATTCAAGATATAAACCCAGATGAAAGTGCGACGGTCGTTCTTGCTGTTATGAAGCTCGCGCCTTATAATGTTCTACTGGTGAAAAGGCAGGGTAATATCTCGATCTGGCAAGAGACATCTTCAAAAATATCGTGAGCGCCTTCAGTCTGCTTACTCAGCATCTACTGTTCACTTAAGAAGATTTATTTATAATTATCTAGGAGACGAAGGCGAGAGCTGGAGGAGATATAGGGAAGGCGGCATGGTCGCTCTTGGAGCTGTTTTGCTTTGAAAACAACAGGCACAGCCTTTTGGTGGACCATGGTCGATGGTCGATGGTACCTGTTAGCCGGTATTCTCCATGCTCGTTAGGAGTCGGCCTTTGTCAGAGAGATGAATGAAGACGCTAATTACAGAGGGGAATACTTCCTGGCTTGCTCTCACTCCTCCCCCTTTCTTCCCCCGCTTGCTCTCGTCGGCCCGGCCGACTGCCTTTGGATCGGCCAGGCACAGGACTGTTCGAAGATTGCGATGTTGGAGTGAGGTCGGACGATCACCACCGCAAACCGGTGGTGGTCCATATCGTGTGGCCGGATGCTGGTCTGTCTCTTGAGTGGGCTTATACTACAGCCTTGTACTACATCTTTGTTAGCGTTTCCTTGCTTCCTTGCTCGCCGAACTATAAAGTCAAAAAGATCGCCTTCCCCTCACCCAGGCCGCTCCTTACTTTCCGTCGGCCACGTGTTCCCACCTCTTTCTCTTCTTGTTGTTCCAACTTGCCCTGCCGGTGTGCTCGGTATCCGCGAGACAATGAGACGGCGACGAATTTTCTGACTATATAGCAAGTTCTTTGCGACGGGCCACTCCTTTACGTTCTACTTAATGGCCTTATCTTTCTTGTAATTAAACAGTCGCGCACTGTTTTCTTTGTAATCCCAAGGTAACGATGCGATTTTCAAAATGAAATCCTGCTAGCTATTAATGTTTTCGTTTAAATAATTGATAGTTAAAAATTTATTCAATATATTTCAATGCCCTTCATTTTTTCACGTATTGTAATAATTTTTAGATGAGATCACTGTGGGAAGCTCTGCAATTACCAATTAGTGCACTGAAACACGATTCTATTGTGTTGAATAAATTGTAATTACCACTTATTTAGAGGAATCACAGAATATTACATAGCGCAATTTCTTTAGTGCAAGAACAGAGTGAACAAGTGGAGAAGTTGCCGGGAATAAAGAGCGCATTTGCTCAGCTTCCCGGATGAAACTTAAGAGGGATCCTTATTTAGAAGTTCTCGAGCGTCGGCAGCAAGGCGCTTTTCGATCGATCATCCAAGAACAACAAATTCTTACACTCTCCATAATTGTGTATGGCTTCATTGCGTTCTGTTGTTCCGGAGCCAGTGATTCCAGCTAGCTACCCCTTCATCGGTCTGGCTTCACTTTCTTCCTTCGAGCGAGCACCGTCGAACGGAGAGGTATCCGTTATCCGTGCATGATTACTTATAAATACTTCACCGAACTCCGAAACCTCTGCTCGAAACTTTCTTTATTTATATTAAACAGCACTACTGCGGAAGCGGAAGGGCAAAGAATAGCGGTGCAAATAAAACGACGAAACGCCGCTGCTTGTTGTGTTCCATAATTGTTCTCCGTTCCGCCGCCGCCGCCGCCGCCGCCACCGCCGTCTACTTTGCGAAGTTTAGCACCAACTCCTCGCTTTTCTTCTTCTTTTGGAATGATAAACGGCTTCCCACCGCAACGAGTGGCATAGGGGTATACGTTACGGCTGAGAGCGTGAAGAAGGTCACGAGCGTGAAATGAAAGTCTGAGCCACGCGTGTGTTTCGTTGATTGATATTATCGAGCAGTTAGCCGTATATTGGATGAAGTACATAGCATCGGGTGGGTAGTTCGTAATACACTCGGCTGTGATCTACACCAGTGTGAGAGATAATTTAGGTGACAAGTCTAGAAATGGGTGCCCTCCTTCGAATTACCGTGTGTAGGCGAGCACCGGTGTTTCCCTAACCGAGAAATCAAGGTAGAGAGACGTATGCACAGGAGGAATGGACCGAGGGGCAAAAGACCAGTCGACGAGGAGACGTTGCTAGTCTCCCTTTGGCCTTCACAGCGGGACACGCGCCGGATTTATATAGCGCCGTTCCTCATATTTTTTCTCTCGCTTACTAAATCCACTACTACGTTGAAGAGACTAGTAGTAGTATAAAATATCCATGGCGAAGACGCACTGGGAAAATGAAATCCTGGCGACTTTTAATACAAGCCTACAATGCTATTGTAGCTTTTGAAAACGGGCTCCGCTTGGGCTCGTCGTCCCGACAGTGCTTCGCTTGGTTCGAATATTTCAATTGCTCGATCAGATGTTAACTTTGATCACCAAGAGAGTCGAGGAAATCCGAAGAATATAATATTTCATTGAGCCTTTTTTACTTTCTACTTGCAGGGATTAAATTCTATTCGAAGTCTCTTAAAGTTTTATCATTTTTAAAAATCGTTAGGTAATCTCGTATTTTTTGAGGGGGCGATTGAATAATTTTAGGGTCTTTATTGTCGAGCTTCTAATAAATATTGTAACGAACTTATGAAATAGATATTACCCTTTTTGATTGACTCTTAGCGCGAAAAGCGAGGTACGAGTTTTGACGGTGATATCACCGGGTGAGATTTAGCCTGCAGGAAAAGGCGAGATACAACCACTACGATCTAGCGGAGGACACACACCGTCAGAGAGAAGACGTTAGAAACACATCTCACTTGTATTACACATTCCCTCTGCGTGGAGCAGATTTTAAAAAAGCTCCTCTGATATGAAGCGGCACGGGGGAATCTTTATTTATGAAGTCAAGTGCAGCCGATGCTTTACCAAATCCGTCGTTGGTTCCGTGTCCTCTGGCGAATGTGTCACGTATATACGGGAAAATATGGTGATGGATCTAACTTGAATCCCGCAAGAAAAATCGGAACTCTATCGTTAGGGAGGTCTATATTGATTCTTACTCTTGCTTATTTATGAGTCGTTACTGTAAAATAGCACGTATAGAATTCTAGCCTTGGAATTTAATATGCTTACTATCACAAATGTTACAATATTTCTTCGGCTGGATATCAAAATCTTTTTTTCCCCCAATCACAAGGAACTTGATCAGAAACTCTTATATTCAACTTTTCCCTAGTCGAAGAGGACTCAGATAAATTCTTTCAGCGCTTAATTGCACCTTTCGACAATAAGTTTCTTAAATCATTCGCACTACAAAGTAGTACTGCCTGGCATTGTACTTTAAGGTGCATGTTGCGGGAATGCTTATGAGTCGGTAGCTCGAAGGAACGTGCGCCGCATTCGAATCGAAATGATTGAGTTTGATCAAATATTTGAGGGGGTTTGTGTGCTGGTAAGTAAATCGGTTGGCCATCGTCGGCAAGATTTATTGCGAAGAATTCTTTTGGTCGGCGTCGGCGGGGGCGTCGGCAGGGCCGGTGGGTTGCCGTAGGTTACCGTGCCACAGGACGGCAGTGCGGCGCACCGGGAGAAAACAACTTCGGTAGAGAGAGCAAAAGTTGCGGACGGGAACGTGATTTCCTAGTTCCAATGGGAGCCGACTGGTTCGCGAAGCAGCATCCCAGGCGCCCCGGAGAATCTCGGATAAATATAAGGAAGCGAACTCTCGTCGGTAGATATGCGCCATCGTACACCGAATACATATATCGGCACATGCCCTTAGTGTGACCAAAACCAATATCCATTCGCTCTCTATGATTCATCATGTTATCGGACTTTTCAGTCTCCTCATATGAGCCGCCATAACTGACTGCCGACTGGAATGTTATTAAAAATACTTGGGCAGCCTTTTTCGATGGCAATTCACCCTGTTATTTCAATGTTACGAGCTTAACACTTCGGGATCATCAACGCCCTAAAAATCCCGGGATGTATCGAATACTTCGGAAAAGAATTCATTTAATGGAATAATTGATTTGAAATAGTGGTTGGACGAAATAGGGTTTGGAGACTATGAAGGTTTTCTCTTATTAAACCCTGAGGGTATGCGTGTTTGATTGGCGTTCGATGTCGTTATTTTTGCCGGATCGGCTCGCAACCGAAGGGTAGGGAAAATGGGCGCGATGGCTTGAGGAATTGAAGGGGGTGAGAGCTCCTGTCACTGGCACGTGCTAGACGCACGAACGGGATTGGTCATATGACCCTCGTCCAGTGAATCTCTATTTCATTCATCCTATGGCCTCCTTTCGTCATCTCGTCCCTTGCGTTTCTCCTGGTTTCCCATGCGTAGACATAACTAATAACAAGCCCGAAGAATCAACAACCTAGACACGAATAGTTGCAGATTGCACTCCGCAGGACCATCGCCGGTAGCCCAGTTCTCTCCACTGATCGTCTATTTGCGAAATAAACACTTTTCCCGAATCAGCCTAGCATAATAACGCGCCCCTTCTTGGCCACAGAGTGCACTAGGAAATCCTTAGGGTAGAACGAAAATATTTTGCCAAAGACATGGTAATGCACGTCCTTCCCACGGCTGTAGTAACTATGCTCTTCAATTTATAGGTTTCCGAGTTTCGCTCGTGCCGAGGTTCATACTTGCCGTAGACAGGAAAGTGTATCCATCAACGGTGAAGAATGCGTTCAATAATCCAAAATTCGGCAAGCATGCTAGACAATTCACCCTCCGATCTTCCCCTGTCAGATGCTCGACAAGTTCGTCTGTCAGTACTACCTTCCATCCTTACGATTCGTCACATTTCGATATGCATCGTCAGCTAAAATAATCGGTCGATGTCGTGTGATAGATAACATAGAAAAAAAAGTAATCCCACCATGTAGGTGGTAGCTGCGACCGTGCTAGACAATTCTCTGTGGCATTACGCCATTGTAAATCGTGGGAGAGCACTGGCGGTATCGGACAGCCACGAAAGATAAGTATCAGTGAATCATTTCGGGCGCCAAGTCGGCTTCAACGTTTTTTCGACATTAAGCCGTACAAATGCGAGCGGCGCCTTCAGATGGCATCTGTGGGAATGAGATCATTATGGAGATTCGCAACTATCCTGCCTTCTGCTTTCTACACCCGAGCTACTATCTTCGCTACACGACGAAAATCAACTCTACTTTCTACCATTAACATGCATAAATTCTATACTCGAGCGATGAAAAACGTACGCTCGCCTCGGGTAAACGACGAAGTCTGTGGAGTCTACTCAAAGTGTTCTTCTTACCCGGACGAACAACAACGATATCCCACTGAATCTTGTCCGAGGCTCAGTCGGAAGTCTCAGCGGCGGGGGTGGTTTTTGCTCTTCCAGTCGTTAAAGCGAGCCTTCGTGAAAAAAGGAAAGAAGAACGTTCGCTCAAGAGAGCGCCAGCCGGAAGAGCCGGCCTCCTACCACTCCCGCTGGGGTGCGGGCATCGTCCTGCCTCTATTTATTCGCAATTATACTCCGGCTGGACTTTATCTCGCGTGACCGCCGCGCCGCGTTTGTTTAGCCTCTCACGGCCACGAGTGCCTTGATTGACGTGCATTTTCGCGGAGCGAGCGCGCATATTTGTGTTCACGCGCATCCTCCCGCCCCTCCTAACGGGGCACGTGTACAAGTGGCCAGGATACACGCCGGACTTTCTCGAGGTGCGTGGAAAAAAAAGGAATTGTGTCTGGCGACGCTGAAGAGCTGCCCGACTGCAGGGCAACACGGATGAATCTGTCTCTGCTCACGGAGTCGTTCTCTCTCTTTCGAGATTACGGAAATCCTGGAGAACCGAGCGCTCTCTACTGTCCTCTCAAAAGGATACTGCAGGCAGCATTGAATCCTCCACGTTCTCCGTTGTGTTTGCCTATGCCTCCATTTACAACGGCTCCTGTCAACGTGCACGTCTGAGCGAGGATGCTTCAAAACCTTTAGATACGTACTCACCACACGCACACCTCGCCTTTCACGCTCTTTCTTCCTTCCCTCAGAACCTTCATACACTTTTGCCGACTTTTGTTTGCTATGCGCATTGAATATCTTGCCACGCGGCAAAGAATGCATTTTGAGAGATTTATCTTTGCGTTCAAAGTCCGCGGATATTGCTCACAGAATGTTTTTGATCAAGTGAATGCAAGCAGTGCTTGATAGTGGATTAAAAATGTGAATCACCGAACAAAAATTCTGTTAAGAGAACATCGAGTTGTAATGGGTTAAGATGAAAGCTACGCGATCATAGAATTATAAAGTGGTATACCACTTTTTACACTTTGAGTATAATTTTCATTTGAAAATGTGTTACTGATAAAGAAGAAAATTGTATCTTAATGTGTAAGAGAGCTACTGGAATAGTAGTTAAAGAACGGATGGAACGCATGTATCTTTCTGTTCTTTGTGTCGAAAGCTTTTATTGTTATGCTTTTCGGAAAGTTTTCTTATCTCGTTGCTTAGCCACTACGCACCGTCGGGGATACCGTTAGTATCCTAAAATCTCGGGTCGGATCGAGTTGCTTATTTTTTCTTGGAGCAAGGCTAACCCGGGTAACTTGATAGCTTCGGGGTGGTTTCGAAGTTCTGTTTTCCACGTGGACCTGCAGGCTTATATACAGTACAATTGATTTCTTTCTTACCAGGTGCCCCCGTTCGTCGTCAGGTAACATAAAGCGAAAGTGATACCTCCAATCAAGCGTGTACTAAACGAAATAACCTTCTCCTTTTCCAAGTCGGTTAAAAAGAGCACTTGGCGAGATGAGGTTGAGTACTCGCTAGTCGTGAAAGCATATCAAACGACCCAGCCACTTTGCGTCCATTCGGAAGTGGAAATTTCAAAATTGCACCAGGGAAATCGTTGCGCGGAGCAGCGAAATCGCGAGCTGGCGCTGCGAACGATTGCTTATTATAGAAATGAACCGTGTCAGGGACGATAAAAAGAAGAATTAAGCGAAAAGATGGGGTAGCGCGCGGAGCACGATCGAGGGAATGAAATTCGAGGGGGTAGATAGATCAAAGGACACCCTTCGTCGTGCAATGGGGACCGGAGAGATTCCGCGAAGAATCTCTTTCGCACATTTCCAACCGACTCAATTCGCGCTCTGCTGGATCCTATATTATCGTCGTCTGTCTCCGGGATACCCTTACCCGGAATCGAAGGGGGAGCCGAGGTCGGCGTCCTTCGAATTTATTAGCTTTAATTCCTTTCATGTTTTGGTCAACGGTAAACCTCCGATCTACACGCGCCACATGCTGTGAAGATACTCCTGATGAGAGTATATCTATGCGCCGCGTCTCCAAGGAGCGGGAGCTCGCTTTATCGACGATAGCTTTTCGAGAATTATGTAGCTGTCTCTGCACGTGCCTTATTAATGAGTGTTGTATTCAAATGCGTGCTTTCTCAAAAATCTTGGCTCGTGTCGACGCATTTAAGGCTATTAAGTATTGTCTTACCGTGATTCATGATGCTTTCACAAGCCCGTTAACTTATGAATTTCACGTAACAGCCTTAACGGGATAACATACCTACAACAGACAAATGATAGTATCCTTAAGAAGGTTGGAAAGACATATGGAAGTCAACGCAAAGATGCATCAACCAGATTTTCTGTATCACGCGATCAACAAGATGGATGTAATCATCCGATTAAATATAACGGAGTGCAAATGCGTTGACTAATAATATATAAATCGGTTAATAAATTATACAAAATGTATAAACCAAATAAATTGTACACAAGTAATGCCATTCTTTAGATAGCTTAACGCATTCTTTAATGAATTATATGAATATCCACAACTTAGTTTTTGTGCTAAACCTGCTTTTGAACGATATGGTAAACAAGATGAGGCAATTTGTCAGAGAATAAAATTGCATACACTCCATTGAGTCCCCAATGAGAAAGAAGGTAGCATAGGCGACAATGCTGGATGAGGAGTTGCCAGGTGCGGAGTTTATTTCGTCTGGAGGTACGGAATTAGTTTTGTCCGAGAGCGGGGAATACGCACAGGTGTGCGTGCCAGCTTCCCGGTTCTCCCCGCTCTTCTTGAAGGAGAGGGCAACGCACGCCACTGAAAAGTAATCTGCCATGGAAATTGGCAACGAACTCGCCCTATGTCTACTTTGCACGGCTCTCCTTTGCATTCACCCTGTGCCGCGAGAGAGAACATACTGTGCCGTGTAGTAGGTACACGTACGATGACGCTGGAGAGGCTGCAAGCCGATTGTCACGCGTTTCACCAAATGGAGGGATACGTCCTCCCCAATGCAAACCGCCTCGCCTCGCCTCGCCTAGCCACTGCCGTTGCTGCTCCGATACGGAAATCAAGCGGGAATGGGCATGATGCTACCAATGTAACCAGGCAACCTCGTTTCCAGAACGACAGCAGGAGGAACGTGCGTACGTGCGAGCTGGCAGCTACAGTCACAATGAACGCGCCACTGTCGTCCAACTACCGGAAACTATTAATAGCTATTGGTTACTATTAGCATTTTACTTTTTTTTCTCTCTAATATTTCTCTGACGAACGAGTAACTGAACTGCATAAAGAAGAAGGATTCCCTATGTGCACCGTGTACACATACTTTCAATTTCATTACGCGAAGTAGTTTCGGGAAACCGGTTGAAGTTGAAAGATGGCTTCAACAAGAGCTTGGCAAATATTTTACGTCGACGAGGATTACGAAATCTGCTTTGGTCAAGGAGGTTCGCGTGATACCTCTTTATCTAGAGTGACAGCCGTTCGACAGGAGCTCGAATCATAGGGATTACTTTCAGGGACATGCGGTGAACGCCCAAATTCGAGATATATAATCAATGTTGTCGATATTCGTCGAGAAGTATACGAGTTTCAGATAATACTGTTTACAATTAACTTATAATACGCTAAAGAAGTGCGCACCTAGGTGAGAAGCTTTCATCATTTCGTAGGCAAGAAATCGAGCGGAACTATAGATCCCTTTGGGATTCAGCGTGAAAGAGGATTACGAGTTTCACGCGTTTGTTCCATCAGGGGAATTCCTCTCCCCCTGCTTTTTCTGATCTACCTTCAAGGCAATAACCCTTGCAACCCTTCCTCTGATATTCTACGCTTCAACTGCTAGCTCTCCCCTCTCGGTGGATTAAAATCTCAAGAATTGCGAGTCACTAGCAAAAATTACAGTACATTGATGCTTCTTGGTCAGAGTTTCGTGGATTATATACCAGCGTTTCGTGAACTCTGTGTGTGTCAAGAGCCCGATGAAAATCCTTGCTACGAGACTTCCTCTCGGAATACAAAGAACAGTGTGGGGACTTGAGAATGGACCAGTTGAAGAACTGATTTATTGCTTAGGCTCCGCCAAGACACGTTCGTAGTGAACGAACTCTGTTTGACATGTCAGGATGGATTATGCGAACAATACAGATCGAATGAATGGAGTATAGGGTACAGTAACCGATGTGACCCGTGAGCTATTTCTACACGAGTTCTTTTCTTGTGCTAGACAAATATGTACTCTGTGCTACTGATTCTATTCCATTTGTAATCGTGCTTTCCTCCGACTAATAATTAACGCATTGTTGATAGATAAGAAATAATTAAAAAGTATTTAGTGAGGATATAGAGAAATTCGAAAGGTAGAGAGTGAACTTATCACGAGAAGCGGGAAACGGTAAATGTGCAAGCAACGTTGAAATAGAGGATGAAGGAAAGGAGAAGTAAAGCGGATTTGAATCACTTAGCCACTAGCTTATTTATCCCACTGCCCCCTTCTCATTTCTTCCGTCTATCTTCTGGTAATGTATACGGAATCTCAACCGGGGTCGCCATTTCATTGCGGTTTGATGTTCCGCCACTCATAAGACCCCACAGTGCTCTTGTAATTCATCTTCTACTCATATTTGATAGCATAGCGACGGCCTTTCGAGTATTTTCGGTAACTCCGTTTCAACGACGGCTAATCCAGTATTTTAGTAATGAGTCTGACTTTCCATGCGTTAAACCCAAGTCGAGTGCAATCGCCATGTGGTATGGCGGAATACTGGCGAATATCGCGGTAAGATAAGAACCGTCGAGTCTACGATGGATTTCACCGTAGACAGATATATTATCGTTTCGAGAAGATTTAGCCTTGGATTTAATCCGCTATCAAGGATTCTCGTACCCGGCTTTTCCAAGCTTTCACTGCCAAGCTTTGAAGGCTTTGCGTCATAAAAGAGACCGCGAGTTCTTTGCTTCTCGCAACATTTGCTCGACTACGGATTCACAGAAAATCTATATTCCACAGTTAGTAATTTTATATGCTTCCATGTTTGCTTTGCTGTAATATAAAACCAAGGCCAATTGCAAAGCAAGCAAGCTAAGGCAGGGCAGAAAAGCTCGTGGAGAAAACAGAAACCCCTCTTCGTTGAGAAGCGCGCTGATTTAATACAATCTCTGTCCCGGGGGAAGTGGCAGGACCTCTGCGACAATAAGTGTTCGCCGCATCTGACTGCTCTCGAGCGATTCCAGCTCGTTCATTACGACCGGTTTATTTATCTTTCCATCTGTCCCTCCCAGTGATCCTTTAATAATGATTGGGCATCTCGCCACCCTTTTCGCACCCTCGACTAAAAGTGCCAAAGCCTTGAGCTCGACCCGGGAAACCACCGGGAGCATTTGTTCAAGATGCAGCGCATAACCAGCGCTAGTGAACGCAATGAAAACGGTCCGGACAAGAATTTTGGGCGGTGGTTCGGGTTTGTCGGGTCGAGTCGAAGGCTATTTACCGCTGACTCCGTGAATAGGTAGATGGCAGCTAGCACTAGTGGTCTAGAAGGGATGAAGAAGTGAAGGGTGCGTGGTGGGCACGAGGGAAGAAACTGGCGGTAAAGTTGGCACTGAAATCCAATTAATTCGAGGTCTGCCGAATTAATTAGACAATGCTATCGCCATCTTGATTTGGAAATCTCATTTAGCCGCTCTTTATTTATGATAACGCTTCGCACTCATCGTACGTCCTATCGGTACAAGGGTTCGGTAAAGGATTGAGAATGACGGGCGAGAGAGAGAGAGAGAGAGAGAGAGAGAGGGAAGCTGTCATATTCAGCTTAGGCAACGCATCGAGTCCAACCGTTTTCCATAGGATACGATCCTACCTAGTCACGATAATACCACAGATGTTACTGTGCATCCAGGATTACACTGGACCTTTCAGAGGATCAAGCTTTGAAGTGAGGACTTTCGAATAGCCAACGTTCCTGACGTATAGAATGGACTTTGCAGTACAAAAGATTACGCATTACCCATTTGATATCAAGGGCATATACCTGTGATGATCGTTCGGGGGTAGAATTACGAGTATGTACTTCATTATCGGAGTTTAAGTACTTTAATCACTCAAGTCTCTTAACTGTTAAAGGCTATCTGCACTATCAATCGAGAGAGGAGAACACTCCCCATCATTAAGGTGATTTGGTGTCTACAAATAACTTTGATTGCAGGCACTCTATCTTATTATTATTAACCTACGTACGTCATTTTAGGAGATTAGATTCGAGAAATGATCTAAGATTAGATTCTATTAGGACGAGGGTTTCATGATCAGATTGAACCACAAGAAATACACATGCATCCTAGTCTACTTGGATAGTAATCTGACAAAGATGTTCCCCGAGCAATAAATCCGTAGAAAGTTACAAGTTTATCCATTCGAATAGAGAAAGATGAACTAGCGCTCCCACGCCATTGTATCGCAGTATCTGTAGCTCTTAAATACATTTCCTCATCTTCCGGGAGTCAATCACGATAATCAAGTCTGACTTAATCTGTCATCTGACGGGAGCGCTTTGCAAGGCGGTGCTATTGCTTCTGCGCTGCAAGTTTCGTAAGAAGCCCCAACCTATCTGTCGCAGAGACTGTCCGACAATTTTAATTTCCCCGGGATTAATCATAAAGTCCCTGCAATCTCCGGTAGCAATGCCAGTGGAGCCGCCGCCTTGCCAGAAGATGCAAAGGGAAAGGAGAAGACGCTGTGAAGGTCGCGTTCGCAATGGGGTGGTGGGTGATGGTTGTGGCCATGGTGACAGAAGAACGCTAAGAAAGAGGAGAAGCGCGCGCCACTGGCAATGCCGTGATGCTGGAAAGGAATAGGGGATGCTGTCGAAAGAAACGGTGGCGAGGGGAAAGAAAGAGGCAGCGGCGACGGCGGCGGCGGCGGCAGCGGCAGCAGCTTCGGTGGTAGTAGTAGTAGAGTAGAGAGATGGTCGCCGAGGAAGCGAGAGATGCTTCCGGGAGAGCCAAGAAGTACTTTCAACCACTTGCGTTCAATTACTAGTGCCGAGGTTATGGCGGGCTTCTCGTGTCGAGGCCGCAAGAATGGTCTACTCGGCGGTCCCGCTCATCTTTCTTCGTTCCGCTTGCTCTCGCGCTCCTATTTCAACTGGGAAATCTCCTTCTCTTCTTCGCTCTCTAGCTTTCCTCTTGTCGTCTAACGTCCCTCTCTCTCTCTCTTCCTGCAATGTCCTGCCTCGTCCATTTTGTCCACGTTCTATCGGGCCATCGCGTTCGAGTGATATTGTGGTGAGCGCTCGCTAAGTTTACTCGAGACTGAATGCCATTCGAAGCACATCTAATTGACCAGCTCTTAATGAAAATGATCTCTTGGACTACTTTACCGACAACCCCTGTGGCTCCTCTTGCCTTAACTCAGCGATTGTCTGTAACGTTGACCGCTCATGCCCTCAATACTACTCCACTGGAATGCAGCTATTATGCTCTCTCTCTCCATTCCACTTTATTTTGTTATTGTCAGTGTTTTGCTATGGAACGCAGCCCAAATCATCTCGGCAGATGGGTAGAATGGCAGGAAAAGGAGGAGAACTGTTTACTCGCACTATCAGCTTTGCAAACGAATTGCGTACGATTATTAAAAATTAGACGAAGCGAGAATAGGAGATAAGTAAGAATATATAGTAATTTTCAATTATACAGCAACAGCAAAAGTAACAGCTGAAAGCATGATTTTGCCTGGCAGGCTTTCTGGAATTTTCGAATAGGGATTCGCTCGGACTACTTGCAACCCAACACCTTCTTCTGAAAGTCCACACCTCCGCACGAAGAAATAGGTACGAAAACCGAAGGAGTCGAGGGAAATATATGTGCGCTTGAAATTTGAGCACGTCATTTCCAGGATGACCCGTGGCACGCCTCCTTGGGATCGCAAGGAGAAACCGTATGCCCGAGCGACCAAGTAGAAAACCCTCGGACAATTACAATAATTACGTTCCTAACGTAATAAGTAGCTACAGTCGGCTCGAATTTCCGAAATAGCACGCGCGCACCTCTAAGATATCTCCAAAGTGACAACCATAATTTCGGCTGCTCTTTTGTGCAGATCGAATTATAGATGAACAATATAGATAGCATTAAAACAGGGGATTCCTTGTCAGAATTGATATAGAAGAATAATATAGTGAAATGATCAATTTCATTTTATTCTCCATTACTGGTTTTAAACTAGAAAGAAGAAACATAACAGTCAAACATTCTCCATGATTTGTTAACGGCCCATAGCACGAATCATAACCTGGAGATCCACTGGTTTAAATGAATGATACGAGAACCTTATATATATATACTCATCGCATTTATACTACGACCACTTTGCATCGAACGGAAGCGCGACCATCCATTAATCAGCTTTAACTTATACTGTTATTGTCACCGAGTGCTTTATGGCCGCACGCTCGTTTTTCCTCGCTCGATTCAGTATCAAAGTGGAAATGAAATGGATGGTGAATTTCATCGCGTACAGTTGTCAGTTGATCGGGGCGAAACACTCTTTAATTAGAGCTTGTATATTAAGGCTTTTAAGAATTAATTGCGTAAAAGCTAAATCAGCAAGATTTCGAGAGTGAAAGTGAGAGTGAGTGATGCGCGATCGGGAAAAGGATATAAGCAGGAGAACGAAAGCGAGAATATATCGGGTAGCAATCACCGGGGCGTAAACTTGTTCCTCCCCTTTGGGGCGACCTGTCCAAGCTGTCATTCATTCAAATTAATCTTCTGAATGTCTGGCTGGACGGCGACAGTCCGTGCGTCATAAAGCTTGTTATTTTGCAACAACGGCCGAACAATGAAGGGATGCGCCAGCGCCGTTGGTATACACCTGCCTGACAATGAGCCGAGTTCCCCTTACACCTGTCTCTCTGCTTTGACAGTCCCATTGTAGCCGGCTTTACTTAAAACGTGTCAGTGGGACATTATGACTAAATCGGGTGGATACGAGAACGCGAAATTGACCGGCAACCTGGACTGCCAGTTGCCAGCAGGACTCTTTTAATTACTGACGATTTTCCTTCCTAGTTGTGGAGGGAGAGCGACACAGATAGACATAACCGCGCGTGATTCGAGCGACCACTTAAAAAGATCCAATTACTCCGATCGCGCTCCGGCATTATGCAATTTGAGTAACGCGATTACTTAGCCGGAATAAATGGACAATGCGACACCCCTCGCACTCGGAGCAACGTGTTTGCACTCCTCTTTTATTGTACGCGGCGAAAATGAATCGGCGTTATTCCAATCGCTCTCTGAAACCGTTGTCATGCCGAGTACCCTTGGCGTCGGCGTCGGTGTAGGCGTCGGCGTCGTTTCTCTCGGATGGGACTCGAGGTGTTATAAATCAAGCATACTGACTTGGCTGCTTTAACCCTCCTTCCGACACCGAATGCATTCCATGATCACGAGCAGATTCAAGTGTAGCTTGAGGGAAGTTGATAATCCAAAGGGAAATAAAGCTTGCGAAATTGAAGAGAGCAACAGTCATAAAATGCTTCGAATTCCCAAAGTGCAAACAAAGGATTTGGGACAAAACACGAAGAACGCTTTGTCTTCGTTCCTCGGCACATATTCGGACAACTGCCTCTCGGGGGATGCCAACAAGAGTAATTCTCTCGAAGTAGTGCAACAAAGAGTAGGAGAAAGTATAAGAGAAAAAGGCTTCTTTTTGCTAAAGATGAAATAACTATAAAAATCGCTGTGACCCAGTTACACTATTGACGGCGGGAACCGACGACGCTTTGTAGGCAAGGTTAACCTGCAAAGCTTTTAAGCCAGTTTCCCCCCGAGGAACTTCTATCCGGAAGGCTTTTCTCTTTCGGCAGTAACGACTCTACCAAGAATCCTCGTATTATTGGATTGATGATAGATGAAAATAAAAGTATTCCCGATTTACAGAGCAAGCAAAACAGAGAGAGAGAAAAAAAATGGAATTGCTCTCGGCATACTCTCGCATCGCTACGGAGGCTTATTCTTGATATCCGCTGCGAACCAATCCACTTTTCCTCTTGAAACTACCGACATGATTGTATGTGTGAAAGCAATATCGCCGCAGAAGTGATTTACAAAAAGTCATCGGGAAATGTAACTCTCTTGACTCTTTTTCGCGCGCGCATAGTGAACAGCTCTCACCTAGTTTTTGAGCATCGTATGACAATATAAACTTCTATAGTTGGTTCATTTCTACGAGATCGTGAACATTCTCAATACTTTTAAATTCCATTGATTTCTAGCAGTCAGTGAGTACTACCGCTTCTTATTCAAACTTTAAAATCTCTATAGGGTATAAGTAAACCTCGCAATGTGAACAACTTTAAAGCGGAACCGGTCTTTCGAGACGGCTGGCGTAGAATGCGCCGCGCTGACCGGAAATCCAAGCGGGAATTTTAATTCTGACAAACTTCGAACAGGTTGGCCGGAAATCCTCACTGAATTAGTTGGTAATGAGTATCCAGTAAGTTTCTTTCATTAAACATCCCCGAAATTACTACACCATCGTGGCCAATTGCACGAAGAGGATTAATTGTAATGATTGCCTGAGCCGTTTCAAGATGGTCGTTAATTGAAAAGATCCACTCTCAAATCTGATTACACACTGTTTAGTATTTTCGATGGATTTCTGGGTTCATTTAATAATAATGGGGCCAGATTATTTCACTCTGAATCGAAAAACGAGCAAATGTAAAGAATATTAATTTACAAATATAAATTTCTTTATTATTTACAAAAATCATAATAAATCTAACCTAACCCAAGTCTAAGCAACACCATTGAAGTGTGGCTCAACAGCGGAAGAGAAAGTGACTACTCTGTACACATACATTATATCGAGGGGTAGTTTCGAGTACGGGAGTAATATGTCACCGAAAAAAAGGGGGTTGAAGAAACTTGGACCCTCCCTCGCCACTGTTCAGATGAAGTGCACTTACTCCCGGTATTGGCGCGAGCATAAGTTTAATTGACACCATTGCACCCTCGCTAACAAGTCACACATGCTTTCACGGGCATGAGTAAGAGCGACCTGCTACATGCATAACGTGTGTCGCACACATACGTAGGATAAACGACAGTAGCAGTGACTGCTAATGCTCTTTGTTCGAAAAGCGGCTGCGTAAGGCATTACTGAACAAAGAGTGGTGGTCGCCAGCTTATGTATGTTCCGGCGGCTGTTGGTGGCGGTGAAAATAGTATCTTCTAAGAAGAGGCTTGCTTTGTGAGCGGGAGAATTTCAAGTGCTCCCGTCAGAAGAGCGAGAGCAGATGTTAGGGACACACAAGTAGCATTGAATCATAGATTCCTAGATTACAGGGTGACCGGAGTGAAGGGGCCGAACGCGGCCGAGGAGGATCAGTGAGAGAATGGCAGCGAAACGAGGAGGAATTGGACGAAGGGGTGTACTGACGAGCGATAGAGCAGTATCAGAATCGAGAAGAGGACAGTCAAGATATGAGGAGAAAGGGAAGTAGAGAGAAGTGGATGTGTGTTAGAAGACCAAGGCAGACAGAGAGAGAAATCAAGTTGAAATCAAGTCGACTCTCGCGTTCAACTCAATTGATCTTCAGAGACTCGGTGTTAACAAACTTTTTCCTCACGAAAACAACATTTTTTCGTGCTATAATGAGGTTCCACGCACTCACATGCATACAGGACGAGCCGAGGGAATTTTTATTTTATTAATTATCGGAATGCCGGGATAGAACTTGGTGTGGGCTTCATGCGCGGTCGAGGAATTTTCATTAGCAGGCTTTTCAATAGCGGGATATAGCACTTTGGTGATTGCGAACGGCCTGCAATGCCGGACTAACGGAAACTATACTTCTGTCGCGAATAGACCGATTTGCCTGTTTCGTTCCTCTACAATTTACAAATCCGCTGAACTATTCTGGCAATAACATTTCATAGATACGTATAATTTTATCGTTATCCTACTATGTACTATGAATACACTTAATAACCCTTCTAATGCAGATCGAAATCTGCATCTCATAATAACAATGACATATCGTTGTTCGGCATTGTAAGGGTTAAATATCCTTTGACACCCTCTCGTGAATTTTCATCTTCTCTAATTGCAATATAACACGCTCAGTAATATAAGACCTTAATATTTATAGTTCGAGTCACTAGGCGAATGGTAAGCCAATAATAATTCCATTGCACTTTCCCTGAGATTTATTGGGGCGGCCAGTAAATCATTAAAGTACTTCGCAATTCCGAATAGATATTTACTGCTACTGCTCAAGTGCATCGAATCGTGCCGCTCCATCGTTCTCCACCATCGATGAAATGAAACTCTCCTTGTGGAACATCATCCGACAAAAGATCAACAATCCTCGTATGGGATTAATTATAAGTTGAATACATGCATCAAAGGATACTGTAATCCGCGTTTCTGTTTGCAAGTTGTAATGTGTGAGAGGGTAAGAATAAATGAAAAAGAGAAAGAGAGGGAAGTCATCCAAAGGAATTAACCGGTTTCCTGAATTTCTTCTATCTTTATACACATAGGATTCCACAATCATCAGAGCTACGCTCTGTTAAGCAGGACATGTCTTACACTCTCATCCAATTAAATTTTAACTCCGGCATCAATTCGGTCTAAATCGGATTTCCCATTTCTAGCAGCTTCGCGTTTCATCTGTCATTGGAATTAGCTGGCACTGCCAGTGGATCATAAATAATGTGAAAGAGTCTCGAGTTTCTTTTGCGGCCTGTGCATGTGCGTGCACGCACAGTAGAAACTCGCTACGACTGCCGCTGCCGTGACTGATTTTTCGACGCCCTTGCTTGCTTGCCGCCTCTTATTTTCGGCAGCGCGCGACGATTAATTCTCGGCGGCGAACGAGCCGATGGACGATGGAACGAGGCGCAGTGTGCCGAGCATACATATCCGGGAGAAGCGGCTTGCCAGAGAGGTGTTCGTTGACAGCAGCACTTTGATGTCACGAAACTCGATTAAAAATCTCTGGCAGACCCCCTTCAGAACGGATTGCAGTGGTGCACGGTGGAAGGGCGTCGTGCGGATTTTATCCTTCCGTGGAGGGAGGAGAGAGAGAGAGGCACAAACAGAGAAAGAGAGAGGAAGAGAAAAAGAGGAAGAGAGAAAGAAAGAGACCAAATATGTCTATCCCTCACATCCACTTCAATTTATTACGCTCTTTGTGTTTATTGATAACACACCTATGTTTCTGCGGAGGTTGTATCACGAAATCCTGCTCGTACCAATAACAGAGCATCATCTGCGAGAGTCAACGTTCCCATCTCTCATACAAGATATCTCCTGTCGTATCGTCGGATGCTTGATGTTGTAAATTGCCTGGGTTTGAAAAGCCGTTCGATTTAAACCTTGACTGTGTATCGATCCACCGAAAACGTATGCTTTTTTGGTTATTAGACTAATTTATTAGTAGACGGAAATATATAATAAGTGCTATTTAACTGGTAACGCAGCTTGAAAGTGTCGCACATCGTCCGAGTTCCTCACAGCAGTTTACCGATCTTGCTTTTTCTCGGAGTTTAGTGCGCAACAAGAGAAGAACTTCAACTAATAATTAGTATTCTCCGTGACAAACGCGAATTAGTTTGACCGCGTTTAGCATAGATGCGGTAAACAATAAAATAACGCGTGGGTATAAAGATGCGACACGGGCAGTGAATAAACCAGCGTCCGTTTGAAGAATGGCGAAGCTAAATCTGCTAACTTCGGTCAATGTTATCTCTCAAAGCTTTATCACGTTTCTATTCTTCACCCAAGCTCATTTTCATAATTGCGCTGTATGCATACCGTTTTGCAGTTCTATTTTTGCGCCACCTTTGCACAGTTAGAGCGCTGCCCGCTTGTTCCCGTTCCCGCCTCCTGCGCGTCCAACGATGACGAGTGCCGCGTTGCACTTCTTTCACAGTATACGAAGACCTAAAGCATTTTTAATTACTTTGAATTTCGGTACCAGCGTTTATTATGGTGCGCGCAAAAGGTTCCGTAATCATGACGGAAGTATGTCATCCTTATGGTCAACGAATTGCCCGGCTTCCGGGCGGTGTAAAAATTAAAACGTACTCCGAATGGCTCATTCATGATGACAATTAGTGCATTAGTTTCCAAAGAGAACTTAACCTCAAATATAATCTCATCAGGAACTACCGCATTATTATCCGGTGGATATGTATATATTATATAGATTTAACGAAATGTCTTCGGCGGCCGAGTTTTAGAATACTATTTTTCATCGACCCCACGCAGAGTCTTCTTATGTAAGAACTATATATGTATATATATAAAGTGTATAATACACAAATGAATTGAAGCAAATGATTTGCACTGGGCCGAGCATCGGTTGACACGCGAATCGTACATTAGAGCTATGTTTATGTGTAAACAGTAGGGAGTTCGGATCGATGTGGCCGCAGCACGAATGCCGAACTGATTCCTCCTCCCAAATTCAACCGACCAGAGGAGACTTACATACACATAGTGCAAGCCCTGAACTACAGATTTCCGAGTACGGTCGGACTGTGTCAACGCACCTTTCCCAGCGAGCCCAACTGCTTTTCAAGAAAGAATCGTTTTTAGCCAGCAAACGCAAACATCAATTCTTGAATGTGGAGTTTACCCTTCAGATATTGAAGTTTTCAAACGTGTGTCCAAAGCAGACTCGAACAATCTATGACCTCATCCTGCGGCAAGATTATTCTGATTTGAAACTGATTCTCCTCTTAAGTATACAACAGTCCCCAGAATGGCAAAAGGAAAAAGTGAACGTTCGAAAATGACCAATGGAAAAAAGCTTCTGCCAGAATGTCGACCGGTTGAAAATCAGGCATGTCGCGGTAATCGATGGTAGCGAATGATCAAGGGTGAATGAACCATTTACTTGGTGAAGAGAGGACTGAGAAGCGTCGGACCTCTCAAGAGTTTCCGCCCCCTCGGGCTTCCACACTCTTTATCGCTGCCCCCCTCACCCCCCCCCCCCCCTCCCTCTCACTCTCTCTCTTTCTTTTTCTTCGCCAGTTCCGCCGTGGCATCGTCGTGTCGGACATTTCCCAATTGGAGTTCGGCTGGACGTGAAAATCTCCGCACGGTCAGTTTATTTTAGACGGGCGCACACAGCGCCCCATCGCCGAGGAAGATGGTCGGAGGGGGAGAACGGAGAGTGGGTGCAAAGCGAGTAAACTGACGAAGCGGGATCCAACAGAGAGTGGTGCTGGATAGGAGAAGAGAGGCTCTAGGACAGGAAGTAAAAGAGAGAGAGAGAGTGAGAGGGTGAGAGCGCGCGCGCACGGAGAGTAGCGTGTGTACGGAATGTGGAGGGTAGTCTAGATGAGAAGAGTCCGCGGAGGATGAGAGAACGAGCAAGGCTACGAGAGTGCAAGCGATTTTACGGACACAGCCTCCCGACGATCGTAGCAGCACCGCTGCCATCCCCCACTACCTCACAGGGATCGAAGAGTGCGGCAAGAGTTCCGCACAAGCTTCCATCCTGGCACTACGCACTTACCCAATGCCACTCTATCGACTGCACTCAGCTCTACGCGTGGTGGTGCACTTCTGTTAAATATGTTGCTCGATGCATCATGATGACGATGATCAAAAGTGTCGGCGCTGGAGCGCTGCAATTATTGGGAGGGAAAAATATTCTCGAAGTTCCACGCCTCAGGCATACTCACTCTCGGATATAATGCAACTAGTCGAAAGCAAGGGAAACATATCGGGATTTTGGGACTTGGTAGTTAGTCGGGGCACTGTTAAAATAGGATTTTGATTACATGGCTAGGGAGTTTCTGCAGAGCAAATGGAATATGACTCGCCAATTGCAATTACTAACTGAGGAACAATAGTCTTGTAGTAAAACTTTTGGAGAAGAACAGTAATGGTAGCCCTCTGGGTACTGGGAAATGTTTTTTTAAGCTGCAAAGTATACTCCACGCTAGGTATATCGACTTGTTTTCTTTCGCCCGATGACACGAACTAGTAATGAGTCAGTCGGTTATACACCTCTCGAATATTGAGATTCTGGCCTATGTATATGTATGTATATGTAATACCCTTCGTACAGTTTTCAATACCAAGATTACGAGTAGTAGTTTTACAGCGACTTATTGTAAAGTGTAATCAGGATTTCGCATCAGGCGTAGAGGGGTGCAATTAAAGAGTGGAAGAGTAAGGGATAAATGGCGGTGCAATACCGCCCGGGCAAATTGAATTCGCTGGCCGAACAGGGTTAACGCGTCGACGAGTAATTGCCACTGGCGCGCATGCATGCCGTCGTTACTTTTATAGAAATAATGCGGCGCACACTTACGGGTAATAGGATCATTCACCGCAGCTGTCAGGCGCACAAAACACGCGGGGCTCATGGTGGTTACGTGCACAATGGGCCAAAACGATTGAACACAAGCGATTGTAACAAAAATGATTGGTAGGTTTTGTGTCACACTAATTTCGACGTCAAGAACTGTCCAATTAAACCATCACTTCTGCATCGTTTCGAGAGCGCGAATGCAAACGTGCTCATGTAATATTTGCTCCAGCGAGTTCTGCCACTCTCGAGGCCGACCTGTCTCTGCGTGTACCGACAATAGCGTTTGTCATTGGCGGGGTTGCTGGTGCGATTGCGAGCAGCAATTATTTCCGCGTATTTCATTCGAACGAATCGAGCCTCCGTGAAATAAAGTAATCCAATGTCCGATAATGCTTACTTTAATAACACGGGGTTGATATTAAGGGAACATTTTATCATTTATCACAGGGTTGATCGTATTCAAGAGCAATTTGCATAAAGCAGACAGCAAATGATCCGATTTCCTTCCGGAGCAGGCCCAAAACATTATTACCGTCCGCGGCGTGTACTGGTAGGCCTATAATACGAATAATAAAGCGATAGGACGTGCTCGATTTAAATCCCAAGTCCGCGGATCTCTCGACATTTAATCAAATCCTATTCCGCTCGGCAGGATTCGTTTTAAAGCTATAATTGAAAACGAGCACCGAAATGAATGGAATTCGCTGGTAAACAACTGTTTACATACATACATGTTCACATACAGGACGTGAAATGTCATCCATCATTAACCCTCCGTGAAGCAGGTACTATTAACGTAAATTACCGATTCTTGAGGGAACATTATGGAATTTATGATGACAATTTGAAGATCACCTAGTTCATGTAACTATTAGCTAAGCCAAAGTGACATGGCGTAGAGAATAGTATGAAAATGATACAATAGGCAGGAAGAATCGGATGGGCAATGCCAATACGGACCAAAATGAGAATCAGCTTGTTACCAGCCGCTTCGAATCGATGCGTTTGCCGCTCTCATCTTTTCGACCGAGCTCGTATTCGGGGCCTTATTGTGCCGACAGCGCGGTGTAACACAATACACGCGTGAAATATACGAGCGCCGAGGGGACCAATTGCCGACATCTCGTTCGTGCCGCATCCGCCCTTGCGGAGGGGTGCATCTGCGAAACATGTGTGCCGAAGGGGGCTGTGCTACCCGCACCGCCCGAGACGTCCCGGCGTGCGTGCTCCAGAAATTTGTTGCGCTCGGAATTTGTTTTGGATCCCGACGTGCCGATCCTGTTTTTCTCCGAGGGTTGCTGCCGCTACTCGAGTGCTTGCTCACCTATTAAAATCCTCATGCTCCGGAATCACGGAACTCATCACAGAAAATACGCCGCTCCACTCTCCCGTTCCGAGCTCGCACGAGTGTTTTCCTGATCCCTTTTTTGCTAGCGCTGCAAGATTCCGTCAGCCCATCGTTATTATTCGCACGCACCAGTGTTTTCTCTATACGCATCGGGATATCTAGCGGATATACTGGGTACACTGTGTCCGCATCTCTTCAACTACGATTTCAAGAGCTTTCTCAACATGCGCCGTTTGTTTTAGTGATCGCTCCCAAATTGTCATACCGTATTATTTATTTGAAATATTTTCAATTCCGAGTAATTGTATGATATACAGCAATAATACTCTATTGATGGAATGTTTTGTGCGAAAAATAACGCTTCGCACCGGACATGACCGTAATTAAATGAACAAATCTGTAAATTTAATTACAATTTACCTGGTGTATTTTAACTTACTCTTTCTGATTTTGTTTTTTACGTAATTGGAATGCTTCGAAATCGCGTAGTTGTTTTGCTTACCAACCTGCACGTCAAATAGCACTGATTTAAACCTTTTCACTATTTCCCGACAGTGTTGCTTTTAGTAGAACGATCATTTAGTCGATTGCGAAAGGAGAACCAGCGGCACTGGCTGTGATTTGGGAGAGAACGGATGAAAGGCAAGCTTCGGATACGAGAGCCTCAATAGAATCGTTCGTCGGCAATGAACTAGCGTTTGCCCCTTCTCTCACGGGTGACATGCGCCAACTGCTCGCAGACTCGGAGTGCAGCTTCGCTTTCAATTTGCACCAGCGCAAACATTTAAAAAGATAAGAAGAACAGGAACTAGAGTGTGTGGGGAAGTAATGGTCACGCTGTCCCTTGCCAAAGTAATCTTTCCTTATTGCATAATCGCTCTTAGCCATTTATAACTCCCTTGGTGTTACCGCCGCTTGAAAGCTGTCGGAAAATGACAGGGCCACACACAAGGCTACGTGTATATAATGCACAGAACAGCACCAGCTAATAGAATTATAGGCTAAAAGCTTCGTCAAATTTTAGAGGCCAGGCATTGACCCATGTCCGCCGTCTTGGAAATGACGTTCCAAAATCAAGTTACCACCTGTTATGAGATTGCTCGGCACTTGCTCGATAATCGCTTATAGTATGTACACGATGATTTATTTACCTTTGAATTATTAAATCACTACCGTCGGGTACGCGCTATAAAATAAATATAAAATAATTATAAATAATAAAATAATTTTAATTATGCAGAAATGTTGTTCAACTTTACCCGGTATCTTATAAACATATTTTACGTATATGCTATATAAACAAAAGCGCTTGTGCGGAAAGAGCGAGAAGGTTTAGAGGGATAAAGTGAGAGAATGAGAGCGCGCGCTCGTAGTCGCAGGAATATTATCAAAGAATCGACACAATCGATAATACGTTGTTAAGACTATGCGTTCACCGAGGTATTCAGTCACCAGTGAAAATAATAGAATCACTCGTGAGAGGGAAATCTGCACACGGCTCTGCTGCGAATTGCAAAGCGTAGAATAATATCGATTCAATAATCGCACTTTCGGCAGAAGCCCTGTTGTGCATCGAGTAGTTCCTTTGCGAATTATAACAGGAGGCCGTGCACGCTCGTCGCCTCGCACAATCATTTCGCCAGACGTATGGCCCGCGCGGATCCAACGGTCCAAGGACTACACTCGAAATTGCAAGGCCCCGCTGTTGAAGGGAAAAACAAAGCCAGATACACATACGGTGGTGTAACCGTGGCTTTTCCCGCGTGCTCAAGCCTAACCCATGACACGGGAACACGCTGAAATATCGAAGTGGTGCTTGTGCCAGGCGAATGCACAGGGAGGAAAAAAGAGCCGGCCAAAGGGGTGCCGTGTGCCGTCTCCAGGAAGAAAGAGAGAGAGAAAGAGAGGCATAGATTCGTGCGGGAGAGAGAAGGTAAAAGCAGAGCCGGTAGTGACAAATTGTATGAACATTTGCAAAAGAATACGTATGCCGAGCGGGTAAGGTGGAAGCAAGAGAAGAAAATGGTCATTGTTGGCAATGGTGAGTAGTGCAGAGAGAAAAAAGAAGACAAACTACATTTGCAAAAGAATCAACAACGAAATGGAGGTAGAGTGAGTATGGTAGAGCAAGTAGCAGCGGGAATGGAGCGATCGGTAGTGGGAAGGTGAGGAGGAGGGTAGGTGGGGTATGAGAGGTGGGTGCATGATTGGTGTGTTGAAGCGGAACGAAAACAAAGGGTCCATTGGTTCGATGGGTGACGCGATGACGGTGCAGGCACATAATATCGGTGCGGTGCACTCGGCATATGGCTGGCATTTGCCGCGCGCACAAACAAATATGTATACTGCACGCGCTCTACTTGAAGTCTCGCCGGACGAGAGGAAAGCGAGTAGGAGCCCGCTTTTGCACCTTATGGCGCGGCGGACACAGCCGATCACGGCTCACGATTCGTACTCTCACATTCAATTTCTCCGGGGATCGCGCTCACATCGGTGCCTGGTTATTGTTCGACGGGGCGGCGCGTGAATTAATTCCCGAGTTGGAATCGCAAACAATCGGGCAGTCGGGCGGCGTGCGCTCGATCTCTGCTGCGCGTATCTCGTTCGGTTACAGCTCTCGCATGCAGCGACGAGATTGCAGTAGGACAACGGGCTCAGGTTCGATATCCTATAGAGCCCGAAAAATCGTACGCGCTATCGTTTCACGCCCTCGACTCGGCCCTGTACACCACGTGCATGCTTCCCGCCGCTTATCCTCCATTCGCTCGTGGAAATAATAATATCTATAACCTGCAAATATGCCGAGGATAACCGGCGCACTAGCGCCATCCGGCCTCGCTTTTCCTCGCCCGTGCTACTCACTGCACGATTCTTCCATTGCCACCCGTTCGATCTCGATACACTCGAAACAATAACTGCAAATCCGTCCGTGCAATTGGAGCGTACCACGGCTTCATCGTCCAATAAGCGGCCCCGAATGAATGCACGATCGTATTGGCGGCAGGATGTTTGCCCGATTCCGCGAAGATCTCCGCACAAATTGAGCCGGCAATTTGCAACACTCGATTGCCAACGCGCCTGCCGATCCGTGCTTCCCGATAAGCGTGCGTACTTTCCAGCGTTCATCCACCCATTACTAACAGTCTCGGAGCTTCTTCCTCCTAGAGTGCTCAGCGAATGGATCGCCCGCTATGCTCAATAAATTTAAAATACTGCCCGGCACAATGTCATGCCTACCCCTCTCACCGCTCCTAAGCAATACGGTGCGCTGCTGCTTTCGGTGGCACGGGGGTTGCTTCCACTGAAACGTGGAACGTCGTGCACGCCCGTGGCGGAAGGGTTGAAATCAGCTGGTTGCGTGCCTACCTTTTAAAAGCCGTGGCCATGGGGTGCTCGTACATATTGGGTATAACGAGACTTATGGAAGGATTCGGTGCATGCAGACCCTGCAGCTTGCCTGCCCCTCGACAGATATTGAATAAACGTTTGAGGGCTTGTTGCATGTTAGTGGTTTGAGGCGGGAGAGCAATCGAGGTGACGCGAACAAGAGAGAGAGAGCGGGCACGCAAGAGAAGGAAGGAGAGGCAAAGAGAGAGAAGGAGAGCAAGACAATAAGTGAGCTGTGGTGAGAGAGAAAGGGGCTACAAAGGATTGGGGTTGGCCTGCTTGTACGTAGGTAGCAGGCTCTGGCCTGGCGGGTAGCGAAAGGTAGGGCGAGCCCATCGTCTAGCTAGTCATCTATTACATCGTCTTTTACGAGCAACAACAACTCCACTGGATTATATATACAAGAGGCGGTCGTTGTACGAATGGGGGAGATTCTGGGTGTCCAGGCACGCCTGGAACGGGCACAGATACGAATAAAATGTGCACGGGACTAATCCAATGCCTTCAATTTTGAACGCCGTCGGAAGACACGCTTAGTGAGATATTACTCGATCTGAATGCGAGGGAGAAAGGGACATGAGTGGCTGGCAGTACGGCTGAGAGAGAAGGGTAGAAGAGGAAGTGCCGAGCAAGGAAATCGAGATATATGGAGGGAAAATGCCCCTCAAACTGTATAGCCGCCTAGGCTACATCTCATTAGTGCTGTCAAACACCCTTCAGATCGATATTACTTTCTATGCGCAGTCGTCTTCTTACAACCAAGCATCCATTCCGCTCCTTTTCCGGCCTTGTACGGCTCGCACAAAAGCTACGAACGCGCGCTAGGATATGACTTCTCACTCTACAATAGACCACGACGTGTCATTGAATCCGATTACTCGTACGACTCATGTTATCTATATGTTTGGTGCTATACTTTATAACGCGTGCGAGCGTTCGAGGATTAAATGCCATGCGACTGTTTTACCCTCCTCCGTTCTTCATCCCCATCCGGCGTTCTTGATATTGCTCATACACATGCGAGCAAACTCCAGAGACTGGCAAGCCCAGTCAGCGTCCCCTAGCAAGAGAAAATAACTCGGGCAGGATAATTTCATGAAATTCGGGTATAAATCGTCCGACGATTCCACCAAGTTTTGCGACGGTGCAACCCTAATTTAAAAGTCCGCGGTTTCCGGGCAAAAGTTTTAACGAATCCGTAGCGGTATATCGATTCCCCATGGAGTGGTCGGCTCAATGGTTATGGCAGTATCTGGAGAGGTTTGGTCGCAAACTGCGAGCATATTATGCAGGAGAGAGTAGTTGCATGTTGACTTACACCGGTTACACGTATACCAAGAGCTAAGGCTCCCTTTGTCTCCACAATTAATGGTAGAGCAGGTTATGCGGAATTTACAATAGCTTGCCATTATAACTATCTAGAAGGTAGTGCTAATTTTCCTTTGCTTCAATTTGACACAAGATTCTGCTACTAGATGTGATATACCTCCCACAATAATTACGTCCTTCAATATATACAAAATGCCATAGTTAATGTAACAAATAGGCAAGTACTATGTTGGTTCGTGCTGGTATAAGAACAGATATAAGCATGTCATGCAAGAATTAATACAGACACATAACAAACGGTTACGTTCTGATGATGGGTGTATCCAAAATAATTATTAAATCCAGCAGGGCATTCTGTTCAGACTTCCGAAACCTTTAAGTCACTGAGTGCCCTAAGTTTACAATGGCAGGTAGAACTTTTGCCAGGACTGACTGGTACTTTCATAATGCGGGAATTGTTGCGAGATCTTCGAATCCTCCGATGTATGTACAGGGTGAGTCACTTGCCTTTTAATCATCCCGTTCACCCTCGACTTGCAATTATTTCCATTATTGGTACGATTTGATATTATAAATAAATGTCAGTGCGTGGAAAAGACTGGGTAGATACTGCTTTATATTAAAATTACTCAACACCGTATAATTATACAATTTTCAACGGTCTATATCCATCATTGACGATTCAAAGGTAAGTGAATCACCCTGTACATACGGTGCACTGGCATGCTTTGAATAGCACGTTTAGATGTACGTTCTTCTGGGTCACTGTTTAACCGCTCCGGTGCAAGGAGGGAAACAAATGTAGGATGACGAATGTAAATTGTCAAGGGGAACATTTTCTAGGTTGCGTTCGACCTCGCTATGAATTTCGAAGAACCCGGTGCAGGAGCTCGATAATAGGAACAGTTTATAAAAAACATTCGCCATGCGAAATAGCAGATAATATTGATGCACAACCCTCGAGTTTTATGGATTGTACCTGTAAGCATATTTGCTGGAAGGATAAGCCTCTTTTTCATGATTTGTGCAGCGGAAAGCCTGAATTCTGAATTCACTACGACTCGCATGACGGAGTACGCACCCGCGGCACCCCAAAGGCTCAAATAGCAAACAAAGAAGCTTTAAGAGATCGGCCCAACATCTGCTACTTGGAGAAAATAGAGACGCGGCGGCATTGTGCTTCTTTCGTCGAGGTATACATATCAGAGAATCGACGGTCCACCATAACTTTGGCCTCTGTGGAAAGACGGTTCATTGCACTTTTATCTCGGTGTTATAAACTTCCCTTCCCATCTAATTTGCTATGGCCTTTTTTTATCGAATTAGATCTATGACCCATGCTCGGCAGCCTTGTTACTGTTACTCTACTCAGTTTCCTGTGACTCCCTTATAAGAACATCCAAGTTTTACGCGTATACACCGAGTGTCCTTTAACGCTGCTCTTTATTACCTATATTACTTTTGAGAACGAAAAGCACTCTGTGCTTTTCCGTCGAGTCCTACCATACTATTTCGAAAGTCAAGACAATAAAGAAAGTGGAGGGTAACTGAGTTAGTTATATTATTAACCATCGTAGTCCCATTTTCGTTTTCTTTTATTAAATAATCATTTGGCCCTGTCTTCAGCTTACATACGAGAGTTCATATTTCCACTAACCATGCGTCGCCGGATTCTGTAAAGATCGCGAGTAAAAGTACGTTTCCCCTCGTTTCGATTTTTACGATATTGCGGATAATCAAGTGACTGTGCTACTACTCGAGACACCCACGGGATTTCCGTGCTTCCTGAGCACCATCTCGTGGCTCCACCGGTCGGACAGGCATTCATACACTCGATACCTATACAGGTATATGCCTGGTAGTCAGGCAAGCTTGAAGATGTATGTACATATATGTATATATGTGTAGTTGTACGCAGTGCGTCGCTTTTCGAAGCCGTTGCGCGTGAAAAGTGATTTGCACGCTTGCGAAAGGACGCCCGGCTTGATGGAACGCTTGTGTTCGTATGTAAGTATATCCGCGGTAAGCATCGGCACATACGCGCCTGTATGTACGATGCTGTGCAGCAGTCCTGGCTGGACCGTAAATGTACTTCAGCGATAAAATAGAACAAATCGAGTTAATAGAAGAGAGCGCACGATGGTGGTGGTGGTGGTGGTGACGGCGGCGGCGACGGTACCGGAGGATGAGGAAGTGGCGGTGAAGCAGGAGGGCAAACCGCGTAGAGATGCCTGAAATCTGACTCTCCACTCGGAATCAAGCATTCAGTTACGTTTCACGCTTGCGGATTTGATTACCACACGGGAGGACGGCAGCGACCGGAACCTCGTACACCGTACCAGCCATACAGCTACTGGAAGAGCTAGGACGGCCTGGTGAACGAAGTGCGGCCTCTCTACGCCCTTCACTGTAAATGTATTGCCACGAAGTAAAAGGGAAAGCCCCCTGAATTGGATATGAGAAGGGTGGCTACTCTCGCGTCACTCCGGCGCCGAGTCCCGATGCATTAAAATCCTCCAATAATCCAATAATAAGTACTTTCAGTTGAAATGGACCGAGCAATAGCGAGCCTATTGTACTGCTACTCGCTATGAATTGACTCGCTCCTCTCCCGCGAAACTGTCCATCCTGCCCGGACGGTGGTGACCGATTTGATTTGCCTATGAATTACACATTGCTTACTGATTGAATTGGCCTCGTTAAGACTATAGTTACTGTTGCTAGGTGGTAGTTTTGCTCGTCCAGGAACACCTATCGTATGAGTCCTCTTCCAAAAGTAGTATATTCGTTCGGGTTATCCAATATATAGATTGGCCGCTTTGGACTTCACTCGATTCTTAAACTAGATCGACCTTTTCACAGAAATTAACCACCCGCTGCTCCGATAAAAATAGATTCTTTCTATGTAGTCTGGATATGACTATAATAACAGGATCTAACGAGTAATTCGAGTACGGTTTTCACGGGGGGTCGCGTATAAGTGGAGGGCCAGGAATATCACACCCGTGGGGTGAAATTTCTCATGGCGCTGTGATTGTAATTGATGCCTCCGGATTTGAAGTTCATACGTTCGAGGATCCAGCTGCCACTTTGAATGCTACGTGATTGGGGGAGTAATGAAGCGAATTACCAAGCGAATGTACGTGTATGTCTGCGGAGTGGATGAGGAAATGGGGAGAAAGTGTATCGTCGAGTGTGTATAGCGAGTGTCGGGCTCCGATTGGGTACATCGATTTCCCATCCGCCACTTTTTGAGTGCTGTTAATTGCACGGCAGCCTACCATCTTGACATCGAGATCCGCTCGTTTCTAACGTTTCACAAGTTCGGCAGTAAAAAATGAAAACCATCCGAGTAGTACTTTACTACACACTATTCAAGCTCAGACTCGCAAACTTGACTTTCTCACGGGCTCATCATTTCTCCTGTACCTGTGCAATGAAATTAACTAGAAGCTATTCCCTGTTCGAAACGTGCGAATAGCAGAGGCTCGTACGAGTGCTTAGTACGACGCACGGACTCTATCAAAGCCATTCTATAAGTGCCATTCTGTGAATGGAGGAGCGATTTCCTTTTTGTCCTGTGAAAAAAGTGTCCGAGGGAGCGGGCGATCTCTCGAGTGTCGTTGCTTTCAATGTATAGAGAAGCCAGGCCAACAGGCGGCAGCAGGCCGCAACGGGGTGTGCGCCCTACAGAGTGTAGTTCTATTCAGCAGCTGAAAAATCCTCTTTCGTCGCGACACCTTCGGCCCCGTCGTTCGGACGCGTCCTGCCGATCGTAATTGATCGCGGCAGCCTTCGAAATCTCGTCGCTTTGAATGGTATGTGATTGGAGGAGCAATGAGGCGCAAGGCGCGCGGCGGTGAGAAGTGTGAGGAGGAGGCTTGGGGCGGCGCGTCAGACGCCAAGAGGACTGGAAGGCGTTAAAAAGGGAGGATTGGAGGGTGGAAAGGGTCGGAAGTCGGGAAAACGACGAGAGAGCAGCATCCCAGCGATGCCTACCGAATTACCGGTGTGCGTGTCTCTCTCTCTATACGGGGTGTTTCATTAGACACGGATTAGGTGGTAATGGGGAAGTTCAACGAACTCACTCCTGCCGCAGGAAGAACACGCCCGACCGAGTACTACCTCCACTTAAGACGCTAATTTCACTAGAACTTGTCCTAGCAGATCAGACAATTATCCTCGACAATTGACTGTCACTTTTTCACCCTCCTTCCATGAGGGTTCCTTCGACTTTTTACACCCTCGTCTTGGCGAACACAATTATAGTTAAGCCTGCCTTTTCACCTAAAAGCAGCAGTAAATTCATGATAATCATAGATCAATTTCGCAATTTACCTGACAAGTGCTGGTTAAGGAGTACTTATATTTTTTACTATGTTATCAAGGATATACATCCTGTACTTATGTCGATCCTGAGTTATACCTCCGAGTTAATTCCTGCGCGAATTACGTCTATAGTAGATCAATTGAAAATTCAAGGCGTATGTGCAAGGAATTATACCTCTTCCTTGAGAACGTACTACACCCGTATTATCCTGCTATTCTTGTACTCATTGGACTTAGCGTTCGGAGTCTATTGTAGACCGAATGTATAGCATAATGAGTCAGATCTTCCTCGTTTCAAAGAGCACTAATATAGCTTTGAATTAAGGGATCTAATTGCTCTTATTTTCGACTCGTAGCATCGTGCTAATTAATCAGGATACCTTCTCCTTAGAATTAGTGTTACGGGCAATGGAGCAGAGCCGTTATTGATAGTAGCTTAGCCCGAAATCTGTACATTCACATGAGTGATCTCCGTTTATAGACATTCTCAACGCTAGTGGAATATTCTATACGTATGACGCACGCACACGAATATTCTCTCGTGTGGATGTTGAAAGGGTAGACGCGGAGAGACAGTGTGGAGGAAGCTCACAGTAGCAGTTGCCCAGGTAACCTATGATTCCGTGTGTACCCATGGTAACCGAGCGACCCCGCATCCGATTCCGAGCATCAGCAGGCCTTTTCGCGTTCCAGACCGATCAGCCCGTGTGGAACTTGGCGTTGCTGACTGGAGGACTGGGAGGGTAAGGAGGTAAGGAGTCCTCGCCGAGAAGGCAATCAGGGTAGTCGCGTGCACGCCACGTGATGTGCTCTCTCTCTCTCTCTCTCTCTCTCTCTCTCTCTCTCTCTCTCCCTCGTTCCCCTTCTCCTTCTCATTTGGTGCCCCTGCCTGCCCTGAAGCTCTATTCCTTCCACGTGAGAAAATTTTAGGTTCCAGCAGGGAAACGGCCACGTGTGCCCTCAAGGTGCCTTGAATATTACCCCCTCTCACTCCTTACTCGCTGTTGCGTAAATGTACAACACTCCCAATTATCTATCCTTCAACTTTCAAGAAGTAATTGTGTGTTGGAATTCTATCATATTGATAAAGTGAATTGTTATGTAATATTTCACGGCATGAGAAGTTTTATAGGAGTTACATTTTTTGTAAGACACAGAGAAGGAAGAAAGGTATTATATATATTGGTGTGCTTGGTAGCAGTACACGAAGATCAAGGAGAAGAGGTTGCTGGAGGAAATAATGTCGGGGAGTGAACATGATGCTTGTTATCCAGGTATTCCATCGACAAGATACAATTACTGTCATCTTTCTTCTATTAGTATCTGCTCCATGAATACTCTTCGTGTACATTTGCATGTCATAACGACATCGAGAAGGAAGACTCCATGTCTAGAGTACGGTCGGGTGCTGGTGCCCTTATCGTTATCGTCCTCTCGATCGTATATCGCACAGTTCCTTTGTCCGGCCCATTATACGTAAATTATGAGCGAAGTATAAAGTAGCTCTGCAAAGCGAACCAATCGGAAGCACTATTATGTTGATCGAGCCATTTCACGATTGTTTTCCATTATCGTTGTCAACGTTGGCGGGTCGACGGGAGCTTTTAACGAAGGAGTGGGACATCGAGTTTCAGAAGGCTACACACAATGGACGCTCGAGATGGCTTGAGTAGAAGAGGTCCTCGGGTAATTGCAACGAGATGTCTGTGGCCCGGCGAGCGTCGAGCCACGAAATCATTTCCTCTCATTAGCGCAACCCAGCCACGGGTAAACAAAGTAAAATATAAATCTCTCCGAGGGCAGTTCGTCCTCCCAGTCGAGAGTACAGATTGATGGAGCAATTATTTTGATATCGGGACCACTCGGCGTCGGCTCGATCTTCCTTTTTGCCGCGCCTCGTTCTTCCTACCAGCGACATTGGCGTTCGTCGTTCGTCCACTCCGACGGCGCGGTAGCATCCCTTCTCGACCAAATCCTGCCCTCAACGATAGCTGCTCTTCCATTGTTATTGCTGTCGGCGGCGCCTATTCTTCGTTAAATCGGCCTTAATTACTTAAATCCCGGCGGGAAATGCTGATGGATCGCCTATAATTAAGAGGATTCTTGCAGGACGATTTTCCTTCCGCTCCCCTTTCCCCATGCCCGACGATAGCGCGGCGCCCACGAAATCCTCCCCGGACGGCCACCCTACCTTACCGAAAACGATCCTTTTTCGCTGGGAGGATAAACGCCGGATTAGCGGCCGCGCGTGTACTCTCGGCTGATTGTATGCTCAGCACCAGGAATCCTGAAATTTCGGACTCCCGCCGCCATCACCCTGCACCTCCTCACCCTCTGATTCCGCAATTCGACTCTCCGAGATTCCATTTTAGGTGCGCTACTCTCGCCAGCACTAGCAATGCCGAATTTCATTAACTCGACGTTAATTGCAACTTAACATCACGACCAGTGCACGTGTTCTCTCGCCGAAAAAGCACCGAATGGGGGGTATGCCAGGGGGTGGAGGGACGGGGCTGGGGGGCGGGGGTGGGGCGAGAATGCACGGCGCGCTCAGCAAACCGTTGCCGCCGGATTCATTTCAATTTTGCTTCTCGCTCGAGCGCCGGCTGCCGTCGCGCCTCTGTGTTCCCACCATGATCGTAATCGTAAACAGACACGCGTCCGATGCATCTCTCGCCCGCCGCGGTCCGTGTAAATTGCGTGTAAACAAGAAAATCGACGCCGATCTACTGTAAACTCGACCAGAGCACGTTGCCAATACCGCGGACTCTCTTACAATAATTTCGGCAGATTTACTCTCTCGACGTATTGCTTGCTGCTCTTGATTGTCACTTTAAGACATTGGAAATGGAAGGACGGTTTACTTAAACTGATGGTGAGAGAAAAATGGTTTCCCTTCCTGAGGAACGAAATTCTTGAGTTTTTATCGATGTAGAATCCACTGTGGCAAATAGGGAGGAAGAGAGGGACAAGAGGCTATGAAACGGGTGATTAGAAGCGGAAGCCTTGGAACTCAAGCTCCATAATACGATGTCTTTGTCCCTGCAACCTACAACTTCAGGTTACCTTTCTCAATAGTAAGCTTTATATAAGATACTACAGGTTATCTGTTTGCATACTCCAATTCAAGGGAATCATTGTCTCAAGGTTCACGAATTCCTTATGCGCTGTAATTCTCTATTCATCGTGTTTATACAAGCTAGATATATTGGATTGTGATATATTTAAATTTATTTACGTCATCTCATAGATAATTAATTAGTAGGGGCATCATCGTTATATTCCTTTGTTCCCTCATGCAGGGTACCATTAGAGGCTTGTTACCATTTTGAGGGGAGAAAATTATAGCACTTAATTATCAGAGTGGTATTCTAGTTAATAATCTCAATAGGTTATGTTAGGGATGAGTGTCGGTACCAGTGGTACAATGAATTATCGATACGAATGGTCCATCTCGAAGATGATATGCGAAATTGCAGGTGTACTTGGCTCGGCATAGAAGTTATCGCAAGCCCGAGACAGGCTAGCGCTGTTCGTCTAGCTTAGCGTGCAATATTGGTTACCGCCGACGTAATATAACATCTTGTAACGCGAAATGGATCATAATACTCTCGATGTAATACGGGCCATTTATCTGGATTCAGAGTTCGTGGGCGCCGCGGCGCCGCTTAATTTCGCGGCGAATTGCACTCGCTTTATTCGCCGCCGCCTTTGCTTACCCTCACGTTAATTCGCTGGAAAGCCTGAAACCTCGAGGGTATCGCAATCGACTGGCAACGAATCTCGAAAGGGCTACGCTTGCAAACTCAGAGGGAAATTTGTTAATAGGCACATATTTTTACCCCGCCCTTCCACTAGCGTCCCGCTGCTTGAATAGTGTAAATATAAATGGCATTGCTAGTTTGCCGCAATATCCCAAATTGGCTGGCCTGCGAAACTCCAAATTGGCTAAGTCGTTAAACTCCTTCATTCATTCGAATACTTAACACGTTCATTTTCATCCAATGAACTCGCTCTCCGTAAAATAAGTAAATAGAATATTTGTTTATATATATTATGATATTTGTTGTGTGTAAAGATTGTAAATTGCCGAACAATACTATGACCTTGTATTCGGACGTCCTGTATCGATAATAATATATCTGGCCAAATACATCTTTGAATTTCATTGGTAAGGATTTTTCGTGTAAATATTCATGGATTCGATGATCGTGACGTTATCGTTTATTCACTTCACGGGAAACATCCTGTTTACTCTGTCGCTCAAACGCGCCAAAAAATTGCCACGTTTAACTGGAAAAAGAGCTTAACGGCAAATTTGACGCGAATCCCTCGAAAAATATTATTGGCCGTTTGTTAAAAAGTAAATATCGACGCTTGTAAACATCAGGCGGCGAATTTCTCTTTGCAGACAGCGCACTGCGTGCTAGACGTGTATGTACCACCACCATCACTTCGTCCCCCTCCAATCTATTATAATGTATTCCCTTCGGTCGATCGGTAGAATCCACTGCCATAGAACACAGAGTAAATCCAACGTTATAACGTTTAGCAGAAGGAAATCCCGCCGGGGTTAGTCGGTTTCGACTGGCTTTACATTCGATCGTAAACAGAATGAAAGGGACGCGGGAATCGTTACTAACAACTCGGATCTTTCCATATCCGTTCGTAAATACCTGTCGGGACAGCAAGCAATTGGTGCGAATTTCGACTCTTGTATTGTATAACAGTTTCAACAATTATAGATTGATTTATTTGATTCCCTTGGCTCAGTTTGCACTAGCTTCCTGCGTGTCATGGTTCATGAAAGCCGTTGCATTTCTATTTTTCCTAGGTGTTTAAGAGTTAAATAATGTAAGCCATGTGGAAGAATGAAATATGAAATGTAGAGCTATAAAACGAGCCATAAGTCTCAAGCCTTTTGAAGAAAAAGCAAAGAGCAAATGAACGTCCTAGAAGTACGAAGGGTCCAACTTTTCTTCGAGTCAATTTGCAAGGCTCTTTCATGGGTCTGGTCGAGCCGCTACACAAGGCAACGTAACCGCCTAGCTGGTGCTTGAGCGGAGAGGGCTCACCTTAATTAGACACGGTAATCACGAGCCGAAGGGAGCAAATCCAAGTTTGATTTATCATTCACCTGTTTTATCTAGATGCAATTATGCACCCCTCGCTGTGTGTATCGGGGATAGGAATATAGGCGGATTATGCAAAGGCCATCGCTCGTCGACGTTCAAGAGCAAGGGGAGGCAGTCGCGCATACGCCGCACACACATATACAGAGGCGCACTGACGCAGGCTGGAGCGGCCGAGGAGAGGATGCTTTTCGCGTTTTGTACCGTACCCCTCTCCGCGTACCCTGACTCGGCACAGCTGCATAACTTCATTGTTGTATCGATTATAGTGTGCGAGACAGGCGGACCTTCCAGTTCATCCCTCGAATCGAAGGAGAGAAGAAGAGGCAGGACGGCGGCGGTGCGACGACCAGGCAGGATAGCGCGGCGATGTGGTGCAAAGGAGCGAGCTCACTTTAACGAGCTTTCCCAAACTCGATTTCGATGGCAAATGTAAGGGGTGAAGCGGGGACTCTCTCTCTCTCTCTCTCTCTCTCTCTCTCTCTCTCTCTCTCTCTCTCTCTGATCGCAAACGCAATAAGGAATAAACATTCTCACGCGCACGCCTCCTTAATTCTGTTTGCTTGATCCTGTATTGTATACGCTCTCCCGGTAAGCCCGCCTAGATCCTCATTAACTTATAAGTGGATTGCCCATAATAGCGATGAATCCGAGTGCGTGGCTGGCATGATCACCGCTTTTGCCGAGGCAGGCAAATTTTTGCCGTTTCGACCGCTGCTACACATTCGCTCGTACGGCTGCCGCTGATTGGATAAGTTATGTACGCGGATTATTGTTTAACGGTTCTCGCCCCCGGGCCGCGCTAACCGCTGACGATCGCAAATGAAATGTTGGACGAAAGTCGGCCTCGCTGCAATTAGCGAGGCGTTTCTGTCTCCGACTAATTGTACACGCGTACCCATTATTCTTCGAAATGTTTTGCTCAACAAGTATTAACAGGAAACACAGTTCAGCGGGGGCCAACTCCTCAGACTCGTACATTGTGACTCTACTCGAGTCGTTCGCTGACGTCGGGACGCTTGTGCGCGAGCGTCGCCGTGAGCTTGTACGTACCAGATGCGTGTATGTATTGCAAGCACAAACATTATTCGCGTCACGAGGGGGGAATTATTTTTCACAAGCGTAAACTGGGAATGTTAATGAATGGCCTCGCGTTGTTCTCGCTGAGCCGCTTGTCCTCGTTATCGCGAGGAACTGCTGGAATGTTACGTAATTAAAATAATACATCGGAGCGCGGCAGAGCTAAAACCATTTACGGAAGGATGGACGCCGGTGTGCCCTTCATATCGGAGGACACGGGGAAATCGTGGTGCGCATATAGTACGGGATAACAAGTATGGTTATCAGTTACCCTCTTGTTTTGCAGTAATTCTACTATGCGGACATAACTCCAAATAGGAATTAATTATGGAGTGCCGAAGAAATTTGCAAAAGCAAGAGGCTTATCCTTACGATGCTTGTCTTTGACTGGCATGACTTGCAGGCTTGGATTTTTACGTTCTTTGAACCTTGTTTGAGAACTGGCAGTGGGAAATAGCACTCTTTACCCGCTGGTTATAGGCTGCGTTCCCCGGTACAGCGTCAAGCGGCATTAGATGGCTCTCTTTGCTCGTTGCAGCTTCGCCGCAAAGACACACTCATTGTTTCGGCGTAATTCCTACGTCGTCTAAAAGTACTGAGGTATAATCAAAGGCCTTTCAACTTTGCTCACATCAATTTGCTGCTTCGTGAATACGAAAAGAGGAAAACTCCAGTCCGGAGCGGACAGCACTCGTACTTTTCGTGAGAGGAGATAGCTTTAGACCTCTTCAGTCAACTGGCCTTCGTACTCTGCCCAACCTCGTCGAATCTTGAGAAACGTAAACGTTTTGAGAGAGACTCGACCTCATCACGAATATCCCTGCGCTTCGTTGCCTTTAATTTCGGGGGACATGTCAGCCATATTAAATATAGATCAAATTTTCTTTCGTGTTACTGCACACCCTATCCCAACGACTCATACCATTCGGAATTTCCACTCGTCCCAACGGTGCGTATCGGAGAGTAAACGATATTTATGAATTTTATAATATCATTAACTCTACACCGAAACCATCAACTATATAATTAAGAATTTTTCCCATCAAGTTTCACTTGTTATGTTTGATAAGAGAGCTTACTTGCATGTGTTCATTCAAGTTACTAAAAAAAAAAGATCAAGGACCTCTGACTGCAAATAAGGGCACAATCAAGCGAGCGCCAAAATCGAAAGCAGCTGTATTCAAGAAGGTATATAATTTCCACTCAGAAAGCTAAATCAAACCTGCAGCACTAATGATGCGCACAAGATTGTCGACGCAACCGCAATTTGTAGAAGCTATTATTGCCGAGCGTGGAATTATAGTATTGGGATCATCAGTCGCAGGAGACAGGAAGTAAGTTTTAGGAGGAATGCTGCAAGATTGTGGCTGCGCATCGGTGTCTCTCAAATTAGTGAGCACGTCTTCCGAAATGGTCGGAGCACTCTGCCCTCTCTCCTTTATCTCAGCGCGCTCGAGGGACTACTTTGAAATCATTTGGCGGATCTTCGTCTCGCTTTTAATGACTCCCGAGTCAGCCCCTCTGACAGGGCTCTCGTGCGAGTGTTCGGTGGGCGTGTGTCATCCAGATCCTGGCGTGTGTCTTCTGGAATCGGCCTGTCCTTCGACAAAAAAGGCGGAAGTCTCCTCGTGAAGCTTAACGACGTGGCAGCGTGGCGGCGGCTTGGCAAGATGTTGTAAGTTCTTCAAGTGAGTCTGATTCGAATTTGCTTTGGTAAATGGGCTGTGTCGATGTATCTGCTCGCACAGGCCTGCTGCCACAACTTCAAATGAGATATCCTGCTTTTTTAAATGTGCTTCCACTTATAGTATACCAGCTGGTGTACCCGTCGATGAGGCGGTTCAAATTAGATCCACATTTATTATTTGTACGAGGCGATCGAATTCTGCAAAAGCTCGGAATACATTTCCCAAGATTTATATCCTTCATAATATATCCGGATTTTATTGGAATCGACCTGAGTATTACCGAAATTCTGCTGAAAGTCTGGTGAGAACGTCTGACTGGCATTATACACGGCAAATTTTGCGAAATTCATTCTTAATATATGGCCTTCTTACTAAGAACGAGAAAGAATCTGCATAGTTTCGAAGTTTTTAATCCCGTTCCTATTTTACTCTCATTGGATTAAAATTCTGCGACTATATTCTCGGCGTGGTAAAAAGGTGTCGGTCCGAATTGCATTGGTAACTCATACTGCGAGTTAACGCTAGAGTAGATCGTATTTAAAAATGATTTATTTGGTTCTGACTTTATACGGTAAAGCTACTGTTCCGCTGCTAACAGCATTCCCTTTGCATTCCTATGGTAAGACGAGAACGGTTAATGTTCGGTAAAAGTTGCGGACACCGGAAACCGCGTGTTCCTCGAGGGAAAAATAATCTCGAGTAAAAAGAGAATATCGGAATTTCGCGTTACCAAGTGAGAATAATAATGTATAAGTAACCGCACTAATATGAATTGCATGTGAACCCCTACTGGAACGGAGATTCGCGCGGCTATCCGATATATCTTGTTACAGGTTTCCCTCGCATAAATTCATAATGGTCTGTTCAATCCTCGTGCAACGATCGTTTCATGACGGCGTTGAACTTTTTTTAGCGGCTCTCGACGGGGCCGGATAATCTCTGGAAAAAGGAAGCGAAGGACTCGAGAAATCGGTCTAGGGAAGCGAGCAAAGCAA
This sequence comes from Ectemnius cavifrons, assembly GCA_964023945.1. Taxonomy (NCBI): domain Eukaryota; kingdom Metazoa; phylum Arthropoda; class Insecta; order Hymenoptera; family Crabronidae; genus Ectemnius; species Ectemnius cavifrons. The sequence goes on from OZ030375.1 coordinate 6,805,543, forward strand.
AAAGTGGGCGATCAAACCTGGGCGCACGGTGATAAGTGAGGAAAAGAAAAGGCTATGTGCGAGAAAGGCAGACCCCATAGCGGGAAGCCGGCTCCGAGGGCCTGGAACACCATCCAAAGGGGAAAGTTCCACGCTAACGGTTAAGAAAAAAGTGTAATGTTATAGTGTTCGGCCTAATTAACGAACCAAGCGACCACCATCGTCTGTCAACGAGTTAACTTATTTTTCTACATCTGCAAGTAATTCCCGCACATTCAAAGAGTAGGACGAAATTCTGTAATATGGGTCGACAAAAAAATCTAACAAAATCGTAAACTACATTCCTTTCTTTCATAAGCTGCAATTAGAGAGAGGGAGAGAGTTGTAGCGTATCAAACACGAAAGCAAACAATAAGAAATTGAGTGGTGGCGCAAGAAGGACGAGGCTTTGAATTCTCATTGAACGGATTCTTTACGGATGGTTCCTCCTTACATCTTTGCCTTTATGAGGATTTACAGAGCCCCATATTGGTCATAGTTGGCGTCACAGGCATTATTGGAATGTACCTTGCGCTCTGTATATCGAGTTCATTTCTTTTGCCCTCACTCCGCATCTGGTAGAACGATAATATTGACTGCAGAAAGTCTCTGGCATACCACACATGCCCATGCTAGAGCGCGCACTAGCTCTTCTGGTATTTCATATCGGGTTTTGCGAATCTCCTCGTGTGTTTCCTCTTTCCTCTTCCGCCTTGCTCCTGTTTTTTTGAGCCATAACTTTTTCTTGCAGGGGCCGGTCTCTTTCGTGCTCGCAACACTCTCTTCCTTTCTCTCTCCGTCCATCTCTGCTGCTCGTTGCACGATGGTGTAACTTGTACGCTACCATGGCCCCGCTTTTATTTCACCCCTCAGCTCGCGCGTACTCGTTTCGTTGGATTTACCTGCATGGTGTTAAAAAATTTGCGGTCCGCCTTCGGGAAATGGAGAAACCGGACTCGTCAACCATAGAAAAATACTCCGTTCCGCCCAAGTTAAAGGCGGTAGAAACTTTTCTATTCATATATCAAATAAAATTATTGTGTGTATGTTCCCTATAGTATCTGAATAGATTGCCTGGTGACATAATATATTAATTGTAATTCTCTGCCATTAATTTAGTCTTTGTTGTTTGTAACGAGCATTATGTAATAATTAATGAATGTGTCAATCAACATGACAAACATTCTACATAAGTAATGAACGAACAACGTACAGGTGCTCGAAACTAGTTTCATATTAAGTTTGTTCCATGACATTTGTAATATTAGTTTAATTAACCAAACTTATTTATTCCCCGATGTTATTCTCCAATAGAAATAAAAACCTAAGAACATCCGCATTCACGCTTGCAGCGTAGGTACAAACAAACATCGCGTAATCTAATATCATACCATTATACCGAGAGACAAAAAATTCCGGGGATACAAGGAAATTTGTTCACTGGTTAATTGAAACTGGACTGCTCAACCTTTATTCCGAATAGTACTCCGTAACGACCACGTGTACATTTACAAAACAGGCTCTCTGTGTTTCACGTTTCACGATACGCCATGCAATTTTCACCATTTAAATGATGATGGGAAGTCCTCTCGAGAGGTAAAAGGATTTAACGAACAATGTATAAATGAATTTACAAATACGTCCGTACGTATGTGTGGGTATGAGCGAATGCAAATCAAATGCTGATTGTCGGAACATAAACTTTATCCATATTCGGGTCAGGATATGTACAATGCTGAAGTCACGAATTGATGAACCGTGGTACAATGTACAGTTGTGCGGAGCGCGGAATTTTTTGCGTAAATTGCAATCAACATACCATTAATTACGATATCTTTTGATACAGGATTTCTTTAAAACAGTGAATTCTAGATTAATCTAGTACAGGAATTACTAAGTGTTACATGAAATAAGAAAGTATGTTACGCTCGAAGTGGATGAGAATAACAGGACTTTCTCCTGTAAAATACAGAAGCGGCGATACAGCGGTTGAGCCGCGTATTGGAGATATTTTGTAATAAAGCATGACATGATATATGGGGGATTTCTTTTATAGGCGAAACTTTGATCGTTATAGCAAAACGGTAGATACACTTCGCCAAGACAATGTTAAACTCTTCCGGAGCTCTTGGCGGAAATGTTATCTACAGTGCAGGACACGTTTTGCTGCGGTTTATGGCTCATCCGCATCGGTTACGAGGTTATTACAAGTTCTGTCGAATATAAATCTGCGATCGGAACCCTACCACTTCACCTTCACTGCGGTCATGGATCTTCATCAAACTTCTTCTGGCTTGTCTTCCCAATTAAAACAATTACGATTGTTTATCGCAACGATATTAAACTGTTCATTTCGAATATCGCTTTTTCCTAGCCTGGGCGAGATGTGCTCGAATGTTTTAAAAGTTTTGTACTATATATACCCAACTTTAAGTTGCGCACGAACGCGTCCTACATTATGTATTTTTCGCTCGTGATTTCCTGGCTCCGCATTAATTGCCCCCTCCCTGTTCGCTTGGATAATGAAAGAAGGGTCGTCCACAGACAATGAAATCTTGTGTTCTTTATATTCGCAATGAATAGCAAGCAAGTCCGTGGAAATTGCAGTCAATAGTGATCTGCCACCAAGTGAAGTGTAAAGTCTGGGTTATAGCCTTTTCTTCTCACGAGGATTTATCCGGGCGGATCACAGATGTCCGATATCGAAAACATTTTAAAACTCTGAATCATCATTGATTCCGAATGCAGAATAACCTATGAAGAAGTGTTTAACGATCGTTCCTTAGAAATTTACATTACATTGAAGAGAATACATTCTTATGACGTACATATAGCGAAAGAAGCTTTCTTATCAAACAAATATATCTAACCAGAAGTTCGTTTCGCGAAGCTTAAAAGTAGAAAACGGGGTCTGGGAATTTTAATTAAATCCACTGAAGCCTGATGGGCACCTTCATTCAGAACAACTGCTGACCCCTCACGTTGCTGTGTCACGCAATCTTAATGGATTTTTATTAACACACCGTTGTTTGCTTGAGCTTTTCCTGAGGCGGCGCGTTTCTCAACGTGCCGCGTGTGTCCCAAATTAGGATGGTATGTTTCCCATGGCCTTATCTGACGGCCAATTACCACCTCGGCCGAGTGCACGATAAGGATTCTATCTGGGCATAGGCTCAAGAGGGGCGAACGTAAAACGTGCGCGCCTTAGGACTGCACGCCCGGTTACCTTCATATCTCTCTTGCGTGGCACCGTTGCTCACGATTTCAAGCAGTGCTCGCATGTGAACCGACAGTTGCTTTCATACTTTAAAACGCATGCCGCCTGTTTTAACGCCAGGAATCTGCCGTGTGATAAGTTCTCGAGGTGTGTGGCCCGTTTCCTTAAAAGGGCCACCAGCTATTTTCACCAGTAAAGCATTCCTTCCATTTTTAATATAAATCCAGACTATTTATGTATATTGCCTATTGCGAATATGTATATAATAACAAGAACGCCAGGGTTCTTTTCCAAGGTTAGAGCAGAATTCCCCGTCGGACTTCACCCCTTCCGCGACGAAATAAACGTTTTCTCTCTTCATCTCTCTCCTCCGACCGTCTCAGGGGTTCTTAATCCATCTTGCTCATGGTAATTACTCGGGGAAGATGTAATAGGATACATCTCACGCGTAAAGGGAAAAAGGGGGGTTTTAACCAGGGGATGAAGCGGGGGTGGCTTCCGGTTTCGCAAAAGGCGCTCAAATAGAAGTACGACGGAGACAGCATCAGAGCTCTCCGCTCGGATTGAAACCGTGGAGAGAGAGAAGACGGAATGGGAGAGAGTGGGAGAGAGTGGGAGAGAGTGGGAGAAGGGATAGAGTCGAGTCGCGCAAATTGAACCGGGGATTAAGACGTCTGGCAAGATTAAGGTTTCCATGTTGATTAATTTAAATAGTTCCCCCGCGTCGACTGTGCACAGAGCCGAGCACGAAGACAAAAGCATACTTGTGGTCGCGCGTTCCTGCTGGGACACGGGGAATGCGTACCTTAAGGATGCGTAGTAAACAACTCACTTTTCACCAGCGGTTGCTGGAATTAAGGGAAGTAATACCGAGTTAAATGAAGTATGCTTACTACCGGTTTCCCCGAGTTACAACGTAAATTGCGCGCGCGCACGATTGCATCGAGCCGCGCCGCACATACTCGTTTCTCACTTCTTTCTGCCGTGCGAGAGGGAGTACGCTCGACGAATTGATCGCTGGAGTTTTATCGATTAGCGCGAGTCGACGGCCGGACTGGTTTCCCTTGGTGTATAGTTCGCCATGTAAACAAACTTATTCTGCTTTGTAAGAAGGAAGCTATCGGGGGTTAGGTTGGAGGATGGCGAGGAAAAGAAGGAAGATGGAAGAAGAGAGTAGGGTACGGCTAGGTTAAATAAAGAGGAAAGTGGGAAAGAAAGGTAGCCTGTTCCGGTGCACCGTTAAACCATAAATCTCTTGGCGGCGTCTTATCGTTGCGGCCCATAATTCTAGCGTCACGACCATCTCCGTGTAAAACACGACAGTGTGTCTCGTTCTCGATACTTGGGCGGAAGGCGCGGTTCCTCCTTTTTGTTGCCGGATCGTCCTTGCAACTCCCATCAGTTGCAAGGTACTCTGTTGCATTCAGGCACAATGTTGACGCCCTGCATCGTTGCTCGGACTTCCTGTGCCGCCGGCGATAATTCGAGATGGCCCGTTCATCAATTCCAATGATGTATCTCATTTCTCCCGGCATGATCGATTCGCTGGTGAGACTGCGTGGGACTATTAGGAAATTATGAAGCACATTATCCGCTATGAATGAGCATCGTGTATCGTCGTTAGAAAGTAAAACCCGATTCCCATTATCACTAATTTTCCGTATTATTCATGATAACTTTTTTCTTGCATTCATGGGTGCTCTATCAGTCGAATAAGCACTAAGCTTCACTTTTACTTGAGATTACTTGAACTAAAGTAGCTTCAAGTCGATTAAGTCGGTAAGTATGAGCGTGGTGTGAAAGCAAGACAAAATAGACGAAAGACGAACGAATCGTTGGAGATAAGAGATGTGCGGTTTAGTTGGGTATTTCCGGAAACGAATTGGTTATGTATCGCAAACTTTGCTGAATGAAGTTTCTGGATCGGCAATTTCTCACGCGTGTGTACGTTAGCTGTGTTGTTTTCGATGAACTTCTAATGGTGAGAAGGTTCAGGAGATGGTATATATTTAAGGAACTAAGGGTAGATAAGGTGGGGCTATCGGAAAGAGTATAAAAGGTGGACGAAGGAAACTCTTTACTCTCGCTCGAGCGTACTTTTAACTGAATTGGTCCAGTTAATAAGTGATAAATGCCAACGGTGGATGCTCCATTTTCTCTTTGTTGACGAAGGTACGGTACACAGACGGTATTGATCTACCAATACTCGGAAAATCCCGGTACGTGTTTTATCGCACACCGTTTTACTAGCCTCTCGGATAACGAGGAGTAACAAAATTCGCGTCGCTAGATTATTTGTGCAAAGAAAATAGCTTTTGTAAACATAAAAGTCTACACATTTTTGTAGAATATAAACATTAAACCGCTTTCGTATTCTTTCCACGGAAATAAAAATAAATTCGTACGCTAGAACCTTCACCATAAACCAAACAAGTTGAAGTTGAAATTTCAAAATAACGTTAAACGTTTTATATACGTTGAAGACATAGCAGTATGTAGTCGCGGTACTGAAGTACTTTTGAAAAATCTCCGGCACTCTCGGCTTCTTCCAGTACCATCAACGATGTTTTCGGTGAACTGGGTCGTTAACAATCTCATGGAGAGAGTAAAAAAGGGGAAAGCTTGTGTCTAACGGGGCAAGGAATAGCGAAAGGGAGGATGGATTCGGAAGGCAGCCTCTACTTTCGGGTTGCCGAAGGCCGAGCTTGGTCTTTTAGCTTCGTTGCCTCAGCAACAGAGTACCTTCCGTCTCGCTGACCCGCTGTTTCCGGTAACACGGATGGCCTTTCCTTTCTCCGTCATTCTGTCCGGACTGAAACACGCTTTCATGGAGAAAAAATAGCGGATACAGGAGAGAGGGTGGCAGGGAGAGTTGGTCAAGTGGCGAAGAGTCGCGCGCCGATCCATTGTCCAGAAATGACCAAACTACAATCCATAGAATAGAAACGAGAAGTCTCTGTTCAATATACCTGCTTCGTTCATCCCCCGGGCAAAAGGACGCACTGTTGTTCCCACATATTATTTCAAATAAAAATGAAACCATGGTATCCGGCTAAATAACCCAATGTCATCGCAGAAACGATTTTACGTTCAAATAACACCACTAAATTATCAAATGTGCAGTCTCATTTTGCTGGGAAATTACCCAATCATGTGCAATGAATTATCATATTGGTTGGAGGCGTTCGAGAAATTGTGGTTATGAGATTCGTGAACTCTCAGCGCGTTAATTGGATCGCATTGTAATATGCTACCTGGGATATATTAATAATGTTGTAATTACGACGCGCTCTTAGCCCAGGATCTATAATCATTAGGGCAGCGGAGAATGTCGGCACCAGATTAAATAATGGGATCTGCTCCACTGGACTATTGCATTTTACCGTCATTAAAGAGAATTCTCGCATCTCGAAAATATTCCGGCACAAGCTACGTTCAACAAATCAATAAATAACAAGTGAATATAAACAATATAATTGATTGAATCAGCGGGAAAATGCGAAATGATTGAATAGCTAAATATTTTTGCGATTAACTTTATATAAATATTGAAGCGAAATCGTATATGCGAAACACCGATATAATATACGTCCATTCTAATTCCAACGTTACCTTTCGTTCCCAGCATTAAGGCATCAAGTCTGCACACGTAAAACGGAACTGCATAGTTCCGTTCGGTGATGCGTGTGCCCGAACCTTTAAGCATATTGCGCCTGGTTCACGGATCAAGTAACGACCAGTCAATCGGCGGGAATCGATTGTTTGCCCTCCGGCAGCTTAATTCAACCGTGACAAATCCGGCGAGGCAGGTAAACCGATAAGACTCGCGGATTTGTCACCCGCGCAAGCATGGGCGCGCGCGTGAAAGAGTGCTGGAGAGAAAAATCCGCTTACGTAATCTGGCTTACGTGTAAATCTATGCCAGTGGTGCTTTCGGCTCGGAATATGGATGTGTCAGATTCTGAGGGCAAGACTGACAGCCCATCACAGTAACGCTAGCAGAAAATTCGTGGACGGTGGATGTTTCAACTTACCTGGTCACGGTTGGCGTCGAAGCAACCCCTGGGGAGCGTGCCGGGTAACTTCTTGGACTTCCCGACATCAAGTACTCTGCAACACAGACAGAAACGTTTGTCCTTAATGCTCGGCTGCATAGTACTGTATGAAACAATACAAGAGCTCATCACTTCCTACCAGTTGCAGCACTGTCAAGATAAAGCTTCTTGTTGCCTACCCTTAGACAAGACCTCGAATATCAACCCTTAACATCGTCCTAGTGTATTGATGTAACTGAGAGAAGAAAGCACTTCACTCTCGAAGGCTATTTTACCGAGCCACTTACTTCTAATAAATCCAGTATTCCTAAAGAATTCAATATTGCCCAACCAGTGATTGTTTCTCCGGAAAATGACGGTAATTAGAGCGGATGGTCCAGAAGAATTAATTCCGGTCATTAATTCAACGGTCCTATTCAACTGAATGATTTGAGATCGGAATATCTGGTCTTCTGACAGTAATGGGGAAACTATTAACCATTATAATATTATTTGGAAAGCCAAAGATGCTTTATCTTAAGCTTTCCAAATAGAAAACGATGGGAAAAAGTATCGTTGTACTAAGTTTTGGATGACTAACAGTAAATAAAAAACGGCAACGTTTTGCTAGATAGATAATCAAGCGTGCGCAGTCTGCCTCCCACCAGATAGTGTCTCGTTACGTTCGCGAGCGGGAGGCTTAAGGGCAACGAAGGCTTTACTTCTTCTTATCAGAATCTGAGCCCGGATACGCCAGTAGGTAATTGAATTTACTAGGTAGAAGCTGCTCGACTGTGTGGGGAATATTATAATCTCCAAGCGAATGCGCTGCCTCCGCAGAAAATCATTACCACCACGTGGGCAACGTTGCACAGGGTACAACCACAATTAGTTCTAGTTTACTGGTCTTACCAACGGCCTACCGGTTACAATTATGTTTTTCCCTTAATAGCCACAGGATTAATGAGTAGTGTAATATATATATGTATCTCGTTACAATTTTTTGGAAAGCAGATACTTGAGATACGATCCAAATAAGGCGAGGAAATTCTGCAATCAATAAAACCGCTGGCTCTGAGACGGTCCATTGTAGTAAATAATTGAGCACTTTTTTTCAATGGATGATGCACCTTAATTTTACCTTGATGCATTGTGCGAGTGCTGGCTTCTACCGGTTTTGAGCGCCATACATATTTTAGCTGGTCAAACGTTGCAGCCAGACTTAGTTCTATACGTAATGAACTCATTGTTAATGCACAATGCCACTGACGTTATAACTTCGATCTTGAGAATGTGATCCGTTGAATTTTTTAATTGCGAACTTTCCGACCACTGTCTGCCTTTCAAAATAGAGTTCTCAGTTATTGAAACCTGTATCGATCAGTCAAATTTTAATTGTTTTTGCTGAAAATACTGTTCTTTTGATCTGAACATGCTGGTCATTCTTTTCTTTTATTAAAGCCGGAAAATATTCAGGAAAAATCAACGGGACTATTGAGATCGTTTCTTTCCGTCTTTCTACTGATGCCAGACGGAAAAGGAATTTGCTTTTAGTGCAGGGTATAGTAAGACTCTGTCATTTTATTCTGTCATTTATTCTATCATTAAAATTTCTAGAATTCGAAAACTAGAAATAAGTGATATTTCCACAACGTAAAATGCATAAGTATTTTAATTCTCAAATAACGTATGTATGTGTCTTCACAGTAATGTATTAAGCTATCAGTTTTTTTGTCAAGGAATTCAATTTCCCGGAAATGATTTTCTCCGGAGCGTGTACCGTTTAGTGACCGTTCCAAACCTGACTGACGTTGAATGTACTATCGAAAACAGAGACCAGCAGAATGGCAAATGGTCAAAAAGTCTAACATGAATGGTGGAAACCTCATGTCACCCGGTAGCATTGGCGAGCTCTCCACAGGTTTCAATCAAAATTACAATGTCATCAGGTTCTCTCTGAACTCGTCATCGTTAGCTCGCTAAAAGCACTTGACACCACTTGTGCCTATACATTGGCAGTCGATTCAAGCATCGCAAACGCCTACCACCTCTGTTACAACTCCTTTGTAATGTCGGCAGCATAAATTGCTGTGCGTCAAACGGGACCGACTCGATTCCGTTTAAGGATGGATTGGACCTATTTCAAAACAGTGCCAAATTTATAAAAATTGGTGACGTTGTTCTCTTTCCCTTTTCGAAGTGCCACAAAAAGTTTCAAAGCGATTCACTGAATCGTTATTGAGTTATTACGATTTAAAATTCCATTGATTTTACACGCGTTATTATGAGGAAAGCACTTTCGTTGAGCGAAACAGCAAAAAAATGTTGAAAATACAATGTTAACTTCCTGATTTTTTTTTGAAAATTCATCAAGTTTCAAAATACCGTTTTGTAGAAATTAATTATTAACTGCAAAAACTTCTCCCAAACGGTCTAAAGCTTGACATGCTATGGAAGTGCGTTATCGTTGGAATCAACTAAGCAACTGAGACTAACCTGTAGCTCATGAGTGGAAGTAAGAAACATAGCATACGAACATAGTCACTAACTTCGTACGACGTATAATTTTGGATGTCGATACGACAAAAATTTGTACTTTACTAAGTTGGATTCAAGGCACATTCACCATTAAAAGTTTTGTTGTGCAAATCAGAAAAATTGTAAATTTAGCTACAAAAACGTTGGGAAAGCGAAAACTAGCTTTCTACGAATAAACATGCAATGTTAGCTATCATTTGTGTCATTTGAGCCTATGTTTTCTGCACGTGGCGAGTAGATATTTAAGGATTTTTAATACTTTTGTCTACGATTGTACCTCTCATACATCCTTAATATGTCTCTACGATTTTACGACATTAGATAGCTGAGCAACGACAACTGCGACGAGCGTGACCAAAGGACAGAGAGAATGATGGCTTTCGAGAGAGAGAGAAAGATACATTAGAACCTGCGGTTGTTCTCTCTCTCTCTCTCTTTCTCCCCCACTCTTATACAATCGCCGAGGGTAGTAACGGTGGTGGTGGGTGCGTTGTGCTTGTTTCATCGGGTAGCCATGGTGATAATACGCTGAGAGAGGACGGTAGGGCTGAACGATCAAGGGTATATCTCATATTTTTCAGTAGCGAGCCCTCGAGATAAACGGTTTTTCCTCCCAGTTGGCTCGTCCGCCCTTTGACGTAAAATAAAAATACCTTAGGTCAGAGCCGTGCCTACGTTCAACGTGGATGTTTCGTGAAATCAAAGACAGGTGTTCAGAGATTCCTGTCCGCTGTTGACCAATCTTTACAACCAGCCACATTGTTCACGAGCAATGCTAGTATGGGTAAGCTGATTGGCCGGGCTTTCTAGAAGTCGTCCAGCTAGGGGATTGCCGCGCTGGAAAGCCATTGCAGGACTGGGCTGTTGGAACGAGTCTTTCAGGAGTGTGCTGATTTCGAGAAAATCGTGCCATCCACTCGAATGTGAGATGTTCACGGGAGAGTGGGCGGAACGATCGACTTCCAACTACGTTGAGCGAGAGAGCGAAGGAGTGAGTCGGAAGTCTGTCTAGCCTTGAAAAAGTATCATTACCTGCTAATGGCTTGGCAACAACTAGGTCGCCGTTCTGGTTAATGACATGGCCCGAACTCTTTGCCGATTTTTCCTGCTCCTCATCCGGACGTCATTCCCGTAATGATCGTCAGCTAATCTATTAGCGATAACGAGTCCCGTCTTGTAACGGCTAAGACTGCTGGATCAGAAGAACGTAAAGTCATAGATGAAGAGCTTTGAAGTGTACTTCATGCGTGCTTGAGAGAATGGAGCGTTCTGCGAGGAACGGTGCATTGTGGTTTGCATCCCCTAAGCACAAAGGCTCAAAGTAATTGGTATAGGACCACTGGAGAGATACAAGAGAGCGTTTACATCGGTTGCATCTGACACACAGTAGATTCTTGGGAGAGCAGGGTGTGTAAAGCGAGGGTGAAAGAATTCGCGCGAAAGGGGAGGCTGAAGTACGTGAAACAGGTCGGATGGTAGTGTAAAAAGGGAAGCTAACGAGAAGAGCCGCACGCTAAACGAGAGCAACAACGAAAACGATAGCGCAAGAGCGATACAACGCGTACTCGGGGTGTCACTCGAAGGCTCGATGGTGCGACAACAAGTAAAGGACGGCAGGGTGGCAACCCGACGTTGGAAAGAGAATTTCGGGAGCACCTACTGGAGGTGAGTGAGAGTGAAGTACCAGAGGGCACCAGGTGAACGACAGCAGGGGTAAATGTGAAAGACTGGGTGGGAGAGTGCAGAGAAGAGACAGGGAGGAAACGAGGGTTGCAGAGGTGAAGCAAGATAGGGGAAAGAGATAGTGGATAGAGTGGATACAGTTGAGTCTGAGGATTCTTTGGTTGTTGGGTGTTTGGCTGTCGGTTAGAGATTCTCTGGAGCGAGACTTTTACCCTTTTTCTTCTCCGCCTGATCTTTTCCCTCTCTCCACTTCTCCAGTACTATACCCTTCTGCGCAAACGTCCACCTATCAGTTCGAGCTATATGTATTCCATTGCACACCAGAGATGTTTCAGTATTCTCCATTTCACTTATTTTTCCTTTGATACCCTGGTGATTTAAATGTTTATCGACATTGACCAATCAAGCGATTAACAATAACCATTAATAACCATTTCTTCTATCGATTCCAGCAAATTTTATAACAATGAAAAACTACCCATTAAATTTTATTCTTTGCGTATGCTTTCTACGTGACTTTCTGCTAAGACCAGCGAGTCCGAATCCGCCAAGTCAGACCGGAGAGACTACCACCATCAAGTGATCTTTAGAGCATACTCTCTACTCGTGTAACGCATCGGACGTGCACCAGCGAGTAAACCGTAACGTCAGTATTACTGTGCAAAGGGTGATCGTCTTCGCAAGGATGTCGTAATCCTAGAATCCTTCGCGGTTTGAACGGTCGGTCGTAAAGCCCGCACAACATATGCGTGCACTCGCTGATACCACAACGTGTGCACTCCGCATGGTAGCGAGTGCGGGCGATGGCCGATGGCCGGCGGGTTAAGATTCCGTAAACACAAGCTTGATTAACGATAATGGGCATGTGGGTCAATTCCCAATAGTCCGTCGACTAGGCTAGCTCGATTGGCCGAGTCTAGGCGAAGGGATCGGGTGTTGGGAGGATGAGGTGGGGGCCCCCAATGGCGGACGAACTGTCGACACATCATACAACGAAACGTTATCCGACGAAGAGCCAGACCAGCCCGTGGGACTCACCGGACTTGCTCGGTAATCCAAAGGACTGCGTGCTCAAGCATTCTGATCAGTGCTTTACTCCTTATTGGTCTATGCGCAGTCTGTTATTATCGTTACCGCTTACGCCATCAATGTTATCTGAACCTGGTATACTGTTCACTAGACTTGAGTTCCAAGTATCCTGTGTATGTTAATTTAAGCCAGATACTCATTATAAAGAAAGAGATCGATCAATATTGTATTAAATTTCAAATTGAAGAGTTCATAGTGACCTGCGCGGTGCCAGTTGAGCGGTAGCTGAGAGCTACTTCAAGCGTGAGTGTGTAATATGATTTCGGACTTCACCGAAAGTTTTGTTCGTCCTTCGGTAATCCGAAGGTTCCTGTTAATACTTACAGATCCAAGCAGATCCAGTATCATTTATTTTCAGTTCATTTTACTGTTTCATCTGTATATAGAGCTAAGCAGCATACGTCCGTGCTGTTTGTAAAAGAAATGAGAACAGGACATTATGTAACACGGCTAGTGGACGAAGAATCAACAAGGGGCCGGTGGAGATATAAGTAAACCAATTAACGCGGCTAAATTAATATCCTGTCGAGAACTTGTTGCCGTTTACCTTTTGTTGAATTCAATTTTCATATTCTCCATGCTCGCGAAACATTCTTTTGTCAATATTTAATTACCGTCAGAGGCTCGTATGGTCTAAAATCGCCCAAGTTATTTCCATTAACCTTCGATATTAACCAATTCGTATCATGATTAATTTACGCGAATATTTTTAGCGTAAAAATAGATCCGTTAGAGGAAGAGTTCGATATAAATGTATTTAATTATTTACTGAGAATTTTGTAGATGGATAGAGAAATTCATTTCCTGTTCTATGAAGAAAATTTACTTTGCAGCTTCTGTGAGAAGCCAAGGCTGATTCGCGATCCCGATACTTGTCATGTTAGGCGGTCGACATATGAGGTGGAAAGTGAAGTATCCTCTCAGTATCCATATACAGACATATGAGGCGGTCCACTTTGTACCCTCGAATTTCCATGCAGGCGACGTTGCAAAGAATATCGTCAGGCTATATCGATTTGTCAGATAATGAAGATACAAAAGCATTTCGATTGATACGAATTGTAATAATCCCAGAGTACGAAAAGTCGAAAAGAATTTATCTTCGCATGAAACGAACACCCATTGGATATATTCGTGCTTGAAACTCATCGAGGCATCCTCTTACAATTTAGCGTGAAATTAGAGCCAATTTCGCGGCGGGTTTCCGAGCACGAAGCTGGGAATCTGCATGTAAGTATGGCGGGCCACGGGCTGCGCACGGGCTGTGTCGCATCTAGTGTCCGCTATTAGGAACAAACCGGAAATAGAAGCGACTGAACTTTAACTAGCTTCGCGGCGGAACGCTCCTGTTCTCTTCATCAAGTCAAACTGTGGGAATTAGCTTCTGGCTTCCGTCCAGATTATTTCTGTGTACTGGCTTCCCTGCTTCCGGTGCCTGGAGAGAGCCTGAGCTTACCATTTATCTCGCTCGCCTCGAACTTCTTCGTAATATGTTAATTCACGAAAACGATAAGCATGTAATAATCAGCGGCGGTCGTTTCAAGCGCTCGCGATTGTCAGTAAGAGAGCGACAGACAGAGGAGCCGAGGGAAGCGAGAGATCTCCAATCTCCCCAGGACTTAAATGTCTTTTGCAGAGGTTCCCTTGAGTTGATTGGCCCGGTATCCTCGAGGAAATAGGCGCCGGTTTATCCCCTTTTATGTCGCTCCAAAGATTGTATGCTCGGTGTGTACTTTCTTGACTGTTTAATGGAATTTTATCGGACCGCTCTTTTGGCGAGAAACATTAACCCAGTCCAGTGGTTCATATCTGAATTCGATTCCTTATTCTCCCGAATATGCTTTCCAGATCCCAATTTTCACCTATTCAATATTCTAATATTTTTCATACACTAATCCATTTAGGAATATGGTTTAACTACCCAAAAAGATGAGTCCAAGACTACCGAGCAATAAATACGGTAGTCAAACTAAAATATAGTTAGAAATTTGAATAATTCAATTTACACATAATAATTAGAGAAATAATGGTAACTAACTCCGGATCCACAATATTGATGATATGCAACTGAAGCACGGAATTCTCCATAAGGTATATATCGTGTTCAAGCGGTGTGTCAGGAAACTTGAATGAAGGCGAGCTTGCACCTGCTAGTGATCTCGTTAATGTACTAATACGACTTTACTATGATAGACACATACGCGCAATATAGATAGGCGCAGGGCGAATAATCCTCCATTAGATTGATATGCATTTATGCGAAGGACGTAGAGAGCTCGCATCGCCGCGGCGTATAGTCCAGGGCTGTAGCAACAGCCAGTAGAATTACGATGGAATTGCAGTGAAAGAATTGATACGCGGTCTGTTAAATTCGGTTTCACGGTACCGCCGGTATACATTACAGGAGTGCGTTGAATCGCTGCTGTCTGGTCAAATTCGGGTTGCCGCCGCCGGCGGATAAATTGCAGAGAGCTTTCGACTGCCAGCGCCGCCAGCAGGCCCGGCTGTTACCAGTGAATTGTGCATTTGCGTCACGTAACCTATTTTACGTTAACACTTTCGTCCAGCATGAATCTTATTAGCGCTCGGACCCCATTTTAAAGGGAATCGAGTTAAATACTGTTTCCGCCAGAAAACAAGTGTGTAATTGCGCGTTAGAAAGTTCAATTCATAGATGAGCTCTACTGAAGGTATTGCAGATAAATTATAAAAGATCGGCTTTAAATGATGCTAAGAATAAATATAGTAGGAAGAGGGGAAGAGGAAATTACATGGTTTTGACTATGAGCTTAGCAGAATGAGATAGCGACTGGATAGGTGGATCAGCAATAACGGTTTCATCTTGATCCAGCATATAAGCGCGCATATTTGAAAACGCTAAAACGTTACTTGCGCTCGGCTTGCTTTAAAAACGTTAATTGTACAATGTAAATAAAATTGCGACTTCCCGGACTCACAGCTAAATAGATATAGCGCCAGGGCGCTTTACGCGCATATGTGTGCACGTAGACGGCTTATAAAAACTACCACACTGACTAAGAGGGAGAGGTTTGTCGGTGGATCTCTGTGGCAAGAGAATGACAGAGAGCCAGTTCAAAATAAAGCCAGTTTCCCGTGCGGAATGTGAAATCTGGCGGCATATTTCAGAAGAATATTACGGTCGAGAAGGCAAGAACGTCCGGATGGAGGCGCCTACGGCGATCGATATGACCTTTGCGGGATACGTTGGTGCGTTGGAACAGTAGCGGAGTAGCCATCAAGTGAAATGTCATTAGAAGAAAAATATTAACTGAAAGAGTTAGATAATTCGCCGGGCATTCGTATGGTACTTGTAAACTTTCTTTTTAAAAGAGAGAGGATAAAACAGTGGAGGGATACAGATGGTGGCAATGTGCCTAAACCTTTTCGACTGCGACGAGAACACCACTGACAGACAGAGAGTAGGTGCCTCTAGTGACGGTGCTCAGCTTTCGCGCTGATCCATCATGCTTGTTTGTCGAAACGAATGCCGAACAATCAATCGGAAAGTTCTTGTTCGCCGGGGGCTGCCACCCGTCGCCCCCAAGCATTTGCGAATAGTAAGGAGGTTAACCTCGTTTGCAGCACTTGTTCCATTCAACGCTGCAGCTGCAAAACCCTCATATTATACATGAACAGGCTGTACATGTACATATACATGTGCGGGCAATGTATGTACACGAGCTCCATAGATATAGGCGCGGGTACGCATATAGGGTAACCAGCGGGCGAATGCTTTCGCTTCGTTCCAGTTTAAATCGTGAAACGTGCCATCCGCGGCGTGAAATCGTAATTGGAATATTTTTAACCTGCTTCATTATGCATAAATTTGTGTCCGTCGGGGAGCGGCTCGCGATAGCGCACGATCGCCAACGACGGTGATAGCGGTCTCGGTTGACTTATCTTCCGGAGAGAGGGGCAGTATAAATAAAAGTGAAATTGAGCGAGGGTGAGCCAGCACATCTGCAATGTATTTACGTAACTAGCACTTTCCAGCGTAATATCAGTCGAGATAAAGGCAAACCATCAACGGGCCACCAATTGCGCGCAACCCTTCCTCTTTCATCCCTTCGCGAAAGACATTTATATTCTCAGCGAGTAATCTTTATTTAAGCGCAGACTATCGTCATCGAGCTTTTCGCGCAAGCGGTTCCCAGATAATAATCGAGCACAACCCGTACAAGATTCAGCAGCCTTTATCCTTTGTATTCTCCTTGACACAGTGGCTGTTATTACCCAACATGAAAATCTAATAACCGCCGCATGGGAGTGAGTAAGGGGGGGGAGAGAGAGGGAGAGAGAGAGAGAGAGTTTGGGCACTACCTGACACCCATGCACTTACCTCGCCATCCTGGCAAATATACTCTCGAGGAAAACGTGCGTATGTACATGCACGCTCGTATTCGCGAGAGAACGAGAGTGCGTCCGTGTTATCACATTAACCGCACAAGTGTTTCGCGCATTACACTCGGTAGCGGCTGCAGCGGCAGCGGCAACGTAAATGCACTCCAATTAAGAACAATCAGGCCCGAGAGATTCCATTATCGCGGTCGGCCTGTCTTCGGGCAGTGCCGAGCCAGACCCGTAAATATCGCCGCGGAGGATAGGACGCGAGCGTGCATAATCGATTTTCCGGGATTCAATTAGTCGCGGCATATTGCGGTGCTATGGCGGAGGCACCGCAAGCCCGCTCCGCACGCGCCCTGTCCTCATCTTTCTCCCTCATTCTCACTCCGATAAATACGTGTGTGCGTGCGCGCGTTCCCGTAAAAACGGCTTTACACCGTGAAAAACGCCCGAAGAGTCCGCTCTGCTATTGCTCCGGCCGTCCCGGCGAGCCTCGCGGGGGCGCGTCAGGATTGCATTAATTCCGCACGCGACACGTAACCCTAGCAATAAAGTGCCGTAATTGCCGATGCGCCCGTGTCCTTTCGCGCTCGTTTCGAAGGAGAAAGCCCGCCAGGGCGGACATGGCGGGAAAGGGAGAGAGAGAAAGAGAGTGAGGGCGATAGGGTGGATAGGGGAGGAGAAAGCGAGAAATAAAGAGAAGGAGACGCCGTTGGGAAAGGGTAAAAGAGAGAGAATCCCATTGGTATAGGGGCACGCGGAGACAGAGCGAGCATCCTGGGCGGACATTCAAGAGGATGGGGTGCCCTTACAAATCCACCCTGGCGCGGACCACACCGAAGCAGTAGGCAGCGAGTCGACTTATGCGAGCCACGTGCGCCATTCTAATTTGCTTACGAGCCCAGCCTTAAAGCCCTGAATGCGCTTGCTGGGGTGCACCGGCGTACTCACGTACGTGCATGCACCAGGCTCCTCGCTCTCTCCGGACAATGCTCCCCCGCTCGCATTCTTCTCTTTCGACTCCTTATTGTTTCACGGGCTCTCGCGCTCGCCGTCCACACGTCAACTATCTCGCACGATATACGCTCTATGCATGGGGGAGGGTAGGAATAAAGAATCAAGTGCTGCCGGTCAATTGCGTGGGAGCGACGAGAGAAATATTTTGTGAAATTTCAACTGATCCCGTAACGTTGCGCGAGAGAGATCTTGATAATAAAATGTATCGTTAAAACCGTTAGAACTTATGGACGCTCAGCCATTTTCCGGCACGTTAATCTTTATGATCTCCTACAATATTTAGAGATAAGATTTCACTGTAGCCCGACATGGGGCGGATTCTCCTCGTTCGGACAGTTGTTTAGCGAAGGGATACTGTAAATTCTATTTTATTCCTTCATTTCCCCAGTAACACATCCGTGGCGCGCGCGTGCACGTCGCCAATTTAAATTCCGGATGAGACTGGGGCGCGGAGCCCGAAGGACCTAATATAATTCTAGGTATAAGGGGCAACGGGTACGTTTGGGACCTGGGGCCGCATACATTTCCCTAATAGGTGTGTTAACGCTAAGAATACCACGCGGGAGTTTTTCTAAGAATGCGAAAAACACATACGTGACGAAAATATAAGAGAGATCTCGGCATCTCAGTCCTCCTGGGTCAATTTCGTACGTGTAATATTCTTAGAAACGTATTATCGGCTGGGAGAAAAAATCAATCACTATCGATGCTTTTACGTCTCATCACATTTTGTGTTCAGCTAATTATCAATGATCAATCGCAATTCACACATAGAGGTACAAAATATATCGTTTTAGCAGGTTGATCCTGTTTCAGCTATGATCTTCAAGTGAAAATTTAAAATATCTGCTAATACTAACCGGAGCCTGGATTCACAAGTTTCGCTTTTGATTTATCAACCACGATATATCAGGTTGTACAAATCGACTAAACCATTATTGATATACCATTGCTGATAATGAAAAAAAATTTTAACTGGATGAAACTGAAGACTATTTTAAAGACAATTATTTGAGTTAAAAAGGAGAAAAAACTTATCACTTTCAATGTATGTATCATAAATTAGCCCTAACTGAACTAAGGTAGTAATTACTTAACATTTTTTTAAAAAATTAAATTAAATTAAATTAAATTAAAAATTTAAATTAAAAGGTAGTAAAGACATTACAGTATAAGAATATATTTCAGCGAAAGATTTCTTGTGCAACGATGCCCCAGAAACTAAGCGAACTATAGTACGAACGTCCGCCATTCGTCGAGTCAAGTTGTTGGAAATTTGCCGCATAAAATTTTCGCAGCGACCACTTACCGACGCGATCTATGTCTTCTTGTGTGTAGTAGTGATGCATCGTTACTGCTGGGTTGGCTTGTGGTAGCAATTGAATCACTCGGAGGACAGTTTATGGCTGTACGATGATCATCACGACCAATACAGTGGTCACTTTACTCTGCTATTACTCACTCCCATCTCAAACAGTCACGAGCTCGGCCATTCGCCACTTCCTGCATGCCATTGTTCCTACGATTTCAGCCGGACCCAAATCGTTACACACGTTTATCCCGGCGTGCCTTGCTCTGTCTTTAGAACCAGTCCAACCTAAAGCAGCTCGCACAGTTGAAACTGGGTAGCGCGAGACGCAGCCCAGTTCTGTTATGAACCCTGTCTCTCTTTTCACGTGTCTCTCCTCCGAGAAGAGGCTTACTGTAGAACTGCCATAGACCAGAGTACTCTAGGTTCTTTCCAAGTACTCTTCTAACTGTGGCTTCTCGCGTTAGGGGCTGAATAGGTGGTATGAGAAGAAGGGTGAATTAAGGGAATGGCAATTGCATACGGTATAATATTGTCCACCAGATGCGTGTCGTTCGGTCACGATGCGTAAGATCACCGGAAAACGGGCGTCCCCAGCATCGGGTTAGGAGATCATAAACTTTGCAGTGCGCACTACGTACTTAGTGATGGGAGGGGGGGGGGGGGGGGGAGTTAGGGGGATAGGGAGTTAGGGGACGGGGGAGGGGGCGCGTGTCTCACTAGCTCGACTGAGAGGAGAGGCCCACGCGAGGCACACGGTGCCGGCACTTTCAAAACACGAGCAGACACGCTTTCCTTCACAGCCGATCGCACGTGACACTGGACCGGTAGTCCGTCGGATTATTTTCCCCGTAGAGGTTATACCCGGGCAGGGAGGGATGCTGCGATGTTGCTGCGGAGGCCGCCTCTCGCGCGGCTACCGTCAACGACGCGCTGTGCTTGCGGGGAGGCACCCTCTCTTCCTCGCCGACAGTCCTCGATTTTCCAGGGATCGGGATGCGGCGTTAATTACGATAAAAACTTGTACGGGCAAAAGGTGAACGGCGAGATTAAGGAGAATCGAAGCACGGGATAAAACGGCAAGCCCGACAACATTGTGGTAGAACGCTCCTTGACGAGGCGATTCTGCGCAGAGTCGCTGGAGCGCAGGGTGCAGAGGGATGTTGGCGACGGCCACGCTTGGCAGAGGGATGTTGCCAGCGATCGTGGCGCCATTCTAGGTGCCGGGGGGTGGCAGCGGCCCTAGTGAGAGAGTGGAACTCTCACCGCCTACCCCGCGGCTGCCTCCCTGCCTGCCTGCCTGCCTGCCTGCCTGCGCCGCCATATACCACCCACACCCAACTCACTCCGTGGCAGCCGCGCGCCCCCCTGAGCCCTCCGCTACCAAGCTGAATACTCTGCGCCTACAACCACCGCCACCACCGCCATCCGCCGACATCCACCGACACCCTGCGTACACCCCCGCGCTTCATCCCGACCACCGTCGTCGCCGCCGCTCGCCGCACTATCGATTGGCCCAGTTGTCCCTCCTCTCACCCTCGCGGACCCTCCAACATCCGAACACGACCCTCCACGCTATATCTATACCACCTCTTCACCCTCTCTTTTACTCGGCTCTGCCTCGGTGTTCTTCTTCCTCATCGACTTCACCTGCCATCTCTTTGCCACCTGCAGCTAGAGGGGCTCGAATGTATTTTAATGTCGGCGCTCGATCTCTTAGATGACTCTTCCTCTCCCTCCTGCTCCTTCCCGTACTCCCGACACCGCTGCATGTTGGACGGACCGCCGGAGAACGAAGCTCTCGGCGAAGTCAAACGGAGAAAGTTGGATGGCTTTCATGGAATGAAGTAGAAATGGATTAGCGGAGTTCGATGAACCAAAGAAATTCTGAATTACTTCCACTTTACCGGTATTACATGTTCGAGAGGATTACACGCCGAGCTACCCTAGATGCGAAACAACCAGTTCTGATCTATATTGCGATGGGTGAGTGGAAGAAGAAGGGTGAACTGTCTCCGACATCTCGAGAGCCCTTGAATTACCGATACAGCATTACCAAAAGACCTATTTGAACTGGCGAGCGTAGATAGAAGGGGAATCGTCGACACAATGTGAATGGGTGTTGGTGTGCTCGGTGAGTTTTCCAACGTGCTCTAATGTCGCCAGGGATGTAGTATGGGTTACTAATACATTCGGCGGTTTTAGAGGGTGTTGAAGGTCTGTAAGGAGGGAATCGAGTCGCGGAGAAACGCACTGTGAAATGCGGGCTAACCATAGTTGGGCGCGATCGTGACTAGCAGGACGCGTAAAACAAGGAGGGGGAGGGGCGCATAAACGACAAAGGATCCCGTTATTATTATGTGCCGTGGCTGAATGCATGACAATGCCAAGCGAGAATTTCCCTCCCCGTCTTTACCCGTCTCCATCTCACCCTCTCGGCCGTCGGCCTCCTCTCTTTCTCTTGTTCTTGTCCAACGCGTCGGTTGGTCCCGTGGGTGCCACTCAAGCACTGCTGTGGGACCATCGCTTCACAATGCTGCGCTAACAAGGTCAGCAATTAATGCATCGTTGGCATCGCGCAGTCGTAAAAATACTGTGAACCTATGGGGACCGATCTATTATTAAGATGATAACTAAACTATCCTTCAGGATTTTCCAGCACTCCTCCTTTCCTGTTTTTGCCTAGTGCACTCCTCTCAGCCATTCGTTGTTTCGTTTCCTCCGGCAGTTTGGCTCTGGCAGTTCGCCAGTCATCCGAGGAGAAGCTGGTCGCCCTTTTTTCCCCAAAATCTCGTTCACTTTCCGTTATTGCGAAAAGTGAAAAGCTTCGGCGCAGTAGCGTTGCAATACCCTGCAATTCTTACACTCTTGCGATATGTATCGATGATGCTAGTGAAATAGACAGGAAACCGCAACAAACGTTTTGCTATTTCTTGCTACAGCAACAATTTGTCAGATATTGCTGCAACATTTGACGAATGCGATGCCTTCGATAGTCATCCGCTTATATTTGCATATGCGGATCGATGCTGCCGATATAATATTACGTAGAGAGATAGGGGAAGAGCAGACGATCCCGAAGATGTTTGAATGATGAATTCCAATATCAGGCGAAGCTGCGAAGCGGCAGACGCGAAATACACCCTCGGGACAGAAAACGTTTCCCTAAAACAGACCAATGACCCGCTCCTGCCCCATATACATCAGGGACTTGGGGCCGTAGCATGTGTGCCCGCGCACGCAGCTATGCATCATACGTTACAGATTGGTTTTAGGTAAAAGAACGCAGACAGAGACGCGCGCGCGCCCACACTACCGAAATAGCATGGACATTTGACGTCAGAGAGAGGGAAATGGTTGGAAAATAACGAAAGTAAAGCGGTCGCCATCCATCGTCGCGTATTGTGTGCTCGATTCGCACGATTTTTTATCGTCCAACCAGTCGCTCGCTTACACTTGCGATTCTGTTCAAATCACATGGAAAGCGCGCCGACAGTCCGGTTGCAAGCATTACTCTCCTAAATTGCGAAGCCTACGAAAGAAAGGGTTGGAGCTAACTAGAGTGCTTGCGCGCCATAAATCTAATACTTGACCGGAAGCGATCGTGTTGACTAGATAACGTCGACGATCTTAACGTTTTCTGATGAAACATTGCCTTCCAATATCCAGTAATGTATAATTATAATGAGAATAAATATAAGAACATTATAATTGTCTTATTCACGCTAGATGTCACTTGGATCGCGTTTCTTCGCGAATCCGCTGGAAGTATCTATTTCTTAGTGAGTAATTTCGACATACCTGGCTTATAGAAATATATAAACGTACACCGAACTCGTAAATAAACTAGCAAGAAACTGTTTACAAGCCTCGAGTCAGTGAAGGTACGGTAGATTATAAATTAATGGCCAAGAGCCTATATCACATACAGTCACGCTCGCGGTCCTACACCGATTGATCATCACATTAAGGCTTCGTTATAATGCAGCTATGCCATGCTTCCCAATTAACGAGGACAGCATGGTCGCATTTCGATGGTGGCAAATAAACATGGCGTGCGCGTGTGTACACTGTATATAAGCGTTTATGGTTGTTGTATAAACAAGTATTGCTGGCTATCGTACAACCAGCCGATCTCTAACGCGCTTCATTATTCGACACAATTTACAGGTATTATCCCACAGGACTAAGGCCGATGAAACCACGTTAAAAGTTTACCGAATGTGGGCTCTCCACGTTATCGTTTATTATACGCGAGTACCTTAACCGCTGGAAATTGTAACGATCACAAATTCCTAGTTTGGAGCCTCGCGGCATTCATAATAATCATTCGTTTTTTCTCCCTCCCTTTCTCACAATGCAATTTTAGAACGAAATCAAATTCCCGTAAAGTCGTGCTCGCGCCGATGGCCTTAATTGAATCTATGGATCGTGAGATCGGTCGGGAATAAACCTCCACCGCGGACATTTCATTTCATGAGCTAAAGAGAAAGGTATTCGTTGATGCAAGCCGCCGCTTCTGCTCGCGACTGGTAAGAAGAGGAGTGACCACTGGTGAAAAGTTCTCTCTGACCAGTGGGCTGATGGTATAGAGGTAGAGACAGGGCCGCGCGAAGGGTGAAAGGTTGTCAGAGCGCAAGAGCCGGAAGGGATCGGAAGCGAAGTCGAGAAGACGAGAGAGTGCACGCGAGAGAGAAAGAGAGAGAGAAAGAGAGAGAGAGAGAGAAAGGGTGAGGAAGAGAATGACGAGAGCACATCCACCGAATCACAAATGAGTTGCGAGACTCGATTAAGCACCTTCCGGATGCATTATTAAGGGCGGCGACTAAAGGGTGCCTCGAACGAGCGAGCATCGAGCGGGAGAGGGGCGGGCGGGGTGGCAGACTGGGCAAGCAAGTGGGTACGAACACGCAGGGTGGCAACTAATGGGTTTTAACCAGTGTGTGCACCGGATTATATCCTCTCCCGGTCAAGCCAGCCTGCATGTACTTACTTACATACGTGGAGCCTTGGGTGCTGCGGCATCTCGTACGTGGAATATCGAGCCACCCTGACACGCGCCCGCTTAGTTTGCCGGGGAGTAAAAGTGAGCGTCGGGCGTCGGCGCTCGGCACAGCACACATAGAGGAAAAGGAGGCACACGGAAGTGGCTCAACCCGAGACTTTATGAATGCCCGACTGCAGCGCTTGGAATTCAGGTAAGATAAGGGCCTTCTCCACCCTCTTTATCTTACTCGGCCTTAGGGGTGAACCGGCTGCTCTCCCTGCCAGCAATCCTCTACCCCCATGTACTCCCATATAGCTTTCCCACCGAAAATGCTACAGCGTTCCCAAATCCGGCCAATGTTTTCCTGAGCACGCAGCTGCCCCCCCATCCTCCGGAGGTAGGTGCTGCTTCATGCCAGATTTCGTAACTTTCAGGGCGTCGTCGACTAAATCCTCGTTAATATTCGAGCGACAATCTTTCACGCCCCTTCTCCTGCCACGCTGGCCGGCAGCCCGAGATATTTTTCCAGGACTTATGCCGCCCGCACCGTCAATTGCTGATAGCGTCGGTGGAATTTTAATTGGCCGCAATTACGTAATCGCAGAATCGACCAATATAACGCAGAGTACAGATGTAACATAAATTGTACTGAAATATTTAATAAAAGGCTGACGTGGTTATAGGAATATTTATGTAGAAGGGTTTTGCCCAGGACACGCATTACTGTGGTGCCAATTTTGAACTCAGTCACTCGCAGATTGTAATACTCCCAAGAAGTGGAATGCGCTAAAGTACTGAAGAGTATTTGACAAACAATTAAGATCTGTATATCAGTGCGATAAAAGTGTGGGTCTCCCGTGTTAGCCATGAGATGAGTCCGGCGAGTGCGGACGATCGGTGGATCGACAATTTCAATGTAGAAAGTTTTCGCGGGATTAGATGGGATTCATGCGAGTCATAAACTCGAATGTAAAAGTGCTCTCGTGAAGTTTGCCGGCCACGCGTCTTGGCGTCTCTTCGTAAACGATAAAAGCGATCTATTGGTTCGTCGGGCGTTTACGGTTAACTATCGCTAAAAGCCGGAGGTCACACACAGCCTGATAAAGTTCCAGTGGTGCCGAAGCAAACGACCGGCACCACGCACGCTTTATGTTCAGGCGAGGGTCGGCTCTATTTCAACATTGTTCTCGTCGCCGAGGAACATAAGCCAACGACGAGCGTTGGGACGAGTACAGGATAACAGGAGTGAAACGGCTCGTCAAACGTTCGATCCGACTCATTTCCCACACAAGTGCCTATAACTCGCGCGATTGGTCAGCCAAGGATGCGCGAGCATCGAGCAAGAGGGAGAAAGCGCGCTAGAATAGATTTCAATCTCATATTGCACGAGAGTACTTGGCCGAAGCCTCACTCTTTTACACTGGGTCTTAAATGGTGTTAAACGATAAAAGCTTCGCCCGGTGCCCGACGGCACTCTGCCAGCAGAGAGTGAGCGCAAGGTATACCTGCGCCAAGCGATCCTAGAGGCGCTGGCGAGAAAGCATTTCTTCAGAAGAGAAGTAGCAGGCAGATGAAAGCGCGCGCTCTGGGTTGGAGTGTGGGACGAAGATGTGGAAAGAGCTTGGTGGAGTAACGCATTGCAACTGCAAGCACCAAGCTACTACAGCCATCCTAGCTCTGGGGTAGCACGGATTACCTAAAGCTCGGTTTAAAACCTGGTAAAGCAAATATTACTTAAATGGGCCAGAGTCGTAACAGGAATATCGCGTGAACGATTACCGGGCGTCTACCCTCTGACTAGCATTAACCATCGTGGCCCGCCACGGCCGTCGAGGCGGTCGCCAGTGTGCACCACACCACCGACACTACCATCACTAGTGACACCATCGACGCCGCCACCACCATCACTACCACTACCTCCACTAGCCATCCACCCTCACCCCCTCATACTCGTGGTCCACACCAGCAAGTCTCCTGTAAACGGCGGATAATCTCTACTGGTAATACTATTCCAGATATACGTGTGTAGTGCACACCGCAGCGCATGCTTGCCCACTCGCTCTCATCGCATTAATATACCCAAGCCGTGGCGGTCGTCCTGTGTATATGCGTGCCGCCCTCATATTCGTCCCGCTGCTAGTGCATACTCCTGCGCTTACGCCCGCCTCCCATCGCTATCTGACGAGCGTGCGAGCGTACAATCGGTTTCCATAAAAAGAGATAGCGGCCGACGGAATATCTGCAAAACATTCTCCGCCCGGTTATCTATTTCTGACTCTCTCTCTCTTGCTTACGCCTGCCCTTCACTCGCACCCAACTGTGCTACCAGTACCGTGCTCCTAAAGCAGCAAGTTGCAAGCCTGCTGCTGCTTCTGCTTGCCCTAGTGCTTATCGCGTACCCGCTCCGCTGCCACTGCCTTTTGATATCTGTCGGGAGATTGGATGTACCGTGTCATTATGAGGTTGAGTGGTGTGACCTTACTACTTGCGCGCGGGGCCTGTGTTTTCCGCGCGAAAGATGCTCTCACGATGCTTCCTTTCGCGTTGTCCGACCCTCGTCGCGGGCAACCACAGCCCTTGGCTCGAGTGCATTCCTCCTAACAGGTGTGAGTCTACACTCTTGCGAAATTCATTTTTTAAATGCTTCGACAGAGAGCGCACTCACAGACTAATGGTGCCTTTGTACGTAACATGAAACAGAACGAAGTGATACGTGTCAACCATCCTCGCGAAGCGACTAACCTTCTGTATCTTGTGTGTTTGTACTCTGTGTATACATACAGAGTGTTCTCAGGCACAGTGTTCTAATTAGTTCCTTCCGATCTTATTGAGCGTAGATTCAGAATCCGCGGTTCAGACCGCGTATGTCGTATCTATTTACGTTTCTACTGTTTAACGTACCAAGGGAATGACGTGTCGGTACCATAGTTGACTTATACTACTAGCATTTGTACTAGGAATCGAAACAGGCATATGCTACTGGATAGGATCGGCCGCCCAATGGAGCCATCCTCCGAAAGCAGTAGTACATAGGTTGGATGTGGACAGCCGGTTTACCAGGACATTATCTGCTCCTCGCGCGAGAATTACTTTGCGCCTCGGTGGGTCGGTCGGCCGGCTTTTATGCGTCCGTAATATCGGCACGTGTTACGCTGTTCCGACGGCGGCGGCATAGCAGATTGCTATTCGCCGATAACGATATTCCATCGGTGTAGTAACGCACGCCCGGGGTCCTCCGCCCGCCCGAAGGGAGAGGAAGCCGTCACGTGTGCTATTACAAGAGGTAGCGCTCGAGGATATGGGGTCGAAATCTTGATCGCGTCACATCGTCGGCATGTCGTGCTGGCCGTTATTCGCTGTGACAGTTATGCAGCCGAGTACCCGTCCGATACCCACCTCCCTCGGCCCATCTTCCATCTGCTGTCCCGCCAGCACCGTCGTTACGATACCGCGAGAATAAATCTTTCGATGGAGCTCCAATAGGACTTCTAGATTTAGATGCTTCACGAAATCTGGCCACAGTCGAATGACCCTGCTCTCTTCCATGAAACAGGAAGCGACACCGAGCAACGTCAACTTCTTTTCTCTCCAAAGAAGTCATCTGCATCTTCTACGGATTTTTCGTACCTTTCCTCCTACGTCTCCTGCATACACTTCATCTTTCTCACCAGAAACAGAAAGTGCACTTCGGGAGTCGCGAAATACCATGGAAATTCTGACGTCCCACCAATCTCGCCCATCAGTGGAGCGTCAACTTTACACAAGCCGGATTACTTTTAGCACACCTTTTTATTCACTCTCATCCGGCAATAAAGCTCCGGACTAAAAAGTCTTCAATAGTTTGCTCTATCCAGAGCACATTCAAATTGATATTGATACTATAACTGGGTTAAACTACCCGGCATTGTTCGTTTACCATAAATTTAATAGTTTAACTTTACCTTAAATTTCATCGGATTGGAAAAACGATTTAAGAGTATATAAAGAACAGACAGCGAGACGATTATGTTTTACATACATATAGAAATTTGACATATTGGAATAGTAAATTGGCAAAATTCCATAACCCCGCAGAAATGCTCTGCTATGTGTAAATTGAGGACGATGGTCTTCGGCAATTTAGACAATAGTGTGTGTGCTACTTCATAAGCGGTGCCGAATATATACCGTCGTAACATATGGCAAACTGGCAGTTAAGTTAGGGTGACCCTTCCCGGCTGCATTAGATTAAGACAGTATGGGGTCGGACTACAATTTCGCACTATGAATAGAAGAAAAACTGCCATTTATTGGAACGCTCTCTCATTTTTGCTTAGTAATACTCTGTATCACTGACGCTAGCACTTTCCTATCTTACGTATAAGAGCGGCCGGTAGCATACACCATTAAATCGTCTCATTTAAAGAGAATTTCGAATAAAACATCGCTGGCAGTGCAAGGGAATAAAAGTCATAAGCAGATGTAGAATGCTCACGTTACCGAGCAAGTCTCCTTACTTTCCGAGGTAGACGTCAAATTAACTTCCCCCATTCAAACAGATCGCTATGTGTTGAAATAGAAGCCACACCGATGAAACTGCTCTCCTTTCAGCACTGTATACATAATACCTTGTAAACGGAATTGCATTTCTCCTGGAGAAATGCTTTACACAAAAAGCCGGCGAGTTGGGCGGGACAGAAGGAAGTAAGGTAGCTACGAATCAGCAGGTGTCGAAAGAGCTGGCGGCAGACGTGTGTTCAATTCAAATTCGTTGAGCTGTTTTTGGAAATAGTCGCTGGTTTAACTGTATCCGAGGATCCTCTTCTTTCTTGGTAATTTACGCTGGCTAATTTACACGATCGCACAGTACGGTATTGCAAAGACGATGAAATTCTGTGTCGCTCGATGCGACAGAAATCGATTTTATGAACGCGCAAGCGATTGTGTGCAACTAGTTTGGACTCGAACCATCAGCTTTCTCTCTCTCTCTCTGTCTCCCTCTCTCTTTTGGGAACCCTGTGAAGTTGGGTACGTGTGCATAGTACAGTACACTGTTGCTTCGTTTGCGGTTGCTTGCCTGTCAGTTTAAACAACACACGAGCAGCGATCGTTGTTCTTTGCGAGACAGTTTACTCCTCGAAGCGGTACACGCCGCCAATGGAACTCCGTTTCTTTCCAGCAGGTAGCATCGACCTCCTCGCGTGCCGAACCGTTTGTCACTTGCACCGACGGTACACTCTGCCGCTCGCTTGCGATAGGTTCGTTTCATTTGCAACCGCATCCATTAATACTGGTTGCTTCGTCCTGTAATTCTTCCGTGCTCCAACGCTCGATCGATGCACACGTCGATCCTAGTCCACTGGGCGCGGCGTCCCAGACTACTTCCCATTCCATTCTTACCAGTGTTAAGCAAAGCACCGCAGTACGTTTTCTAATGGCTTTGTTCTCTCATACGCGAATAGCTAGCATTCCAGCGTGACCCGCTAAGATTCTCGATTCCTAGCTAATTTATTCTCTCAAGAAACGAGTACTTTGATTTCACATCTAAAGCATTGCTGGAGAATTGCCACGATACGTTGTTACCAGTGCTGATTGTTAATGGATTTGCGATCGACCGATGGCATATTTATTATGAAGAGTGGTGCAGTGACATCCGTCAGATTAACCACATCAGGCGTAAATGTATCGAATAATCCATGACACTAATAACCATTTGCATACGAACACGCGAATGAGAGGGCGAGTTGCCAGGGGAGTCCATGGAAATTCTTTTGTACGCAATTACGTCCTGTTAGAGCACACGCTGTGCCGTTAATTGTACCGCCATTCTTACACTCAGTAACAATGCTATGTATTGTTTTCTTCATCTACATGTACCTTCGCCTTTTTCGCTACCATTTGTCACACCTATCGTCGGTGCGTTGCCTTCGAGCTGGGTTCGTTTCATTTACGACTGGTCGTCATTAATACCGCTCAGGCGGTATTTACATTCGCAACACTGAGACCGACCAGCGCAACATTGAATTTTATGCCCTTCTTGTGCGGGACAGTTTGCTAATATAATTACTAAAAGCATTACTAATTAGCAATCGGTTCGAGTCTAATTAGGTGTAAGCAGCTCTCTTAATGAGGGTAGTTCAATATTGCTTTGATATGCTGCTTAGGAAATTATACTTTTACCATTTCGTTTATCAGTTCAATATTTCAATTAGCAAGGTTTACTTCAGTACCATCTGATTCTAAGATAAAAACATTAAAACTTATATGTTTGCAATGAGAATATATGCATATTTTCATATATAAAAGATACTCGTACCTCGATGACAAAGGACTTCGCGAAGGTGTAACAGTATGAAGGCTATTGAATGTCAGCCTCCAGCTTCATTAGAGACAGTTTCATCGGTCCTCATCAAAATTACTACAGACAATGTGCGTCTTAATGGAAACTATAGTGTGAATGACATTTATTGTTTAAAATAACATGTCAGGAAAAAGAACTGCGTAATCACTAGGCAAAGTGCTGGAGCTGGAGATAGAAAGAGATGTAGTTGCGTATAACATCAAAGGTTTCGAATGTTAATGTATGGTTTTGCTGTGCATTGAGTAATACATTATTAAGTTCTAATATTGCCTTTTCATAGTGTAGAGGATTAAAGCGCACATAAAGGCAAAGCAGCCGCAGCAGTACACAAGGATGCTTTGGCATTTCGAGCTGTATGGTCCTGCATGGCTAGAACTTATGGCTGGTACATGGACGCACTACACGCTTTATGCAACTTGGCTGAACCATTGTTCGTGGCAATCCGCATTAATTGAACGTATCAGGGCACGATAATTCTAACCAGAGGAGTGATGGCGTCGGTGATGCGTTCTGATACGTATCAGATCGCGAGAGTTGCGCTTGTCTGTTATAAAATTGTTGAGCCAACAAAAACCGGCCGTAATTATGCAGATTAATGATATTCGTCTAAAATTTGTATTTAACTCCGCCATTAAATTGGGATCACCGGTAGAAGCAGGAGAGCAGGCGCGGGCTACACTTGATAACTCGCACTGGCCGAGCGTTCCCAGCCCAGTCGGAAATTCCACAAATAAATTATATCCGCGCATTGATCCGTCATTAAGGGTTGCAATGGTCGCGAGAGCCGGCGATGCGCTACAGGGCCGTTTAACATTTCAAAGTATCGAAATGCATTCGACAATAGGATTATCCGCCTGACCCTACTGTTAATGCTGATATAATTACTGATAACTCGATTTCGTTAATATGTCACGTTAGGCGGCGATGAGGCGCGCGTATCGTAAAATTGTATCGGCCAAATCTGTGGCCAAGATGCAAATGAGCTGGCGGAATGCATTCTGCGGGCATAATGCGCGACTGGATTTCACCGGGATTGCAGAATCGTACCCATTAAAATCCCTAGATATATTCTTCGCGATTACATGCCCACTGTTAAATGAACAAGCATGCGTGCACATGAACCAAAACCCGATTTGTACTGGTGCTTGTATCGTTGCGGGATTCCATCGAATTAGCTTCGGCGCAGCGATTCCCACTATTTTACTACAAAGCTACAAGGATATAGATCATGTAACGCAATGTCGAATGCCGGCAACGAGGAAACTACTTGGAGTGCAATAAGAGCTATTCGTGTTACAGGTACGCCAGACCTGCCGTTTAAATAACAAAGCGTACGTGATTGCGAGAAAGCTTGTTATTTGAGCGAAGGGCGTCAGTAGTCTCACTACGGTGTGTGTAAAGGGTTACAGTCAGTGCAATATCAACGTATACAACCATCGATAATGAATATCAGTCCTTTACTGCTGATATAGAATTGTCTGGGACAGTGGGCACGGTTTCAAAGTAGGTCTGCCAAATTCGCTGTAACTTATTCATAAGTGCTGCCTTCGGCAGTCTCGTCGTGTCAGGCGTCGGGATGCCTTATCGACCGCATCAATTCGACGGAAATGGATTTCTATTGTGAGCTACATTATGTATCGATACTCCTCATTCTCCCATTTGCTGGCACTCAAATCCAGAGATAGGTTGCGTGCTTGCGCGCCTGTATGTCAGAGAGAGAGAGAGAGAGAGAGAGAGTGAGAGAGTGAGAGAGTGAGAGAGTGAGAGAGTGAGAGAGGCCATCAGAAAAGAAGAGAAAGCAGTGGTAGAAAAAAGATATTGAGGATGATCGGGTGGGCGCGCGTGTAGCGGCGCTATCCGAAGATGCGTCGATCCGCGAACTTCTCTCTGGCTCAGTGACTTTCTAAAAACTTTCGTGAAAAAAGGAAGAGGGATCGTCGGAGATGAAAGGCCGCCGTCAGCGAGTTTCCGCCGGATTCGAAAAGTCGGTCGTTCCCCACCACGTAAAACCAGTCGGACAGTTGCGAGTAGTCGTCGATATATCCCTATGTGTAGCACAGAGTATGTACACATAGCCGGAGTCCCGTAGCTCTGGGGGATGGAAATATAGGCGGTCATCCCCTAAACCAAAGTAACGACAGCCGACGCCGGCACCGTCCATACGTCTTCCCTCTAAACTGGCCAATAAATCGAAGAAATCGATAGCTGATTGAATGGAACGAAGTAGATTGCCGATTCACTTTCTCTCTCTTTTCTACGTACCACTGCCATTTCTTTGCGCCGCTACCTTAATTTCGCGTCTTCCTCTCTTTTAGCCCTCCTCGACCACTCCAAGATGTGTAAGCTCATCTTCTACTCAAGAGGCATCCACTTATCACTTAAATGCTTACGAAAATTCTACGCTCCCATTAAGGGCCACCCTCCAATCCCTATAAAGAGTACCTTACTGATACTTTACATTCCAGTCCGAAAGATATTGAAGGTACTATCATCTTAATTCTCCTAGAAATAAGATGCTCCTAAGATAAATCTTACCATAAGCAATTGGCATGTTACGAAATCTTGCAAAAATATATTCTCTTCAAATGAAACAGTCTGTTAAAAAAGCGCAATCACATGTATGTGATATTATAGGAAGACAATTATAAGAGAATCGAATTGGTGGATGACGGTAGAAGTGAGAGGGACATTTCATTTCTAATATGGAATCTGACAGCTGGAAAACGGGTCCATTTGCATTTTTCGTTCAACATGGCATATTGCGCCCAACCATTCTATCACAACTTAAATAATGCAGGACATGCGAGTAATACGCGAGGGACTGTCAGTGTCAACTTCGCTTGGAATCGAAATTAGGAAGGGAGTTCGAACCTTCAAGGGGTTGCAGCGATCACTGATCTTGAAATCGCGTTGTCTATACCAGTACAGGCAGAAAGGGTACATGTGCGCGTTGAGAGAGAGGGAGAAAGTAAGGGCAACAGGGTGCCTATTTTGAAGGGGTGATTTTATGTGGACCACATGGGAGTTGCCTCATTTTTGTATCGGATAATGCGGCAAAACAGGGTGCAAGGTCCAAGCTATAAAGTTAAGTAACGTTAAAAGTCCCTGGAGCCCCTTGTAGTTTATATGATCGCCGAACCTCGGCGAATAACTTTCACCGGTTGGAAGCATACTAGTGGGAAAATCCGGAATTCCGTAGAGTAGAAATGAAATTTTTTAGCTTGCCATTCGCCGGGTACGGATCGCGAGAGTAATAGGCAGGGTCCAATGGACTATACGTTATGGCCAGGTACAAAGCGCTCTCGCTATAGCGACCTCATCGAGCTCCGGCTGCCGTTGCTGTCTGCCATGAATGCCGACGGCGGAGAACTAAGAAGTATTTGACGTGATCATTTTTCGATAGCGATGGAAAAGCGCGTCCCGTCGGCGTCTGCCAATAAGTACAATAGGAGGTAAAGATTACGTTTTCTGTATTCGCCGGGCAGGCCTTCCATCGGCAGTCCCCGCGGCCCGACGTCATATTTCTAAGTTGCAGAAATATATTGCAACAACGACGGAGCCCAGTATCCTATAAACTCGGAGCGACCGATTGGCCAGACCAATGGGAAGAAGGAGGGTGCTAGGGTGGGCAGGGGTGGCGGGAAGGAAGGTGAGCGGAGTAAGCCACGAACTTCCGCGCGCCTGTGGAAGAGGAAGAAGCGTGTGTGCGCGGGGGAATGAGAGAAATGGAGAGATATCGAGTTCAGGTTTGAGACTCGAGCGGTTCGAGTTGGTTGATATTGAGAAGCAAATTGAATCTGAACGCTGTCATAAAAGATGGATATCAGCTAGTACGTGCCCCCGCCGCCCTCAAATATTGTCTACCAATTCGTTACGAACTCTGCCCGGTGGCGGCTGTACCTTCTCCAGCGGGCTTTATCAATCTCACCCAGTCTCCGCCTGGCGCTATCCTGCCAGCCTGCCAGAAGGAACTTTGAATCTCCTTACGAACAAACTATACTTTGCCATTCCTGCTAAGGTCTAGCTGCCAGTCTTCTCTATGATTCCGCTTCTTGGGCTGTCGTATCAGCGTGACTTAGGAATCTCCTGAATGAACCTGATTGTGACAAATTTATTCCGTCACCCACGAGAAAAATAGAGCAAATGATGTGTTGGCGCTGTTATTTATCACACGCGCGCAACTGAAACGCGTTGGCAGACCATTATACGCGTAACAATGCTAGCATATAAATACAATAGGCAAGAAAATGGGTAATAGTCGAAAACTGATCTCGTTTTTTTTCTCTCTGCTATTCTGCACTCTCTACTTCCTACTTTTTCCCGTGTGCGCATACAACGGCGGTAACACACGCTAGGTGTATTGGCGAATTCGCCTGACGAAGTAGGCGCGGACAACACGTTGCCGTCCGGCCGCTGAAAAAGAGGAGAAAATTAGACTGCCTTTATTACTCACCCCTTGCGTTCGACAAATACGAATGCAAATGTAAAAATGGTCGGACGCAGCCGGACCGGAAACCCGTTTCATTCATATTCATCCTATGCGCCTGTGCGTGCATTTGTGTGTATGTGTCCGAATGCGACATACCTTGCGAAAGTTCCTTTATGGCGAGCAGTCACATTCAATCAACAGTCCACCTACGTGTGCCGCGCCGCGACCCCTCTGTGGATGTGCATGTCAGAGTGCCAGTTCTCTCGTATATGTATATCCAGTTTTTCTCCCTCTCTAACCTTAACATCTATATAAAGTGTTGTCGGTGATGTGCGCGTGTATGCTCGAACGTTAAATTTCCAGCGGAACAAACTCGCGCGTAACTTTTTACCTCGTCGTGTCTACGGTAACTATAAAATCGCCGTCCCTTCCGGATGTTTAGGGAAATATTTCACGCATCAGGGAACTTTTGTAGATTATGTGCTCCGACGGTGAGGATGCGGTGTGTACACACTACTGTATGGGAGCGATTGCTGTGGGTACACGGCGCGGCGCTGGCCGGCATCGGTGGCATCGGTGCCCAGCCGAGAGGATCACGACGAGCCACGGGACAGTTTTTCGAATCGAACGAAAAAGATTATCTTGCCGGGCGTGAAATATTGTAGATGTTAATGCGTCAGTGCCCACGGAGTCGTTGAATATTTTATAAACATTGCGCTTTGGTCGCTCCGGTGACCGCACTCGCAGTCGAGCGTAAACATTTATCGTTGAGCCGAGTAGCGGCAAGAACGATGGCTGACGTAATAGCAGGTTGAAACGTAAAGTACTCTGATCGCCTTATCGTAAGCGACTGACGAATTATTATAATCATCGGATGTCCAATGAGAGATTAACAGTATCCGAGGGAGAATCGGGAACGTGAAAGTCAGAGGAGGAAGTTCTGCGAGGAAAACTGTAATCTCGTAACAGATTCGCACGTAGCTGGAGGCGCGGGATCGCAGAATACGCAATTGAAGCGGCCGGCCGTTCGGCGAGCGTGTACATACGAACGTAGCGTTCGGAGCGGCCGCGGCCGCACTTCGTCGCCCTCAGGCGGACTAAAAGGGAGTTTCCGTAATTCTCGCTGATCCAATTACGCTAACGCGGAGAATAAGTTAGCGCCGAGCGGGGCTATAAGTGCGCGATTTCTAAACAGAGCACGAACAGGAAGGAGCACTCTTGCCGTACTTCGTACTATCCATTCTTAAACCGCATCGAGGCAGCTAATTCGAACTCAAATAAAAGAGTTCCGAGAGCGAGAGAGCGGCATTCACTTATACCTTTAGCCCTTCCTAAACTTTCCGCCATTCCTACTTTCACTCCCGCCGTACTTGGAAATGTTAGGTAAATCTTGCGTAACCTCGGCCCTTTCCCTTTGACTCTCAGCAAAAATTGTCTGATACTTCTAATATTGGAACCGTTTTGTCATTATGCGAATGAAAAGCATTTTTTTAAAAGGAGTTCTTCATTCTTATTCGTATCGTAAACTTTTCGTATTACCACCTATTTTTGGAGTCCACATGCTCTTCCAGGATACAAGATTTTTATTTACATCCAAAGAATGATTAGTGGCGGACACTTTTAATGTGGTACTAATTAAAATGCAATTAATAGTGGAATTCAATTACCATAACGGCTAAATAAAACATGATATTCAAGGGCTATGTTAAGGAGTTTGTGGTTCGTGCGCTCCCGTTCTGTTTTGATACCGATAAACAAATACCCTTCGTTTCGCTTCATATCCTCCATACGTGGCGAGGTTGATGCCAGAAGTTCGCTGGTGTGTCCGCTTGAATATGCATACATCTATGTGTGTGTGTGTTGGTCTTTCTACATACTTGGGTAAAAGGGAGGCTGACAGAGACTGTACGTACAATGAAAGACTCAAGCTCGTTCCGCTTTTATTAGATATCACATGGTGTGCGAATGTACGAATGAACTTCGACGTGTGCGTGGCCGTCCCGGACCCCATAAATCCTTATAAACTTTACACCTCCTTAATCCCAGAGAATTAAAGGGCATATGTCGCCGTAGAACGAATTGTAAAAAATTGTCGAAATCCCTCGTAGCACTCGTGGTACAGCGCCACCAATCCTATCATCCTATGATTGCCCCCTCCCCTTCCTCCTGTCTGCCTGGTCCAGGCGATCCCTGCATCTAAATTCCAGAGGAAGGACTCCTACCCTACCATCGGCCAATCCTCCCCCATTGTCCTTCTTCAACACTCTCCTGCTCTCCATCGTCATTTTCATGCTGAATCTCTGCACAGCCACTCTTCTCCGGACCAATCCATTTTCACGGATCTCTGGCCATCTATGGACCCTTTTAATCGCGAGTACTCGTCCATTTAGAATAAAGTCCGATTCACATTATTGGCATGCTCGCATCACCTTCAATTAATCGGGCATGTCTGATCCCTCCAGAGATATTAGAAACGCGAGAGGAGCATGATGAGCGTATTTATCATGATTCGAACTTAATGTAAAAGTTTTAAAATAGCGCACTTAAACCTTTCAATGAAAGTAGCATTGGATTATGGAGTGAGCGTAGGTATTAACGTAATAGAGACAGAAGTGCTTGGGTGCATCAATAAAATCATGTTCTGTCAGTTCTGGCACGATGCCTGGGATAGCTGCGAGGGGTGGACACTTACTTTTTCGCTTTGGCTCTCTGGTAGAAAAGGTACATGACACGATTTCTACAGGCATTCTAACACAAGCCTACTTCATGCTTTACTCTCCCAACTGTCATGTCAATTAGGCGTTGCCTCCGCAGCGTCCGGAACAGTTTGACGTTCAGCGGTAACGGCCTTAATCCCGCTAATGATGAAGAATATTCGCGCGCACAGTGCGATGTGTGCCCGCTTCAAAATGGGACAGGCGGAGGGCAAGCGTGTTGAAGTGTGACCGCACACATGTATCCACAGTGTGTGCACAGCGTTATAAGCATTGCGGCGAGTGATGTTTGTGCTTAAGTGCACCTATCCAATTTTGCGACAGGCGTCGGCCCACTTGACACAATTGCAACCTTGCATTTGGCCACATGCCCTTGTGATAGAGATGTTATGGACTTGATTCACGTATGTTATTTGTTCGAAGAAAAAACTAGAAACTTATACCCCTTTCGGTAAAATTGGTATCGTTCACAATCACTCTACACTGATCGTCGAGGTTCAAATATAAGAAAGCCATATGGAATTTAGCGACCAGTTGATGGCGAATTGGAGTGGAAGGCACTCAGTTAAAGTTGGATAAGTATAGCGCGAGGGTACAGAGTTAACCCAGGTCAAGATTAATCAATACGAAATCCAATTTCGTTCAGGCGACCGGCTATTAATTATAGGCGATTGCCGCTTCGATTATGCATAATTAATAAGTGTCGCTCATTAATTTCCCATTTTGTAGAATGTGTGTGTAGACACGGTCTAGAATAGATCGTGGTGATATGTCGTAATTAGAATTTACATCAAGCTTGATAGCCCCATCTGCCACATTTGTATTATGTGTCGCATTGAATTCCTAAATATAAATTAAGTATGAGAAAATTCGAAATGAAATGTCGAAATTGCATGAAATCAACAATCGTACTGTTTCTACGTGCCAGTTTAATCATGGGTGGAAAGTAAACCCGAACTCTATTCATTGGGAAAAGTAATCACCGAGCTCCATATGAGAGTATTAGGTTCCGTAACTCATTGGCTGTATTCAATTACGTTTGCACACCTGTGCGCAGTGCGCGGGTGGCTGGAGAAAAAGGTCAGCGAAATCCAGTGAGTACCGTGGGAATGTAAATGAGATGATAATAGTGAAACAGTATGAACGGCTGCGCGCGGTGCCACACAAGTGGAAGGCAGGTGAGATTAAAAATTCGCTGCCCCGTTACACCCTGATACCGAATTTCAATATCTACTAGAATCCACTACAATTTTAGCGAGTTTCCTGGGCAGCGATACGATCGATTGCTGGTGCGAAATCTCACTGGAATTCGAGAGCGGTAAGTACTATTGTATATATTGTTTTAAGTTGAACTGGTGGTGGGCTGCATCACTTTATTTCGTAGGATTTTTAAATGGACGTTTAACGGGTATAGACAATACAGAGTATTTTTGATTCCGAGTCAATAATAGTTCTGGTAGTGCGATCGACTATTAACAAACGCCTTGGTTCAGCCACTTACGAGGATGAATAAATTCGATCCCAACGTAGATCTAATTTTTAACGAAGTACCACGCAATTTCCTTTTCTTTCTTCGATACACCTATTTTTCATCGTTGGAATTTCGCAATTCATCGTATGTTTAATCTTAATGTCGAAAATGCAATCAGGAAAATCATTGCGCCGGTAATCGCTCCCCCCCATATTTCCCATCACGATACTTACATGGAGTATTTTAGGGCCCGTGTGGTTCAGGGGTAGACCCCTCTCACTGAAATTCTAGCCGGGGATTCGGTCGTGGAGAGAGCGCTTTCTCTCTCGGTTCATGCCGAATGGAATCGGGTTCCCGATTCTCCTAGGATTTAGATGATTATCCTTCGACACGAGCTGAGAACACGTCGCAACCAATGGAGAGATCTCACCGTTGATGATTCAGGATGCTCCTTGCTCTTTGATGCCTGGCAAATCCCCGCGCGAAACGATTAATACTCGGACAACGCCGCTGCGGATCGGGCTTCGTCTACTTTTGCTGGGGGATGGAAACGGATTTCCAGTCGGTGATCTGATCTAGATTTAGGTAACTTGAGAGCATGCCTCACTCTCATCCTACTGCTCTAGCTACCGCTCTTTCTCGGTTGATCCGACGATAACGTGCTCGCTGATAATATCCCCCTGTGTCAACTTCATGCCTCTCTCACAATTCCTCCAACTGGCTTTAAGTTTAACTCTATTCGTCTATTCCTTCGCGTAAAACGTGCGGTACCTTATCTTTTTAACCCTTTCACTCTCGAGCAGCTTTACATGTAATTAAATAGAGTTTATCCCTAAAAAAAAGTTTATTTCTAATGAATACTCGTGTAAGAAAGAACCAACAACCGAGCGGACATAACGAAACGTGCGTGCATTCTTTCCAAACAATTCTAAATAGCGATTCTTCTCTACCGTAATGAATATAACTGGGGGATTCTTCCGACGAATTTCGTTGATTTATTCTTCAGCAGATAATATATACATATGTATACGTATTTTCTGCTGAGCGTTTATTCACGAATAAGTTATGTCGCGATATTCGGTGATAACCGCAACAAACGAAAAATTTCGAAAACAAAAGCCGTTCGACCGATGATATTTGCATTTCGGTAGTAGGGAGGGATGGGCATCCGTGCGTTCTTGTCGTGTTCGAGAGGACCTGGTGACCGGAGCGACAAAATGTATTTGACGCGTGGCCACGCACGAGCTCCGGGTGGCATTAAAATTACATTATAGCGCCAGTTTTGGCCGCGGCAGTCGTGGCAACCGTGGCACCCGTTGATTATGGCTTTTAATAAATTTCCACGTGATTATTGTGCAGTAGTCACCGACGCCGGCTCCACGCTGGGAACACGTGGCTCGCTCGAAACCTGGTGCATACGTGTAGTAGATACGCACGTGCATATATAATACGCACATCGAACTTTTCTCGTTGTGTCTGTGTGTGTATGTGTGTCACCGCGGCGGCTGCTGCCTTCCATTATCACGCGATTCTGGCTTACCACACATACCCGGATCACTGCACACACCTACAGATAATTCGTTAACGCGAGTCTGGTGCGCAGGGATCAGTATAGCGAATAGAGTTGTACCGGGTCGGCCTGACAAATGGACTTGACACGTGCCACACACCACTAATGCTGCCTGAAAAATTATTTTGCAATATATATCGGTCTCCGTGCCGCGGGGTGTCTTCCACCCTGCGGGCGCGTTAAGCTCTCGCTACTTCGCCGATTAAGCAGCAATAAAGCAGCCGGAGTCCTCGGGAGGGTGAAGAAGGGACGAGGTTTCCGGCGATCGGTAACCCGACTACTACCCTTCCCTTCTTAGGGTTTTAATGATTTTTAGAGATTATCGAACCCCCAACCAGGCACGCGCTAGCACCCCGCTGGCCGCCTCGCGTTGACTGAACGAAACTTTCATTTGCAACGGCCGTCTGAGTACTTTTCATTTAATTAAGTTTCTTTGCACTTCGACTTAGCATCGCCATCGCTATACGGGATACAAAACTTTATGCGTCGTTAAATTAAAACAGCAATTCTAGCGGCTAGCGTAAGTATTGTAATCCGCAAGCTTTGAAATACGTGCCTTATCCTATTTGATAGTTACGACGAGATAAAAATTCAAGAATCTAATAACTAAGTAGGATTTCTGATTCGTAGGAAGAGCCAGTTAGTGCATGGCTTGCAAATATCTTTCATTAGACTTAACTATTTTTATCAAACTATTAGCGAGCCGCAAATTGATATCATTTGTCACCGGGAAAGCGGCTTTCCGATACGCGTAAAGAAAGGTTTGTCCTTGTATTTAAGCGCAAGAGTAATTTGTTATCGCCGGTGAGTTTGAACG
The DNA here is from genome assembly GCA_964023945.1 of Ectemnius cavifrons. Classification (NCBI taxonomy): domain Eukaryota; kingdom Metazoa; phylum Arthropoda; class Insecta; order Hymenoptera; family Crabronidae; genus Ectemnius; species Ectemnius cavifrons. Next base: position 6,847,141 of record OZ030375.1, read on the forward strand.
CGCGTATTGCGCGAATCAGAACAAACTGTAGCTTAGCGATAACGAGGATCCGAGTAGCGTAACTGGCGGGAGGATAATGCCGGGGCGCGAGAGGGCTCCCCGAAAAGAAACGAGCTGGCAGATGAGAAAGGAAGAGAGATGGGAGGGAAAGCAAGCAAGGGAGAGAGAGTGGCATTTGTACTGGCTCCCAGCCAAATCCCACCTCATCAAAATGTCGGCAAGACGGGTTGGGACGAGTCTAGGCAACACACTCTGAATGTCACCCCTTGAGGAACTGTCCTTGCTGCTACTGTTCCTGCGAGATCCAGCCGGCCGTGTAGGCCATAGGCGTAGGGTTAGTTTGATATTCTTTAACGATATAGAATATAGGATAGGGGACATGGGAAAATCCGGGAGGAAATGTCCGCCTGATAGTTTCAAAGCAGCAGAGCCGTGCGAGGCTCGCCTCATTTTTATGCGCCGATCAATACTTTCATTCTTCTCGGCAAACAATCTTTCGAATTCCGCAAGCTTCCTGAAGCGCGACATTTATGTCGGATTTATGCGCACTAATGCAACAACGCGATAGAACTAATTTCGACACTCTTTTCTGTTATTCACTTCTCCGGACCCGGAACTGCTTCTTTTCCCGGGTAAACGCGAGGTGTAGGAGGAATGACGATTAAGACCGCGTGTGCTAAATTCGAAATGCGTGCCTTTAAGTGCTCGTTCCGTCCAGCCGCGCCTCCGTTTTCCCTGGAATCGCCACCAATTACGGGTTCCCCTAATTTTTTTACACGCACGAGAAATTCGGCCTAACAACCAGTCATTATTCTGCTCGCGCTCTACTTCGTCACACGCAACGATGTGTTGATCAACATATTGTGGATCGACTACTTTCAACAAGAACTAATGCGCGTCACGTTATTCATATGTCATTTTTAACATTAACCACTTAGATTACACGATACTACGACCACTTACATTGTTTTATATTTTAATAATAGCATAATAATTTGATACAGCAGCAAACTACAACTAGTTTCTCGGTGAGTCAAGAATGTGTCAAAGATGTTTATCAATGGATTTATTATTCAGGTGGAGTTCTGTGAAATTTTGCGGTTCTTTTTCTAGAGGCTGGTCGTTCAACCTCTCACGGTAAAATGTGACTGTACTATGACCTAGTTAATTAGTAATTAGTTCCCGAGTAGCACGGACAAACTCAACTTTCCCCGTAACTAGTCACAACAAATCTGTAGGGAAAAGGATGAGCACACGAGCATCAACCGATTTTCCATGAAATTAGTTGAGGCTCGAATGCAATCTACCATAGCTGGCATAGCTGCGTACCGCACATCATTACCATTAGATCAATTTCACTGCTGGGCGAAATTAGGGCCAACGTAATTACTCGACAAAATTCCGAAAACCGCAGCGTGAAATGAAATGGTAGCCAGTGTGCATTGATGAATTCGCACGCAAGCGGATTTTGTTACTTCGTTACGTCGTTTCCAGTGTTACTCCTCGCAATATGCGCGCTGGCGCGGCTTTGTTCCAAGAGATGGCGCGTTTCCTGGGCAAAAAAGCGTCCGGCCCGCTAGATAAAAGACTCCCAAAAAACCTCTCCGGCAGTCTCATCCGCCCGGAATTTCAACACCTCGTTAACCGGTGTCGGAGAGCGCTATGAAAGTAACTATGCCTGTGTATTTCCAAGACTTCACCAAGCATACCACTGTAAATATTTATTTATTGCTTATCTCAGAAAGTATTTGGTGAAGGGATTTTATGCATAAAATCGTATTATTCGAGAAATAACGCTCGCTGAATAAATACGCACTTGTACATCATGTATATACATTGGCAACTGGGAGTAAATCAAAAATGACACAGATCGACTGTGACAGATACAGCGCACCTGGCAATATCCACGGGATTACAGGTTGTCCCCCCGTGTTATACTCTGATGCTCGTCGATATGAAAATGAATAACTATGTGCCGAACGCCAGGGAGACATGGCTCCCCCAGTGCAGGTGAGTTCGTTCCTTTCATTGTTCGGCTTGTTTTGTACGCACCCCCACAAAGCCCGAAACGGGATGAGAGGGTAATAATGCGTAGGGAACGATTGAATCGGCTCGATATAATGTTACATACTGCTAGTATTACCCACGTGCTGGTGAAATAGCTAAATCCTCATCGAGGTAGTAGGTTCTATTGAGATCAGTCAATAACCGTGCTAGTTTGTTTCTAAAATGCATATCTACAGGAGTAGGAAATATTATTGCATCTCAAAAGGCCAGCATCATAGAAAAGAAAAGTGGTTTCTGCTTGACAATCATTTCTTATTGGTACAAATGCTTCAGTCGGCTATAATGCGATTTTAAAAGGAACATTATACCATTGAAGGAGGTATGAAGAGGAAACTACGAGTATTAAACTGTTGCGAGACAACGGAACAGTATTTACTATGAATACCTTGACACTTATAAAGAGATGAGAGAGGAAACAAATTGTTCTGCATTCGGCAAAGCATCGAGGCATTCGTGTTCTATGGAATAGCTTGAATAATTAAGTTGGATAATTAGGTTTCTAATAACCGGCAGGTTGCACGGCCCAGTCATCTGAAACAGTCGTAGAGTCAAAAGCAGCTCGTTCGATGTAGAAGCTGGGGTCGAGTCCCAGACTTAAACCTTTTGGCAATCGTAACTCAGAGTAGTTAGCTCAATGTCTGAAGCATTTTCAATGAATTCTTTTAACTCGGGGATCTCGGGGCACTTTAATAAATTCTAACCTGTCAATAAAATGTGAAACAGATTTGCATCGAAACGTAATTGCTCTCATAAATAGCTTTGTGCGATCGGAGAGTATTCGCTTAATTTGTTAGGGCTTAATAACGTCGACAGGCTTTTCTAGTAACTGGCATGGCAAGTGACAGGGTGTACTGGGTTTCGTAATGGCCGTGGTATTTGCCAGAGTTATATCTGCTCCCACTTTCTATTTACTGGCGTGAATGGGCATGCGCTTAATCCAGCTATTCTCGAGTTAAATCTTTTTCAAATGCCTCTGACTGAGAGAAATTGAAATCAGAGCTGGTCCCCCCAGTGAAAGTCACGTGCAAAGAATCACAGAGTTGAATACTTACGCCCGCCAGTCCTCCGCTCGCCCTTCAATTTTCCTCTGCAAAATCTTCGGGATCGAAGTGAATCGCGGCCGCGCTCCGGAAACTTTCTCATTATGCCTGGTTTACAGGCCACGGAAGGCCAAGCGAACTATAGAGACGGGGAAGGGGCGGAAGCGAAGCCGAAAAGAAAGCTCCCAGAAAACTATTTCCACAATATTTCCGGGTACAAACGTACTTCGGTGGACTAATATTAATTCCAAACTTCTAAAATCCACACAAAGCATGGCAGAGCAGTAGGAAAGCCTGCTATTGGTCAATAGTTATTGCCGAGGCCAAACTGCTTGCATTGACTGGCATAACTTTACAGGGCAGACATTTTCCAAATAGCAATAACCTACAACCGCTCGGCCTGTACACTCCTATTTACCAAAAATGGGGCCCTGACTTCAATCAAACTTTAATCCCTAAATTAGTTCGATGCTTTTTCAGATTTAATTTAATTCCTTTGATTTACGTTGTATGTTTATTACTATTTACTGAATCATTGAAAACTGTTTTAGTTGCTTTGATTCGTTGGCTTACTTTATCGCTCGCCGGCATACGCCGAAATAATCAAAAGAGCTTTCAGAAATAACTACATAAAGGTTTCCAAAGGATTTAAAATGACACAAATTTGATGTTGTTTTTAATGATTCTAATTCGAAAGTTATTTCGCCTCACTATGTAGAAATGCTGGATAATATTAGTAACATAGAAGGTATAAAACCTATACTAAGGGAACTGAAGCTGTATGAGCTTACGAAAAATAATTTTAAAAAAAAACACTCTCAATTGATCAAAATAAATCATTCAGTACTTGTAAGCGCAGGTTGGACAGCTGCATTTTCGCTTTCCTGTCATTTTTAACTCGACATAACTAATTCAGTATATACTACTGCATTTTATTAACAACATAGGAAGGTTTACAGCTTGCATGTATACATATATGCAAATCCGTTATGGGTAGAGAGGTGCGCTGGCAGCGCGGCGCGCGTCTTGGCCATTAGGCGGTGGTTAAGCTGGCTAATCGATCGGCGGGCAATGGTAACACACGAAGCGCCGCCGCCGTTGGCCGCGGCGCCACGCACTGGCACAGATAAATTAGATGGCCTGCCAATAATGCTCATTAGCGTGCCACGGCGCACGGTGCGGCTGCACGCTAGTACGCGCTGCATGCCGCCAGCGCAGAAAACCGTTGCGGGCCAATTATAAAGAGCGAACAGCTAGGCTGCCGCGGCCGGCAGTGAAAAGCGCAAAAATGCCGTTACTAGCAAGCGAGGGTAAAAAAAAAGCTGCAGTCGCTCAGGGATGCAGAAAAAAGCTGGGCGCGGTGAGAGGGGAAAAGTTCACTAGCGGCAGGATAACATGGGTGAAATGGATTTGCGGTCTTGGCCCTTCTTCCTCATTGTACGGCCAGCACTCCAGCCCTGGTTGAGTGGCCAAAACGCGTAGCTTCGCGATAAACCATCGAGTGATAGGCAGAGTAGGTACGAGCGAGAGAAAGAGAGTGTGGAAGGAAAGTGAACGAGCGTGGCAATACGTTCCATCGCTAGCGTAGCCCGCAACACTCCGGAAAACCGCTGTCCCTTTCGCGCCTAATTCGTCCGACCACCGCCACCCAAATCGAATTAATTGTTATTCAGGCTGCGATTTCACGACATTGCTCGGCTTGCTCGGTGACCAGGATTACTAAAAGGCTTGACTACGGCTTTTAGCAACAGCGCATCAGTACCGGTCGATTTTCGGATACACTCGTGAAGTCAGGATACTGGTATCGGACTCACACTTATAATGAAGCTAACACATTGACTAAGGCTTATTTTTTTATCTGAATTGGGCCTCTTCACTTATGACGTTGTATAAACAATATGTTACGGAACTGTCTGTTAATAGTTGCTGGAATTTCAGTAGCATTCTCTGGATGACTGCGGGTAAAATATTACCTACATTTCATCAGAGCGCATATTTTCTCTTGCTTGCGAGAAAGTACGTCTGTACGGTAATACCAGACGCAAGTTGTGCAATGGTAGCAATTTTCAGGAGATTCTGGAAAATGTGCTGGTAACCTGGCGGGCTTAGATGGTACTGGTGGGAGCAGTGGCACGTTGGAGCAATTAGGAAAAGTCACGGTATCGTCAGGAGGTTGTCAATTTTCGCGGCTGGTTGCCGTACATGGTTAGGACACATCGCTGCTCCTGTTCATATTTATGCATGGAAATATGAACCGCTCGCGCATATACACCTACAGGTAGATGCGTAGAGGAGTGTACGGGTAGAACGCGGGCTTATGCTTTAGGTACGCGCATCGGCTCTGAAATTCCTGTGGAATCTCGCGTTAAATTCGCGCGAGCGGCCCCGGCAATCAGTCGCCATTCTCCAGTCGTTGCATCGCTGTTACGTGCCAAGCTTACCTACGTTATTACAGCCGACGTGTGCGTGCGCCCACAGCTTTATTCAGCTCGACCGAGCCTTTCCTCGCCGCTTCAGACAACACGTACGCCTGCAAAACTTGCTTAATTAAGCCTCCACCGGCTTACCGCCAACTGCCCAACGGGATGGCCAGCGACCCGTCCGTCCTGACATTTTATTTCATACCTCGACCTATCCTGCTTCTATTCGACATGCAAATTAAAAGTTATTTCTCAACGTTCCACCGATGCGCAAATACGAGACGGCCAACTTTTCTATTGTATAACTCATGTGCTGTTCTTTAGGAAGTACCGTTACGCGTGACTGATTTTGTTTATGGGAAACGTAGCTGGGAATGGCCACTGAGGTAAGAGTGACTTTTAAATATTTTAGAATAAATACTTAGCCGTAACTGCTTGCTCGACAAGAGATTTATGGATTGCTGTTTAATATCATTAAAACGAGAATAAAGTTAAAAATGCAATGATAGTCTAATAAGAGTCGTGCAAATATCTATTTGTTACATTTGCAATGGGGTTCCAGCTACTGTAATGTTCGTCTTAAATTCAGCGTGATTAGTTTTTAACTGAGAAGCGTGAGATCACGGTACAAAGGGTCGTCGCTGCACGTGCAGATTAAACTTTCACATAAAGTTACATTACATTCGTACTTGTTTAACCCACTTTCATGGGCCGCCTCGACACCCTCTGCCCTCGTTGATGTATTTTTCCCCGCTACAACCTTTTCCCATTTCTAACCTTAATTACTTCGTCTGCACTTTGGCGCAACTGCTGTTTTGACGATGAGACCAACGTCCTCCTGTCTCACTCACCCAACGCCGAAAAATGCATCATGGCATTACTCTTAATATTTCCGTCAACGCGGCTTGCGAGTTGCAACTTTGTGCAACAATGAAGCGATAGTTTAATGGAGGAAAAAGCTCACCCTCACCAGTGAAGTAACAAAGAGTTTTAAAATCGTGGTAACCACAGTCTATTCGATTTCCCATTTTGTGATGTCATTTTTCTAAATGTCTATCAACGCGTTTTCCTATTTTTTGTTTACAAAACTTACACACGTTACGGGCCGAGAAGCTTTTTTGGAAGGCAGAGGCAATTCTACATCGAAATAGAACATTTACTATACAATAATGATAAATACACTGGACTAATCTGGAACTTTTTCAAACAGAGCCCGTACATGTATGCACATTTACAAAATAAATATACATTGGGATTTCATACGCCCCTTCTTCTTTGCTGGATCGCTCGAATTTACGTTATGTAGGCTTGGACGTCGCTTATAATGATTCACCGATTCACATGAACGCGTATTGACTCGATCCGATCTGCATGATCGATTTGCACATTGTTCAAGTTTGCTCAGCGCCCGCTCCCCCATATTGCATTACCGTATGCCCATATCATATAGAATCGACAAGATACTCCGCCCGCTTTGCTATCAGCGGTTATATTAAGGAGATCTTTACAATGCTGCAACGTTTGATCCCATCGGAAATATCATATTTGATACTCATTATCGACACGTAATCCTTTCTCATAACCGCATCCCATACCGGGGCAACACACCCGCGCGTTATTCATCTCAGACACTGACAAAGCGCAAACACTATTAATCACTTACTTCTCTGTATTACACATGTTGCCGCAGTTACTCGCCGCCGCTGCCACCACTTGATCATTACACGGACATAATTCATGCGCATGTAAATTATTTGATCGTTACTCAGGCACCGGAACATGCCAATGTGGAATGTATATCATATCGGCATGTATCGGACATACCAGCAGTGTGTACAGTGTGTTCAAGGACGATCTTGTAGTTTTCATCTAGCTTTTCTGATCACAAGGAGCAATATTGAAGTGAGAAGGTTCAAGGGGCCTGCAAGTTTCCTTTTGTCTTTACCCCTGCTACGTTTACTTTCATCGCCTTCAGGGAGATCTCTCCCAAATCGCATTTTCTGAGTACCGTGCACAACAAGATACCGCCTTCCTATTTATAAAATCCACGAAGTACCATGTTCCCTGCCCCCTACTTGAGTAGGCTCTTAGCCGGTTGCTATCATTGAGGAATATTGCATTGCACGGCTAATAAATAGAACGCGACCCTAATTTCATTAGATTCAAGAGAAAAGCGGTTTTTTAAGTCTGTCACAGAAAAATATCTTCAGGAAGATGACTTTAAACTCATCATCATGTTATTACACATTGGGAAAACGGTGAACCAGACAAAAAGAAAGCGGCAGCGCTTTGCGTAACCTTGCGTAGAAACATGCACTATATTGCTCGGTATCATCGAGCCAAATGTGTTTGAGAGCGCTTGAATTTTCCTGGGGTTCATATATTTTCTTTTCGTTCGAAAAGCACACTGGAGAGGTTCTTTCACGCAGAAAACAGACGTGCACACCAGAATTCCAATGGATTATAGGTTACCACGGGTAATATAACAGGAGATTATTCTGCTGCGCGCCATCTATAATGAAGCTGATTAGAGGTACTGAATCAGGTCCATTAGAGAATTCGCCAGTGGACCGACAATCGACGGGAATTCAATGTATATATATATATATATCTCCCGTTAATTCATGGCGATGTACTACATATATATATATATATATATAATATATCGCACGGTTCAATGGAGGCGAATGCAAAAGGATGAGAAAGCATAGTGGGGCAGTCAATTTTTCCACGTGGCATACCATTTTGCAACCGGTTGGAAATGCAGAAACGCGTCTCGAGCACTTGGATAAAAGCGTCGTCGCTGCCGCCGCCAGTGGAGGAGAGGAGAAGCATGCTCGTGTTCCAGGTTCCAGGAAGTGAGGTCCCTTCGTTCGACTAGCGGCAAATACCTATCCACGCGATGTGATCATACGAGCCAGGAGCCCGAACATTTACACGCATTTAACCCTTTGACGGGCGGAAGCACGCACGGGAAATCAGCGTCGGCGAACGAGAGGGACTGTGGTGCGTGTGTGTGTGTGGATCCGCGGGGGAAGAAGCAGGACAGAGAGAGTGAGAGAGAGGGAGAGACATACTAACGTTGGCAGAGACGGGTCATAGCGGGAGAGAGCACATACGCGTGTGCGCGTGTGGCCGTTCGGTGTGCACCTCGCGAGGATTCAATTATCGCAGCTCGCCGACGGTAATTTCGAGCATTCAGATATCATTTCATCCGTCAATGGGAGCTTGATTACCAATTGTATCACTGTTTTTTCTCTACCCAGACTCGTTGACGTTTCTGTCCGCGGGCGGTTCACCTCATCCTCTCTCACCCTTTCCCTCTCCCTCCCCCCCTCCACCACCTTTCACTCTGCCATAGTCACGCTCATTCACTGTTTCTCTATCTATTTGGCTGGTAGCTCTATGTATACAATAGTCGTTTATGGAGGTAGATTGTGCACGTCAGCGCGAGCGCGCGCGCGAGAGGGCACACCACCGCCGCTGCCACCGCACTCCATCACCGTAATATGCTTCGCCGCTAGTCTGTCAATTTTGCAATTTACACCACTCGTAAACACCAGCGTTCCATGCCCAGATAAAACTCCGACTTTTCACGGCTAATGACACGTAAGCTGAAATCCCGGCCTTGCTGTCTCAACATTTGGCACTTGGCGTTATTATGAATTGGATATTATTATTTATGTCACTGCTATTACAGTCAGGCTAGAGAAGGGATGGATGGGAAAGAGGCACAATGTATCCGCGCATAAATTTATTGACGCGTTTAACATGAATGAGCCGCAGTTCTCTCTCTCTTTCTTTTACGCGCGCAAACACACCCTCTCCCTGTCTCTCTCTCTCTGGGGCATTGTCATCCACCGCAGCAGCGTGGGCAAAAAAATTCAATATCGCGTGCAGGTACTTGCTGTAAGTTTCAAAGAACGGCTCTGCTTGAAAGGAACAATGCACCCTGAAGTTTGCACTCACTATTGCGCCGCCATGCCAGCCGAATGGCCTTCGCCCGTGGTAAAGCTCCTATCGTCTTATTCCACTGTGATGATAATGCCGCGTTAAATTTGTCAGGGAAACTTTGCCCTAGAGAGCCTTTAACCGTCCGCGCAACTTGTATTAAATAATTCCGAAAGATGTCGGAATTACTCTCGATAAGCTGTCGCGTGTAAATCGGTACATTCCACTTACGAAGCCGAGTTTGTTAGCGAAATGTAAAGCTAAGTAAAGAGGGTACGAGTTATTCTAGTTATGGGTTACAAGGTTGGTGTGACCATGAAACTTGAGATTAGAGCAATCAATCCTGAACCGAACTCTAAATGATTGATCCTTTTAAGTAATAGAAAGTTTTCAAGTGTTTCTGACTTTTGTTGACATAAACTGAATACAAAATGTATACAAACTTATATATACATAATAATTTAGCTATACATATGATGCATATGATACCATGTTTGGTGAAATCAATATTGGTTGTTTCGCTGCTAGATAAACTCTGAATTTAATTAATATTAATATCTACGTTCGACCAACCCGACGTTTTTTGCACCAGGTTTTTTTGCCACAACATTTTTATGGTCTCGTGGTGATCTAATAGGGATCGCCCTTGCGGTATACTTTATTATTTTACCTCTTGTCAGGGGTTTCCACCTACAGCACGCGCGGAGCTTTGCAAATTGACCTTTTTCGGGATATTTTCCGGTCATCGTTCAATGTGCTTGAAGACATAATTAATTAGGGAAGTGGAAAATTAGGTGGTCCCGCGTAATTTTAGATCCCCTGGCTCAAGCAGAACCCCGGTGTCCACTATTAACGTAGGAGAACCGCTCCTCTCCGCCTCTGGCGACTAGCATTTTCAGGATAGCAAGCAGCTTGAAGTGTCCCTTTTTTGTGAACATACGCCAATTAAAACGTGGATCACCGGGCACGCTATATCATCATATGGTGATTAGTGTTTTAGAGTCGCCGACAGACACATACACCACTTTCTCGTCGTTCATTACTTTACTACACGTATATGTTCTATTATTCGATGGGAACAAGGCGGGTCAGTGACACGTCGAATCAATAGTAATTTAGCCAGGCACCAGTTCAATGACCCCTGTCAAGATATGTTGGATGTCACGCTAGAGCTAATAAGGGGATGACGGCTTAGAATAGTATTCTATTTAGCGATAACCTTGTGCCGTTTTCATGGCTACGAGATGTTCGTTTATGTGTGCGACAACATTGCCCCGAACAACCACTAGCATCATATTCCCTCTGCTCCCTTTCTCCCAGTGGCTACTTCCAGATCTAGCTGAGACTTATTTATTTTTGCATTAATTCACTTTCATTTTATTTGCGGCGGGCATTCCTGACTGCTGCCGCGTCACCGGCCAGTCCGGACGGTCCGACGTCTGTAAACAGGAAACTGTGCGGTGGTGTTGGGTCCAATGCCGTACCCGCCGTACGCAATCCCGTCACGTATGCACATGGCTACGTGCGGGCACCGCTCATACGCTTGCCCTGGCAAATATGGTAATGCATTCACGGCGAAATGTTTTCACGCCGCTTTCTCGAAAGCCGGTTCCGTAGAACCTTTCCAGCGGTTTGCAAGCCCTCGATCAACCCGCCGCCGTCGTCGCCGCGACGCTCTTATGCTACATGTCATTGAGACTAAACTACGAAGCACCTACTATGACTTTCTCAATTTGAGAATAGGACAGCTGAACTGTAAAGTCAATTTCATGCACCGCGTATAGCCAAGAAAAGGATAACAGAATAAATATTTAATGGTTAAGTAATTTAAAAATTATATTCGTAAAAACTTAAATCCGCTTTTATGTGAAATTAAATTAACTTAATGACTTAAATGTGAATATTCAGATTAAAAGTGGCGTTGAATTTACAGAACACACACTATGTCTATCGCGAGCACACCTAAAATGTGAATTATATTTAAATTGCCAGAGTGGTGCATGACTACCAGCGGCACTATTAATTTATAAATTCATAATTATAAAATGCTTGCCTTATGACAAAATGTATACATTAACAAATTATTATTATATTCTAACCAAAGTGGGCAAGCTTACGGCCATCTCATCGGCTTCTTATGAATATTCACGCTATCGGGAAAATATAAATATTCTGGTAAGCAGCGGCGTGTGAGAGTGACGGCTGCACTGCAGAGAGGTGGGCACTCCATATTTTCTCAGGGGCTATTTGGCTTGATTCATGCGATTAATAAAGATATCCGGGATTAAGCGATTGGCAGGTTGAATAAATGCTTTTCGGATTTTGGGCGACATTAATCTTCGGGCTGGCGCGCGACCCAACAGTAAGTTGAAGCTGATCAGGGCGCGGGATGGTGCGCGCTCGTAAAGTATCTTTCCCCGAATCGATTGCCACACACAATTATCCTGCTCGCGCACCATGAAAACAGTGAGTGTGCACACGTGATCCGGCGAATGTTCTTCGTTAGTCACGCATTCGTTACGGCGGTATTCGGGGCCGATCAATAAACTAATGTCGATATTACGAGTACTATTATCTTAGTCGATACGATCGATAATATCAGGCGGAAGGGGCGTTCGTGTGTAGCGGAGAGGATCGCAGCCGTGCGTGCCGAGAGTATCAGTGCATTCATGACCCACGGGTAGCGATTGCGTGAGAGCGATGAGCCATGCCAAAATAGGCCGGCCTCCAATCAGGTGAAGCGACACGCCGACGGTCGAGGCAGATGGGTCGGCCGGCACGCTTGCGAAATCCTTAGGTAATCCTGACCGCGATGCATTTAAGGCTACACTCCGCAAGGATCTTTCGCCGCGCGGCTAATCGGGAATTCATGGGCCATCTGTTGTTGCTATCTACCGCGCTCAGCTCAGCCTCACCCTCCTCGTCCCAAATGACGCTCCCGCCGGATTTGCAAAGCCACACCGCTGGCTTGCTGGCTGGCTGGCGGGCTGGCTGCTCCATAAAGAACATTAACGTCAAGAAAGGAGCGTGCGCCATCCTCGTGAGTGATGCATAATGCATCGACGTTACGCGGATCCTCGTCATCCCGATTATAGCGCGACCAGTTTGTCAAGCGCAAAATTTCCGCGATGACCTGCTAGCCCCATGCGGTGGCCACTGACCGGTGAACGTGGCCTGTGGTAGATTGAATAAAATTGTTATTAGATTCTTGTTGTCCACCCGTTCCGTTCATAATAACAATTGCTTGTTATGCATCGTCATGTACAGCGGCAGTACCATAGTTCGCCCGTACCAACTGCTTTCATATTTGCTATTTGGTCGTCCGGCTGGCTTTTGTGCCGTTCGGTGGCAGCGGTGGCGGTCGAATTATTTAACTGACATGTCGCTCCGCTTATTCCTGCTCAGTGCCAGTCGACACGTGCGGTCTTACTATTTACTCATCCGCGAGATTACCATGCTTCATATATAACAAGATACACTTATTACCGCGCTTATCGGTAAATAATTCGAGCAGCGTGCACACATCATGATGCGAAATTGCGATCGGAAACTCAGAAATTCATTTGACATATTCCTCGCTGCATTGAAACAGAGAGGGAGAGAGAGAGGGAGAGAGAGAGAGAGAGCGAGAAAGGAAGAGAGACCTGTGTGAACGGTTTGCCTGAGTGCGAGCAGAATGATTCAAGGAAAAAAACCTTTCGCTTATCCCTTGGACTTTGATCCCTCAATGGCATGACACTGACAGGTTGTCGGATGTTTGCCCGGGCCGTTTGTCCTGCAGTCTGGTATTTGGTTAATGAGAGAGTTAGTTGTCCATGCTTGTATTCCTGTTACTGTCACTCCATTGACCGCATCCCCTTCTCCCAGTCAACCATTCCGCACTGCCGCTTCCGAGTGACTGTCGACGCTTTTTTATCCATTTATTTATCGGGGCGCGCGTTGCATAGCTGCGGCAATAAGCCAGTGCGCTCGAAAAATGCTAGGTCGCATGGAATCCATCGGGTTGCCTGGTGTACGTGTCCGGGCGTTCATGCGAGCAAAACTTTCCTCCGCAAGGAGACGATATGATCTCTAGTGCACTTGCCGCTCACCCCGCCATCGACGGTAACCCTCCGCCACTCCACGCTCGATTTTCTACTCGAGACTATGAAGAGGGACATTGCAGTCAGCGTTCTTTGCTTTTGCTTGCGCCGACGTAAACACACTGCGCTTTAGCCATGGCGCCGGCATTGGCAGCAACAGATCGTCTGCTTTTACTACGCGGCAAACTGATATTTTCACAGGTTGGAGAGGCGATAGAAGCCTCAAGCTCCATTGGCGTCACATGTATACATATGTATAGGTTCACGCCTCGTTCATGCGAAACAGAGAAATGATTGCATTGACTCAAATGAGAACACCTGACGCTCAATTGAGAATAAGAGAGGTTGCGTGAGTGGAAGCAAGAGAGAGAGAAAATCACAAGTGGAGAATGAGCGTGAATGAGTACAGTTATAATGTGAATCGAGCTAAATTCCTCTCATCAATCAGATCAAAAGTATTGGTCTTTGGCGACTAATGATCAGTCGAAAAGTGGCTGTGTGTGCGCGCGCGCGCCCGACCTTTTCAACGCCGTTTGTAAAAGTCAGCGTATATTCAGACAACCGCATCTGGCATGTCTGGCGAACGATAACTATGGCCGGCTGATGCCGCCATCACCGTTTTATATTTGCGAGTGGAGGGCTAACGAGACGAAACAAGCGTATGCGCAAAAACATTTCCAGGCTTAATTATATCATTCCGCATTTGCACAATGAAAGCCGTCAGCTTTTAACGAATCCAGTGTATCGCGTCGACGTTCCCATACACCCCGCTGCAGACCCAGCTTCATTATCAATCTCTTTCCAACAGATTTTAATGTCCAGTAAAAACCACGACATGCTCCGTGTTGCGGAAGATCAGTCGAAACATGCAACATCCTAAATCGAATTTGGATTACATAAAATCACCTGAAGCTCTGTTGCGGGGTTTGTGCTTCGCTATAATTTGGTCGGTATTAAACCGGCGGTCGATATCACGGTAAATAATCCCAGGAGCATCATTGAGATTCATTAAACGACTAATTTATTCAACTCTGGTTTCCGCCATACAGGATACATCCCAAGATGCTACCGTGTCACTGACGCACATCCAACAATGTCAATAGCTCAAGTTCCACCTGTATTTCTGTTGTACTATTTTCGCGTGGATTTTTAGAGAAGCAATCAAATATAACAGGGAGTTACCATACTCGGTCAGATACAGCAATCCAATCTTGTCCTGTGGACTGCGAGCCCTCGGGATATTCATGTATCGAGCATCGCTTCTCACGCTGGTCATGGAAGCGAGCAGTATCCTTTTTCAGAGGGCCGGAGTTCCGGTTGCTATAGCTGATGTGTGCAGGCCAAGTTGGCGAGTTTGCGTAGTTAGCGTTACTTGTGCATTAATTGAGGATTAGAACAAGGGCGGGGATATGAGGAGGGAGTGAAAGCTCGAAGGCGCCGCGCAATGCTAGGACCATGGAGCCCAGGTAGGATCGCGAAGCTGCCGCCGGAAGCGGGGAGACAGACTGTGAGATACTGAGAGATGCAAAGGGGCCGAGTGGTTGCTTGGTTCCTTGGTTAGAGGCTAAAGGGGTAGCTGGATAGATTCAGGGACAGAACTGGCTCGGAAGGATGGTCGACAAGTCTGGGTACAAGTTCAAGCGCAGGCTTTACTCGGAGAGTCTCAGGCACATGGTAACTTTCCTAATCACCGTAGGAAGCCCTGGGCTAGTCATCCGCTCAGACATCATACCATCTAAATACGCCAGACACGAAAGCTCGATTAGAGACGTCGAAATTGCACAATGTGCAGAATGCATGCGTCCGGCTCAGGTGCTTCTACTACTATTGCTACTGTGTGCAGATACAGACACTGTATGTCGGTCCACGGTTCAAAGTTCAGCCTCTTTGCTATCGAGAGGACACTGTGATGTATGCGATCCTGATTCGACAAAGGGGACCGCTCGAGACGAAAGCTCGCTTGCGTGAGAAAACACCGCTACCGTGCTTTTGTCCGCTCTCCTTGACGCACTATCTGCCCTGTTTTTACTACTCTTCTGTATACTGTGCTCTGCTTGTGTTAGCGACGTACAACACATATGATGAATACACTCACACCATGCTCATGTTTCATTCAAACAGGGTGACAATAATTGTGTTGACATCAATGGATATAATTGAAACTGGAATTAACAAGGCTTTTGATATCCTTATTTCTATCAAATTAAGCAACCATTTGAATTCTTTTGGTAGTTGTATTATGTTCCTGTTACAGGTAATACTTAGAAAGAATCAAAGACCGTGGACTGCGTATTCCTGTTGCTAGAGTCGGACTTCACCTCCACCTAGTTGCCTAATATTTAGTGTGGTCGTTCGGAGGACTAACTGAAGCGGCTGTGCGCGCTTCGTAAACTCAATCAAATATTAAACAGAGTACACTGACAAACACGAGCTTAAATAGGAATGAGGAATTACGTGCCAGGTTTACACTGCTGCTTATCTGCTCGTGTTTCAGTTGCGCCGGATTTTGTTGAGAGACCGGCTCTCTGTGAAATTATAATAAAGCTCGCCTAACGAGCTTTCTTCATTGAGTCTCGCCCACCGCAACGGAGAACTTGTTCGCCAGAGGTTGAATGTATTATGATCCCCCGTTTCACGGCGTACCTAACTTTAACGAAATATCGCGTTACTCTGTGGAACATGGGATATCCACGGAGAAGAAGAATGCAGTGGCTGCCAACCGTATTGGCCAAGCGAGTTTTGTAAGTTGTACAGAATTATCCGAGGTACGGTCCAAGTTTTCTAACGATTGGTGCAGACAGAAGGCTTTTGCCGGTGCCGCCCTCACGACTCTGTCCGTGCGCCACGTGAATTCCACGAGGCATACTCGGAGTAGTTTGCCCTGATGTGGACGGATGTCTGCGCCCTACAAAGCGACCCTTTGTGTGCGCGAGAGAACTTCTCGTCTCCTTTTCAAGGCAGAACCACCGGTCCCTTCAGACACTTTACCGAATTTCATTCTTCCGTTTTGGCTAATTCAATGATGTCGTCTCTCTCGTTCGCGCCAAGTCTCAAAAGGATCAGTGACCGGATTTGGAATCCTTTCGTACAAGTAGTTATCTCTCTCGAACATTCACTCTTGAGGCAATCGCATTTAGTTTAGTTCGAGAAAATTACATTACAAAATATGTGAGTGATATAATATCATCCTTGACTATCTATCTTGGGACGACGAATGTACCTTCAACTCACGTACTGTCACGTAAAGCTCCCGCCCTTTAGACACTGCATCTTCTAGGAGAGGGATACTTAGCGTCTTTGAATATTTCATATTGGCCCTTAAAACAATTAGGGATGCAAAGCTGGCTAATCACGCCAAGCCTCGCCACCCAAAGCAAGACCTACGACGATGTTTTAAAAATAAGTCGAGACCGCATTGCGGCGAGCTCTAAACTTTGCAGCTTATCCCAGGGTACTTAAGCGATCTACTAGGCCCCCATATAACTAGTTAAATTCCTCCTCCTTTGCCTGTTCCTTGATTATATGTATACATTGAATCTTTAAGAAATTCCACTACCTTCTCGTCATTTCAATTGTAATTCAACAATCAGGAAAGTGTCTGCGTTCTACTTCCTTAACTCTTGCCTTTAGCAGCGTCATTGATTGAATTCATCTAATTTAGTAAATACTGTGCTCAAACTCTTTCATAGCCAAAGTAGTCGTGAGCTGGTATTTGACAAACTGTAAGGCAACGCGATAAAGCTGGATTCCCTTGCTACGCATGAGACTTTTATCGACTGCTATTTCAGCATAAATTGTCATGGCTCGCGATGGAAATTAGCGAGGCGCGTGATATTTATGTGGGCAATTCATTACGCTGTCTTATAATTCACCGCTCTATTTATACGTCTCCGCGCGGCTGCTCCTATTTGCATACAATTCATCTTCTGTACTGGCTTTAAAATGGACATGTAATGCGCGAGTTAAGCTCGCGAGAGGGTTTCGCAGTAGCGGTGTTGGGGGGAGCGAGGAGGAACGCTTGGTGGCAGAACCCTTCGTGCCCGAAAAACTGGAGGAAGATTTATGGTGAGAGGAGGGAAATGTATTTTGATCTTGGAAGACGAATTTATCTGTCTGATTCTGTCAGATCACTCGCATTGGCAGCTCACGAACAACTTCGATAGAACTGGATTTCTAGTGATCGATAAATAACTATTGCTTTTGAGAAAACAGTACTATAAACAGAAAGGAACAAATAAGTCACGTTAACTGACCACCACTTGAAGACACAGTCCACGCAAAAAAATACACAAATATGAGAAAAGTTCTACTGGTCCATATCAACTTAAAGTTATTAAAATCGGCGGAGAGTAATTAAAGTAAACGAATAGTCTCTCAAGCATCCTTTTGAAATATGTGGATCGCTGGCGATATACGTAAATCGGAGCCTCCCGTGAAAGCGTTATCGGGCAACGATGCATATTACCACACTGGCCGCATGTATATGGAAACTGGCGTTTGTGTAGGTTATCCATGGAATAACAATCGGTGGAAACGGAGGCATGCCAGGTGACGTTATCGTCGAAAATCGTTCTATATAAAGAGCGGACTTATCCATTGGTCTGGCTCGGCTGCTCACCCCCTTCTCGATACAACGTAGCGTAGCCAAGCCGAGATTGACCGGGGTTCACGGGGGTGGTGTGGCAGCCTGCTGCTTCGTAGGGTTGAACCACCGTGCTCCGGCATATTCATGAGCGCTGAGTGCGCAAGGTTTAAACCAATATACCGTCTCTCTGTTCAGCCTTGTGTATATGTGCGTATGTGTGATCATACGTTCACATGGCTGTGGGAATGTGAACACACGCGACTCACGAAAACTCGTTGTTGTGTTTGTGTGTAGGTGTATGAGAGTACGTGTTCGCCTGGGTTGGCTCTTTGCGCACATGAGTCTGCTCCTCCATGTCGTACAGGTATACAGGCATACGAGGTGGAACAGTTAGTTTGCCGGGGTAAGTAAGGCTGTTCCGTTTATTCAGCAGCTCTCGCGCGATTACGCGACAACTAGCGCGGCGAGGCTGCATGGGCGGTCTTTTGAGATCCAATCTTGGCGGCGCCTTACGCAGCCTCCCCGAAGGACCTTATCGGGAGGATTAATTCCAACGATTTAGAAGGGGATTTGTTAAGGGTGCCTATGCAAAAGAGGGCTTGGATTGCCTATTCTTTTGGAAGGTGACACTTTTTTCTGCTGAGATACTTGATAAAGTGTAAGGCTTATGGGTGTCCTAATGGACGCAGATCGCGAGCCAAATGGCCGCTGCCGGCTCGCCACAGTTTTGTAAACGGGCCTCGATAAAAAAGAAATGGAAGTAGAGAGAGCGCACTGGCTGGAATCGTATATCAAATCTGACATTTCGCATTTTACATTCAGCGCGGCGCGGCGCGGGCGGACTGCTGCGCTCCTGGTAGGATGGTAGAGCGCGTCGGCTGCGGCCTATGTAGGTCATTTCCATTCGACGGAAAATCGCTCCAATTACGCCGCTATCGGATATGCAATTACTCAAAAAGAAAGAGAAATATTCATAGATGCCTGTCCACCGCTCGACCATCTGCACCAGACACCGGTTCCATATTTCGCGCGGGCATCGCGCGATTCTCGCGAGTTCACTCGCAGGCGATTTCCTCCGGCCTCCAATCACTTTCCCGCGTAAACAAAAGCTTCGATTCTAGTTATCCTCATGTTGTAGACAGATTCGTGACGTTCTAGTTAGTGGACACTCAAATGGACAAACCAAACAATGTGAATTGAACTTAAAAGTGCGCCAGGAAAAAGTAGTGGTATAATTCGCCGGCAATATTAAAGTTCCTGCACGCATTATAGGCACGTAGCCTCTCTACAAAGCGTTGTTTCGTCTGTACATGTAGTTACGATGCGGGAGACTCGCTTGCTTGTTTGCACTGTCCGCGAACGAGGCAGGGGTGCAAGATAAAAGTGCACGGAACGTCGGGGTCGGGGTTGGGGTCGGGGCCCGGCATACCCATTGAAATACTTTAATTAATCCTCGCAGCGTCTCTCTTTATTCCTCGAAGCTTCGCGTGCAGTTTGCTTAAAACGCTTTGCCCCGCCGCTACTCGAAACGCACGGCGAAGGGGTAGTCGGTTCACTCGCTTGTGACGAGAGAGCCCACTCAAAGGATGTGCAAATCACTCACTCGCAACTATCCGTGTCCTATCCGCTGCTCGCGCTTACGCTTTCTCTCAACGACAATTCTGGAAAGCGCGTTGTCGTAGTCGTTTGACGATGCTATCGGCTGGCACACGTATAACAAACAACCGGCCATGTCGGAGTTACTCAACATCGACGCGATCCAACGCTGGGAACAGCAGGTTTTATGGTGTTCCTATCACCAACGGTATGTCCGTCAATATTAAATGTCATCGGGAGGCGTGTCCGTATTAACTAATACGCGACGACGTTAATCCATTTCGACTAACGGTAGACCGTAACAATCGTAAACCACTTTGCATATGAACCAGGAAAGCCGACGCGCCTACGCTACTGATTATTTCAAAATCGTTTCGCAACTCATAACGCGTGACAGATTCCGAGCCACGCGTATCGTGATGTAATTTTCGCATGAACTCCTGTCTGGTTGGCGGTGATCCAGTTCACCTTGCTATATTTCCTCCCCATAACTAGGCTCCTATAGATCCTTAAGATTTACCTAGCTTCTCCGAAGGTAGTACACTTTCATAGATTAGATAGCAATCTACTGCTCTTCGAGGGTCTGGTTAATTGTCTATGGTATACGTGTGAGTGAGCCTACCGCTGGCTGGTTGAAAATCAAGACAGCAAACATTCGACGTCACTGGCAGAAGACACGAGCTAGAATGACGGAGAAACAATTTTTGTCCCGCCTTCGGGCCGGTTCGTTGAACTAACGTCTCAGCGACTAAGTGATTACATCGGTACTTACGAAACAGAGCAAAAGGGTGGCGGAAGGACGTAGTCAGAGGGAGAATGGGGTTCGAGTGTATCAAGCGAAGAAGTTGGAGTCGGAGTTGCAGTCAGAGGTGGCAGGGCACGTCCGCAACGAAACAGAGCGTACATGAGAAACGGATAAGACGGATAGTGCATGTTCTTTCCTGCATCTACCTAGCCTGCCTCTATCAAAGGCACTATCGATCTAAGTCGGGCAAAGTAGAGCGACTTTAATTATCGACTGTGTCTCGCACGCATGGCCCACCGGCAGTACACCCACTCTACAGTATTTGGTGTCCTTTGTACAAACTTCTACCGTGAATACCGGGGATGAACTTTGGTCCAGAGAAGACCAGAGAGCAGGATGAAGCTGGTGCTGAAGTAAAGGTTGAAATTTGAAATGGGGCGCGATTGAAGGTCTAGACTCTCCTACACTCGCCCCAGGAAACAATAATGGGCTTGTCACGGACCGGACTACCAGCATTACTAATACGTAAACATGAATTAGCATTCCCCGGCCTTTACTGACATAAATCAAACGAATTAATCACGAAGTAGTCCTGCGCACCGGCATACACGTGGCATCGATCTGTCCTCGGGCAAAGAACGTGGGACCGTCTGATTTGCATGCTGCCCGATGTAAATACCAATAAATCCCACCTCGCTTGTAGAGATATGTATGTGCAGTATATAAATATATAACTCGACATAAGTGTATGTATATGTACATCATACATACGTTCAAACGTACAAGACGTCCCGCCGATATTTAATGCACTCGTCGAGTTTCCCGGCACAGCTTTGCCCAATTAGGCGTACGTGCGAGTACGTTCGAGTGGGGTTTTGAAAGAGCGTGGCTCCTGCTGCCGGCGGCGCAGCCATTTACACACGATCGACGGAGAATGTAAGAATTGTTCTTTTGATCTCTTTGATGTCTACACTCCGACAAGCACGTTTAATTAGTTCACACGAGGGGTTAAACTTGCATGGGCACATTACCGCCTGAGTAAATAGGGGTTGAGAGTGTCATTACGCGCTTATACCGGGTTCGCCCTCCTATCCGCCTGGCCACGGCTTCCGCTGTGAAACTTACGATAGCACTTGTAGCCTCTTATATATATTTTCGACACAGCTCGATGGAGCTACGTATTCCCCGATCCGATGCTCGCAAATGCGTCTCCGTGGCGACGGTACGAGTGCACCGTCAGTGTGTGTTCTGTATGCCACGTAGAGAAGTGTCTGCATTCTGCATTTGGAAAGCCTAGGCAGAGGCCGGCGCCGGCGAGCTGACACTGTGGCAATACTGGAGTGATCAATGCAAACGGCGAGAACGAGCGCCCGCTATGCACACCGGTTGACATTTTACTATTGATCTTGCCGAGCTGATCGGCCCCGGTTTACCCTTGTAGCTGTAGCCGGCCGCGCTAAACATCATGTACGGAGAACGCTGCAAGCAGGAATGCGCGCGCGCGCGCGCGCGAAAGCGCGCCTGCGACGATTAATCCCGTAATCGAATGAACAACATAGTGACGGCGCTCATTCACGAAAGCCCCCGTTATCTGTCACGTACAGGTACCAGTAATGCGGCCGGGGGCGCGTGAGAGTGCATTACGCATAGCCAGGGCCCCCTTGCCCCCGCCTCCTATCCGTCCACCAAGCGTAAACGGCAGTGGAGCCGTTCTAGGAGGAAGCGAATGGAGGATAGGCTTTTCATTACTGTTTGGGATCGTATTTCCAGCCACCCTAACGAGTCGAATGAAGGGTTGTCGTGTCGGTGCGCGAACTAGATGCGGCGAGAGGGGCTGCCGTGAGGGGTTGGCGCGGCGAACACCCTGCTCGCCGGATGAACGGAGAGCGCTTCGTTCCCGCCTCGGAGTATGAGGTTAAACGGGGACGGACGAGAACTGAGACGGGGCTGTTTGCAGTTTCCCTCTAATTTTGTTGGAAACATCGTTACGCCTAGATCGTATCATCTTGTTTATGGGCTTACACAGAGAAGTCTCTCAATGCCACCACTCGGCCCTCCCTCTCCCTCTACCACCACCCGATCCATCCAGGTCCTGCCTTTTCGTTCCCGCTATTTTATTATTACAGGGAGACCGTGGCCGTTGCATCTCGAATTCCGCCCGAAGAGAATTTCTCTCCAGCGAAAGCTGTTGATAGGAATGTACGCTTTGGTATACACATTGACGCGGCAACATTCACTCTTTGTGCATATATCACTTTCGGAGGAAGCCGCGGGCATGGAAGCTTTTGTTTCAGGATAACTGGTGAGTCTAGCATGTGCCTTCAAGGAGAACACTTTCACGGCCAACATTTTCATGGTCGATGCTTGGAGACCCGCTTATTTGTCTGCGTCAAGAGTGTGCGCAGAGAAATACGCGACGGATGGCTGCGCGAATTACAGTATTCTGTAGCAAGATTCTTAGTGACGCTGTTTATCGTATCAACAAAGTTAGTCAAGTGATGCGGTATATATCTGGAAATATAGTATAGGATCGGTACGAGAGCGGCAGAGGAACTTTCCACCGCGCTCTCTCCGCCAGCAAGCTTTCTCTCTCGGAAGTTCGTCGAAACAGTTTCGAACGAGCTGTCTGCTGTATCCGGCTGCATAAGTATTTGGTGAGAATGAGCATTTGCCTAACCACAGGTGTTGACTGGAAGTTCGGTATTCACCGAGTTATGATTTCCACTTGAATTATCCTTGTGACAGGAAACTTGGATCAGAACATAACCGGACGTGTCAAACTTAAATATTTTTCATCAGTGAGGAATTTCGTAACGATAACTTCGTAAAAAGTTTCTGAAAAATAACTGGCATTGCAGAGAGGAAAGAGTGTTTTTATAATTCCTGAAAGTTACTTCAGTTATACTATTTTGGGAGATTTCGAAGAGCTTCCAATACCACTGAGAATTATAATCGCCTACTATGATTTCATGCCACGCACTGCCACGAACACATTTATTATAAATCCTACAGACCTATAAGGGTACTTTTTTTTACACGAGCGTAACGTGATTCGAATTACATCGGCATTGACATGTACGTACTTATGTGCGTTGACCGAAGTGAAAGTGAAAAACAGTTTAGACTGACAGCTCGTGCGCTCGTCCAGAGGAGGAACGTGCGTCGAGCATGGTGTCGCACGGAAGAGCGGGGGCGACAGGAGTGATTCCGCACGTGCGGAAAAATAAATCTTATTGTTTCTGGAATCGAGTTTGTCCGTGGTACAGTCCACCTGTCACGCTCGTCAAGTGGTGGCGGCGTCGGCGGCGGCGGCCTGGTAAAAAGTTTAACGATGTTATCGCGTTGTCCAAACACGGAGAGCTGACTGGCTTGAATAGCTGGGACGGCTGGCACCACGCGGACGTCCGAATCTCAGGCAAATGTGCATGGCCGCCGAAATGCTTCGGTTCTCCGTGATTTCAAGGTGGGCGTGCCATTTATACGCGTACACTCACATCTAGATATAGCACGCTGTTGTTCTCCGGATGCGCGAGTTGTCGGAAATTAGCAGCGTACGCGGGATATTGCTTGAGTGCACTGGAACTGTTTCTAGAGTACACGGATATCAATTATGGAAATTCCTCGGCCAAATATTTGGCTGCGCTCTCTCGTTTATAACCGTTCAGAGGAATACGTTGAAAAATACTTTTTTTTTTCCTGTGCATCCCTCCCTCTTTCCTGGAGCCAGTGCCAATCAGGACAATATGGATGTGTGTGTAAATATTCACAAGCTTTGTGTATACTTTTACACGAGAGATCGTACTCGTAGCAATACGTGCTAACAACTTAACTTCCCTAAATGAATTTAGGGATGCAGATTAGGGATCATGAAACTGTGTGAAAATTACTTGATCGTGACTCGCTCTGACCCTTTGACTTACATTATAACATACTACTCACTCCTTTCAGTCACGCAAAGACTGGACCTATGAATCATGTATACATGAAGCGCAGTTCTATTTTGAAACTTCTATTTTTGATGGAGGAAATGATTACGGCGAGTTAAAGGAGGTCTTGCTGTTGATCAGTGTGAAAGTCGGCCGGGCGAAGCTAATCTTTTAGGAGCCATTACCAAAACTTCATTATTTTGCTGCGGTGTCAAAAGTACACGTTGACGTAGTCACTCATCAAGAAGCCGAGAAACCTAGGCGCAGTGGTGTATGTAACACAATTTGACTAAATAAATTGTTTGCGTCGTCGAAGTCTGTTTCGCTCAAGTATTGGCGGCATTCCAAATTCAGGCGCGTAGAGAAATTTAAATAGATTAATATAAGTTATTACGATTAAGAATAAACGGGATATTTCTTTCGCATTAAACTCGAATTAAATATAAAAGATATTGCTTTCTGGACTCATTGCATTTTTTAGTTTCACTGGTTAGTCCACGGTTGAGCAACGAGAATGAAATCGAGGCAGGCCGCGGCGCAATGGCAGGGGCGCGAACCCGGTGAGATCGGGGATGCGAATGCTCGTGTACTGCAAACACGCACAAAGCGAGGAACTGATCGGGCTGCTCGGATCTAATAAAGTGAAGCCCCTCTGAAGATGTGCGCATTATTATTCAGTTACCACACGCTATTCAAAGCAGATCGTAATATAACGTCGACGTCGAAGCCCTTTCGTATTACACGATCTGGATGATGGCTCTTCATTGTCGTATAGTCGTGCAAGCGGCATTGATAGGCACACTGCTTTAGACGGGTGAACCGAGTGTTTGTGTGTGAGTGTGGATATGTGTGTGTGGGTGTGTGTGTACGTATACAGACAAGTGAACGAACATGCCCTGGCGTAGCCGCTCCATCCGTTTCCAATTCTCCGATGGCTCACTTCGCACTTGCACACTTGTATTCTCGGGTCCCGTCCGATCATACACGGACTCGTACTACTGCGGCCACTTGTGTGTTGCACTCGCTAGCTCGCTGAATGTTGCGGCATTCGTGTTCCACGTGCAGCACATGCACACATTGTACCAGCAGGTTGCAGACGCGTACGATGTAACGTAGGGCATTATATCAAAATATACAGCGCGCACCCGAGCCCGCATTATTCTGTTGTAATGCGAACCCTTGACATTATAGCGGCGATGTGCGTAGACGCGCCCCGAAATTCCGGATAATGTGCTCGGACATTACGTCTCGCATCGTTCGCCCGTTCTACCTAGCATGATGGAAGACCTTATCTCGAATAGATCTTGCGGCTACGTGAACTTCGTTTACTCACATTATCCACGTTTGCCGATGTCATTAGTTACTTCGCTGTGCATTGCATGATTTAAATTACCGTAGTAAAATCCCTTTTATTTCTCCGTAACAAGGTATCACAGGAAGCAGAGCAAATATATCTATATCGTCCGATTTCGCCTTAGGAAGAAGGGGAGCCGTGGTGTTAAGCCGGGAGCACAATTATTATATAACGTTCCCGACAAGAATACGGCTGCTTAACGAACCTATTCAATTTATCATGTCGCTCGGTTCTATTACACGATCCAATTAGTAAGTTCCCAAAGACCGAGGACGCATAACTCTAATTAACTCTCTCACTTGAAGACTCCACTGCTCATTACAGGAACTAATTAATTACAAGGATTTTTCCGTATATTGTTGGTAACGTTCCTTAGGAGCATAAATGAGAACGCCAGCAATCTCTGCCATTGCTGTTTCCTTCTCTTTTGTATTTAGTTAAGTAAATATGTTTGCTCTAAACAGTGGCGGCAAAGCTGCTGTTGCTCAACCATCTCATTGCCAAGTTCTATCAAAGCGACATTCCTTTTTAAAACGCCACGAATATGCACTTTACCGACAAATATTCTGCCAGGTACTCCTTCCTTTGACAGGAAATTTCACCGCGATAATAAGGTGTGTGTGCGTATACCATCGTAGTACACGTTTACACATACACGAATGCAACCAGCTTTAAAGCTGCTCCCGTCGTGTTGCAAGGAGAAACTCGACACTGCGTACACAGTGTACAGGCATGGGAAAGAAAGAGAGAGAGAAGACTTAATGCATGGCCGATCGAAAAGGAGAGTTATGTATAGTAGCAAGCATATCGTACATCGCATTCGAGGACGGAAGACTCCGGTACTTCCTGACAGCGCCTCGTATTTCTCTCTCGAGCCACTCCAAAGTAGAATTAACGAAGCCCGCGGACGATTAAGCTTCTCATGCTCCGCCTTCTTCTCTTTACCTTGATTGTGCGTAAGTGCTGTATCAATTTGCAGAAATCAAGTGCGGATGTTGTACACCTTATCCCTTTCTTTGTGACAGTCAATCTCAGACGCGGCCCATACTTTATTCTGTGTTACATGATATCAAATAACTATCTATATATAATTGATTGGCTATAGAATATTTGTATGGCATCCTTCGTAATTTGAAACGGAATCCTTCTCGCCCTACTAGGCTCAGCTAATAAATTGCTTATTGATCAGACATAGTGAAAATTGCCCGATGTTGTCAGCATACCGTATTGGAATTCGGTCGAACGAATCGCGGGGAGGGAAACAGCTCTGCTTGGCAGGAATGTAATGGATCATTGTAGGCATGCTCAATGAGCAACGCGAGTTAGAATTATACCAGCCATGATGCGACCCTCTCGATTGATGCGCCGCGAATGCATCGTGCGATGCTTACATTAACATCCTGTCGGAGTATCGGTGTACTCATCGGTGAACTCATCGACCAATGTCGATGCACTCCTGTCAATTAATGTGTCATTTTGATTAGTGCGATATTCTACGCAGGTAGAGAGATAAACGTAATTGATGATAGACGAAGAACGCGAGTAAAATTATGTCACAGTCGGACCTCGAACTCGCAGGAAAACTCAAGACTAAGGTTTTGTTCTTCTCTCTATTTTTCAAACGCGTGTTCTCTTTTTCCATGTTCTTTCGTGTGCTCTCTGTTACTTTACGGCTTACTCGCTGTTGTTCCCGATGCCGCGCACGCTCGCTCGATTTTCTTCCTTTCTTTTTCTGCTTGGTGATACTATATCTCTGCACACCTCCCACGTTATTGTACATGCATAGATTGTTTTCGCGCGCTCGGATACAAGAGTGCCCTGTTTTCGTCACCGTTCCAGATCTATCTGGCGCTGCTTCGAGCATTCGGGCGAAGTACAGCATTTCGAGGCTGTTTCAACTGGCATGCTCCAATACAGAATATCCATATATATTGAAACGTATACATATATCTGACCACAATGACGTCAACCGAAAAGAATTACCGCGGCACGAATTACAATTGTCAATTGAAGTTGAAGTCTGACGTAGAAAATGCGCGTGTCGCAGACTTAACTGTAAACGCTCTTTCTCGACGGGCGTTCCACCTGGCAACACTGCCCCTCTCATGCTCGCTTTCCCTTCATACTTCTTACCATCATTTTGCGGTGCGACCCTCTCTTCCAAGAGCAGTTGACAACGTCTTCAAGGCCATTAAGATTCCCCCGATAATATTCTGCAGCACGGCGGACTGCCGGCCACGAGGGTGAGACCACTTGACATAATGAATACAAAGCGTTCACTGCGAGGAAAAAAGAGCGGCAACGCGAGAAAGGGCAAGGGATTCAATTTCCCTCGTAGTACCTAGCACATTTAAGCGCTGGCTTACATTCTTCCAACCCAAGAGTGCGGAGGAAAGAAAGCTGAGCTAGTGGTGGGAATGATCGAGCAGTAAACTCGAGGGCGAAGAACTGTCCGGGTGTATTGTAAAATATTGTGACGGCGTGATCGATTGGCGCACGACGAGCTCCGTTGAGAGAGGAACTCGCATGCTATAGTACTGCTCGATCGCACGGAGGAAAGCAAAGCACTGAGGTATGCATCTAAGTACCGCGTAACCCGGAAGCTCGTTTAGTTTGTGAACCCTTTTTAGAGTGGGCACGCTTAGCAAATATAGGCAGCATTCGTGCTGCAAATATCCTAGGGTTAAGCTTAAGCATTGAGCGCGTACATGGAACGTAGTGTGCATTGCGCAGGTACGCGTGGCCAAGTAAGCTAGTCTGCTGCCAATACTTGGATATCGTAGAAAGCGTCGAAACACTGGTGCATTGAACCCACTTATGTTGCATTAAACTGAGCCACCGATTCAGCGTTCGTGGTGGATGGAACACGTACCCTTTTTGCTCCCCGTGTATGCGGGCACTAATTTTCATATTTGTCGAATTTCGATTCACGTTCAAGCGGAACGAGTTTCGAGTGTTCTTGCAGTAGAATACACCCGCGAGAGCACCACAGCTCGGCTTTCCCGAATTTGATCTGCTGTAACAAGCACCCCTCACCATCCAACCTCGCGCACCTGCAAATGAGCCGCGCCAATGTCGGATAACTGTTGCACTAAGCCCTCTTCTCGCCGATACGTCAATTCACTAGGATCCGTGAAAAAACGAGGTATTTCTCGGGGTTATTATTTTTCCACCTTTTCCCACCCACGCACCAATATTCTTGGGGTTTTATGATGCGTACATGTAGTATGCTTGATATTTCTGTGGAATTATTGATACTGCCGAATGTACCATGTTCAGGTTTGCGGTTTTATCGTTATTTTCGAAACGCACGCCTATTCCTCTCGTCACCATTCAGGGCCTCTCTGTAGTAGTTTGAATTTTTGACAGCGAAATCACGTTGTCAGATTGTCATGCATTTTGCCCACGAGTTTATAAAATGCCATGGTACATCGTACCTACATGTCCCTGAAATGTTCAATGGAACGGTTTCATAAATAATCCGTAATATGCGATTCGCCGCAGCAAGCGGAATTAAACTCCATGTGTTTGTCTGATTTTATTTGAAACTCCTCTTGGAATGGAGTTTTGTGTAATATCGTCGTTTGTAAACCCGCCGCATTGATGGAATTATTCTCTACAATTGTAGCACCAAGTGTAAACAGACATTGCGAAGAGAGTTGTAAAATAAAAGGGTTTCCAAGCAGACAAGATTTTTTAAAATTTATAAAGCTTGTGTTTGATCATTAATGCGGACAACATTTCATTTGGATAAAATTTGCGACGTGTCGAATCTAATGGCAGGTGCAGGTGTACGTCGCGCTCTGGTGCAAATTGCCTCTGGCAGTGGTAGGCGAAAAAGTTGTGAGGGTGCACAGTACGGCGTGCAGCAAGAATTGGCGACTATTCCCGGAATGCAATCTCAAAATGCAGAGCTAAAAATGCACCCTCGCAATTTCACACATATTACCGCAAGAATGCCGCCTACCGGGGAGCATAGGCTGGCGGGGTCGCATGTGGTCAGGGGGAGCACATGCGTTTTTACATTGCCCCTTCTAGCTAGCTAGGCGTTATGCACGTCGTAAAAAGCTCCGATATCTTTCTCTTAATATCGCATGGCCCCTACGAATTTTTTCACCTCGCAGTCATCAGTTTTATGATTCTCGCTCTGCCACCCCTAACGATGGCCTCTTTAAACGATAGATTCTATTCAAAATGACTAATCTATTATTCGAAAGAACGATCCACAGTATGTCAATGTTATTTTAAGCATTGTTTTATCGTTTACAGTTATTATTGATAATTTATGCCAACTTCAGGGTGAATTATTATAAATGGAATGGTACATTTAAAAGTTAGACGTTATTCCTCCTTCACTATAATTCGACTAAAATCGACGAGCGCAAAACTCAAGAACACAATGGAATTCTAAAGATTTCGTGTACGTTTGTTAGTCACGTTCACTATTTTTCGGCGTTTTTCGTTGGAGTCATTGTTACGCAACGCACTAGCTACGGAAGCAGAATGAATTCAATCGATACGCAACGTCCACACGAGCTGCGGAGTCGATTTTTTTGAACACCGATCGTAACCAACAATAACGCAGTTTCCGTAGATCCACTGAAACGTTACTGCCGAAATGCTTGAATGACGCCTGGCCGCGTTCACAGGCTCGGCGCTATGCATTTACGTGGAACGATGATAGAACGTCGTTCGTAGAATACTGCAGCAAATCTAAATTAATTGTATCTCTTGCAGTTTAATCCAATATTTATTACTGAACCAGTTGCTTCCAGATATCTAGGCGCATTGTGCTGCTGGCGAGCACTAGTGTTTTGGCATTTGGACAAATGCAGATCACTCTTAATACTTTGCCGCGTTTATATACGCGCAAAAAAAAAACACTTATTTATCCAACGGAATCCGATACCAGAAAATTAATAAAAAATATCTTTATTCTTTTTAATGTTCTGTGTACAATAAATGTGTTTTATACCGTGACTGTAACATAGCTTGTATCCGCAACCATTGTTAAGCTATTATAAAGACTTGTGTGTGTGTGATACGATATCATTTTTTCATGTAGTTGACCCGGCTTTCAATATCCAACAGTGAAAAATTGGGCTCGAATACTTTATTATCGCTAGGTCACCCGTGTACCGCGCTCAAAAAATTGTTTACCAATCTGATTAGTACAATTTCGAATTGGCCCGATAATTGACCGCGGACTGGTCAAGCCAATTCGATTTCACCAAATATAATAACCCACTCAAGGTTAATCGGCCTGTTATACTCCGCTACTGAATCGAGTGCTAATTGCTTGATCGAAGGGTTCAAACATTGATTGTCGAAAATAACAGTTAAAACTGACTCGTTCGGAAAACGAAGCTGAAGCGATCAGCAATGGTAGTCATTTAATTTACAAAACTTCATTGCGAGGATATAAGAATACGTTAACAGTTTCTTCAGATTTCTTACAGGAAACATAATTTAATCCCAAGGTGATTATTCTATCAATCATAAATAAGCTGTCTGACGTTAATGTATTGTACGAATGTATCTTCTTATTTATTTCCACGTAACCCCGATTGGCATTCTCACTTTGCTCACACCCTCCTTTCTTATCGCTTGCTGTTTCCGCAAGTTTGTGGTAGGCTCTCTCCTTAGCCTTTTATCCTTTCTTTAACCGGCCAGTGATAGATTTAGCGTTGATCGCGATTTGAAGGCGAAATCTGCGTCAGGCAAGGCGAACCCCTGTCTTCGTCAATTATAAGCATCGAAAGCATGAGATTGGAAGGGCAGGCATGGAAGCAGTTATATAGCAATACATTACCCCTGTGTCAGATAAAGAATAGAACAAATCGATACGTCATGTGAATTAATCACAATTCGAAAGATTTGTTTCCCGTAATCATCGATATCCTGCTCACAATACGAGCGGGGAAACACTTGGCGGTTCACTATTAATATTGTTGCCTAAACAGTTTATTTGAAATTCAGTAGATATGCAGATTACGTAGTGAGAGTGCAAATTAATGGCTAGACGAGTAGTACGCTTTAATCGTTTTAAGCATCGTTATGCCCGCTATATTTTCGTCGGTGCCCAGTTTAATTATGATATGAGGTGGTGGCGCGCGGACTGTGCTTCCTTATGCCATTGCATTATGCAACCAATCGGCAGTGCGCCCACCTGACGAATAATAGGAAGGAGAGCCTTCTTACTAATGCATATGCGGCGGAGAGGCATCGGTCTACTTTCATCAGGCCATCACCGTATGCCTGGCCAACTCTTTCGCCGCTTAATACGCGCAAATTGTCGCCTGTGACCTATTCTCAATGCAAATAGATCTGCCGACTGAAATCGCTCTCATGAATAATTCCCGCTTCATGGTAATCTTAGACCTTTCCTACCCCTATGAATTCTGCTCTTCCAACGGCAGACACTAATTGTCAGTTTAACTATTTAAAATCCTCCCCGAATACGGTCGGCTCTTGGCGAGTGGAAATTAGTTTAGATTTGAGTGGCAGCCACAAGTGAAAATTACTCGGGCACGAATAAAGGGATGTGCGTATAAAAAGTGAAGGAACACGAATCGCGCATTAACAACGTCAGCCCCAAAGACTAATCGCGAGTTGTTTCGGAGAACAATGTGCCTGTGTAACCCCTGGCATGACACGCGGTGCTCGGATTTACGCCGTTACACAGTCAAGTGCGTCCGGTAACTCACGATCGTATCTGTACCCTAACTTTAGGTGTTACATCCGCAAGTAATCCCCATCAAATCTTTACTAACCCCGGTCACCCATCGTCGCAAGTTCATAGCATATCGGGGAGGCAACAAGGTTCTCGATATGAGCCATGTGTGTATCTTGGACAATACAGATTTATCATATCTGTCATATAATATCTGTGTCAGATAGATAGCCGCTCGGATGAAACGGGAAGAAATAGGAAAACGTATAATTAAATAGGAAATCTGGTTTAGTCCTAGTGCTAGTTATATATTTTTCATACTCGAGAGATTTATAGCAAAGGGTCGGACGAGAGTCTTCTCTTCCTTATCCTCATTCCGAGCGTGCTGCTTCTTCCGACCCTCACACCCGTCCCACTCGTGCCGGCATCTACTCATCCCTCTCTCGGCCGTTTACGCTTTCATTGTTTTTTCCCCCTCTCAACACATAGGAACGCAACTAGTTATCTCTCGGGTTTCTCGCTCTGTTCTGGCGGCCGTTCACGGAGGCGCAAATGGAAAAAGTGCTTCGTGACAGCAGTGGCGCGTACAGCCGTACACAACGATTCGTCACTCCGCCTTCGCTGCTGGCACGTTAGCTTGGCCAGCTAACGCTCGTCCAGTGATTTCAGAGAGCAACACAGAATTATTTGGGACGGCCTCGCACTCGGAATGCAGCCCGGCACCGACTACCTTTCAGCGTTTCACCCACACACTACTTGCCGCTCGTTCTTCTGTGACGCCGGGATTTTATTAACTGGCTCACTCTTTGTGTCGCCAAACGCTTCACCTGAATCAGGCACACCGACAATGAAATTTATGGCGAACGATATTGCACTTGCAGATTTCGACTGATCTGAATTCTCCACGTAATTGAGATTTCTCTGAGGTCCGATAAAGAATGAGATGCTATGATGATGATGTATTCTAGAATCAACAGTTTCGAGTCGACTGACTAAAAGTAATGACTGTGACAGTTCTCTTTTTCTAGCGTTTACAGATGTTGCAGAAGGATTGTCAGTCTGAAATTTTTTTAAACGGATTAGGTGCGCGCATAACAACTGACGATTAAGGGAATAAGATCAGTTGAACGTTTGAAGGGGGTGAAAGCGCGGAGTGAAATTTATGCCGGCTCATTTTATAGAGCGTAATTTGAAATGGCCTCTATCGGCGGTGTAGGCCGCAGGAGCATTAAATCCGGGACAACCCCTTATTACACAGCACGGTACGTTGTTTTATTAGACGCTCATCGCGCCAAGGGCGCCGTTAATTTAACCATGGCGGTTTTAATTTGTCAGGGGGTTAGACCTCCCCCCCGATCTTGTGCCGTGAGTCATAAGTTGCCGCGCGGATAATAGAATCCAAACTCCGGCCATTAAAATCCTTAGGAACGATTATCCGTTGCCATGTCAACATCCTCAACAAAAGTCTTCCTTTCCACGCACATTACTTTTAATAAGACTGTGTGATTACCAGGCATTGTTCAACTACCTACAAAACCGATTAACAAGTAATTCGCGATAATAATTTCCCAGTCGCTTTAAGCACGGTATAATTACTTCGCACAGTTGGTCGTCTACAAATCATAACGTCTCCTCCATTTGTTCCTAAATAAAGGAGTGGACAGGGCGGACGAGACAATAAGAAGCCCTTGTTTACGTGGACATTCTAATTTCACGCTTTTCATTCCAAATTCACTGGGTGTTCTTCCCAGACGCGGCGACCTTGTAATGAAATGGAAAGATTTCCCTGATTGCTATTTCCTCGGCTAGGTACAGGTCGAAAATGGTTGGAAAGGACGTAGTGCTTTTTTCCGGGAGTTTCGTGGCCCTGCCGTTGGCCAGAAGCCCTTCGTGATTTCCTATTAGCACAGATATTGCTTCAGCAAGGATGAAAGTAATAATTTATCCAGGCGTCGGCCCGTGGGGCTGCTGCCACCGACTATTCCCCTCGCCACGGCATTCCCCTCATCATGCTTTCTCTTTCTTCCTCCTGACAAGTTCATCCCTTATTTTCCTCGCTCTGTTCTGGCGGACCTTCTCTCTCTGGCAGCTCTTCGCGCTTCTTCTCCCTCTCAGGGCAGTACCGCTAACCACCCCCAAGCTTAACCCAGCGTCCGCTCGGTTCATTGTAGCGCAAAAATAAGTGAGTGTATGATGCACGGGCGAGGGGAAATTATACGTCCTGTAAGTGGAAAAGGAAAGGGGGTTGCTACGGCTCCAGGGGCCACGGCCCATAGGGTTCGGCCTGAATATTCTCTCTACTCTCTCTAGTCCCTCTATTCTTCTCTACCGCAACGCGGGGAAGACAAAATTTCACTATTTCTCATGGCTGGCTCGTCCAAAAGATCGGCCTTGCGTTTTGGCCCTCCCTTTCTCGTACAAGGTATCTTGACCTCTTCTACTTGTCCTCTGTTCTCCTGCCCACTGTCTCTCATTTCTCCTACCAGACTATCGCACTGTCCCTCGACACTTCTGACGACTCCCTGCCCGTTTCCGCACTGCACTACTTCTTTGTCGGTTCTCCCCTATTCTCTTGAGTTCGCTCGCTCGATCTCCAGTCCGGCTCCTCCTCCCCCTGGTCACGGTGCATGCTGGAAAAAGCTTGAGAGAGCTGAACGGACAGACAGACGGAGTTAATCCTTGGTGCGCGCGCGAAAAGCAAAAGGCGGACCACCGCGCCGGCTCTTCAGTTTCACGGGGCTTTGCCGATTACGAAGAGGCAAAAAAGGGATCATAGTCCGACGGATAGAGTGAGCAAAGAGCCTTTCCAACTGACTGTTAAATATCCGGACCACGAGTAGCACCAGCGTCGAGATACACCTTTGCCAGCTTCTATGAGCGCGCCGCATGAACGACGAATTCTGACTAGCTCGCTTATGAAGGAACCGAATTTCGTAGCATACTTGACGCTACAACTTGCCGACGTCGCTCTCTATGATGGACCAGAGAGTTCTCTTTCTTTCTTTTCTGCTATGGTACGCTATTAAGCGCATAAGCGCATTACCCAGCTACCATAGTATATAATATTTTCCTTAAACTTTGTTCACTTTAAGTCATAATATTCCTTCGTCCACTAAAATTATCAATGTTTGAGATCCGTTTTGCGTCTCTTCGTTCTAGCGGTATTTAAATTTCTCGTGGCTGAAGAATAAGAGAGATAATTAAATCAAGAGTTTATTAACATCTTGGGTGCAACGGGCATAATTCTAGAGCCTTTTCTGGGGTAACAACGAAGATGGAATTCTACGCGAGGCATCCGCAATGTCTGGTTGCGGTGGGTTACCTTCGTAATTATTATTATCCAGTTTGTCAAAAGACTGGAGAACGACTGGGCCTCTTCATAGTATACCGAGTACTAAGGAGTTTGCTGTTTCACGCTTTCCAGAGGCGTGTCACGGATCCCCTCCGACTGACTGACTAACAGACTTGATCAAGATGTAAATCCCATTTACGAACTTGACGCGACTTCCTGGGCCAAGTGTCTCCACCCCGTCAAGTGCAGAACAGAGTTGAGAGAGACAAAGAGAGAGAGAGAGTGAGAGGGACTACGATTGCGCCATGGACTGTGAAGATAACAGCTACGGGAATGAACTCTCAGTGAGGCCTGGGCTCTTGTTATGCACTCCGGAAAGTTTTCCAGTTCCTTGTCGCACGCATTCCTTAGATTTGTTTTACCATCGATGTTTCTAGTATTCGCCGACAAACTACTTTATGCTACATGTACAGTACGTATGTAGTTTTTCCTTAACTTATTTGACATGTTCAAATATAGTTTAATAATGCCTTAACCATACGTGCTCGTGCGGAGTTTCAAATTTGATATTTCATTCGATGTCGTACACGAATGCAGAAAGAATAGTTTCTGAAATGTTAATTGCGCTCCACATTTGAGAGATGCTTCCATCATGTTGTCGGAGTTGAGAATTTTGGATGGCAGATATCCAATCTCTCAAGAATACAAAGCAACATACATATAAGATGATGCCAGAAATGCCTTTTATACCATTAGCCCAGGAAATTCATATTGTTCGTACACAAATTATCCTTTGACAAGCGTGAGTTCACCGGTGGAACTGCTGGATGTGTAATATACCGAAAGCGGGAGCGTAATAACCGCGCGCGGTTTATTTGCAGCGCTCGAGTGAAAGTCAATTTTGCTGGGGGAACTAAAGTTTCAGGTGTAGTGCATAAACCATGGCTGTTTATAGTGTCATGGCTGTGTAAGCGGCGCGCCGATGCTGCTCGTAAATATTCAGAAAATGAGAGTTCCACCGCGGCGGCCTGTTGGCGTTAACGTTCCTACGAACGGCGCGTTAGCTAACCTCTCCCGGGACGAGATTCATCCGAAGATCAACTTCGGAGCGAGCGCGTCAGCACAATGGCTCGTAGCAAGTCGAGAAGCTGATACGTGTCCGCGCAAAATGATGATATATCGCCTCTGTTGACTAATGTTTGCTGGATGAAGCGCCCTTCATACGATTCGTCAACACCAGTAGTAACGGTAGTACCTTTACAAAATATTGATCCGAATGACATTCCTCCCATGAATAATTTCTATTCTTCCTGGGACAATCGTCGAAACGGTATATGTAATTATAGAATGGATATACTCCAATCGTTGGTGCATCGTTTGGATACAGAGCGTTTCCACAAGGTATTTCTAGTTACATCAAGCGTACAAGGAAAAGCAAAGAGCTCGAGGGCGCGTCCGTAGTGTTTCTTAGCTGCATCGCGCGTAAATATTCATTAGATGAGTGAAGCACTGTCGAGTCGTTGATGGTAACGTTAAGGTGATCCCTTGGGGAGAAGCTTTCCTCTCTCATCCAGGGTCCTGGTTGCAGGAAAGTGCCGATACCTTATTCCGCGCGAGCCGGCGAAATAATCTTCTATGCATAGCTCGGCCCCGACGGCAGCCGGCAGCCCTCAGCGCCCTCTCCCACGCCCTTGGCAATGCCGTTGGCTTTACACGCATTGCCATTATATTTTAACCTATACACCATTTACCACCGACGGCCGACAGTATTACATACGCGAGCCAGTTCGCTGGGGCCTTTGGAACACGAGCTCCAATCCTCCCAAGGTCATGAGAGACTACTACTACACAGACGCGCTCTCTTTCCTCCTCTTATCCTCCTCTTCTTCCGTTGGAATCGAACCCACCCCTACTCACGCCGACCCGTAGACGGCTTTTCTTCCGCTGTCCCTCCCCCAGCGCTCGACTTTTTGATTAAACTATGCATACTTGAAATCGGCCCGGCACGATTGCGCGATCATGAAAATTTCACTGCCTGCTACGCCGCATCGTTCAAAGCCACGGGAAAGCGGACCGCTTTTCCTTTTTCTCCGACTATCTAGCGACTTTTCAGAATAAAAGCGTCGGAGCTCAAGTATTAATCATGCGGTATACACGAGCACTTTGTTATTTAAATGGTACGTTTAGTTCGATCAATAATTAAGTAGTATCAACGCCAAGGCCAGGTAAAAGTTAGGAGCGAAGGTATAAGCGGTATTAATTGGTTTTCAGATGCATTATTTTTTACAAAAGAGTTGTGAAAATAGTTTTTGCCTGCTACATAATCACCCTTTTAGTCAAACACTGTACGTATTTAATCCGGCAAATGACCAGAACTGGTACAACAACAAGTACGTATAAAAATGAGTTACGAAAGTGACGGTGATAATTGAATGGTCAAAACTTTGTTCAGTGGAAAAGGCGAGTGTACGCGTGATTACAAGCTAACGCACAAATGGAAAATTAATAGATTTAAGCGCAGCATGTTATTCCGACAAAAGGTCTCGCAGAAAGAAAACCCGAAAGCAATGACTGGCAGTTAACGTTTCTCGAGTACCGACCGGGAGCTCAGATTCTACGCAAGCTGTACAATATAGTATACGCCGAAGCAGCTATATAAATTCCTTCACGTCTCACCGTGGATTCCGCCATTTCCCGAGGCATATTTTTATTGGAGGGCCGATACCAGAAATGTTTCTGTTAATTATCACTTGCAGCCCGGCCGATAGTGACCCCACTGGGCATCGAGGAATCTAGGATGCGGCTTTTATCCCAAGGATGAGGGTGTGCCAGCGGAAGTAATATGAAGAGACAGTGAAAGGGGCGAAAGAGGGGTAGGACGGGAAAAGGTCATCCGGCTGGCACAGCGTGCGAGGGGACAATTTGCTGGGAATTTCAAGAACGCAACAGCCCGATCGGTGCGAAATGAAATAAGCCAACGAATATTAATTCGGGGAACGGCGCTGCCAGGAAGCGGCAGACCTCGCAGCCGTTCGATACAGATTATTTGGCCGGCGGCCCTTTCGATAGGGGAGAACGTCCAATTCAACTTGCTTCTTCCCGTGAAAGATCGAACGATCCTGATATATTTACGAATGCCCCTTACATGTCCATTACTTTAATGTTCGTTCAACAAACTTAACATTCACGGTGAACTTACACGCTGCTTTTAAAATCGTTCATTCTACACACCATATATTCATTTTTGCATACGCTTGAGCTTTCCATTCGATCCTGATCTACATGGGTCAATTTTCTATTAAAAAATAAAGTAGTTCATGAATTTTTCACAATCCCTTGGAACTCCTGATCCCGGGTGATGAACGTTCGCGCGAGCTAAACATCTTGATGTGTATGCACGTACAATTACAAAGTGCCGCAGTCACGCCACTGGAATCGAGATTCCGTCGGTCGCGAGCAACTTATGATCGTTACCAACGGAACATTATGTAACTGACGATAAGCACGTAATAGTTCATTCTAATCGTTATTTAAAGCGGACCCTTCCTATCGCGCCCCGGCTCCGTTAACTCCCCTGTAATCTACTTGGGCCGCTGCTAATTGTATTAATTCGACTTTGACCCGCGACACCCCTGGGATTTACTTTGCACAGCCGAAAGTATGTTTTACTTACATACATTAACACGTTTACTCGCTCCGAGAAAGTTTCCACGGACTCTCCGTCCAAGCCAGACCAAATTTATGAGTACTCGACTTTCCAGTAAAACTGAGATGCTAAGGAAGTTGTAGTGATCATTTTGCTCGTCGATTGCTGTGTTCTTTTAATCTTGTCTCATCGTATTGATAAACAAATAACTTGTGGATGTCTATGTAATCTTATACTACATGAGTTGTTACTTGAATGTCAACGGATTCAGAATAACGTGTACAGTTCTTGTTTCTAATTCGATTTTTTACTCTTTAAACAAATATGTATATGTTTAAAGTGCTAAATTTCAGGCTCACAATGCGAAGACCAGCTACTGGTGGTAAAGTGTGTTGCGAAACACTCTTCTTTGTGCTGGGCGGTCGCCCTTTTTGTTGAAAGTACCCTGCTTGCCGATGAATACGTGGGCGATCAGGGCGCCCACAGCTTTGCCTGCTGGTCTAGGTGCTAATCTCAAATTAATTACGTGACAAACACTTTCTTGCCCTTCCCGTGTCGGTGCCTGACATTTTCTTATTACTCCCTCGTTCCTCTCGCTCCTGAATTTCTGTTGCCGTTAAATATGCCAAAGTTAAGCGACAATGGTATGGGTGTATGCTTCGTGACCGACGCGACGGAATTGTTTTCGTGTCAAACTATTCTCCGCACAATACTTTAGTTACCATTGAAAAAATACGAGGCGCCATACTTTCGCTAATTTATTAGAAAAAATAATCCAGTTGAATTTTGCTGTAGAATATATAATCTACGCATCTGCTCTCTCTTCAACTAATCATTCACTCCGTCTAAAGAGTGCGACGGAATACTCGCCACGCGTGGTCAGCTGTCAAGGCTCGCTGATATTACTGGAATATCGTCGCTACAAAAGCCGCGCAAGCCTTTAAACTGAAAATTGTTTTCACTCGAAAGTGAGTGTACCCTCGTAGAGTAGTATTTTTCTGTCTAACCAAGTAAATCCGACTTCTATCGAATGTGTGTCAGCCACGCGTATAATGACTTATACTAATTACACTCGGAAACTTTCTACCCGCTATTATACTCCTTTACAAACATTTTAGCGCATGTGAATCGTTAATCGGCGAACTTTCAGCGATGCCCGAGTTCCTCCAACTCCATACCTCTTTGTCGTTCGAGAGTGCATAAACTGGGCGCTTGTCAGGAGCGGGCGAGCGCTCCGTGTGCCGAAAATTGAAAGTTCGTGATAACTGGTACCAAGTAGTGCAAGATCACTACTACTCAGGGTCTCTTGGAAATGGTGGTGGTTGCGAGTCGTCACAGCTACTAGCCGACCAGTCTCGCGAGCGCCTTATAAATTTCCGGACAAGTCGTGACTCGATGAAAGTGTAAGAGAGAAAGAGAGTCAGAGTGGGTATATGTATGAGAGAGAAAGAGAGAGATTGGGGGGGGGGGGGGAGATATTCCAGTTCTCTCGAGCGTTGGCGGCGCTATTGTTGTCCCGGCGATAAGATCTCGCGTTAAATCCAAGCCTCGCTCGCCGCTACGAGGACAGTTTGAGTTATGCCGCCTACTACCACTGCGGAACTCGTTGCAAGTATGCTCGCTTGCTCGCTGCCCCCTCCACGAGCGAGCGGGTGCAAAGAGGACAAGCAGGCGGGAGTCAGAGGGTTGAACAGGCTGGTCGAGTGCAAGAGAGAAAGAGAGAGAGAGAGGCAAGGGCGATGGCCAGGATTTATAGGAAGCAACGCATCACGCGACTCGGAAAGCTCTGTTAGGCCTGCGAGAGGGTTATTCCTGAAATGTGGCTCCTCTTATCCGCGTACTTGTTTTCGGAATATCAATTCAGCTGTGAAATACGGCCGTCAGCGGGCGCGATAGAGCGCTGATTCATTTCCCACGAATTAGCTAAGTAACGAGCATGTTAGCCAACGTCATTCGATCGTGCACACCACCGATACGTATGGGTACTTTGGATAATTTGGATGGCATGCCTAACTTGCCCAAAGTATTGCCCTCTTCAACGAATAGGAGAGTTGTATGTACAAAGTGTTAAATCCTGATGTGGTTATTAATTCAAATGCGTCATACGTTAGGATGAGATTCTTTCGAGTCATGGGTTTAATGAAAATATCGAAAGGACTCTCGTGTGATATTTTCCCGGACAGATTTTCGTAACAAAGGAATCGATAGGGGTTGTTCTGTCTTCTAGTGCAGGAGAGCTTGTAGAATATGCATGCTCCCTGTCCTAGTTCACATTTATTAGCGACGCTGATACTTTTGCCGGGTCGAGCCGAGGACTGTTTTGAGATGCAAGGCCGTCAAAATGAGTGCGCGAATTGGACTTTAATATTGAGGACAGGTATCTGCCTCAGTGGCTCGCGGATATACCTCTGTTTAAAAGAACATAAGCAAAGTACGCCTGACATAATCAGGCTGCTGCACCGTTAGGTAATCAGTGGTGGCACTGGATACGTCGGAGCGACGAAAATCGCCTGAAACTGGAGCAACCCTACACCAGCGAGATTAGTCAGTCTAATACTCGCGCAACCCGTGCAGCTCGCTTTTACGGAAGTTTATTTGAATGTTCTAAAATATGAAGTGATTTCTACACGACCTCCCTCGTAGTTTATTTACATGGCTGTGGACACGTCCTTCCAGCTACGATCAAAGCGGATTGCGTGCATTGCACGACGGCGATATTGGCTTCAGTTTCGCTCAGTTTTGAAATATATATCCATACAGAGAACGTCCCAGTAAACGTTAGATAGTGATGCGAGATTGTCGCGTTTGTTGGTAAATCTAAATTC
Source organism: Ectemnius cavifrons (assembly GCA_964023945.1). Taxonomy (NCBI): domain Eukaryota; kingdom Metazoa; phylum Arthropoda; class Insecta; order Hymenoptera; family Crabronidae; genus Ectemnius; species Ectemnius cavifrons. Next base: position 6,889,343 of record OZ030375.1, read on the forward strand.
GCAAGTAACGAAAATGTAAGCAACACAAATGAAATAGTACATTCGATATGTCGCTCTCTTCAACAGCGTTATCAAAAAAATGCGTTAAACTATCCAACGCAACAATAAGTTATTGTAAATTGATGTCAATAATTTTCGCCTGCATTTGTCTGCATTTGCCATCTACAAATGAGGTTTGGACGGGAAAATTATGAGTCATTATTAATTTATATGGTATTACTAACTAGTACGACTTAGGGCGGGCTTACAACCCTCGTTATAACGTAATTTCTGCGCAGCAGGGGATTATGGGTAGCATACGTTTAAAGATGTGCACGCGCACGTATATGCGGCGGAAGAAATCCAGGATGAGAAAGATTAGCTTCCGTCAGCACACGTGGCTGGTATTAGTTACGCGAGCAGCGTATGAAGAGTTCCTGGTATTTAACCAAGTCTAAATCCGACCCTCATAAGCTACATGATAGTTTTCCGGAAATTTTAAATTAGTTATGCGATAGGTGTACTCCCCTCCTTTTTCCTTCAGTTTTAGAGCGATTGAATTGGACAGTAAACATGATTGCAGGCTGCAATGGAGGAGAGTGGTCGAGTAATGCTAACAGAAAGTTAGTTTCATTGGCGCAGGTCAAAGAGGTCGGATGACAGCACTGATCAGGCGAGGTCAGCGTGGCCTGGTGGTTGAAAGTCGCGAGGCGTAGCGTCGCATGCGGCCTCTCCCAGGCCTCTAATAAATAGTAATTAGTCAGTCCGTAATTAATACAGAGTGTGGCGTGTGGCAAAGCGGTGGTTGCGAGCATAAAGGGACACAGAGCCGCGCCTACGTTCGCGCTTTCTTCCCTCCGCAACCCGGCACTTCGACCATTATGGCCTTCTTTCCAGTACGCCGGCAAGCAAGCTTGGGGTGCGGACCTCCTTCCAGCCGGTGTGCAATGACCTCGCGCTAATACGGCGATTATACTAATAAAATTTCCGTTCGCTTTGTCCGTCCTTTCCCTCCACTCAGATACTGGCTCTCCACTGTGGGTGGACATAGGGGGAGTGAGAAAGAGAGAGAGAGAGAGAGAGGGGGGGGGGAGAGGAAGAGTTCCGGCCGGATCCAAAAGAAGGCAAACATTTACCGGCCTTTCACCCCGTATAAGCAAACAGCGGCCCGTGCGGATCGAGTTCGTCCTGGCGCGGTGGGTGGTGGGGGTTGGGCGGTCGGGGGTGGGGTTGAGGAAAGTGTGCTGGAAGGAACTATGTAGGAATTCCTGTTAGAACGTGGAACGCTTAAAGGAACCCTTTGAAGTACTCCACCCCGCCAACCACCCACCACCCAACCACCCACCACAGTTGGGAGAAGGACTCCAGCGGGTTGCGATGGCATAGCCGGTTGAAAGCCGGTTAAAGTTACTGGGGAACCGCTGCTACAGAAATTCTCGGGGCTAATGAATGCGTCGACACAATTGAGTATTGGATGCTGTTTATTTTCAGTGTTAACGGGAGAAGCGAACACGCACGCGAATGAACGTGACACCCGTGTGTATGTGCGCATATCCACGCCCCTGCGACAGGGATACGCGAACACCCGCGCGACGTATAGCGTGTTCATTCACCTGATACTGGTTTATTGCTGGAGTTCTTTAATCGTGCTAGCCGAAATTGCCCGTTATCCGGTAAATGCTCGCCACACCGAAATTTGCACTCTCTGCTTTTTGACACGTGAGATTTGAGCTCGATTAGCGGCCGAATGGCACCGATGTACTGCACCAGGCACATTCGATGTAGTGTCGGATTTCCGAAAGCCAACCACCATGTTTTGCAAGTAATTTATTAATCAGTTAACATGTAATGAATAGGTAGGTAGAACTGTAGACTGGCTAAAGACTACCTTCTAAATATGCTCGCATTCATTATGAGCACGCTAGTGAAGTAGGCAAGTCTGGATGAGAGTTACATCCATAATTATCTTAGCAAGTACCACTTGACGATGAACTGTGCTTGTGAATGAGAGTAGTCGAAGAGAGAGAAAGTGACAGTAAAGATGGTAATGGCGGTGCAAATAGGCTGCGAGGGGGAAAGTATAAAACTAGACTTACTAGACACAGTTCTCTAGCTATGTTGAGTTCATGGAGAAAGAGAAGTAGAAAGAGAAGTAGAAAGAGATCACGCGAAACCGTGAAATTCATATGAATATCTTATACTTCAGTATCTTTGTCCCGGTTATTTCTGTCTTATCACCAAATGATGCTAACTTACTCAATTAACTGAAATTCACTGAAGTCTCCGTTCTTTTTTTACTATAACGTCCTGACCTGAATTGATGTCTCGCGATTTTATCTTAGCGTATATGCGACTCTTGAATGAGACTCTATGCGGAAAGATATCTTTTTGCAAGAGTTTAAAGTGCTGGAATAGGTAGGTTTGGTACTCCCTATGGTGCAACAATACTTATTCATAATCCCTAGTTATGCAAAAATGCGTAAAGCTAAAGCAGCGAAGATAATAGGCAATATCCGTTTCCGTAGACACTCTCCTGGGTACAGTGAGTTTCCTTACGCGAAATGCTGGCTCGACCGCGAGGTAATTTGCCAGAAACACTGCCAATAAATCGGAAAATATGGTAACCTCTTTCGAGCTCGTAATGGGTAATAGTCGACTAGATCCGAAAGTTCAGTATGGCACTGCTCTTAGCATCACCCACCAAACACTCGAGTAGTAGAATAATAAGACGCAACAATGAAATGATGCCGAATTCATTCAACGAATATGTTCACAACGGATTAAAAAAGAAAATCTCAGTAACCCACTTGCTTGAATCGAATCCAGCTACCTCTCGTGTGGATTTTCACTCTATAGCAAGACATTTCAACCCTCCAAGTTACACCCATCTCAATTAAGAGATTTGGGAATTGAGGTCCAACGCGGTTGTACGAAAATGGCAATTTCAGGCAGTGAGAATGATTGATAAGTGCTGATAAATGCATTTGTTAATAGGACACCCCTATTATCGTTTCGGTGTTCATGGTGTGACTTGGATAGAAGGGTGGGGGGAGGGGAGAGGGAGGGGGCGGATCGAATGTAGCAAATAGTATGCAGATCGCAAGAGTGGGCGGGCGGTGCCGCACGTAATATTGGTAGGCGCGTGCGAATGGTACATAGAGAAGGTAGCGCCGACAGGGCGTTCGCGCGAGTGCTCCGCCAGAAGCAATTACGAGTGTACCGAGCTATGTTTAGCCACAGCAATATACTAATGGTGTGTACATAGAAATATAGCGAAACGAGTATACGCCCTGGAGTATATTTACAATAAATTAACGGGAGCGTTAATGTTAAATCGGTGGTCCACTCGCCATTAATTTCGGACGCCGGCATCCCCGCGCGGGGACACGCCCAGCTCGCTCGCTCACGCGCGCGCGCGCGCATTTTCTCTCTCTCCTCATTTGCATAAGCTGCGATGGGGCCTGCATCAAATTAAACACTTGCTGCTGAAAACTGAATCGCATTATCTAGCAGTATCCGTCGACGATCCGCAGCTGGAAATAGATTGCGCGTTGTTCACGCCCGGTCGCCACGCGTATCGCGCGCATACAGTACGTACAGTACATACACCCGTGCACACAGTTCCTGGCCCGTCGCTCCTGCGAAACTTTCCATAAACATTCGACGATATTTGCATTTTATTTGCCATCAAACTGGTGCTCCACTTGACGCGACGAGATAACGAAAGCTCGGCTAGCACATCCGTCCTCTAGCTTCATTGATGCCGAGCTTGTCTTTCGTCCTTTAATACTGCTACATACGTGGTACGACACGCGTGAATATCACTGACACCATTTACCCGAGAATTCTAGTTATACTGTTGAATGCTGCAACTTCCATTACGCAAAGATGTAAAGAAATCTGATGGACGGTTAAAATGAATAAACATACTGCTTTGACGAATGCTATCAGTAGATCTGTTGACTATCAGACTATCTGCGCGTGTTACTAATATAAACTAGCGATTCATGTGACTTTGATACCAATGTGTACTTGACACGTACCAAAAATGGCAGATGATTCGTAACGCTTTCGTAACGGTTCGCAAGACAATTACTTGTCTTGTTAAAATCCATTAGATTGCCAGACTGCATACATATGTAGTATTGGATAACGAACGGTGTTCTACAAATATACGCAATGACATACAACGAGTATAGATATTCGAAACTTACCAGAGTAGGTTTCCGTCTGCATCTGGTCCGTTGGTACGGCAAAATTTCCTGAAGCGTTCGGCGGGCATCCATTTCGGTTCTGTTGTGTGCGTAGAGTGTGAGTCGCATGCAAAGATGGCCCACGTGGTGGCACCTCTGGTGGTGCCGGTTCCGGAGGTGAGTCCCTTCCTGTATCTGTAAACGAATTCGCGTGAATATTTATGTCTATCGAGATGAATTGAACGTACCCTTCCCATCCCTTTTCTAGTTGGTATTGGAAACCAACACAATATGGCGCGTCCACGTCGTTCAGATAAAGTTTGTGATACAGAAAACAGGTACAAGCAAGTCAGAGTGGTTGGGACGAGTGGACGCTGCCTTAGCATTATCTCAAAGCTTACGTTCAGTACGAGTTTTAATAACGCTCCAGTGAATTAAAGTGGTCACGCCAAGATAAGTATTCGGTATATTTATTTCTACAACTGCGAATCGTTATTCTGCGCGCCTAGAAACCTTTCTATTTGTTTTTTGAGGTTAGGCGCACAATGTAGCGCCGTCGGCATTATGCTTTAATGATGTCGAACAAATAGACAGCGTGAATAAGTAATCGTTTCCTAATAATATGTTGCGTATACGGACATTGCGTTTCCGCCCAACGAATTCGATTAAGCTTCTTATATGTCCTGTCAACATGTAGACAGAAATACCGAGTAACGACGAAATAATTTAGTTCATGCATTAACTCTGTATTGTATGTCAAACGACGTTATATACCAATATGTTGCTGCAGGCGAGCATCATTGACAGAAATTCTTTCTATATAAGAGTGGGTGGTGTACGCGTACGGTCACGTGCTGTTAAGCTTTGACACTTATTTAATGCTCCATTAGACTTAAGCCGGGTCCAGACGCACAGCTTTTTGCGGCGATTTGTTTGGTCACTTATAGATTTCGTCCACAAGACGTTCCTTCTAAACGAGAAATCCTTTCTCTTCCATTAAAACTGAATAAATGTGAAGTCAAATGTTGTATGATTTAAACGACGGAGATAAAATGCCGTGATACTGCGCGCTTGGGTCCAGCTTTACAGCAATCGAAAATAATAGCCCCACATTTATGCAATCCAAATAAACTTAAAGAAATAGATACTGCAATCTGCAACGAAGTGCTTGCAAGTGGAAAGAGCCCTATCTACGTTCTCGATTGACTGTATAAATAAATTACAATCTTGAAAGTCTTCCGAAAAATGGCCCATTTTCGCAGTGCACTCTCTTTGCCTTTCTTAAGGCAACTGAAACTTGGGGCTTTGTGTTACGAGTATTCCGTAGTCAAGTTACTTATAAAGTTATTCAAACTTGGTGGAAACTTTTCTCCCGATGAATAATTAAAGTTTCCTGAATGTAAAGAGTAGAAAAAGACGTCTTCCAGGCACGCCGGAAGCAACAAAAATATCCTTGGTTATATTCACGAGAGAATTCGTGTTGCAAGCCGCAAGGCTAACGAACGTTCCATCGTTTTTTGTTTCCCAAGCAGTAATTCAATATAATTGGAAATCGGGCTGCAGCGTGTTGACTTCGATCACCACTCGCTTAAGGGGCACTGGTGCAATCGTGCAATTATTTTTCCTATCTCACAAGTCGCACCGCGTTAACACGAAAATAATGATATCGTAAAAGCTGTAGGTTAACTGTTCAACAATTTTTAGAACCTTTTGTTTCATTGGTGTTAACGGGGGCTGCGGTCCTATATGGACAAGGCGAATTTGAACGATAAATCGATTGCGTGTTAAACGTATATTCTATAATTAGAGCAATGTGTAACCATTAGCGGTTATTAATGTTACGCGGAGCATTGTGGTAAATCAAAGTTAACGACGATATATACACGTATACAGACCGAGCTACTACTCGAGTGCGATGCATTTTCGGCAAACTCTATGTAACTGCCCCGCTAACTTTGATACAGTCTAACAGAATTTCGATTCACCGTTTGGATTAAAATCTGTTAGCAAAGGCAATATCCAACGTGTAGGCTGCGTCTAGCCGACGAGGTTATAGTGGTACAGAGTAATATCTCGACTCCTATGGTGGTCACCGATGACCGACACTGTTAAACTTCTTCACTTTTATGGATTTTCAAATATCGCTGATATTGTAAACATCTAAGCAATCAGTTGAATAAGCTGTGTACAGTTTATATATATAATCGCGTTCAAACCTTCGTGAATCATTCATTCAAAGAATATCATATCAAAGAATAAAAGTTTATCGGAGAATCTTGCAATACGTATTTTTACATATTGGATTGCATTGAAAGATTTGTTGGTTCAAATTAATAACACATACGGATTGAAAACCTGTGTAAAGAAATAGAACGTGTTTTGAGAAACGAGCAACGAAGTAGAGAAAATTTGTTAGAAGTTAGCATAACAATGTTGTATGCGTTGCATGCGAGTAGATGGAAAAGTGGCATGCTTAGAATTAAATGTCGGCGTAAGATTGAGTAGCGTGTGCGTATCTTGGTGGTGTAACGCTCCAAATAAGGGGTGTAGCGCGGGCAATCTTGGCTCTCCGTCAACACTATTGTCGCCGCATTTCGCATAAGACAAGAGGACATGCTCTGCCAAAGGACGAAACAATACACTCTCGTGTCTGTCTGTGTATCTGTCTGGCTGTGTGTGCTCGCTCGTGCGTAATCACATTCCGATGTCGGGTTCACCTGAGTACGTACGTACCTGTGAAGTAGATAGGCCTGCGCAGACCTGGGCCGTCAAGAAATACGGAGAGAGAAAAGTGCATTAGTGCGCCGGGATTAGCTGTGCAGAGGTGAATTACGGAGAATTACTGCCTTAAGCAACTAAGCGATACATGAGGTGAACTGGTAATGACTATAACACACCCAATGAGGTAAACCTTGGCGTCAGTACTCTAATGCACTCGCTACCCCTCTCACATTTTGTACTTGAACCAAAATTCATCCATGTTGGCATTACCGCTGCTATTGATAGAAGCTTGATGGAAGGACCATGCAAATTATTGCCCTGATGAATATAGAATAGTGTACTTCTCTATTTAACATGGGATGTCTCTCTACTCTATGCTCCCTATACCATCTTATACATTTTCACCACTCAGAGATAAATTTAAAGAAGAGTCTTATTGCTATCATTTTCAGACCGATAATTTATTGTGGATTTTTATGGTGGAAAGAATGTGGATTTTATTCCTTGTAAGGAGTTGTTAACGTCAATTGCTGGATTATTCTCGCGCGTTGAGCAGCCCAATATTTTCCGTAATAAACGGCAATAATTGCTTAATTAAACTGGGCGCGTGAAATGCACTACGCGTTCCTGTCAGTAGCAGCTGCCGGCTCCGCGTCCGTCGCATATCTCCAGCAACTTTACCGTCGAAGTGTACATTCGTTGCAGTTATTGAACAATTTTCCAGGCAGTGTTCAAGCGCCAGGAACACCTGTAACCCTCAATTATAAAGTCGATATCGTCCGAACGGCGAGTCAGCGAGAAAAATGTCTCACAACACACTCTCTCGCTGCTCTCGTGAATTTGCGATGAGTTATTTTCACGACATGCACCTCTCGCGAGCGGTTTAGTAACAGCTCTCGATAATAGTTGAATTTTCTTCGACATACCCAGCTGCCTGAGTCAAATCATTGATAAAGGACAGTTTAGCAAGAACCGAGAATGATAATCTCAAAAAGGTAGTAATTGTCCTCCTCTTTCAATGACCCTTTCTAAAGTCTGTAAGTAATGAGCTAAGCCAAACTTTACAAACTGCCATCAACATTATCGATTCTGTTACAATCTGTCAGACATGTTGTGATACTCCCTGTGTCTGTAGGCTTTACATGCATTGTTGAACGTACTAACAGGAAGTGCGATAGGAAAGAGTAGTTTTGAAGCGAACAATGTTTCGATTACCCAGATGCGAATAATATTTGAATATTCTCCCTACGGCAAATATTGTTTCTCCGTTGAACCGATAGATTAAACATGAAAAATAATTCTTCCTGGATGAAATTAAATCAAGCAAATGGAAGTCAATAAAAGCTTGTTCGGTATTATCCCAGCTCGATGTATTGGCAGCGAAATGCAATTGCATTTTTGAATTCGCTGGGCTATGGGGAAGAGGGGGGAGGGTTGATTTAATTTTTGTGCCACACCCACTGGCTCACCATTATCCCTGAACCTATTTTGAATTTTGAATTTCTATCCTAACACGCAGAAGACAAAACCTACACGCTTATAATTGTATCTCATAAATCCGTCTTTTGTGTCTGTTAGTATATAAAAATTGAATAAATATCATTCACATGGTTTCAAACGTGGAAGTTTGACGAAGCAAGGCTATAAATATTCATATCCACGCTCAATAATAGAGGAGTTTCAGGTGACAGTGATGTGTAAGGCAGACTCGAGACCAAATATCCTGTCTAAAGTGTCAGGTATGGATGATCATAGATAGTTCTTGAAATGGATCGCTAACTGAATAAGAGGGCAATCTGATATTGATGGTTTGAAGACAGTGGAGCCGATCGTTTGTTAAAACTAGTTACTGGAATAGACAGAATCAGTGCAGAGAGTCTGACGGTCTGACATGAAGCGGAATATTCCTCTTACATGAGGACTACGCAGGTAATTAGTCTGACATTGCAAAGCTATGGAAGATGGCCGTCAGTGACTTGATGAGGTTAGCAATTCGCGTTGGCAATTCGATTTGATGGTCTAACGCCTCCGTCATGGCGCCGACACTATACATTCATGTAAATAGGAATTATTTCCTGTGCACTGGCCGTAGTGGTCTGTTGTAGCGTTATAGCACTCGGGTCGAGGTCGTCCGTTGACCGATCGTGGACTGCGTGTCTCGGTCTGACTCCTTTCGGATCAAATCACTCAGCAGCAGCGCTCCACCAGTTGCTAGGCAGCCAGCGAGTGGAAGCTGGCTAGCTCCTCTTGCAAGGAACGGGCTCTCTGATTTAATAATTCACAGCCATGTTTGATAAAGTTTGCCAAGCCCGAACGAATTTCAGGGACGATCCATAAAAGTCTAAGTCTGCTTTGCGAACTTCTGCGGAATCGTTGTTGACTGGCTTACGGCCATAGTGCAGCACTCAGTGCTCTGTGCAACCGATTTTATTCATGAACTCGAAAGGCGACTCACAGTGATCGGCCCTCTCTATCGATTGCGTGAAATGTAATTGGTTCCAGTACTTATTTTAATAATAAATTAATGTCATCGTAGATGCAGACCTAACATAAAATGCGGACTATGGGCACAGTTTTTAAGTGACGATCTAAACTATTTCTGATTGCGGATGCTTGACACTAATTCAAGGAAAAAGGAATGAATTCTATTTTAGAATAATCCATTAAATATCACCCGACTATTTTCAATGACCAAACGAAATTAGCGACACGATAAGTTTCGTTGAAATAAGTTGATTAGTAATGGGCAAAGAGCTTTTGGGAATTGTACAGACTAGAAAGCGAGATGGCTATTCTTGTAAGTTGCATGCGTGGTGGTGGGAACAGCGGTAGTCAGGGTGCACCTCGATGTAAATTATACGCATTGCCGTGACGGTTCAGCATGTAGGAACGTCGAGAAGTGGGAAGCGGCCCACTGACAACTTATCGTAACTGTGCCAGGTCCCCAGTGGCCGACAATTCAATAACGCGGTTTTCGACTGGCCTACATTACACTATAGCAATCTAATGTAATATCAATCGTCTTTCCGACAGTGGCGAGCACGGGGTTAACGTGGGTAAGCCCTGACCGTTGGGAGCCATTTGCTAATAGATGCCACGGCATGCCTCCATTAGACCACAGGGACATTCCTGCAAGCAATATCCCATCGGAGATTCAGACTCGTATTAATGCTTCACCAGAATATAGCGCAATCGCATAGAGTCAAGTCTTCTTGTATATCTTATTGCAACCGATCCATCATCATGTTTTCGTATTCTCTCTGCTTTCCCTCTCCGCTTCTTTTTTTATCGATAAACCATTCCTGCTGGCTTACTTTCGCAAATATGAAAATACCGCACGGACGCGGTTACCAGGAGCAGTGCGAGTCCAATGATTCTCGCAAGAGTCAGAAAGAGACTTCAAATCGTTTCACGCTTCAAAAATCAATTTAACTAATTGAGTGAATATAATTCTCACACTCTTTCCCCTTTCTCAGAATGAAGAGAAGTCAAAGGGAGAGTCACTTGCGTGTCACTGACACATCAGTATCGAGAAGTACCATCTAACGATCCACTTTAAGAGTACACCCTCTACCAGTGAACCGCCGGTGGCTGGCAAGATTTCGTTATGTATCTATCAAGAAAACCCATATTTACATTGTATATGTCGTACACTAACAGCCAAGAAATACTGGAGCGTGACGAGCGAGGGTGCTCTTAATCCGCGTCGCTAATTTCCATGGAATTTACGCGTGATACGATCGTATTTCAGCAAGCAGAAGCAAGAGGGAATGGTTCTCGAAGCCGGAAATTCTCTAATATAACCGGAGCCATGGTAGACGTCGATCTTTGCCCGCACTATACGGTATTGGGGTCTACTCTGCTTTCTCTTACGTCATCCATACTCTCGACTACCTGACAACGTAGCTAGATGTTTACCCTCTCGGTATACGGTATCCAGCTCGAGCACGGACCATCTCACTAGCCGGTGTTATCGGCTGGCTAATTGGCAGTCGGCTTTACACCGGGAAACGAGATCCGACGAAATTTCGTTTGAAAGTTTCTATGGCGGTGGGATGGGGTTGTTGGGTGGCCTGGCCCCCGCAGGTCTGCGGGCCACTATCTAGACAGGCTAGGCGGTTCAAAGCCGCAAAGCTACTTTCTCATCCACGTGGTAATGCCAAAATTGCGTTACGCGGCGCACCGAGGCAGCTACTGAATGCACGCTGCCAAGGAAGGCGTCCCTGCTCTACCGACAGGCGACTGCCCGGCCTAAATGCTCTTGGCATTCCAAAACAATATAGTCGGTTAGCTGCGGCTAACTTTCCAGGGTGACCTACGCTCTAACAAGCTCGAGCCCGCTACTAACTGCTAACTCGGTTACACTACCGCGCCTCTCTCGCCCTCTCCTACACCTCCTCTCTTTTACGGTTGGCTTTCCCTGCCCTCTCGCACTTTCGAACTCTCTCGAGTGTTCCTTGGACCCTCCCTCGGCTCAATAAGGCAGGCGAGGTGCTAAAGTGCTCTTACGCCACTGGTACAGCTTGATACCAGCTCGTCGAGCATAGCTATTGCTTTACCCGCTCCTGGATTAGACAACAATGACCATTGCTCACAAAATAGCCGGGACCCTTGGTTATTTAATGAACCAGTTTGGAAGGTACTTTGTCGATTATAGCATTGTTCGCTTGACTCTAACGCACTGCCACTCGTAAAGCGGGAGAAAGATGAGAGCAAAAGAGAAGTCCTTCGCCTTCGGCTATTATTCAAAGCTCCTCAATTACGAGTAGAATAGACAGCAAAGTGGCGGTGCTGGAGCATCGCATGAGATATCAGTCTACTTATGTGGTATGCGTCCAGATGTTATTCGTGAATTCAAAATGATATAATGGAGTTTTCCTCGCTTTCGCTCATCTTTAAGCCTTTATTAAAGCTCCAATAAATTCAAATGGTAAATAAACAATTCACCACGTACCTTGCGATATATTCTAACAGAAGCGTATTTCGAAAGTCCACGATATGGCCGCAAGTGTCGATTGAAAACTCGTGAATGTTTTTGTTGGAAGTTTCGCGAGAAGTGGGAATATTAAGCTTTTAAAGGGGCCACGCTTACACAGAATCCGATTTAACTCCAGCCGGGGGTTCGATACCAGCCGGTTATCCTGTTATCGGGGTAATCGTGTTTGAGCCACAGCTCGTTAACTTATTGCTTCACGAGAAATTTTAAGTTTACGTTTCAAAACTTATGTTTCCCTTCCAAACAAGTAGCTCGATTTGCTCATTTATTTAATAATCACCTAATTATTTAACAGTTTATAGCATGAAATCGAGCAGAATAGATTGGAGGCATTATAAGTTGGCATCGGGAGAATGAGCAGCTTCGTATCGATGATAGAGCGAGTCGCATGCGGTGAGGGGCGATGTTACAGGATGGTCATGCGTGACTAGCGAGCATGGCGGGTGGCAAGAAATTATGCGATGCCTACAAAGAGATTGCTTGGACACTCACCGTTTGTTAAGTGCATACGTGAATGTTCATCGGGGAAGACAGTCTCCGAGCGATCGCTTGCAGTCGAGCTGCTGCTTAAGGCGCTTGCGTGACCTCGGCGCGATCGTCGCCCTAAGGTACTACCGCTGGAGTTCGTCTTTTTCGAGGGCGCCGCATACACTGTCTCACCTGTTACTAATGGCATACAAGAGGACATTGATTTAAGCATATGTTCGAACACCACCTTCACTATCATCTTAAGAAGAAAATAAATATGGAAAACGTGTATAATATCGTATATCATAATATTGTATACAATTTTGTAATTTCGTAATTGCATAAGTTTACGTATGTGCTAACATGATTATAATCATGGCCAGCGAACCGTTTCTTCAAAAATGCTTTAAGATAATTTAAAACTAACAAGAAGCTTTTCAAACATGCCGAGTTGATTGTTAATTTAAAAGATATGAAGTAAAGATGTTGAAATATTACTAGGTTATAAGATAGAGTTACATTACTTCTACAATCCGTTCCAGTATTTCAAAGTTTCTTGAAGCTTACAGATTAAGTGATTCGCCGAGGTACTCTAATTAAAAGCGTACCATTACCATTGCGAGATCTGTCGGAAGATACGGCAGCAGTGTAATGATGGCGGCGAGAGTTCGTGCTCTCCAGAGGAAACGGAGACGCCTGACGATGATTTGGTGTCAAGGTCGGCGGTGGTGTGGGGAATGGCGTTGTCGGATTATCAGTAACAGCAGCACCCTCGGTGTCCGAGGCAGTACGGTACGATCGGTCACCAGCACCTGCACATATATCAATTTTCCATGGTATAATCTATCGCTAGAATTTTACAAGTGTTTCTTGGCTAAGCAACCCTGTCGGACGATATTATCCACGCATACATGCCACCACTATACTCATACTATTGGTTTCAGTCGTAAAATGTAGAAATTCTTCTTTGAGAAAGTTTTATATTGACGACAAAGGGCGAGCAATGATCTTTTCGTGTTGGTAGAGCGAAGTAAGGTAAATAAGTGGTAGGGGATAGACTCAGCAAGCAAAATGAGATTGGGGATCGGACATTCGGGATTTCATTACATTTTCGAGCATTTCGCTCGCACTCAGAGGTCATTCGGTAGGTTGTCGCTTCTAGGAGGTAGTCGACACACATACATATGTACGTACATTCGTTCGGGCTTGCCAATGCTCGCATCTATTTACAACCACTGGTACGGTGGCGCATACAAGTTCCTACACAGAGGCTACGCATGTACATCACGTATCACCTGAAGCCATCTCGAGAGTACCACGTCGTCGTGATGCAGCCATCATTTCGTTTTACTGCTTCTTCTCTCACTCTCTCTCCCACTTCTACCAGTCTATCACACTCTATCTTTACGCCGGTCCTCCCTGTCTCTGCCTCATCTATGTGCCGGTGTTAGTAAGTACTGAGACAGTGGAGGTTGTAGGAGGGTTGCATCTAGAGCCGCGAGTTACCACTACCAACCAACCGCCCACCTAGACGAGCGACGACTTCTGTCGCTACTGCTGCTGCTGGTGCTGCCGGCTTTCCTTAAGATCCGAGCACTCCGTCGCGCGCCGTTGCTCTGACCTGCATTTGCTTAAGTTGTCGCTCGTCTGAACCCCTTAAAGACGGGCGCGGGCGGACGCGCGTTTGCCACCAAAGGACTACCACCGTGAACGAGTCCGCATTACCACGGGGCGTGATAGCAGAACGTAAAAACCAAGGAGAAGAGACTTCCCGCTGAATTGCAGTGCCACCAAGTCGCCTTGGTTCGCCTATGTGCATGTGCAGGTGCAGGAGCTGCTGGCCTTGCGTTTTTAAGCGTGATACAGATTCACGGTGCAACGACTGCATAGTATGTAGGTACGACGACGAAGCCCAGTTTCATTTGCGCTGAAATGCCAAAAAGGCCGTGGTTGCTGATGCCTAGAAATAAGCGCTGAGTGCAGACTGCATGCGATGCTTCTTAAGAAATTCCATATCTGGCTGATAACAATGGTTGAAAAGAGCAGGTCTGTGACGACTCGTTGGAAGATCTGGTATTTACGATCGGAATTAATAGCGTCCGTTTACGTTCTATCGCGTCCACCAGTAGGACAAAACAATTGCTGCCGACACGTCCTGTCGTGGCATTTCGTTCGGTGGCCGCATACTTCGCTTATTGAATCGATTCAAAGGCTTTTCTTCGAAAAGCAGAGGGGATTGTCCTGTCCGAGAAATAGTGCGGACTCATGGCCTCCTGATAACATGACACTGCAGGAAAAGTGTCCCGATGCCTGTCTCATTCATTGTCGGATAATTGCTGGTTGTAAGGAAGCGCGTTCTAATTCACTATTAAACTTACTTTCGGCGCACGGGGACGACAAAGGGGTAGAAGCGATGGCAGTGTCGGCGTGTGCAGAGCGCTCACGCGCATACTACAGACGAGAGAGAAAGAGAGGAAAAGTGACTGAGGGGGATTGAATCTTGTCGGTAATTAATGAGGAAAGTTTTACAAATAGCCGAAGGCATGCCCGCTAAATGCCTTAGCAGGGACGACCGTGAATTTCATCCGCAAGCAAAATATCTCACAGAAGTTAGTTTTTAATTGATAATTATCCTTCCGCGTGACCGGGCGATAATTGACGTTTCTATTCTTCTACGCTTGTCGCGGATCTACCTGCGTCACTATTAACATTACCAATTTCCATGTCGACACTCTTGCCATTGATCACTTCCACGCTGTCGCTCTGAACTTTCTCATTCGTGATTGATTGATTTAATCTCCCGCGTTCCGCCTTGACCCATTCGAGTGATATCGGCTGACTTTTTGCAAAGTGGCAGCGAGAGGCAAGCGTAGGTTACGTGGCTGGGAGATTCGTGAAGCAGAATGGGGACCCTTCGACGCACATCAAAGATCCGAAGTGATTTCGGCGGACAGTGTTCCCCGGGCGAGGAGAAGCCACCGGCGAAGCTAGTCTAGCGAGAGCGCACTCACGGTATAAAGAGAGATACGGCCAAGATGGAAACCCTGATAGTCGAGACGCCTGGGAGAGAAAGAGAGAGAGAGAGAGAGAGTTAGAGAGGGAGAGGGAGTAGCCAAGAGCAGGGGCAGTAGCGCTGATATTGCTCGCATTAAACTTTCATATTCAATCTTGCCACCCTGCGTTGTTCTCCACCCCTACCCTCTCCCTCTCTCTCTCTCAGTTACTCTTTCAGCTTCAAGGGTATCTCTGTCTTCTGCGTCGTACAACACTGAGAGTGTGTACTCAGGCCAACATCAACCCCATATGTAATTGTGTTATGCTCTCTTCTCTCCCTACCAACCCACTCCCTCCGATTCCTCATGCTGTCCCGTTCTCCGCCACTTTTTCCCGCCGGCTCTTTCATTCTGCCTTCTTCTTCCTCCCATTTATTTTCCCGTTGCTCTTTTACTTTCGAAAAACCAAAGCTCCCTAACACCTGGTCGGCGTCAGGCTTATTTCCTGTGTGTTTCTTCCTTCAGAACGACCTTCCACTCGCTGGTGATCCACCTGGCAAACCAGATCCTCCAGAATTTTCTACATATATGTTATATAAATTGCGAAACAAGTATCAGGACGACATGACAAGAACTGACCTCTCCTTTGTCAGGCATTCGTCAATTCGTGCTGAACTCAATGCTGAGTGAAAACAAATTACGACATTCGACAGCGCGCTTTCTCTCACATTTGCTTCTCCATGCACTGCTGTGCAACATGTGCTATCTTTCTCTCTCGAACTACTGCTTGCGTGCATCGCTGGTTGCCGCGCGGCGTTTCGCTATTCTTTGTCCGACGGTGTCACGTACATGTATGTGCGACTATTGTCGTATTATTGGTGCAACGCCGGGACGCGTTTTCGGCGCGGCCTGTCCAGTCGCGTCAGCTAATAAAATCGATGGTTTTCCCAGCTTTCAGGGTAGTCGACATTCGGTCACCTTCGATTGAAAAGTAAATCGCAGGCCTGCCAACTAGTAGCGCGACATACCTAGGGGCAACCGAATGAAGAAAAATAATAGTGTTCCTCACTAATATTCAACGTGCACACCACGGTGCCGTTGGGACACTTCGATTTTGTGAATCGAGCTCACGTTTGTGGTGTTGCGAGAAAAAAAGAGAAGGTTTATTGTGTGCCTCTCCGTTGATTGGCAATATTGGGTTCGTTGTTTACCTATATTCCCTGCGCAAAGTATCTTGAAGCAATACCACTAACCTGTGTATTGCGCATTCAGGCGCTATCAGCAATTTTTCCTACCGCGTACATACCTATCTACCAGCCTGCTTGACTTTCATGCATTTCTGATGATCTCGAGTGACCTTGCTCTCCCGCGGTATTAATCAAGTTACTGCCATGGTGCAGCTATTTACTCGCCATTTGGATATTACTCCCAAATTATCGATATTACTCCCCTCAGCTGATCTTCTCACAGGACACCCATTCTCCTCCAAATTTACTCAGATTGTCTTTAATATTGACGTGACCAAGTAAAAGACGGTATATGTCATCTGATACGTTACTAACAAATGAGAGGGCACGTGGGACAGAAAGTTACGATAGCCTTTTCGACGAACTCTTTCTCGCGCTCCGCCAAGCATGGCAAAGAGCAGAACGCAGTGGCAGCAATGCGGTCGGTGGGCTACGCACAAGCCGAAATGCATTCGATAGCTCGGAGGTTGCGAGCGTCAGTTGGCTGCCATGGCAACGATCCCCTACAAATAAAATGCTTGCTGTGCGGGCGCCAGGAGCAGGAGTCCTGTGTGTGGGACTCATCCTTCCTCTCTCGGCTTCGTGTCCTCTTTCGGCCCCCTGTCTCCCCGCTCCTCGTGTCCCTCTGTGCCCACAAGCCGCCACTGTGCTTCTACTCACCACCTCTGCCCAAGGAATTTCTCCTGGGGTGAAGAATACCCGAGGGCGGCCAGGCCGAGCCAAAATGCGCTACGGCATTCCGCGCGTGGTCCACTCAACGCAAGCGGCCGCCGGCCCAAGGTATTTGCCCGCCGCAGCTCGGCCCGGAAAGATTTTCCCGCTACCCTCTTACTTAAAGGATCTAGTTTTTTCCTTATTTCCCTCGACCATGCGCACATGGATTCTAACTGTCGGTCCCATTGTCGACCCCAAATACTGCACTGGATTCAACCAGTAAATTATATTTAACAATTACTCGTTATGCCTTTACTATGGCTTTGTCATTACTCGCATTCATACAGTGCACTTTAAAAGACATACATTGCAGCATGTAATAAGCGCCGCCGACTATTTTTGTCATAATTGACGAGAAATACGTAAATTTGAATATATGTCAGTAGCTTCGTTTTACATACTGTATTTACGTGAAACTATTATAAACAATACTACGATGACAAATTGTAGAATTTTGTACTTTAAGAATTGGATATGTTGGTGAGGAAAATGCGTTAAGTGGTGGCACGGTGTTCGTGTATAAAGGTAACTTGTTTCCCCTTTTCCCGATTTCTTGCCCGTGTATCCCTTCGATCTTATTGTTCGAATGAAGTATAAGTGCACTCAAGTGCGCAAGGCTCATTCCGCTTGAAATATTTGATTTCCTTTCGAGAGACAAAGCACTCCTTGAAACCGGCTGCTTGAAAAATATAACGTCCTTGCTCCGAAAGTAAGATACGAACGGAATCCGGAGAGCTATTCCGCGAGTTATCGTCGCGCGCCCGACGCAGGCATGGGGAACTGCATGGAAGAGAGCAAAAGCTATGGTAGTCATTCAAAAGAGAACATTCCCGCTCGAGAAGGATCGAGGGAAAAGCAGTCGTTCCTGTTAAATGTCATGCACACGGCGAACAACGGCAGCGGGGTGCCAGTGCGTTGACTCGCATTGAAAACCAATTTCCGGCACGTCAAGAGGCACAGAATCAAACGAAGAGTGCCGGGAAGAGAAGCCTGGCGAAATTCTTCCGACAACTCGACAGCACTCGCTGCCAAGCCGGGGGAACACCCGCCGCGCGTCGCAAGCGAGACTTCAAAAAATAGGCTCGACTGTGCCTCGCATCTTTAGCAGGTGCAACCTGTCTCTTTCACTGAAAGGCCCACTCTCCTGCCTGTCCAAAGCTTTGCAACGTTACTCTCGCTGCTCGCATTTTTTTAACAGCCGCACGAGCCTTCAATAAAAGTGCTGGAGGTAGCGAGTGCTCGCCGAGGAAACGAGCTCTCGGCCCTCACCTCGCCATAATGAAGTTAATGCTCGTTTCGTGTCTCCAATATATCGCGTAATTAAACCCTCTCGTTCCACCTATATTTTCCATACAACCATCGTGGCATTTTTAGTGAAAGTAAACCATTGAACGCTTCTTACCGTATTCGTGTATAAAATCTTTTTCAGGAATATACTAGTTCATTTATTAGCAGTTCGAATTGCATTAGTATGTTAATCCAAATGAGTTGAAGATAGATACCGAATTAATACTTGCATATAGATGAAATTAAATTTGTCAGGGCTATAGGATCCTCTGATTTATAGGAAAAAACGGGTAAAGGCGATCGCCAATTCCCCCGTGAGCGCGGGATCAAAGTAGAGAGGACATTTTTATACATCCGCGTAATGTACTGTACAAAATGCGAAGAGCATTGTTTGTCTTCGAATTCTTACCGTGACACAAAAGCGTTTGTGTGTTTGTAAGCCATTGGATTTGGAGTTCCGCGGATTCTGTGCTTGGCATGCAATCACCATTTTCTCATACGCTATGTTCGATTTCCTATTAACCTTTCGACATCTATTATAAAAACACTCACTGACGATATACTTTGTGAGCATGCGACCAGTGGGCACAAAGCAGTACGCAAGTCGCTTTCAAATTAGTTTCACGTCATTGCCAGCTGGCCCCTTTCTCCCCCCATACAAACAACTCCCGTACGAGCACCATTTCTACTTCCTTAGGCGTACACGCGTGTATCTAGCAACGCCTTTTGCATTGCCGAATACGGGCAGCTACTTAATAAATGCATCTGGCAAAGGATTTTTCAATTCATATGTCCCCTGACAATTTGCAAGGAATCAACAATTTTTTAATGCTTATCTCTCCATAAATAACAAATAAAGAAGCAGATTGTGAAGTCTTTTGGTACATGTAATTATACTACCGTAAAGAATGTGAACTGTTCAAGATAATGGCACACAAACATTTAAAGCGTGTATATGACAGGCATTCTCAGTATTTCCATTGGACTCGATCGTCAATATGCTTAAAGAATTATACGAGTAAAAACATAGCTAGTAAGGGACTGAGGGGAGTTCCAGTTCTTGACAGTTTTCGTTTCGTCCCCTTGAAATTATATGTTTCACCGTAACGGCGTGTAACGCTCGCTCCCGGCGACGAGTCGCCTCCTTTCCCGACAGTAATGAATAGGTACGTCCGTTATATGTATGTTTCATGAACGGTATCCGCGAACTTTTCTCATCATCCTTCGAACTACGAATTACATATCGATATGTCCCGCTGCTGGTTCCCCCTCCACCATCTCTATCTTCCTACCTGTGCAACCAAACGGAGCAATGAAAGTTTTAAGTTCATGTCGCATAACTTTTCCTTGAATGCGTTATTCCAGCGATACTTTTTCACCGTCACTGGATCGCTCTATCGCGAGTGATAAGATCTTCTCGAGTTTATCGAAAAGCGATGCACGATAAATTTTATGATACCGAACGAACATCGCGGATCATTTGAGGTCGCTACTTTGAATCCTGTCTGAGTTTGAATCCTGAATTACAAGTAGCTAGTATTGTTCGCAATTCTGAAGTAGCGATAAATTATCCATTGCATGTAAGAAAACAATTTTGAATATAGTTATTGTAACCACAAATATTCATTTTCACGCCGGCTTTATACAATATTGGAAATAGTAAAATATAATATAAACTCGCGAAATTAAAAATGTTTTCAGAAGTTCTACGTGGCGTGTAATAGTAGACACTCTTTGCGTTCGTGAGGCATGTATCGTTGAAAATTAATTCGGTGGAGGCAGGCATTCGCCCAGGCAGGGCTTATTAAATTAAAGGGAAAGAATGCAGGCCGGCATTCGCGTGAAAAGCTTGGCGCGCGAACTCTTTGTTACAAGGAAACAATCTCAGGTATGTGCAGAGCAATGTATCAAACAGAGTAGAAGATCTAAACCACCCGGCATTAAAGCACCGGAAACGCGAGGCTCGTAACGTATTTCAACTGGTTATCGTTCGCAGTGGAACAAGCGCGCGGTGGCGAGATGTGCATTGTTAAAGACCGAACTCGGTAAATTCATTATAACGCAACTGCTTCGAGAAACTGCCGCGCCGCCGTATTCGTCGAGAATCGATTTTACCGTTTTACTTCGAGATCAGAGATGCCGCGGCTTCCTGGAAGTTTCATTGCAACGCCACGCAAAGCGCTGCTGATATCTCCCGGCATAATGACAATTACCAACTTTGTCCATTTGTTTCGCTGAATTCGTTTACCGAAGTGCGTGATGAATGATAATACTTTCCTAATATTGCAAGCGGCTTCTTTGAACAATTCAATTGCATCTTAACCCTTTGCACTCTAAGGATAAGTCTTCATTAAATCACTATAAGTAAACGCTCGCACTAGAAAAGAGTCATGAGACAGATTTAAATTAAAGCTACCATATAAAATATGCACGTCAGGCTAACAAGTTTACAACACGCCGAATGTATCTGACTGTCGGGATAAGCAGGTATGCAGGATGCAATACATTAATACTGTACAATTAATGTACCTTGACCGTTTAGGCTCTCTCCAGTTTCGCGCGGAAACGTTATCCTTGAAATTATGAGACGCGAAGCGTGAATAATTCCGTCTGGCCGCCATTCATTTCGTGGTCGATATAAATTATTGCCGGTGCCGCATTAATTTCCTTTGCGAATAATTAACAATGTGCCGGACAACGAAACCTCCGCGAGTCCGCCCGGCAGGCAGACGCTTTTGGAATGGTCAGTGCTACAGGCGTCAGTACCTTCATGCTCGGTGCGCCTAGAACGGCGCGGCGGCGGCGGCCTCCTCCTCGAAAGCCCTCACCCTAACTTCCTCCGCTCGACGAGTGAAATATTAATCATGACTTACACATGCTGTGTTCCGGGAGTACGGGCATTCTCTATCTGCATTATTAAGTAACCCGGCTTGCTGCGTACCGTCCTGCCAGAGTCGCTTGCCCGGCCACCCTTCGCCCCTCGCACCTTATAACGTGCGCCGCGAATACGGATGCGTGGTCAGCTTTGTTATTATTCCAATATGAAGCACATCGCTGGATCCCGTGGATCGTGCTCGTGCTCCTTTTCCCACAGTCGACGGTCGTTCACCCGGAAACTCGTAGAAAAATGAAGATCTCTAACTTAAAAGTATATGAACGATTGCTTCGGAAATATTCCCTTCACAACTGTTATTCACGCACATATGATCACGTTGATACAATAATTTTCTATTTTTGGTACTACTTCGCCCGTCGTCTCGATTTTCATTCGGGCTGTCGCTAAAGTTTACGAGCATATGATCATTTCTGTGAATCGGACAGTTTTGGGGATTCATAAGTACATGGACATTGAGGAATATGTTTATATGTCATTCGAGTATTTGGAGTTCTGTATCATGTAGGGCTTCAAGCACCAACATTCCATATACATAATATTGCGATAGTGTAATTATTCTACTTCAGCAGCGAGGCACATACTTGCGTCGATCGGACGTGTATTGTGTACCCCCCTCGATAACTTTATAAATTAGTTTTGTCCACGTGAAGCAGTCGAATCCTCCTCCTTGTAACTGTACAATTTGCAGTTATAAGCACGTTAGAGTGGCAAACAATTTCACTTGTGTGCCAGTCTGGTACAACGCGACAATCAAGCAATTAACTGATGCCGTAGCACTGCACGAGAATTTCATAGTTTCGAGAGGACAAAGAGCGCGGCCCATTATCAGGCGTGCAGGATCGTGTTCTCGGTATCGTTTGTCTCGACAATTGTCGAGAAATTGTTGATGTATCGCTAGGCACGATCCTCGACCTACGATGGAAGAGCAACAAGAAGAAAAAGCTGTGAGGCAGCTTCTCTTCTTTTTCTACGGAGTGCTTGCGATCGATTAGGTTGGCCGGTAATAGCACCAAATAGCATTATTAAATCCTTTCAGCGATGCAACGAAGTTACACCTGCGTGGCGCGCGTCTGCGAGTCCTCCTTCCGGCGTGGCAGGCAAGCAGGCAGGCGGGCGGGCAAGTTGGATTCGATCCAGCCAGCTTCCAGATGACGTGGGTAGCTGAGGAGAGGCAGTGAGGAGGGAGGGGCTCCTAATAGGAGGCAAGTTTTAAATGCGAGTAATGTAATAACGTGTGCATTAGGAGACTACTATGGCGTCGGCGGCGTCTGCGGCTGGCGACAACGATAGTAGACCCATTCCCCGTAAGGGGTAGTTTGCCTGACAACTCGATTATACGATACTGCTCGGCTGAGTGGCAAGTGGTGATATATGGTGCGCATACACACGCCGCTACCAACCACTGAAGTCACTTAAAATAATGAGAAAGCGGAGAGTATCGGATGGCGTGATGCGCTCTTTTTCATTGCTCCTTTTTCCCTCGCCTTTATTGGTCCTGCCTGGTCACGGATATCGACGCAACAAACCTGGTCCTCGGGCACGCCTCTTCGTCAATCACTTCGGCCAATGTTTCCTCGTTATTACGCTACCAACATCCAAGGTTATACCTGTACCGTCTAGTTTCAAATCCACAAGCGCGCAAAACACTGCCACCCTTAAGGACCCTAGTGCCCAGCCAAAGATTAGAAAGACAGTGTCGGGACAAAGTCAAATTCCCATCATAAGATTCGCCTAGTAACATTAGATAATGTTCACTACTTCTTCTCTCAAGACTGGTCTGACTAGTGCTTGATCTATACTACTTATCTCGAGTATAATCGTGCCACTCGGCCCATAGTGACCCTTAACATTATCCACAGGCGATCGCTCTTTATTCCAAGTACAATCACGGTGTAACCTTCCGTAACGTCGGCCTACGTCAGCGATTTTCGAAAAGTGCGATTTCCGTATGGTGCCGTTATCATAAGGAATAACGCTCTGGGAGACTGCAAAGTGGCAAGATGGTCACTGCTCTGCTTATAGTGTAGTACTGTAGACATCCTTCTACCTCGAAGATCCCTACCGGATCCTTCGAATGACAAACTTTGGATCGGTGGCAGGAACGTTTACCGTTATTGTATATTGGCTGATGCAACCTAGCGTGAGAAGGATTTGCACACCGGAATTTATTGCTAATATATACACGGTCCTCCGATCTCCTACATATGTACTGGCACAATGTGCCGGACCGTGTTGTGGTGGCGCCTGCTGCCCGATATAGGGATCGTACCAGAACACTGGCTGCCTCCTCGAGGTATACAGGCGGCGTGTAACGTGGTGCTTATGGTTATGTAGGCCTACCTTGTGTGTACTGTTCATCTGTTAGGCCACGTCAGGTGAATATTACCGAGTGCCTTTGAGTAGTACCACATAGAAGACCCAGACTATTTGCAGAGTAGCGTTACATCAGAGATTGACGCGTCTCTCGACGTCTTTCAAACGGATTCCTTTAAATGCCGATGTACCCTCTCATTTTCTCTACAACATTGTTATAATAATCAGCTCTGATATCAGCTTCCTGTAATATCGATTGTTTGGCACGCTATCTTGCAGGATACCGATATCTGATCAACGCCTAACAACGACCAAAGAGAGTATGTGCGTCTTTGGAAGATGTATATGTATATAGTAAATGAGAAGATCACACAAGTTTATCTGCCGAATACTCTAGGTGACTTGGAGAACTTTGACATTCCGTGGCATGGTTGTAGCCTATGTGCTCCTCTTAACAGTGAGGTAGACTTGCCGTAGGTATACGTACGGCTTTGAAAATATGAAGCAACAATCGGGGAATTTTCCCTAGGCATGGAAATAATAATGCTCTGTTCGGGAAGACTTAACGGAATTCTCTTATTGCACACAGGAAGAGGGGCTGCGAGATTGAGAAAGGCGAGGAGAGAGAGCGAAAAGGAAGTAAATCGAAGGCTTCGGTAAAAATTCGATTCGGTGCATTTTAATGAAGCATTTGTCGGCAATAGAGTGATTTAAATGGATCGACTGTCCGTAACACAATTATTCGATTGATCGGCAGAAGAGAGGCTCCCTGTAATTTGACATTCAAAGCGTTTCCCAGACACGTGAATTCCGATCATGCGATCCGACATCCTTAAATTATTCATCCCTTCTAAGAGATAGAACGCTGTTTCCACGTCTCGTTCCCTTCCCCTCCCACCGTCTATCTATCTTGCAAGAGCGCGCACGAAAGGTTAAGTGGAAACAGTAAACCGTGCTTTCTTTCCTCGCCAAACTTTTGTATTACCTTCTAATGACCGCCCCACCGTCGTCTCTTACCTTCGTTGCTCGCGAGAACTTCAGATATCTAATCCTGTACCTTAGTGCGCTTGGATTTCTCGACAGACGCGCACACGTACATCGTTAACTTTAACCTTGAGTTAAGGCTTCCATTAAGTATTTTTTTTTCCTAATGGAACGAACGAAACTTCGCGTGGAAAGCGTGCAGCTGACGCCGAAGTATTAGCCGGCAATAGCCCTAAATGACGTACACAGCAATTGCATGACCTTTTGAAAGATATATGGCCGGCGTTCCTCTACAAGTCGTTTCTCCGTAAAATATTATCCTCGCCCACGAACACCTCGCTGTGACACATTAAGTCACCCTCGAATCAGCCGGCAATCTATGTCAATTGTATATTCGAATTAATTTATAGGTTCGTAAAAATTCCGCAAAACCGCTTGCTCGCATGCAGGCGCACTCAGTATAAGCGCAGGTATTACCGCGTTAAAATAGCTCAGAAGCTTTCTACCTTTCATTGTTGCCTTGCTGCACTGCTCACGGATACCGTGGCAATACATCTCTCAAGCTGAGGTTTACCGAGAGCATTGAAAGTTTATCTTCGGATTAATCGTCTTTCAGGATCGCTATGGAAACAAGATGCATCGACTCTCGAGTGTGTAATAAGTCAATGTAAACCATACAATTGTTTATAAGTACCATTAAGTGACTACGTATCTCTCCCCTAGCATGCTATCGAATATCAAGAAAGTACATAAGTATCACGATTACTAAGTATTTCTCGTGGATGCGACTTGTGATCCCAATGTAAATTTCATCGCAAATAAGACAGCCGATGCGTGTAGTTTGTGGTGTGGAATATGTAGTATAGCTCGAGGTGCTGGCAGGGACAGTTGACGCGTGGTTGACACGAAAAATCAACACTTAGACTGTCATGTCTGAAGCAGTAGAATACATGATCGCAGACTGACTATAGGCAGGATGAGGGGCTGCACTAGAGGTCAATATTTCCCAGCCGGAGGCCAGTAAAGCGTGAGATAAAGCGCCTGTATGTTGGTGTAATGAGCTGACATTATAATGTCCTAGGGTACGATGGACCTGGCAACCTGAAGGCAGGATTCCCCGACTGGACATCAATATATTGATGATCGCGCCGACGGAGATTAAGAGCCGTCATCTGTAGTGACGTGAGGGCTCTCGGGTATCGTGTCACATAGGATGCCATTATTAAAGAGGCTCCACTTTCATCCCTGGGATACGGCAATGCGCCCCGTAAAAGGCACTCCCGGCTCGTCTCCTTCCCGTCGATAACATGATTCGGGACAAGAGGACTTTTACGAAAAGATCGGACTCGTATCAGGCGGGGTTGGAAGAGCGCATGCGCGCGATATAGACAAAAGGGAGGCTAGTCTAGAGATACCTAATAAAATGTCATTGGAATATTTTCTGTCCTGACACTCAACTGCCGACAGCCCCAGCACTACGGTGCTACCTTTCATCCGCATCAGGGGGAAGTAATGGAGAATGTGTGTGTATGAGTGTGTGTGCGTGTGCGTGGGCGACGTGAGAAGGGCAGGAGGGGATAAAAAACAGACGCGAGGGTCGCGAACGAAATTGAAAAACGAACGAAGAGCGAGGAGGGGTGGAGATTATCACTGTGGAAGAGCGGCTATCCGCGTGCGTGACTTCACGGCGCGCAAGGCCATCGATCGCATTTCCCGTAATCCATCGACTTCTACCTTGGCATTCATCAATTATCGCTGGCAAGGGGCCTCAAGTAGCACTGGAAGGCCAGCACCGAATGGTCAGCCATCCAGCAGCTGGAGATTAATTAACAGGCTGATTTTAAGGAGACACCATTTGTACAGTGATAGTAGCACATTTCCAGTTGGCCGTTGGAACACCGCAGCCCCCCAGACACAGACACTCGGTTTCGATGGCTTGCCTCGTAATGCGTGCATAATATCGATTCACAATAAAACGTGCGAGCCCGAACGACTCGGTCGTACATAGCAGCGGTGAGAGGGGGAAAGGGCGGAAGGTCGTAGAAGTCTAGTAGAAAAGAGAGGAGAAGAAGTTGAGAGGGAGTACGGCGTGTCGTTACGTTTGCGGTACATGGTTTCTTTCGATATACACACAAAGTGTGGTTACGTGACAGTGCGTTGGAGGCGATGGAGCTGGGTTCTGGTATGGCTATACTCTATGTATGGTAGATGCCGTGAGAGGCTAGAGCCATCGAGAAAGACAGGGGGAGTCGGCGAGATCAAGGAATGGGGCAGGGATGAAGAGGAAATGGGAGAATAGGGATGAAAATGGGGAAGGAGAGTAGGGTGGGGTGGTAGGGGGCGCCAGTTGGATTGGGGGCGGGTGGGCGGGGACGGTAATCGGCAGCAAGTGAATTGGAACAAATGCAGACAGACGTGAGGTGGGCTACTGGCTCTCGCTTGATACCGCAACCGAGAGATATAGTATAAACCGAGCACCGGTATTAATTGAGTTCGCCCCTTCCGTCCGCGCACCTACGCCGCTCTACTTCTCCCAATACAGCCACCCTACTCCCCCTTGCACTACCGCCAGGAGCTCCATTCCGTTGCTCACTTGTCCGGATTGAAGACAAGTCGACGATACGTCCCGCGAAAACGAGAATCCTTGCGGAGGAAGATCATACCGAGGGAAGCGAAGAATAATTACTTTCGAGACTGGGAGACAGTGGGTAGCCGCTGCTCGAGAGCCTAGTTGTACAACCTCTTCTCCACAAGATCCAGCTGCTCCCGTGGTTTCGAGAAGCCCCCAAACAATATTGGGGCATCACCATACACTCGGTTGCCTGACGTATAAATTGCCAAATTAAACCGCGACGAAGCCCCATATCCAAAATCAAAACAACGGATATTGCGTGATATCAGAGAAGAATTTTTATCGCTATTAATATTGACGTTTCGGCAAAGTTTATTGTAGAGCGAGCCGGTATTTGCGAATCTATGTAAATGGCGATAGAAATATATATAGTGCGGATATCGCTAGTCTCCGAAGTCATATTGGGAGAATTCGTTATCTTTAACCGTGTTTAAAAAAGAGAGCTTCTCCTTTGGTTTTTATGTATCAGCACGTCTGCCAATAATTCCACGAGAGATAGACCGGATTTTTTTTTATATTAACCAGTATTATTCTATAAAAATCAATTTTTCTCGACTTTTCATTGGCTTCATATTTTTTTTACCTTCGAAATTGATTTCCATGTTTTTTAAAAATATTTTTCTACAAAAATAATGTCTCGACAATACGCTTGTTTGCCGAGCAAAGTCACGGGGTTGCCAAGTGAAATTGGGGACGGCTGCTACGGCGGTGATCTCGATTATGCCGCCGAACTTAATATCCGGTAGTGCTTGCGGAAGACGCGAGGAAGTAAAACTAATTTCGTAAATCCTTTAATCCACGCGTTCCCTCGGCGAAACCGTAAAGAGGGGAGAGAAAGAGAGGGCGGAATAACGGAGAGGAGACTGAATGACCGAGCTTCTCCAGTCTTTGATGGAATATGATGAAAGAGCTGCAGCGGAACTTTCTTACTCGCATCTGAACTCACAAACACAAAGAAAAGTACGAAAGTCGGGAAGGGTGTGCATACATTATTAAAAGGCTGCCAGCCGTTACAGTGGCTAAAAATGCCATAAAGCTCAAAGCAATGCTCTCAAATCTGGTCTCCCGGGTTATTCGTGTCAAATCGCATGCTGGCCAGTGGGTCTACGCTCTCGATTCGAATTCCCAGGATTCGTGCGACGACTCGAAAACTGTTTAACCGTTCTCTCATTAAGTTCGGTGCTCCCCTCGTTAAATTTCCTTCAAATCAAGATTAAGAATAGGCTAACGAAGGGTCATCCAATCAGAATGGCGCCCTAGGAATTGGAGCGTTATATTAATCTCTTTTACTTCGATAAAGCATCATTTAACAGGACACGAAAAGGAGAGGGCGTGGGAGGATGCTCTAATTTAACGAAGTTAATCATTGCACCGAAGTTCGCTTACTCCACCTGCCGTTCATTACTTACTGCTTTATTCGCAGAACACTCGCCCCCTGTGTAGCATTACTTTAATCGAGCGATGCTTACTATCCTCGCTCAATCAAGGCACTTGATTAGTTTTAATTTGAGCCATGTAACATTGATAGCCCTGCTTGGCCAAAGTTTCTACCGTACACCTTAACCAACTATACTATATAGACCGCACAGATCGAAGTACGATTTTGACTTTCCTTATTAGTTAGTTGAGCTGGAGTACCCGCTATTGACTCGCGTGCCGGGGGTGGGTGGAGGGGGCGCGAAACACGAGGAGGGTCCTCGAATAATTGAAGTTACAGAGTTAAGGAGAGGGGTAAACATTGATTAAATCATTACTCACTTCCGTACTGCTGTGCGATGAGGGAAGCGAAGACTTGGCCAGGACTGCGAGCACCTCTAGCACCGGAGGATGTTGAGCTCGGGCCGACGGGATGCCGAGTATTATCTTCCTCGTCGCTACTCGACTGGGCATTTGAACCGTAGCCGCGCCGTTCTCGCCATTCGAGGGACCGTTGACGGCGCAGTCCACGGCCCCCGTTAGCGTGCCCGCGGCCCAATGTGCCCTCGCCCTCCATTACTGCAGCATCTGCAATCACATCATCCACCCAATCAGCATAAACATTCTAGTGTAATGTAGATTCTCATGACACGTGATTATAATTTCTATATTTGCCAGCTTTGTTTTTCTTTAAGTTCGTGTATAAAGCTGTGAATGGAGATGTTTAATTCATAATCGAATCATTATGTTTAAAACATAATCAAACAAATTTGGAAAGCTTGCGTAAGCCGAGTTGGACTTTGCGAATCAATTTTACAAACCCTCTTTCAGCACACATCTTGACGCACAAAGGAATCTGTATCAGAAAATGTCAAGTTTCTAGAGGGCAGGGTTTGAGAGAAAGGATAATGTGTGTGTAAGTGAACAGTTATATGTCGCAGTACAAAACAAAGACTAGGAGGACAGAAGTCTTCCAGATATGTATGTAGATACGCCATGTATTCAAAACAAAAATGACAACGATCTTTTCTGCTACGTTTACTTGCAGTGACGGAGAGAAGAAAACACGGTCTGGTACGTGTCTTCTTCTCCGTTTCCCTTAGTTAGTATGTAAGACTCCAAGGTAATGGTTGGCGAATAAAAAATGACAGAATTCTCAGCGCACGGAAGTCTAGTTGTTTTTTTAGAATCCAAATGTTTCAGGAGCAACGAAACATAAAATATGAAAGATGTTGAGTCACGATAAATTTTCTGTCGTTATAGAGCGCACAACAACGTAGTAACAATGTGGATTTGTTTCTCGAATGCAGAGATATACTCGCATGAAAAGCTGATATAGAAGCTCAATGGCAAATAACAGCCGCTCATTAAGCATTCACGGCTAGTAGACTGAGTCAGTCGAGACCGGATGAAATCGAATTGTGTCAAGCTATTTCCGACATTTGCTGATATTGTATACAGATCCCATCATGCTTCGATCCCGTGGATGCTCTTTATGCTCTCGGCTTAGGCTTGTATTCATGCTCAGTACGAGCGATTTCGGCACGAGTGAAAAAGGCAATCAGTGCTCTTAAAGCTCCCAGCGCACTTGTATTTCCGAAACCGCAGCAGTAAAGTGAAAGCACTACCAGCGCTTGCGGAAGTGGCTTCTGGGAAGCCATGTGTTATCGAGCGTTTCTGATGGATTACGGCTCTTTGCATTACTTATTATGTATGAACATAAATTACTATTTTTCTTACATCAATACACGAATTATGCGATTTGTTTAAGGATTGTGAATAGTTTGAGTGAACAGAGACTGAAGTACAATCAAATACCTATAGAAAGTATGTTCGTCGTTTGGTAAGATAAATTTTATTGCTTTAATAGTAAAATTAATGTTACAGTTTTACATTAAAGTTACTAAACAGGTTATCTCATACTGAAACAAGTGTTTCTTTATCTCACGTAATTCCCCTTCTTATTGTACGCGTGTAGCCAACAAAGATCAATAACACCGAGAATGTATATGGTAGTAGATAATTGAGTGGATACCACTCGAAATTCCCATGGAGGCGTCCTCGCAGCTAGTAGCTACTCTCCGTTGATTGTAGAGACCGTTGATTGATGCTCCAAGGGAGATTCTAACGGGGCGATTGCTATCTTAAGATCGCTCACTGTTCCTTGGACTATGAAATTTCAGTTTGAAACCTGCCACCAGAAAGGGGAGGATCTTGCTAAAGCTTGATTCGCATTGTACGGCACGACAGGACACAGGTTTCCAATTGACCAAGTAGATGCTCCCATTTGAACCACGAATTAATCTCAAATTTTTCGTCGAAGATAAATCTGCAACTGTTGTTAATGCATATCCTTATGTAGCAATAGCGGTCACATCGGGTGAGATTGTTCAAAACCACTTTTCTTAGGGATCTCGATAGGGTAGCTAACAGGTCGCACCTTCTCCATAAAGCACATGGCTGCTTCACCACCCGTGTTTTGTTTAGGTGGCACTCGAGGCACTCTCCTCTTCCTTCTTCTCTTGGCCGTCCTGCTTCTGCAAGCTCGTCGTGTGTTCGTGTGCAAGTGGTTGGCGGCTTCAGAAAATGCGGTAGGAGAGCTGTGAAACTGTAAGTGAATCGGAAAACTCGATGCTCACACTCGTCGCTAACGAAGAGCTGGCCGCAAACGCACTTGAGAGCGGCACTTCTCGATCGAGTCGTTTCCCGAGGCTCGTTAATGTTGCCCGATCTTATTGTTTGCCCCGTTTCTCCTTTGATCGAATCGTCGCTTCTATTGATTCTCGACTACGTCGTCAATAAAGAGCCTATAAAGGCTCCCTGTGTTCGACGAGTCACATTCGTTACTACTGAATATTGGAATTCTATCGCTATCGGCGTGTTAACACTGCGCGCGCGGCAAGTTAAACACCCGCAGACAAAAGGGTTTCCAGCGGAAACGAAGTTCAACTGCCGGCTCTCAGTGATATAGTAAAGCAGTTCATAATGACGAATTGCGAGCATCGTACCTTCCCTTTACTGCGTGGAATGGTACTCCTCACTTTTAATAGAACATTTTTACAAGGAGCCGTAAACGCGAAGTCGACTATCTGCCGCGCCATAGGCGAGCCCGCATTGTCGTAACTTACGATATGTGGCATTAACGACTAATAATACTCTGCAGACTATAAAAAGTGACCTCTAAAAAGGTTGTATCCGCGCGAGTAGAGCGTAGAAAGGTATTAGGTTATTACATAGAAGATGTCGGATTTTAATGATAGTTGACGTTAAAGAATCCGATATTTCTTATGGGACAACCTACTACTTTTCTACATGTTAATATCGGTAATCATAAAAGTAATAATATTAGAAAATCGCTCTCGCATCAATCTAAATGCGAAAGTTGCAAACTTATTAGTCACGTACACGGCCTCTTTGGTGCTGCCCTTCAGCCTCCGGCAATACATAAGTACAGATAGCCTGCCTCTTAATTACGTTTCCAACATTTCAAGAGTTTAATTACTTCCCGGCGATACCGGGGATTCCGATTTAACGGTAGATCGAGCGGGACTGCAATATTTTCTAGCGCCGCAAGCGGGAAAGTGCCGTTGGCGATATTACAGAACGAAATGAGTAAAAGTTGTTGACCGAAATCATAATTGAACGGGGGAGAGGAGGTGATGCCATCCGTGCACCAGGGGATGGCGACGACGATCTGTTACCTACACCCGACGTCAAGAGGACACTTGGCGGCAGGGTATTAGGGAAAAACTCTTCTTATTATTGAAGCTGGTCACACGTGTATATTATTGCCGAGAAGTTGTCTTCCTGCTGTGGTGATCGGAGGATCACGACGCGAATGTTTCATCGTCGTTCATACTCCGATGATAGAATACATCAGGCGGTACTTCCAATTTTCTCCAAAACTACTTTTAATAATAGAAAATAGTTCTATCACTTGAAGTTTGTGCATAATGCAGTGTGTAGATAGCGTATTAAAGCTATATTAAAATGAGGATGAATTTAATGTTTATCATCAGTATCCAAGTAGTTATTAATAATTAGTACAATCGAAAGTAGAAAAATCGTAGGAGGCGCCTTGTGACTGGTCGACTTTTGACGTGACAACATGAACTTAGTTTGGCGAGGATTGCACAGCATATGAAATACACGCAGGATTCCATCGTATTTCGTGGATCTCTAAAGCTCTTTCTGCCTCATAGTAAACATAAATCAGTCTACGAGTAGTGGTAGGTACCCTCTTAGAAAGGGGTTAAAAAGCTCTGGCGGTACGTGCGTGCATACACTGAGCGCATATACATCCATGTACATACACGGTTGTCTCTCACCCTCTCCCTCCCCCCCCCTCTCTCTCTCTCTCTCTCTCTCTCTCTCTCTCTCTCTCTCGGCCAGACGTATCCCGGTAAAAGTCGCCCGGCACCTTAGGTACATACGTATGTACCTTCATACGGGAATATGTATAGTGGCACTCCGACTTTCCGGCCACGAATTCAGTCTTAGAGAAGCCATACTATAAATGGGCTTTAAGAGTTTCTCCGTGTTCGCGCGAATTGAGACTGGATTTGCATAGCCACGTAGCCGGAGTCGCACGCGGCCATGGCCGCGGAGCTGCTGGAAATTTCCATCCCGTGAAATGTGAAGTGAGTTTTTAAACGGCATCTAATGAAGGCAACACCTTTAGGCCACATTGTTCAACTGCTGCTCGGCATACGGCGACGTCGGTGCCCCGCCGCGGCTGTCTACTCTCGGAAAGCGTAAGAAGGGCATCTGAATGCATGAAACATAGACTCCGGCCTCTCTAGGTGGATATGGCTCGAGTTTGACTAGAAGCCAAAGCGAGAGAGGGATTAAGGCAGTGAGAAAGAGAGGGAGAGAGAGAGAACCGGAGAAGCATGGAGTTTTGCATATTCATTGGCTTTCGCATGGAACCCCCTCGCTCATCAAGGAGGTACACTTTGGGTCTTAACATTAGACACACCCCTGTGCGGCGCTGCTTGCCGCCTCGCCTCGCCTCGCTTCGCCTCGCCTAGCCTTGCCTCGCCCCGCCCGACCCCATCTCGATATCAGCGTACCGGATAATTATGCGACTTTAATCTTAACGGCATTCCCGAAAGCTTTCGAGCTTCGTGTAAGCGCCCACCCCTGCGATCGTCGATGACGAAGCCTCTCCTGGAAATTTGAATGCGCGTTAATTAGGCTGCAGCTATTTGCGGCGTGGCTTTATGCCCTGCTCGTATGTGTGTGAGTGTGTGTGTGTGTGTTTGAGTATGTGAGTGTGTATACGTTACGAGGCTATTAAGTTCGCCTGGTGCATGATACGCAGATTTTACGGTTACGTTATGCATATATCCCACGATATTTGACGCACGAAGAGTATGTTAATTGAGAATATGTAATAGCGAGGAGGAAAGCTTTGAATCTTAACTGACTCCTAGTGCAATCGAGCTCAACGGAGATCCGTGACGTTTAACTACGAGTTAAAATTTAGTAGACATATGTTGATAAAAGTATGCAAACTGATTATCTAAAAGCTAGCGAATTGTCCGAGGCAGGCATTACATTGTTTTAGTTACAACCTGATTACAAGACAGTGCGCTGTGTAGTTATTTTCCAAATGTTGTACGTATTTGCATAGCAATGGTCAGAGAATAGTGCCAACTGGAATTCCTTGGTAACAAAGTCAATCCGGTGGCGCTTAACCGAATTGCAATCGATCCAAAATGGAAAGCTCTACCGCGCTCCCTTAAATCATCGAGGGATCTTGGCGCGACTATCGGTAGGAGCGCCAGGCGTAAATTTCGCTCGATTGGCCATCGGCCACGGGCGCAAATTTCTTTGGCGGCGGACGTTCGCCGCCCTCAAATGAGAAAGCGTCCGTCTGAACGGGATGGCTAGATAGATGGGTAGGACAGCACACTGACAGGGCTCCAGGGGGATCAAGAAAATTGCACGGCACCGGGATAGCCAGGCAGGCAGGCAGGCAGGCAGGCAGGCAGGCAGGCAGGCAGGCAGCCGCGGTACGAGCGCTTGCCCCGGTATTTTGCGGTGCAGAATGTCAATTAAACGGCGCGCAGCCGATTAACCATAACCGAAACCTCGACAAAGGTCATAGCGTGCAACGGTTTCGTACTCCGGCGGCTTCATCACGTGATAATTTATATGGTAATTCCAGGGACGTAATAAGTCCCCCTCGGCAAACTCTGGCTGCTACTACACACGGGGACGAGATCCAAGGCTCCGACTCGTCCCCTCCTCCTCCTGGTGCATCCCGGATCCCTGCCGGGATGACCCCGGCGTTCCATCGGGAGGACGGCCTGCCATGTACACATCATTACTAAAAGCGGTCATCGATTCATCGGAGTTCGAGCACCGACCACCAGCCCACCACTCCGTCCCAACGTCATCCTGCTCTTCCACGTCCACCATCTACGTACACGCACACACACATCAGCCTGCATCCTATACCCTGTCTAGTTGTTCCCTCGTGTGTGTACTGAGCACGGGATGGTTGCCTACGCCGCGTCGTACCATTGTCAAATTTTCCCAGCACCCGCAGCAACGGTAAAGCCAGCACCGCTCGCTCTATTCTGCACGCTGGATTTAATTAACGCCATCTCGTTAACTTTTGTTACGTGCTGCACGACACTGACCACTCTCGGCCGCCAGACAACGGGTCTTAAAGCTTTTGCCCCATCACCCCTCCACCCTTCCGTTCCAGTGTTTCTCGTTCGAACAATGGCAAAAAATAATGCCCGCTCCTGTACTGACCGTTTGGAAATTGCTGTTCGAAAGTCAATGTGTTCATAGTTCGCGGAAACGAGTACTATCAAATAGTATTTGGGGTGATTGTTGCTTCGTTCGGAAAAGAAAATACCTTGGTGGTTGTAATAGCATGAAAAATTGTGAAATATGAAAAAAGCCTTGTCTGAAGAATATTGTCGAGCTTTAGAGAATAATTGTATAAGCTGCTTATTGTACAGTATCGCACACGGCAGAAGTGTCGATAGTCAAAGAAAACAGAATCGATGAGGATTGATCGGTTTCCGCTGGTAGGAAAAAATGATTTTCACGCTAATGTTGTTTATCCGCTCAAAATTGATTGTCGTCGTCCTAAGGTACGACAGGGTAAAATTGATATTACCTTATACGATAAAACTTAATTGCGAGTCTTACAGTTCCATGATATTCGTGATACTATTCCCAGACTTCCAAATTCTCGCGACAGGATTGATTGATAGGAATAAACGTCACCTTTGTCGGTTCTTTTAAAGGTACATTCTTGATAATATGAAAAATACCTGGGAAAAATACCGGTTTCTGTACTATACTCTATAAAGAGCTTCAATTGACAGTAGTTCCATTAAATTCTTCATAGAAGTGTCATTAACTATTATTTAAATATATTTGAATTGACTTGACTATATCACGTTGTTTGAACGCATACGGCTGGTAGCCTAGAGAAAAACATCTGCGAAGTGATATTCAGTACGTGGGAGAGAGACGGTGAGCGGGTTGCCACATAAAAGTTTTCACGTGAAACTTTATTCGGGTAGATCACGTGGAGGAGGACGAACTTTGGCTTTATTATATAACTGTACTTGAAACTAGCACTCTACCTGAAAACAACGATGTTTGCCTGTCGTACACATACATTCACACCTGGATAACGAAAGATTCGACACCTTTATTCCAAGTTTGTTTGACCTATCTTTCAAGAACCATCTTTTTGCTGCTTGCAATGCGGTCAGGTAATTTTATTATACCGCAGTGCAATAACTTTGACTAAAGTATTGAGAGTTAGTCGAAGGTAGAGTAGCAACAGTGAAGTAGAGGAGGGTTTGATCGGGATTCCAGAAGTTTCGTGTGACTTAATGAGGTGGATTCCTCGGTAAATTAGGATGCAGCTCAATTCAAATCAAAGGCCGGGGACCTGGTGGTTATCGACTTAGGTAGGATAGATCCAGTCCAGCCCCGAGGCTCGCAAGGGATGCACGGCGATGTCTTGGGGCTGTCAATGGTCGATCGCGGCCTGTGTAATCTACGGGGTAGTTTCGTCTTCATTTGCCAAATGGTCGGTAAATCCGTGCAGAAGCGTCGTCGTCCTCCTCCTCCTCTCACCATCGTCGCCGAGTGCAGCGGAGAAAGGCGATGGTTTAAGCACAGCAACGGCCTCTCTCCGCGCATCCTACCAGCAGCGTTATTGCGAAACTTAACTGCGATGTAAACCCACTTTGGCTCACTCGAGTGCTCGGAGAGACGGCCACCGCTTCTAACTAACACCAAGTCCCACGAACCATTTAACGATTCTCCCTGGCCGGGATTACGTGCCGCACAATCGCCGCCGCCGCGCGATCCTGATCTGTTTCCGAGGACTTGCAAGTAAGACGGATTTGTTACGGGCCACACCATGAAATACCACTTTCGAGAGAGAAAGAGAGAAGGAGAGAGAGAGAGAGAGAGTACTGGTATTCAAACGATACCGATGGTATAAAAGTTCTGCCCGCTAGCGATTAAATTAATTAACACTCGAGAAAATAGGTCGATATGTTGACAGTAGAATGCAAATTAAGCTCTTGAGTAAATACAATAAAATTGATTCGGTCAACACGTAATATCAAATGGATAAATTCGTGATTTCCGAACGCTTCGCACCAATGTTTAATTAACTTCAGATTGATACACAGTATATACCTACACTGGTATTATCCATTTTTGCGCGTGTATTTGCCTGTATTTCACTTGTTTATGACTTCCCAATGAAATAATAAATTTCATAATTCCATTTATACAACGACCGGGGGATTTATTTCGCCCCTGTTGATTAAAGTGAGTATTTTCTTTAAGCCGTTGGCGATCGGCTCAAGGGACAGTCATAAAAAGGACCCAAAGCCAAAAGGTTTTCAAGGAATCGCTTTGAAATCCCCCTGAAAACAATATCGCTGAAACGTAAGGCCGGTCTTAGAAATTGGATTGTCCTTCAAAAAGTCTCCGGAGGCTTCCGTAGAAGAATACACGATGATTCACTCAACGAAAGGCCCACCGATACAATTGCCCTCCACACTTTCATTTCCAACCACTCCAGCGAGCCACAAATAAATAAAACTTTGATATTAGCCTGCGCAAATGATATATGACCTATGCCTTTGTATCCAAAATACAAGCCCCGCAAATCAATATTAATCATTTCTAGTGCAAGCTGTATATTGAACTTAATTCCCCGTGTTGCCAAGTCCAAACTAATATGGTATTATAATTGTGGTTTATGCGAGTGTGCGTCATCCCTGTACTCAACCGAAATTTGAAATGGAAGATTTATTATAAACAAGATTTATTTAAAAATGGAAGAAAAGTACAATTTTTATAGGAATAGTTTTTATAGTGTGGCTGAGTAATAGTTTGTCAAAGAGAGGAAAAAATTGACTTTCGATAAGAAATTAGAGCTGCTGTACACACTTTGTAGCGTAGATTCAACAATCACTACCTCGTAGACCCTGAAATTCGTTTGAGGGTTGTATACGGTAAAGGGAAGGTAGAGATGAATCTGCAAGCTGAATCAAACGCCTTGAATATTGCGGAGAAATAGCCGAGCAATTGTTGAGATGTTCTTGCACTTTGCTTTGCCGTGTCTGTGAATGAGATTGAAGGGGTGAGGAGGAGAAGCGGCTGCATCTAGACGGCAGAGTTTCTTGCCGAGCTCGTCGTCTTTCCATTATAACATCCGGCTAAGAGCTATCGTAAAAGACTAGGTGTTGTCTGCAATAAAACCGTGCTACCTCGCCGGGTAAATGTAAAACGGAAACGAAGGTTAAGTAAAATCTCTACGAGGGGTAGCGTCAACGTTTTACGCGCTCTGCGACGCATAAAGCCTCTTTCGTAGAAGTAAATTGTAAGTCTCTTATAGCCGACTGGTCAGCGCCATAAGCACTTTCGTTCGGCCCGCAAAAACAGCTTGGCTTCGTAAGAAGATTAGAGTCGTTATTGTGTCGACACTGTGAGAAGTGGAAGTTCCAGTCCGGACGGTCGTTCGACCCTCTCATCCACAGACGCCACCAACGTGTTACAACCGACAAAACTCCAGCAAAATGACTAAGAGCCAGTTAGAAAAGAATCGCTACTATGCCGTTTTGAAATATGAATTACACTACGATAAGAGCTAACACCAGTTCTCGCGTGAAAAATGAAAAAAAGAGATATCAGATTTACCTTTCGAAAGAATTGTTCTAAAACTATTCCACAGGTTACTCAGTTACTGTTAGATTTTTCTCTAATGTTTAACTTCTTATCAGTAGTTATCAGTAATAAATTATACACTTATATACATACAGGACTGCACATATGTATAAGTAATATAACAGTAAGAAAGGGACTTACAATGATGCGTCAGACTGGTGGTCACAATTGACTTGTTAGGCTCCACGAACTCCCCGACACTGAAACAGATAAATTCAGATTTCTCCGTCAGTGGTGTCTTGGAAGCGCTAGACGTATGTGAATTGCGGATTAAATCGGGAATTCGGAAGAGGGATTAGTTCGAGTAGAGCGTACCGTTTCTGACAGGCAGATTTGATAACGCTCGTCGTGTACCGGTATTACATGAAAGGGTAGAGAGAGCTTCAGGAAGACAGCTAATAAAGAATTAAAGTCAACTTCGCCTTCACGTAATACTGCTGCCGGTATACACGGACGAATAACTGCGCCATGGCCCCAGAATTCCTAGGCTTTGCCGGTGGCGGTGGTAGCTGTTTGGTGCCGGAAGTGCTTCGAGCTCCGGACCTACGAACCTCTGGCTGCGGTTTCCGCAACCTCCGTAGGGTCATTAGCCAACCATTCATTATGCAAGTGCGAGGCAGTATTGCGTCAATATGGAGGGAGGCAGGCAGATTGTTGGCCCAATCGATAACAATGCGCCGTGTTTACTGGCCGGATAATCGACGTACGCAGTTTCTGCTACGGCCTCGCCTTCGAAGACTGAGAGCTAGGGGGAAATATTTCACGACCAATCATTTTATCCACCGTGAAAGTGTTATTCGTTCTTTCTTTACTCAACGTTTATTACTCTTCTACACTACATTTACTCGAAGTATACCATATAACCCTGCGATCAGACACTGAATTCTCGTAATGAAGTTTTGGTCAACCGCAAATCGACAGTACGGTCTTGTATATTGCAATTTGCCAATCTCGAACATATATGCGCATACGGAAATGGAATATCGACATTAGGACTGCGCTGACACGCAAGAGCGACCAGTGCAAAAAGCGCCGGAGGAACTCGACGACGCGTAGTTAATAGATTATAAGACGAATTGCAAAGTATGTGTAGGTCGCTCTTTCTTCCGGATGCATTCTAGCAGCGAAGGATCCATAATGAGAATAAAAGATTTATCACCACCTTCATATTTCAACCATCGGACTACGTTTATTACAGTAAGAGAATGAAACTCGGCGGACTGTGCTATCGACTAACAATAATGCATTAACGGTATCAAAAGGATATACTCGGAGATGGTGCGCGCG
Organism: Ectemnius cavifrons; assembly: GCA_964023945.1. Lineage (NCBI taxonomy): Eukaryota > Metazoa > Arthropoda > Insecta > Hymenoptera > Crabronidae > Ectemnius > Ectemnius cavifrons. The sequence continues at coordinate 6,929,699 of OZ030375.1, forward strand.
ACAGACAAAAGAGGCTGGAAAGGGCAAACTGGCAAAGCCCTGGTTAACCAATACTATTCGGCGGATATCAATGGGGAACTATGCACCTGTTAGCCGGTGGAGTAGAGTCAGGTAGATGACAGATCGCTGCGCTCTCGTGTATTAGAACACGCTCGATTACCGGTCAAGGGGACAGGACTCGATATTCAGGAAGCAGTTGAACAGTTCCTAAGTGCGATACGAATACCGGAAGTATGGAACGCGGGGGATGAAAGGGATCGCACGCCTGTCCCGGCGATATTTCGATTGCTGCGGCGGAAAGCCAGGACAGGTCGGTGGAGAGGGTCGACACGGTGAGCAGGCGATCTGAGGCGCCTTTGATCTAAGTTTCTGGCAATGCAGGATGAAGGGACACAGCATGCGTAGCTACCGGCCAGGAAGTTGCTAGCAATTTGCTTAGTTGGATTAGATTGTGAATTTTGCACCACTCTGTTTGAACCGCGTCCCACGTACATATATATATGTGTGTATATATATATATATATACATATATACATATCTATGTACTCGTACGTGTATACCTCCAACTTCAACACGATAATTTCAGTGGTTGCCGGTGTGCGACTCATCGGCGTCGTTCCTGCTCCTTCGTTCAACCATCCAGCTTATAATTACTGCTTCATCGTCAGAGAGAAGTTTGCCAATTCGTTGCTCCACGAAAATGTGCACTTTGATCCGTCAAGAACCGACAGGACCGTGTCGTTCTCGTCGATGTCGAGGACCCGTAACAGGGCTGTGGCATCGGTGCACCATCCCTTAGATGGCATCGTCCATGATGATGGCTCACACATTCTACAGCCCGTGATTCCGCCTGCTTTGATCTGACCGGCAGCCGGGGACGAAAGCCCAGGATCATCTCGAATGAGAAAGCGAGCAATTCGGGGAATAAAATTAATCTGGCGTCGAGAGGATGAGAGAGAGAGAGAAGAGAGAGAAGAGAGAGAGACCGAAGCATCGGGATACATCGTGGGTGGGCTCAGACGGATGCGGCTCGTTGGACGATACCAGGCGGTTTGGATTATTCGCGCAGCCAGCAAATAAAAGTAAGCTAAGATCCAGATAAAAAGTTATGGAAATGAAAGGGGTCGGAGAGAGGGACTGGCCGGAACAAAGCGTTACATTAAAGTTGGAAAAATGTGCTGGATTCCATCGGCGCTCGTTGAGCGTATTCATCTCGTTAGTGCAAAGTCGGCTTTAATAACCGGGGTTCGTATTCGACTACTAACGCACGTAAGCGCAGGAATGTCCATGTTAAAAATTAAACAGAATATTTGGAATACTTCCGTGCTGCTTCAATATAGCTTGTATTATTATATTTTCGCGATATGCATTTAAGTTAAATACGGGCGCAATTGAAGTACCAAGAATTCCAGGAATGGAAAAGAAAATGCCGCAGCGCTAAGTGGTGAGGGATCCGTAAGAGCAAGTACTGAAAAGGTCCTGCTGATTCAATCTGACCCGAGCACAGAGGAGACTTAATTCCGGCTGAGCCAAGTATATATTAACCCCGAGCGGGCGCACCAGGTCGATCCACGATAAAGTAGTAAAAGTTGGAAAAGGGCGGATAGAACGAGGAGTCGCTTATCCAACACAGAAATGGTGAAAGGTATTCAGGAAAGGTGGGGGCTGTGTATCTGTACTATGCCGCTGGTGTTCTTATCATGGTCGGGGGCGACGATCGAGCCGCACAAAAAAAGTCGAGCGGACGCTGACCCACATTCCATCATCGTCGAATTCTTCGCAAGGACTTCGTGCCTCGCGTGTAGATTGCGATGCCTGGCGCTCGTTCGCTACTGTTACTGTGTCGGCTCGGCTCAATGTGTGCAAGTGAATGCACCTACACACCAAAGTAGACAGGTTTCGCACAGGTACACGAGCGGCATGGATATGAGGTGCACGTGTGCTCTGCCGGGGAAGTACAGGCGCGGGCGTCGAATATAATCTTGGGCTGAAACAGTGTGTTCCGTATGCAAGGACAGCCTGTACATCTGGGTGTACGTGTGTAGGACCAATTCGAAGCAGCAGCATTGGTTCGCCTGCCAGTGAGCTGTATTGCGAATCCTATACAGTGAGCTTCAGGCACGAATGCGGGATCAATGTTTTATCGATATTGCAGCAGACGCAGCACTGATACGTCTCGAGTCGTAGCGGCCCGCATATATAGCGCGTGCTTTCTCCCGTTTGCAAGAGGATTTATGGATTAGCCTTTGTTTATCGCCGCCCTTCCCACCATCTTTTTCTCTCTCAGCGCAGTACCTCCAATAGCCTTTCTTTGTTGCCGATCAAGCCCTAAGGGTGCCTTGCATTAGCATGCGCGCGCTCTTATGAAAGCAGAAATGGAAATGTCCAGCGAACATATAATACAATGGCGATCAGCTATATGTATATCTACTTCTGTAGACAGACTTATTCTTTTCTCTAAATTGTACAATCGGTTTACCTCTGGACTAAGACCTGACAAACCCTATTTATCTTATAAGATAAGTCTTACGAGATTAATATTGTTGATCGAACGGATATGTACAGGGTGAGTCACTTGCCTTTTAATCATCCCTTTCACACTCAAGTTCCAATTATTTTCATTATTGGTACAATTTGATATTATAAATAAATATCAGTGCGTGGAAAAGACACGATGAATACTCCTTTATATTAAAATTACTCAACACCGTATAATTATATCATTTTCACCGGCCTATATCCATCATTGACGATTCAAAGGGAAATGAATCACCCTGTACACGGATTAACTTAATCAATTGCTAAAGAACAAAACGACGTACGCTGCTATTATGATGTTGGATACCTGCGTAAATTCGACAAAAATATTCTTGAAGTTACAATAGTTGCTGCAGAAAAACAGCGGGTCAACAATGTGTAATGCGTGTAGCGTTCGAAAATCGAAGTGGCTGCCATTTGTGCATTTTCCAAATGTAATCATACTATCGAAATCCGTGATCGGACGCACGAAACTAGCAGTCACACCGGATCAAGGAACCAGTGTGCATAGGCAAATGTATTCTCATACGACGAAACATCGAGGAAGGTAAGGTTCAAAGTGCAGGCAATAGTATGCATGAGCGTACTCTGCTCACAGCTAGAATTCAGCTAGGTCGATAACATAGAGCGTGAACGTACAAATCGCTGACTGGAAGAGCGGGCAGGCGCTCGGCGGATTCGCGAGACCAAAGACTGCGAGCGAGACAACCAACAACCGGAATCGCTTAAGGCTACGATCTTAAGGGGGTAAAGCGAGTGACGACAAGGAGGATAGGGTGAGAGAGAAGGAAGGGAGAAGGTTGCTGTGAAAAAGAAACTTTTGTTTAAAATTGGAATTCCTTTGCGGCTCGTTGGAACTAGGAATGCAGATGGGGTAGTAGCGGTGGTTGGCGGTGGTGGCGTTGGCGACGAACAGCGTGAGCAGGCGACGGAAGAAACCTGGGGCCAAGCCACTGGAGGAAACTCAACGGCGACGACAGCGGCAGAAGTGTAAGAGCTACCCAAAAAAAGGCAAGGTTCGATATTTTCTCATCATAAGGGGGAAACTTCTTACCGAGCGTAGAATACTTCGGCCTCAAAAAGCATGAGCGAATTTTAAACACGTGTCAACGAACCGCTTCCCTTGCGTCAAGAATTCAACGACATCAGAATGCCGCATTGCAATACTCCCACTCTCTCGCTCAATCGTGTTACTTAGAATGCCAGGAGTTGTGGAATTCGGAAAGAGCAATGTCCCTGTGCAACTGGGTCACTTTTTACCACTGCCATACATTGCAAGAAGACGCAAAATTACGGAGGGCTGCAAAAAGAAGACAGCGTATCAATATTGATATATCGACAGACGCGCAACACTCGGAATTGGAACAACGGAAGACGCTACAGCAACGGAAGTTACCGAGAACACGCCAGAGATGGCACATATTATTCGGCGTCGCGTACCAGTACCTTGATTAATTTGCAGGTATCTGTCGCGCGCGGATAATCATGTTTCCGGTAGATAGGTGCGCTGCCATGGTTAAACGCATTAACCCGTAATTATCGAAATTACAGACTCAGGAGGAAGTCAGTTGGAACCTCCCACTCCTTCGGTGTCTCCTAAGATTCTCTGTCCCCTCCCGCTCGCGCTGTCATCGGCCTGGCCTACTCCCGGTTACTTAGACAGGTATCCCATCTCGCTAATTATTCTAATGTAACCAGCACGCCTCCCTTCCCCTCTACCAATCCCCTCCCGGCCCTTTCCGTTACCCATCCCTGTACTCGCTCAGCTTGCTCAGGGAACTTACGAAAACAGATTATGACAGGGACGCAGTTTTAAGAAATTGAAAATTGATTGCGCATGCATTTCCGCCTCCCTCCACCTCGCTCACTGTTCGGTCGGCGCACCGGATAATAAAGTCACTTACTACGAAGCCTTGATAAGACCGGCTCGGATAGGGAAACTGTTTGCCAAGGAAGGGCGCGAGAAAAAGCGCAAGAGACAGAGCGATGAGTAGAGGAGTCCATCGAGAAAGGATCAACCGGAGAGGAGGCGAGAGGATGATAAAGAAGAGTAGGCGGGATGGGCAAGTTCGGGAAACCTTCAAGAGGGAGAAACGAGGCGTAAATTTGATTGGATGTTTTATACAGGAAACGGCATCGCGTGAAGAAAGCCTCTTTAATTTGCAGATAGAAGTCGGCGAGCGAACAGCGAGCGAATGAACGCCGGCAGAATCCCGAATCGAGATATCGCGCGATTGGGGCCGTGAAATATCGCCGTCGCCGATGACGTATTTCATTTTGTCCGTCACTTTTCCTGAAGGCAGGTATCACCGATATCGATCGATCAGCCGTCCCTTTCACACGCAGGCATTCAGCGGGTAGGAAATTGGACAGAAAAATGTGCGTCCTGCCAGCTATGCGAATGGAATGCTAGGGCGATCGTGGGAATATTTTATGTAATTAGCTCTGGGATGTTTAAGAACGTACCAACTAAATGTGAGCTGTGGAAGGGCTGTGCGCGACTTTAAAGTATATATGAAGTATTGGTAGCCTGTTGCACATGTCGTGTAACGTGTTCTATTTCCATTAACGGAACTGTGTGACGCGCCGACTCGCACCGGAAGTCTGTTACTCATATAATTTTTTATGCGACTCTATCTGCATTGTATATCCGCGGGCGTGCCCATCTGCGAAAAGTGTTTCCTTGTAAATATCCCGCACCTTATCCTCGCCGTTATTATTTAAAGGCGACGCAACCTACCACTGACACGCAAACCTTATGGATTTACAAAGCATTTTGACGAAACCGCGCTACCTAGCTGGCAATACCTCTCGACATGCAAACGCCTTCTAAAACATTTTAATCTAAAATGAATTCTGCCAGGCAGCCTGTAATTTTATGTGCCACGTAACAAGAGTGCTTTCGAGGTAGAATACATCCTCAAAGGGATTCCCGGCGCAGACTCCACATCAGAGCGGTCAGAGGTCATTGTCTCCTGGAAACCAACGCGTAGATTCTTGATGGTGGCCAAATGCACAGCCGAACGCTTAACAGAGTTAAGATGGTTCTGAGCACGAGGAGACACATTAAACTAGTGCGGCTACCACTTTTACCATTATTGTTTCGCCGACTGGAACTTTTAGTCTGATGAGCTCGGGACGGGTGTGGCTGATCCTGTCAAGGAAATTTAGTGGCGCTTCTCACGGCCGACGATTAGAGAGAAATTAGTGGGACATAAAATTTATTCTCGGCTACGGAGACGAAGCGAGTGGGAGATCACTTGCGTTACGAGCGGCGCTCATCCCGCGAAATAGCATGGCTTAAGGAAAATGTCTTAATGCCGAACTCATTCGATTCTACTCGAGCAGAGCTCTCAATCTGTGTATGCCAGGGTTTCTTCGAGACCACCGCGCTCCGGCAACACTCGCTGCCTTATTGGCACTGTGGGCTATGTGTCGCACAATGAAATTGAACGAGTATAATTACAGCGGGGAAATAAAGTTAGTACCCTTTACGGGGAAGCCATAGAATGTGTCCCCGATAAAATTAGGCGTTCTAGCGGTGCTGTTACGCCCCTCTGACTTCGAGTACTTCACTGTCAGTCCATAACTCGATTACCGCCGGTGGAGACCAATTACCTTCAAAAGTGACTTCGGTCAGGCTCCACTTGCAGGCTGAGAGGAGAGAAAGAGAGGGAGGGAATTCAGAAGCCGCGAAACTACCTCTGTTATACGAGAGCCAGACATTAGCCACACCACACGCGCAAATTCGCGGCGGATTTGACGCGAGTTTGCCTTAGCGGACTAAGCTTTAGTAGAGGTCTAAGGTGGAACTTTATGGTAATTCAACACAGTCCAGCCCCTACACTAATAGAAGTCCGAGCGGAGGGAGCGCTTTCGCAAAATCGTGGCCGCATGTTTCGCAATGGACCATATCTCGCAAGCCGCACACACCATCATCACCAGCAGCGACAGCTACTCAAGCCTCCAAAGAGAGAAGACGGAAGGATCAATGGTGGAGCAGAGGAGGAGAGAATCGATTACATCAGACCGTCTACGATGAGTCGGGTAATTAAAGCTCGGTCCGGTCGGATGGTCGCGTGCATTATTTGTACGCTAATGCTCGACCCGACAGGAACGATCAAGCTCCAAGCCGACAATAATAACCGGGTAGCGGAGTCTGCTAGCAGCAGATTACACGGAGATGCGAATATGGTATGGTATTCCTATCCCCTTGGACAAGTGGTTGTATCCTGCTGGTAGAACACATATCCCACAAGCTCGTAGGAGAATACGCGCGCGCACGCCCGCGTGTGAGAGAGCGAGCGAGCGAGCGAGAGAGAGAGAGCGCGAGAGAGGGCAGGGGAGGAAGGCGAAAGGCGAGTGTATGGGTTTTAGGAACCACATACACGCCTGACGAAGGAGAGTTCTGGCCCGGCAACGAAGCCTAGGGTTTGGTTGCTGCCGGCATCACAACTCATCCTAATTACATCTACCCTCGTTTCCGGATTCGGGAGGTTTCCCTTCAAGAGGGTACACTAGCACTTAATTAGTATTGCCAACCGGACTTACCGGCGCAGAGCCTACTGCAATTGAGACATTTAACTATATTTCCGTCTGAGACGAGTATTACCTCTTGATTTACAGTGCGCGTGTCGAGAGTCTCCGCCCGTCGAAATTCTTCTATCCGCCAGCCCAACACCCCCGCGCGCCACCCACTAAACTGCCAAGGCTAACTACGAACTTGTACTTTGAATGAACACTCCTGGCTACTTCATCCGTGACTTCTATATATAGCATATCTTACTCAAACATATTAGCTAGTTTGTTTATGTGAAGCGAATGCTTGTACATGACAGAAATCTATTTTGTTCGAGGTACTATTTATAAGTTGTTATTGCTTTCGAAGTATTCTCCGAAAGATTGCTTCATTTCCAAGGACTAGGAGTAATGAGAGGCGAGTAATAATGTGACGGTAACTGTTGCGCTCACTGAGTATACGTGACACACCAAGGGAGAAGCTACTCCGGTTTCTCAAATCATTTGTAACCCTGCATTAAAAGAACTTTCACGCTCGTGTAGCGTAAAAAATGGACGGCGGACGAGGCGCGCCTCCACCGGTAACATTGTCCCAGTGGAGCATTATTCTTAATTACTAGAGATTTATTAAGCTTGCTTTGCACGAAGCGGTTCTTGCGCTGCAGAAGAATGCAGCAGCCATCGCCGGTTCCATAAGCTCATGGTCTAAAGTCTAAACACTAAATGCGGATACTTAAGACGACTTTATTGTTGGTTATTCGGTTACAATTCGCAGGCACTTAATCACATAAGCGAACTACTCGATGTGCGAGCCATTTCGTACGATATAAACAATTATTCAATAATTCCTCTTAGCACTTCATCTGCCACATAAATGCAAAATCGTAATGGCGTTTTAACGCTATTTGTTAAGTCATGAGCATATCACTCTCGCACACAGAGGGATTTTTTTGGCAGCGGGATAAAGTGTCGCACTTCGTTTTCACAAGGAGCGCCAGAGAAAAACTGCTGCATAATAAGTCTACCGTTACGGGGCTTCAATTATTAAAAAATTACCTGTCAGTCTCACTTGCGCGTTTCATTTCGCGTTTCAGCTTATTTCTCATTCGCCCCTCTCATTCCCCCTCAACCGAGCTCACCCTCTGTCTCACTTACTTTCTTGATCCTCCATTCTTCTTAGATACCTCGATCTTCTAGTGAGCGACCGTACCTTCGGAGGTGACTGATTAAAGAAATCTACGTCAGATGTTCTCATCTCGGGACGAAATGCCTGTCAAAAGGTTACATTAATTGCGCCGTGCTTGATTGATTAAGGTCTGAATGCTATTAATTACTGAGGAGGATTCGCAAAAGAGCCAACGTACTCGGAATAGACTCTTACTACACAGGAAGTATACCGATCAATAGTACTCTTATCTTGCTTCTACGGCAGTACCTCCAAAAACAATGAGACTGGAGACTGTCTTTTTGAAATACAAATGTATTGTGTTCCCTCTTTCTATGCATGTTTATTTCTTGCAATCTAATATGCATAATATGCTGGTGCTTAGGATGTTGTTCAAGAATGATTATTTTGTATATGTGTTAAAGTGCGAGTACTATGCATTTTCCTATACGCAATGTTAATTAAAGCTTTACATGAATTAAACAACAAAATTCGATGAAACATAATCAGAAAATATGAATTATAATTCACCTATACGCGTAAAACTCATTAGCGATAAAAGGCACGTTGCTGTAACAATTAAATTACCATGGAATAATGGGTGGTGTGAGCATGGTTCAGTCCAGTCATCACGAGCGACATATTTTGCATAAGAATACAATCAGTGCAATTCAGTGGTCCGAGATGCGAAGCATATCACTGTGAAATGCGTTCTGTGCATATGTAACGATAAGTCAAATCATGAATTGAGAGCGGCCGAAGCGGACGGTCGAGAGGAATCGGGTTGAATAGAACTAATTTGTACTACATGCAAAAGGTTTCGCTCACTAATTATGGTTATTACAGGACTTGGGGACATTGACAGCGTATACGCCGATTTGAAAGCTTTATCTTTCCTATTATGTGAATGAGTGGCACTGGCTCTCATCTATCATATATATCGAACATTATGCAACAATAATCTGGCCAATAGTGTTCTATGACCGCTGAGAGAAAGCACACGAGATTTCCCTTTCCCAAGCGCAGTCACTGCCACTTCCCTTGACACTTGGGTACGTCGCTGACCCAACACTACGAAGCGCGTGAGGGGAACTCAGGCTATGGAATTCCCGAAACGTAACTGGAGAGGGTAAAATTCCGACCGGCTACCATCCCTCACTGGCTGCTTTGTCTCAGCGACCCGACTTTTTTTATAGTTGTACATATATAGTAAATTTAATATTGCCTTTGGAAGAAACATAGAAAAACCTGTAAGATTATAGGGCGTCTTGAGTTGGCGTGGGTGCTCGTAAATAAGAGTAACTCGTCAGGGATTGGATTAACAAGATGTAAAGTACAAGTATATTGATATCTAAATGTCGTACAATGATATCGTGGCAGAAGTCAGTCCAAGAGTGATGCTCTCAGACATCGCTCGCCATCAGGTTACCTGTACCAGCGTGGCCAAGTTTGGGGGTTTATGACACCGTGGGTTTTCCCTGAAGGGGAAAAGTGCTCTGCACAACTTCCACGAGGCCTGCTCTACACGCGCATTCGCATGCCTATTTCTGATTTTCTAACAAACCCGTCAGGGGTTTGAAGCGTGCTCCTGCACTATATATTTTGTTGCATTGTTACATAGATCTCTGAATGGAAATTCGAATTTAAACTTTCCTAACAGTGTCTCCATCGCCAATGTGTGTGCGTCCGGTGGTTCCTTTTCTATCAGGATCGAAGCTCCGTTTCGTGTGTTCAATTGAGCTTTTAATACCGGTTACTGCAGTAGTTATACGAATCGATGTTCGAATAATTAAAAGTTTTCTCAATCGCAATATCATTCCGCGACTAACTACCCGCTGGGGTCTGCTCTTTTATTGCACCCAGCTCGTAGACTCGGGGATTCTGTTTTTATCATTCGTGGCGAAAACTGCGTGCACCACTATCCAACTCAGAATGCCGACTAACTACTGAATTGCGATATCAGCGGCCACCGGATTTAATTGAATTTAAACCAGTCGATGGTATGCTTACTGGAAAAAGAAGAGAACTGTACTTAAGAAACCTTAAGAAGAAAAGTATCTATTGGATAAACTGAATATTGAACAGAACTTCATTGACACAACGAAAATGCCTTTGTAATAGGGCGATGTGGCGAGATGGAAAACATGTCAAAAGCAGGACCGGTGGTTTTAGAGATATAGTATACTGTACACGTATATATACATATTGTATATACTACATATACTATAGCCTAGGCGTCGTACCACACAATTTCTGTACCTAATCGAACACTTAACCACCGACTGTTCGTGAATACCCCTCCTCCTGCTTTCGCTCACCGCAAATATAACATAGATGCTTAACTGATGTACTTTCCTACAATTCTACGGCTCTGTCAGCGGGAAAACGTAGCTTGTAGCTGAGCCGATCATAAATCCAATTATAGGTGAAACAGTTCGCAATGACGTCACATCCATTCGATGGCAATCCTTTCCGTAGCTCTATCGGATAACAATTACCAACCCGTCTATATTCTGATGGCGATCCGCCGATATCTCATCCCCCGTGGCTGACTTCTCACACTTTTCAGGCAACCCTTCAACAACCTACCGACACCCCGCAACGATTTCCCTCGTTTCACACTTACCAGCTCGCTTCGCTGCTTCTACTCAACACCCCACACCTACCACCATTTCCGTAACCCTTCCACCACCCAAGTATTCTTTTGTCCCCGATACTACACACGAATATACAACTCTTCCCCTCGAGGCAATCGTTTACCTTGAAGAAGACACCCTAAGGAGTTTAACAAATACACTTATCGAACTCGATCAACAAGAATATCAACGAGATAAGATTCCTTTTCTCTACATATGCATGCGTACAGGGTGAGTCACTTGCCTTTTAATCATCCCCTTCACACTAGAGTTCCAATTATTTCCATTATTGATACAATTTGATATTATAAATAAATGTCAGTGCGTGGAAAAGAGTCAGTAAATACTCCTGTATATTAAAATTACTCAACACGGTATAATTATACCATTTTCAACGGCCTATATCCATCATTGACGATTCAAAGGAAAGTGAATCACCCTGTACATGCATTCTCATATACGCATATGATTTCTAAGATCCTTTTTATTTACTGATTTCTTATTCCTGTACAGACCGTTGCCAAGACAGTGGGCCATATTATTGCACTCTAGAAATTGGGAGTACGAAATGGTAGCTTTGATAATCTGGAAATACGAGCTTGCCAGTATGCGGTCACCACCACCGAAGTGGCCCTCGGCCGACCTAATTATTCTTCGCCGGTCCAGTCAATATCGACTGACTTATTAAAATTATCGAGGTAATTACCGATGCGCGAGTGCCGGTAATACTGGCGCGGCAACACAATTAACGCCGCAACAATTATTACAAAGTGGCCAGGCAATAAATCGTCTGGCGAATGCGAATTGAAAAAGAAACGGGTGCTCCGTGCCCCATAGCCGCCACCTCTGCGGCCGTGTGCAACCGGCCAACCGGGTGCCGTTCGAGCTCATAATGAAAAAAGCTTCGGCAGGCCGATAAACCGCGCGACGTCGCAAATTGGTATTAGCGGGCAATCGAGCATGAAATAAACAATCGCATTTAAGCGCACATCTCTGTCACGGCCTGCTATTGTCCATTTGTCAGGGAATATCATATTTTTCCACTCGGCTTCTTTTGCCATAGAGTTACGCACTCTCTGCACGACGAGAACCCGCCGGATGTAATGCACGGTGCACGTGTGTACACGCGCGCACACATTCGTAGAATAAATCGGGCCAAATAAAGAAAGCGACGAGATACGGTTGAGCCGTTGCATGGTGGTCGTCTCAAGTCGCTCGGCTTCCCATTCGGAAAGCCTACTGCTATCTCTCTCTCTCTGTTTTGGTGTAAGTAAGGTATGTACGCAAGTACACAGAGTGAGATACTGCGGGACGTCGGTAGCGCGAGAAATGAGACTGAGCTCGTCCTCCCGCCGCCCATGCCTCTTTACTCCTTTTCCCCGGCTCCCCTTCAACCTAGATGGTATTGTACTCTCTTTCGGTATTTCTAATAACTTCTTCCACCTTCTTCTTCGCTCAACCTCTTTCCCGCTACTGCTGGCTGCTCTGCCGCCTCTGCCGCCTCTGCCACCACCGCACCGTTCTGTCTTCCATCATCAGTCGCTTTTACCCGCTTCGGCATCCTCTCCGCTCCTCACTACCCCTTTCTCTCCTCTTTCTCGTGTCTGGACTTGGCTATACCAGCAATAATCCGACACTATCGGCCCTTCCTATTTCGCCCCCTCTCTCCAATTCCATCCCTTCGTCCCTCTTTCCCTGAGCAGCCAGGCACCTTGACTCCTTGAGCTCAGCCACCCTCGCCTGCTCTTCTCTCACCCTGCTGCCCACGCTTGCCACGGGCTAGCACCGCTTCTCTCCGAACAACAATTACTTCGCCATATTGTTCGCGCTCTCTCCTATCTTGTAAGCGTAAGTCGAGAGACAGAGAGCGAGAGAAAGAGCGGGAGTGCGGTTCGAAATGCGAGGCGAGGCGGAGACCGAGCGACGGAGGGACAGATAAAGATGGGGCGGCACGACGCCACGGCGGGATCAAGTTTTTAATCACTCTCCAATGTCAGCTGGAAAAAGAAATGCAAGGTGCGCGAGCCTCCGTCGCTGCTCATCCCACCGCGTCCGACCCTCCTCTCTGCACCACCACCCTCTTTCGACTTTTTTCCTGTATCACGCCAGACGTAAGGATCAACGCGCATTCTACACTGTCAAACTTAACCCATCGATTTTTTCTACCACGCTTCAATCCTTTCCTCTTGTTTCGCTCAAACACTATTGGCGTGTTGTAATTTTGTAATGATTAAAATATGACATTCTGTAAGATACATTATAGAATTTTTGTTGCACCGAATTGACAATCCAATTATAAAATAACTCGTGAACAATACGTCAATATCAATTGCAACATAAAATCTGACATTAAAGAGTCACTTAAGAAAACGACCTTGCGAGCGACGATAATTCGGAGCTGGTAGATTGTGGTTCGGGAACAGAGCGCGAACGTCCAACGGTTCGCAAGAGTAAAACCGAGGCGGTGCGGCGTCTGCACGAACGGTCCGACTATTTCGGCGTCTGTCTGTCCGTCGCTGTCTGGCAATGTATATGTATATCTATAATTCAACGAGTGGGTGAAGACAGTGGGATAATGATAACCCAGGGGGTAAGACACAATGGGGAAGCCCTAAGCGTTAAGCTCTGCCTGCTTGATGCGCGCGCACCTTTCACGAGCATCGGCCATTTTTGTTCTTTTGTCGTGTGGTGTGCTTTCTTATTCCTCGTGCTATCAAAAGTACCACCGGCAGCGAGCAGCGCGCTCGGCAGTGCGCTTGCACACTCTGGTGCACCGCTCACACAAAAAGAGCAAGCACCGGCGGCCATCACTCTCTGGTGACGTTTGACCCGACCGACGCCGACAGTTATCAGTGGCGAAGTAAGGCGAGGGAAGAGGAATACCTGCTCGTCGGGATACGCGATGTGAATCGTAGCATTTACCGTGAAACCGAGCTTGCACGGCTTCGTAAGACACGTGCAAGAATATCTGCAGTCGCGAAATCGATACCACGCTACTCCCCAAACCCCCTCGCTCACCCACTCGCTCGCTCTCTCTGTCTCTCTCTCTCTCCCTCTCCTACCCTCCGCGCGCGCGCGCGCGCACGATTCTATCCTTCTTCCCCTTTTAGTTATAAGGATGCACACCAGTTGACATAAACTAAAAAGCATCCGGGATTCAAACCCATTAGTGCTTACCAATCACCCATTAGCGAGAACTAATTCTTTTGTCCGCCAATACCTAAGCGATATTAATGGCATTTCCCGATATTGTGACAATTCGAACGGCAATTACATTCGCGGGCTCCTCGATTAGTACGAATATTTCCAATCCCGTTATTCGTAGGAGGGACTTACTGAGCACGATACCTAACTCTATTATAAATAGCTGCCGGCCGAACTATCCTACAATAATGATTAATGCACCTCGATTGATCAACTGAATTCGATAAGAGCTTGATAATTCGACGAATTGTAGGTGAAGATGTAATTTCATACATTTGTTACTCAAATTGAAATGTGGCTAGTGAATCTTGGAGGAAGATTATTTTTGAATGCTAGAAATATCCGAAGTTGTCGAAGTACAGGAGTGCCAAAGTGGGCTCTTGTTGCTAGGTAATAGATTAATGTAAATTCAGAGGGAACCGCTTGATAATAGTAGTCGAATCTGACTTATTAGACCACTAACTCCATCGCCGGATGTTGGTGCCATCCCATTCCGACGGGAAGGATCTTGCCTGTTCTCCATCGGCAAGAGGCATCCCCTAGATTATGTTCTTTCCTTCCTTGCCGACAGCATCCTGCACAACTATCCCTGCAGTATCGACATTCACTCGGTAGCAACCCCCGTCGAACTTCAACCCCTGTTTTATCGCTTAGCAGCTACAGCCGCTACAGGCAACCTTTCCTTTATTGATATGATTACAGAGCTGGTCAGTGACAGGTAGAATTTCGGAGAATTCTTCATCAAATATAATCCGCAAGCTCGTGTCATAAAAATTGTCAATTATACGCTTTAGAGATGATGCGCTCGCTGCAATGAAAAAGAGCCGGGCGCCTTGCAATTTTTTCATTCGATATAACACGGTAAATGGAATATATAACGTGCGAGGATAGCAATATCCTATCCTTACTGGGGAGATTTTTAATGGAAACTCGCAAAGCGCATTATTCGGAAAATGAATTATCTTTGTGGAATATGTAGCGCTGGCGTGCGGGAGGGCATTTTGCACTTTCCAGGTCAAGAAAACTCGATGGCGGAGCAGAGTAGCCAATTCCACTGCTGATGAGTTGCTACGTGAGATGGGCCTCTAATACTCCAAATTCCATGAACCTGTCAGATAGCCGCGCGCCCTTCTTTTATCGAAGTACCGTTGCCGGTATATAGATACATACATACATACATGTATATACAATATCTTTAAACATGTGCGCGTTGTTGGTATTCCAAGTTCCCTCCGAGTGAAATCTACTACTCGTCCGCTGTATATATTTTCGGTTCATCAAAATAACATTGATCGTGAATAACACGATCCATAAAGATAACATTCTCTAACGTCTGCATCCAAATACAACTAAGTGGAAGAAAACCTTGGACGGCAGCTGGCGGTTAAACATAATTATGGCAAGCAAATGCAATATTATTCCAACGAGATTTGCAAATCGTTCAATAGTACGGTTTACTGCGCGTAACACTGCATGCGTATAACGGACAGTTACGATCGGTTAGGGATATAAGGGATAGGAGAGTAGAATGGGCAACAATGAAAAAACGATTTCCCGGCGAGAAGCGAGAGCACGCGACGCGTCGGGCATGAAAAGCGCCCCGAAGGTTTTAGTTCAGCGGCATCTCCGGTGAGTGCGAAGAACGATTCGATGCTTTTTGAGCACATATTGCGATAATGGGAATGATTTGCATACTGTGCGAGTCGCTCGCAGGATTTACGAGGTATAGCAGCGCGGGGTTGTGGGTATTAAAGTGTTATTATCTCTTTCGTAGCGATCACGTGTCGGCCCGCTTGCGATAGGCTCTCTTACCACTGCCATGTTATTTGTCACCAAGGTTCTGCCGAGTTTAATATCGTGTCGTGGCAACTAAGATATGCAGCTCAGAATCTGTGCAATAGATTTTCTCGTAGGGAGCGTCGCCCCCTGCCGTTGACATTTGCGCCACAAGGATTCTACGGCAATGTACTGCCATTTGGGAGTCTAGAAGATAAAATTGTCTAGACCACAAACGGAACGGTAAAGGTGACGCTTAAAATAAAGGTGAACGTACCCAAATTGCAAATTGAGCTTAAAAAATACATGTTTCTTGCTCATTGTCTTTACAACGCAACAGATAAAATTACGTTATATTACAACTGGTTACGTATAGTAAATATATATTTTGGATGACACAATGCATGCAACCGGAGAGTAGCGGACATTCCTCGTCCGAATTCTTCATGCATATAATGATTACCAATAACGCTGTAGAACAACACAAACACTCGGAATACACCTTCACTGTTATTATTGTGCAATTCAATCCAGCGCAGTGAAACGCTGTGAAAAATGTGAGAGAAAGAGGTTGGTGTGCAATTCAGAGATTCCTGAAAATCGGTCAAAGCGAAAGCGCAAGGGGGTTTCCCTCTGGCACGATTCCACTCGCAAGTGTGGATTGTTTCTCGCGTAGGTGTAAGTGTCGGTGTATGTACGTACATCTGGTGGCAACAAGAGGTTGGTAAAGGAAAAAACAGGAGCGCGTATACTCGGCTGCACGGCATATTGAAATTTACATAGATACCCGACCGGTAGTGTAAGTAGAGTGGTGGTTCAGGTATACTGGGACGTGCACGTGTACACTTATATGCCAGTGTGGAATGGGCAAGGTCTTGGGGGTCTCTATTGGATTACAGAACAAGCGGCCAGCACTCAAGCCTCCGTAACCCCCGCCTAGCCCTGGGCAAAGTAGTTTAGCTTTGGAGTACAGCCTTACCTATCTAGCCTTAGCTTGCCTGTCCATCCGTTACGTTATGTATCCAGGATCCACCCTCCTCGGTGAGCTCTCCCATTCTTTCTCTCGCCACCCTCCCCCCGGCCCCCGACTCACCGCCCTCGTCCTCTCTTTCATCTTGCTTGGCGCGTCTGTCCCCTCGACCGTGCACGTGCCCGCTTCGAGTAACACGCTAAGGAAAATAGAGGAGCGGTTTCTTCGCCCCAATCTGCACGCCGGCATGATTTCAGCGTACGAGTGTACGCTGTACTACATTGGACACGAACGGAAAAGTGTGGGTTTCCTCGGAGCCGGTCCTCCTTCCGCCTTTCATTATTGAGGAATCAATTAGGGAGTTCCTTGCTCGCGCTGAATAAGCGAGAACCTCCGCAGTCGACTTCTCTACCGCCCTACCCAACGCTACGGTCTTAATTGTATAATTTTTTAATTCACATCCTCTACAGCAGTCTATTGCGCGGGCGCGCGTCATTTTTTATAATGGGGCGGAGGGTGGACTGCGGAGATTAAGTGAGAACACTATAGTCAGTAGTTATTAAAGGTAAACAGGCGCGGAAAAGAAGGCACACCGGCATTCTTGTTATGAGAAAGGCTCCGAAGTAGCTGGCTCAAGTAGAATAGCCTGAAATAGATCTGGCGGGCGGTGCGCGGAAGGAATGCCGGCCCTCCATTCCGTGAAACTGCAAGTACGCCGAAGCCGTCTCTCTCTCTCTCTCTCTCTTGCTCTTTCTCCTATCCTCTCTCTCAATCTCTCTCTGACCTTCCAGCAGAGAGAGGGAGAGAAACTGGCGAAGATTAGGGCATCGATTTAAGAAGGTGCACCGATTCTTTCCTCAAGACATCTGACTTTTAAATGCTTTTAACTGGAACTCCCAGCGTTATCGTAATCAAGGCAGCACGGCAGCGGTTATTCGCCTGCTTGGAATTCATTGGACACCGATTCGCGAATAACAATTGCTATCCTTTGACCCGAATGGTCTGTGTCAGCGACGAGTATAACGATATTCAGGAAATTCTTCATCGACAGTCATTTTAATTACGTGTTTCACGGTTGCTCCGAGTAACCTAGTAAAAGTTGAATTTGAACATTGAGATTCTTCCAGAGAGTAATTCTAGACTTTAAACTGTTACTAGCTTTCAACAATCAAGGGAGCATAGCTTCACTAAACGATGCCGGAACGGAAGCTCGAGTAAAGACTAAGCATCCTGTTACAACGTTAAATTAGCAATGTTACTTTCCGACAGGGCTGCTAGAAACCTCGAACAGAGGGCCAAGCAACCAAGCAACTAACGCTGGTCCGCCAGATTTACATTTTGCAGTTCACGCAGCCGGAAACAGCCCTCTCCTTCGTTCTTGTTCGCCCTCTCTCCGCCAGAGAACAATCCACTTGCGCTCTTGCGAGTGCAACACGACCCAAATACTCGAAAATCATTGCTGGCTGTGTGGAGCCGACGGGCATTCGAGCGGCCACCGGCGCGCGTCGAGCCGAGAAACGGTCGTAGGAATCCTCCCTGTACGAATGTGTTGCCTTACCACCGAACGGTCGGTGCTTTCGAGGCAGTAGTCACGTCACTGGAGCCGTGTGTGTGCACTGGAGGCATGGGAGAGCTGATGTTATTAAAGTAGTAAATTTCAACCTCGCCGGGGATATGGATTAGTTTTCCCGCGCGCCTCTGTAACCTTGCAGTTGGCCTCCTCGGTCCTCACTCTGGACTCTCGGGCGCCGGCGCTGGTCGTACCGAAGAGCACTCGGCCACTTTACCCACCAATGTAACGTCCCATTGTTTCAAAACGCGAGCCGGACACGATAGTATCCTTTATTATGCAGAAGACTCGACACTGGCTCATCCCTTGTTGACTAATCTAGAATCCTGATGATACGTATACTTTGACATGGCGACCCTTCCGTTCCACCTCGTTCCCAATCCTCAATGCCTTATAGAAAAAGCACGTTTTCTTGCGCCTCACGCTCTTACCGTTGACGAAACTTAGTATACGCGACAACAAAGCTTTTGCGGCGGCTGTGTCAGGATGATATTCCATAACAATATATTACCGGCTGCCGCACGAAGTGGAAACAACGAGCTCCATTGAAGTTTCAAGAGAGTACCAAGTTTAAAGCCGCTGTATAGTAATCTACATAGCGCGCCCAAGGAAGCGTAATCCGGGCTGGGATTTTCGTTTGCCGACCTAGATTTCATGATGCCGATACTTCCTAATACTGTGTGCTCATTGGGAGAGGTGCTCCCTTCTAGAATGGGTTCTGCGCCAGCTAATCATAATAAAACAAGTATGCAATACACCTAACAATAAATGGGCCATTTGTATTCTATTCTATGATTACGCCCATTATTCTCCTGCCAATGAAAGTGTGTGCAGTGCTTTTGCTTGCCGACTATGCTAATTCCAATTTCAAAGTGTCGTTAATTAAATGCAGGTTACTAACAAACAGGTTGAAACAGCTATTTCTCTCGGAGGATATGTGCGCTTTTGAGAAACTGCAACATATATTCTGCTTTCGCCTTTGAAGCAAGGATTAAACGTTCCTCGTTCAGCGGAAAGACGTCACTAATAGTCCCCGTGATCTCCGGCTCTACTGAAATTAAATCATATGATATGATTTTATTACCCCGTTTGAATGATCCATCTGACTAAATTGGCGTGCAGGTGAATCGAAGCCATTAGGATTTCCGCTTTGCGTTAATGTCCTATACATGTGCTATGCATCAGGAGCAGACGACAGCGCGCTTAACAAATAGACTAAAATTGCAAGTATGGGAAATTCTGACTGAACAAGAAATTGGCGGTGAGCCAACTCATTAAGGTCAACATTATTTTTAACTCAAGCTCGAGGAAGACCATTTTGATTCAATGGTTATACATGCATGCACATAATCGACTACCGCCAGCCAGCAATTACTCTGGCTATACATCGGTACTTTAAGAGTGCTTTCTTTAACCACGAAGAAAAAGAAGGCAGTTAAATCGCCGCGCACAAACCTAAAGTAGAACTTAAGTCTCACAAATGCTCTATGATAAAATGGGATACAATAGGACTCTTGGTAATCGAAATCGTCTGTGAGGTCGATCATTTCAACCTAGTTATATCCAAGAAAATCATTGTTTGTTCTTGTTTGTTCTAGGTTACAATGACACGAATTACTTCGCTGAAATGAGAAAAGACTACGTAAACCAACTATGAGGGTTATCTGGAAAGTAACTACCAATAGTATATAGTTGCACTGGAGTACTACTGTTATCTAATGGCACTTATTTTCCAGATAAGCCTCGTAGTTGGCGACAATGCTTTCGTTCTTAGACCACTTGACACTTGACCCATTGTACCCAAGTGAATACGCGTATCGCTAAAGGCCAGGCAGACACGGCTGATTTCACGAACGAAATTCACCTGGACGAAGCGATGAAGCACGTGAGAGCATTATAAACGTTTTCAGGAGGAAACAATGGAAAACAGTAACAAAGCTGTAGCATCAAACAGATACGTGTTCACATGTAAGTTCGAACATTCTTAGACGTTGCTGTCTTCTGACTGTCAAACTGTATGTTTCGAATCCAACGCTCCCGAACATTGTTTTAGAAGTCTATTTCCATTGAACCGAACGCCCATTTAATTGAACTACTTCATTCTCAATCATACCCTCCTGCACATTAGTTAATTTACTTTTCTTCAAGTCTACGCTAAATATCGATTGCGAATTTACTTTAGAAACATTCGAATGCAATTTGCTTATGTACTAATACGATAAAACAGAAATGATGTCAACAAAAACCGTAATGAAGTAGTAGCCGAACGAGCGGAGAGGAGCGTGCGATGAGACTGTGAGCGAGTGCGTTTAACGGAGTGTGGGTTACGCAAAACTCAACCCGCAGGTGTCCATAATTCAATGTAATATTATTGGTGCGATGAAGGGTAGACGAACGGGCACAAAAGCAGCTGTGTAGAGCGTAGATGGAGTATACGAGTGGGTCTCAGGGTGGAGGGGCGCGCGCGCTGATCCCGTGGAGCAGATAGGAGCCGACATGCGGGACTAACGCCACTCGGGCATTACTCGTAATTAGAAACTCCCGCATAATTATCCGGCAGGCTGCTTCGCGTCCAGCTAGCCATCCATGCTCGCATTCGCAGTCACCGGGAGACAGTCGTAGTAGAGGACCGAGCACGCAGAGGGCAGCGGGCAGCGGGCAGTAGAGAGTTTCTCGCGCGGTTGGCAGGTAAATGCCGTCATTAGCATGCCTTGCTCGTCAGCGTGTGAACGATGCTTCAAGTATCTTTGCTCCACTTGCCACCTACGCAAAACGCACAACTATGCATTCGCTCGGAGACCGCCTTTGCGGCTCGCACGGCATAATAGCGCTCCGCGCTAAATCCAATTGCGGTTGTTTCGCCAGATTAAACGCCAGCGGTCGCTCTGGTTGCCGACGCCCACACGCGCTTTCCATTCGCACCCTTCACTTCATCCTACGCCCCTTTAACACAGACCTATTGCAATCAGTGAATTCTTGACACGTACCAGATATCTCTGATCGGCAGGTAGTTTTGTCTACTGGTACTAGGCACTGGCTCGTTTACTGCTCCACTACACCTTTCCTATTAAATCTCGCGTACCTCCGGGACAATTTCGATTCCAGTAGCCCTCACCCGATCCACTTGTATGCGTGAGTAACTTAATTGTACTACTAGCGCGGAGATTGTACTTTCAAGTCCCGCACTCGCTACGCTTAATCGAGAATTTATTGGTTCACCCATCGACGGGTGTTTCATTTGATTTATAGTAGTTTGAAATCAATTGGTGTCTTTTTATTGAATGGTCACGCATTTCGAACGGATGCCGAGACACTTCGGGTTTCAAATTCGTTGAAAGTGGTTGATGAAATTCTTCGCACTTTTACAAAGTAATATATTGTATAAAATAAAGTGGCAAAATAAGTGGCAAGTGGGTACGATCAACAATAAAGTGCTTGATAGTCCACAACGTAATGTCCGATACTTGAAACATGTATATGTTGGGTAAGTAAAACAGTATTTTACAATATTCATGAGTCTTCTTCGATAGAATATTTGACAAAACGCCAATTTGCGCTGTCCTATAAATAAAAATTGGGAACGCCTTCTTCTATTCGGAGTACTCTCCGGAGAATAGTCATTCGAGTTTCCGATAGCCGCCATACGGAAGTCCCGATGTTGCTTTACATCAGCTGGAGAATGCGCACTGGCGAAACGAACGGATGTGCGACCGTTCTCGCTTTACTTTTGCTGTGAAAGTGGCCCTGACGCATGTCGAACGTGGAGAATACGAGCGAAATAGCAGAGGATTCTGGCGCGCTGGGTATTTCAACGGGACACAGAGGATGATGACGGTACTCCGATAGCGTTTGTTCAAACATGCTCAAATTCCGGAATTTTCCAGCAAAGTTTCACCCTTCTTCGTTACTTTTGGCTCGATTTCCCAACGATGGGGCATCACTTTGCTGCGGGATCAAGCCAAAAACTATCTTGCCACATGTGGCTTGGTAAGATGTTGGACGGAAAAATTCTCCCTATCCTATCTCTTGCCGTCTTTCTTTCGTTTTCCCTTTCCTTCCTACCGTACTCTTCGACTTCGGCTCCAGCGCTTTTCGCCGGCCATTAATTCCATTGTCCTCTCGATCACGGGATCTATAGTGGGCCTTTGTTCTGCGTGGGCAGCGCACCTGAAAAACTTGAGAACGAACAATTCGTTCGCGAACGAAGTTTACCGCGGAATGATTAATTGTATCTTCCTGGTCACGTTCACTCGTCACCTTTATCACCCCAGCGATCCCATCGCCCTCCATCGCTAGTATGTATGTATCATGAAAAACAGACTGTTCGAGTCCCTCGACCTTTCCACGGGAACTCTTAAGCACGGGGGATCTTGAGTACAGGATCTTTTGCCCCCGAGATCTCGGCAGTTTTACTTTCCGACTTTCATCCAACCTGGCTGCCAGGGCCGTGCTAGGCCAACTCGGCTTGACTGCCTTTAACTTTTCTCGACTAATGTTATTATGAAAAGCGTGAACGCTATGTTAAGGAGAACTTTATGGAAGTCCTACGTGTACGCGTGTAAAGTCAATTCCCAGCGTTAAAGCGGAACTTGCACTGCTCTTTGGCTGATTCTAAATTATAAAAGACCTGGGCGAGCCGCCATTCGGCCACTCCTACACAAAAGGTCTGGAAGGTTTCCGGAGTAGAACTGCGCCACAAGTAATTTCCAGAAGTTTAAGGATACCGCAATTTGCTTCAGGTTAAATGCACTCAGATTCTATCGAAAGTAGACATTATTGTTGATCTACGTTTACAATCAGAGGCTATTTATCCATGATCACTTCACTCTGAAAATTTTTGTGATTTTAAACGGAATGTGAACTCAATCGAGAACCATAGTATGTATAAATTTAAGTTGTCATAATATTGTGCTGATATATTTATCGAAGTTAAATCGGAATGAATTAATACATGAGTTGCGCTTTGTTACAGCGCTCCTATAGGAAACTAATTCGAAGGGTCCAACATTGTATGCCTAGAGGGAAAAAGCCTAGGACACAGCAAGGTTATAGCCATGGGGATATAAGAAAAAAGCACTAAACAAATACTAGCTTTTGAAGGATCAAGGACGGAGGGGAATTGAAATTACAGTACCACTCAAATCTTGCTGTTCCATGCGAAATTAAACGAATGAGCGCTCCACTGTGGGGATTTCTTCTTTCTTTCTCTCTTTTTATGCCTCCTTCTTCGTGTCGGCTATTGAATACCTCCTCGTGAGAGCGCTTCATATTTGAAATAATGAGTGGTTATGTAAATTGGGACAAGCCGTTGGGCCAGAGTCTTTATAAAGTTTAAATTAAGATAACGCGAAAGTTTTAATCACCTCTCGACATTTTCGGGTATATAGCAAATTGAATATTTTTTCTCGGATAAAAGACTCTTCCTGGAAAGTTGCACTGGCTAGGACGGGTTTCAGTCGCTTCGAAAGTTCCGATGGCATAAAACGTTAACCTATCCTTAGACCTGGCAGCAATATTGCATCAATGAATGCTGCTTACAGCCGTATTTCCCGCACGAATTGGTAAATATCGGTTAATTTGTATAAGTACGCATCAAACGTAAATTGCGATTTTATTTTGACAGGTCTAGTATGACCAGTCCGTATCTGACGAAAATGTTACAAATTGCTTTAAACGTGTTTCCGATAATTGTTACACGGTCTGAAAATTAATGTCAACCATGGAACAGGCAGATATCCAGGAATAGGTGAGGGTCTACTTTGATGCCGCCGGCGTCTCGTATTACCTGAGCTATTCAAACGCAATAATCTTCGAGTTTAAATGATAATTCATCAAAGAGGTTATTCGTTCGAGTCCGCGCCTGTCTTGAGACGGTACAATATTCTTTGTCTCTCTGAACGACAGTTTCACCGGGTTATCAGAGGAGAAACGTACATAGTAACTGGCGCGCCGAGAAACGGGAATCCTCGAGCAGAAACATGGGAAACATCTATACAAAAGAAAGTCCCTCTTTTTCCGTCTCCCTCTTCCTCTCGGTGGATTTGCCAACAAGCTGGCGGGTCACGCAGATAGTGAAAAAGAAGTGCTTAGCCGCTGTGATAACGTTAATATCGTCCTCGGTTTTGTTATTGCCAATTATTTCAGCTTGTTCTGCTCTTTGTTCCCGGACACTGTACGACCACGTCGACGCCGGCGGAGCCGCTGCTAAACCCTGGTTAGTTGGTTGGCTTGCTCACTGGCCGGAATTTCTCTGAGGAAGAATTCTTCAATGCCGTCGTAGCTGTGCTCTTTATGCGATCGCTTTAGACTAAGTGCCCGCCGAGTCTCACTTGTCCACGGAGGAACTTTGCTTAACGAAGAACCCATGCCGTTTCCACCTCCACCTTGGGGAATACCTGCTTTCGAGTTCCACTCTGCGTCTCCTGCCCCGTATTACCTTTTCATTGACAAAGCCGCCTTGGTCCGCGCGATATCGCGAAACTTTATTCCCCGAGCGAGTAGCCGCACCCTCCCAGTACACCGCTACGATCCTCCCTCCGACGGCCATAACGGAAGATATCGGTGAACACTGAGCGACGAGAAGAAAATCAAGGGGTCAGAGCGAACGTGCGGATAAAACGAAATGTCATTTACGAGGTTAGATTAAAAGCGATAACACGCCAGCATGATATCTTTCGGTCGGTAGCGACGCACTAAGCCCTGTGCCCTCGGTGATCCCGTTCCAAGCCTCGTTATCCATTTTCCCCAGTAACGTTTAGTGCATTCCCCGGTTACAGGGTGTGCTCGCTTGCGAGTGGTCCACACCACTCGGAAGCACAGCCCCACAAATTTTGCAAAACACCGATATAAATCGCTTGATAACGCGTCTGGCCCTGGGCATCGATATGCATGTTCGTCGAGCAAGTGGGAGGGAAAGAAGGAAAAAAAGGGGCGCGACAAAGTGAGAGAGAGAGAGAGAGAGAGAGAGAGGGGGGGGGGGGTTGAATGCGAGAACGGGCTCGCAGAAATTTGGCGAAACGCCAGCCGCCCCGGACGAAGTTGGGGAAGGTACACATCGGTAGCACCCTCCGATATGCCGCTCGGTCACCCAATGTGTCGGGCTACCGTACCCGATATCGCTAATTGCAAAAACTACCCCCGCACGCACTCTCCGCTATTCTATTCCTCTCGCCCTCTCTGGTCCGCCGGCAACTTTTTAACGCGCTCCTATATCAGTACCGAGCCACACGCGCTGTCACGAAGAGAAAAATACCGACTCATCTAGTGAGCTGTGCTGGCGACACATTATGGCACGGTCATTACGACCATTGTTTATAGGATGAGCAGAATATCATACTATTTATATGGTAAATACATCTGCGTTAATAAACACGTAAAGCGAAATCGTTGGCGTATCGGTGACGGTGAAGTCGGCAAAAAAAATAAATGATCAGCCTGCCCTATAGAAAATTGGAAGTTCCTTTCTTATGATTGACAAGCGCATTCTTTCCCGCCGGCGACCGTGTTCTTGGTTTGGATGGTGCAGCATAACGCTCTCTTGGAGACGAACAAGAGTATAATGCGGGGATTCGTTGGAGAGTACTCGAGAGTTCACCGATAAACCCGACGGTAAGGGTGAGCCAACGGGAGATATTGTTCAAGACGGAGGATGGGGAAAAAACTGTCTAATTCGTTCGGCGGCGAGGCTATCGATTACTTACAAACAAGTGAATTCGTGCGCTGAATTTTTATCTGGCCGCTGCGCTGCCGTCGGCTGTGGTAACGGCGGCGGCAGCATGCCCACTTGTAAAGTCGATATCAGCTATTTACTCTTGCAAGCGCGGCAAGGGAATAATGAGCGTGAAACAAAATATCCAGAGTGCAATTTGTCCGGTAGATGGCGTGTGAATCTTTCGCTGAGCGGATAGTACTTGTAACATTAGACATGTCTGCAAAACAATCCTTCTTTCTTACGGGCTATGAATGAAAATCGAGAACGGACTACTCTCATTCTTTTTCCGCTGTGTCGAAGACACTCTTTTAAAGGGAGACTAGCGTCGCGTAGCTTCGTGATAATTACGTATTTCTATCTGCGCCGGATTTGCAAGTTGCTACTAAAAAGTAAATAAATAGAGGAACGAGCGGAAGGACGAAGCAACGCAACGCACCGAAAAGTCTGGCTCGAAAAGCTGAGCGGGTAGATGTGTGGTAACGCAGCATCTCGCCAAGCCGGGACGCGAGGGCTTGTACAAACACAAAAGCTAGCCGCTGAAGACAAACAGTGCGACGGTAAGCTGCAACATACCTTCGGGCACTGCGGCCTAGCACACAGCCGCCGACTGAAGAAGGACGCGCGCTAGCCGAAGAGCGAAAGAGAGAGAGAGAGATACGACTAAAGAGAAGGCTGCAAGCACCCCGAGAAAGACGGAGATGAAGGTGTACGACAAAGCACACTATTACCGCGCGAAAAAGAACTCCCTATACTGTCGACACTTCCAACTGCGCGAAACTGCCGCGGGCACACGCCACCTTCGAAAACAGTCTTGGTAAACTGAGCCAGCTAAATGCCCCCTCGCGCGCGGATCACCTATCTGATATGTATCGCGCTCATAGCAAATACTATTTTTCTCTTGACTCTCCACTTTGAAATCGATAGCTCCTTTCGCCGGGATCGGGTGTACTCGGGTGCGCGTGGAATCTGGTTACCATTGAACTGAGCTTTAGAGTGTAGATCGGAGAACGCTCTCCCAAATCGAATGGTAAAATACGTGGAAGTATTCGATATGATATCGAGAGTATTGTGTCCTCTGCTCGATGTCAGCTTATTTCTATTTATTGATTTTTACCATTCTCTATGGCTACTATATGTATGGCTATGGCAAAATCGTGCAATTTTCGCTACGTTTTACGCCCGGGTGTCATATTTTCATGTGGGTGTTGAGTACCCGGAAGTTTGACCGAATGCAAAATGCAGCGAAACACGCGCTTTGTGGCCTCGGTCTAAACCGATCATCTCGATTGTTCAGCGCTGATACCAGCAATAGCCGCGATATCAGCACTATTCGATATTCCCGCAACGGGACACTGACTCGCACTTTGTTCCTAAAGAATAAAGCCTCGTACTTTCGAATCCAATATTTTCGTTGGAGCAATACGAGCAAACATGCTGACAAATATAATACTTAGGTGTCAGAATTAACCCTAGTACAAATTAAGTGGGATGGGTTTGTGCATTCTGCAAATCATAGCTGGCTCACCTTTTCTGCTTGTGTTTGGAGAAGTCGGCAATTGTTCTGTAACAAGAGGTACAGTTATAATTAATAAATTACCTTTCATATTTGTGCTTTGGAACGAATTTATGTACCGGCTGTATATGCTCGGTAGCAAAATACTAACATAATATTAACATTTCATTTTAATCTTATTCGTAATAATGCGCTGGCGGAGCAAGGCAAAAAGAGGATCAATTCCCATAATTGCTATTAATTTTTCATTACGGCATACGTATCAACTGTTAATGGGATGGCTGGAGGGATGACTGTTATTCAAGGAAGTAATGGAAAAAAATATTTAAAA
This sequence comes from Ectemnius cavifrons, assembly GCA_964023945.1. Classification (NCBI taxonomy): domain Eukaryota; kingdom Metazoa; phylum Arthropoda; class Insecta; order Hymenoptera; family Crabronidae; genus Ectemnius; species Ectemnius cavifrons. The sequence continues at coordinate 6,957,631 of OZ030375.1, forward strand.
AAAAAATGTGACCGACTTCGAAAACTGACAAAGTTCCAGAGAGCTGAAAACTAAAAGAGCTGAAAAGTACAAAATAAGCAACACAAAAAATGCTCTGAAAAGTAAAAAATAACTTCTTGTTGTCATGGATACAGAAATTTGCATCAAGCCTAAATATCTTGCAACTTTTCGGAGGCGGCGCAAATATAAGTAAAATATTACTGGCAAATACTGGTGTGTCTTACCCGCGCTTATCCGTATTTTCTTTCTTACCCGTACTTTCTCACTCTTGCTTTCGTACTCTTCCTCCCGCCTCTCAATCTCTCTCTCTCTTTCGATCTATCTCCATCCCTATATATCTACCAGTCCAACCACAGGACGACTTTAATGATTGACGAAAACAAAATGGTACACAGGAGAGTAACGATAGTTCTATTGGCTGCAGTCTGTTATACGTATATGCGTATTTGCTAGATTAACCTACACCTATGAGATGTCGGAATTATTCGGAATTGTCGAATACCAGACTAGTTAATGTTAACAATATTTGCATATTCGATAGGGTATACTTCGCCCCTTCAATTTGTACATATATATGTACATAGAGACCACGAGTATTTCCAGATTTGAGTGTGAGGATTTCGTGACTTTTGTAATATTTTACTTATATTTGCGCCGCCTCCGAAAAGTTGCAAGATATTTAGGCTTGATGCAAATTTCTGTATCCATGACAACAAGAAGTTATTTTTTACTTTTCAGAGCATTTTTTGTGTTGCTTATTTTGTACTTTTCAGCTCTTTTAGTTTTCAGCTCTCTGGAACTTTGTCAGTTTTCGAAGTCGGTCACATTTTTTTTTTAAATATTTTTTTTTTATTTAATGCTTTTTAGTATAGGAAATCAATAAATTGATGGTTCGCGGTCGATTTCATTTTGAACTTCATCGTTGCACTGGTGTAACAGTTATAGACGAAGAAATGTAGCAGAATTTGTTGAAGAAAGAAAAGCTTGTACATTCCGAAATTTATGCAAGAGGGTGTACCGCGAGAACTTCCCTTATGAGTTACTCAAAGTTTCATCCTTATCGCACAAGCGATCCCAAAGCTATCGCCGGACAATCGAAAGTTCGGTTTTTATGCAATAACAATTGTTAGCGTTAAACAATTTAGGGAGAATTTACATTGGAACCAAGCCGTGAGCATCCTCTATAAGATAGGCAAGGTTTCATCAAGATCGGTCCATCCATCTCGGAAATATAGCCGGACAAACGAAATTTGTAATAGAAATGTGAAATTAGCGCGAAATTCGAATTTTAAGCAATAACAATGGTTAATGTTAAACAATTTCGACAAAATTTATATTCGGACCAAGTTGTGAGCATCCTCTATAACATAGGCAAGGTTTCATTAAGATCGGTCCATCTATCTCGGAAATATCGCCGGACAAACGAAATTTGTAGTAGAAACGTGAAATCAGCGCGAAATTTGGTTTTTAAGCAATAACAATGGTTACTGTTAAACAATTTCAACAAAATTTACATTGGGACCAAGCCGTGAGCATCCTCTATAAGATAGGCAAGGTTTCATCAAGATCGGTCCATCCATCTCGGAAATATCGCCGGACAAACGAAATTTGTAGTAGAAACGTGAAATCAGCGCAAAATTCGGTTTTTAAGCAATAACAATGGTAAATGTTAAACAATTTCGACAAAATTTATATTGGGACCATGCTGTGAGCATCCTCTATAAGATAGGTATGGTTTCATCAAGATCGGTCCATCCATCTCGGAAATATCGCCGGACAAACGAAATTTGTAGTAGAAACGTGAAATCAGCGCGAAATTCGGTTTTTAAGCAATAACAATGGTTAATGTTAAACAATCTCGACAAAATTTATATTGGGACCAAGCTGTGAGCATCCTCTATAAGATAGGTATGGTTTCATCAAGATCGGTCCATCCATCTCGGAAATATCGCCGGACAAACGAAATTTGTAGTAGAAACGTGAAATCAGCGCGAAATTCGGTTTTTAAGCAATAACAATGGTTAATGTTAAACAATTTCGACAAAATTTATATTGGGACCAAGCTGTGAGCATCCTCTATAAGATAGGTATGGTTTCATAAAGATCGGTCGATCCATCTCGGAAATATCGCCGGACAAACGAAATTTGTAGTAGAAACGCGAAATCAGCGAAAAATTCGGTTTTTATGCAATAACAATGGTTAGCGTTAAACAATTTCGAAAAAATTTATAATGGGACCAAACTGTGAGCATCCTCTATAAGATAGGTTCGGTTTCATCCCGATCGGTCCACCCATCTCAGAGTTCTCGCCGGACAAACATTAAAAAAAAAAAAAAAAAAAAAAAAAAAAAAAAAAAAATATAGCGGTCGAATTGAGTACCTCCTCCTTTTCGAAGTCGGTAAAAAGCGCAGCTGCTCGACATAGGAAGCTATTAATTAACAGGAAGCTCGAATATTATATGCGTCCATAGCTTTTCCTCTACGAACCTAGACAGAGGATCTATCCCAAGATATTTGCGAAATTTCCGGTCATCGATTCGCGAGATTAGAATAGTTTAAAGCTGGTCGGAGATAATTTACTGCACCTAATTTGGCTTCATCACTTAACTTGCAACTAGGTTAGTGGACGCGTGCTCATCATCCGTAGCAGTGGTAGTGAGGCCTCTACTTCGCAACTACGTGACATAACTTAATTCTCTGATATTCCCTTCCACTCGACTGGCGACTGTCCTCTCTTGCTCTCCAGATAATTAATGACATTAACGCGTGAAGAGCCATATAAAGTGCAATTAATAGAAACAATTAGCAAACTTTAGCGTGGCGCGCTCCGCTTTTTGAAAACATCTGTTTTAAAACAGCTTGGAGCAAGGGTGATTGTGGTGATCGTAATGTTGGTGATAGCACTCGAGAGAGAGAAAGAGAGGAGGGGGGATAAATCAGCGTCATCATTATTGGTCTTTCGAATACTGATTGCAAGCGACTTTATTTATTATATCGGGAAACATGTGTCATGATGCCTGATGGAACAGAGAGGGAGAGAGAGAGAGAGTGGCCGGAGACTGATATAGATGCTAATCAATGCAGACCGCGATATAAAAGTCCGATATCCCGGGCGTACTTCTATCACAGATGGCTGATATTATATCCAAATATCCATTGAATTTATCGGCGACATATCTTCGATGGTTAACTGCACGCGTCAGTGCGGTGGCGCGTAATTTATTGTCACTTCGCGTTCCTAAAAATGCCCTTACTGATTCACTCGCAGACGCATAAAAACCACGCAGTCATACATTACCCTCGCCATCCCTTCGCTTACCCATTCCGGCTTCTCACTTTTTCTCTCTCCATCGCTCTCACCAGCCTGCTCCCGTTCCATTTTACGCACACGCAAACAACTGCATCATGCAGTGTGCGCGAGAGTAGGCGCTGCCGAGCCGCCTCTCCACGTACACAATATTTCCCGTCCGTTGTTTCGCGCTTGCGGCGCTTCGCGCGTGAAATAAAAGATAACAGGCTTTGGAAAACTCTATTATCACATTAAATTTATCGCAGTGCTCGGCCAGCAACCCCTTCTACAATTGGCACAGTGGTGATCTCCGTGCGCAGGTGTAAGTACGTACCACCGAAAATTGTTGCCCAGCGGAGGCAACAATTTCGCCCGCTTACCCTGATAAATGGAAGAAAACCGTGGGATTTGCAGCGCGGCGAGCCAGCAGCGTCGGAGATTGCTTCAAGCTGCACTCTCGGATCCTTGAAACCGAATGAGTGATGGAAACGTAATATTGGCTCCGCGCTCGGCCCACGTAGACGTAACAACGAACATAGCGACTAACAAAGGTGAAGATACGCGGAAGTACTTCCGAAACTCGGAGCACACGGGATATCACGCACTCCGAAGAAAGTTGACGGCAAAAGAAGAAGATAACTTTAAATGAAAGTCCAAGTTACACGTGCTATGTAAGTGCTTGCGAGTCTAGCAACTACATGCTATTCCTGTGGTTTTCTACATTCGTCAATTCCACTAACTGCAAGTAGAAGTTTCGCAAAGAAATTAGAAACCTGTATGCTATATATATACATATATTCATTTTATGTTCCTATATATTCGTTGTATGTAACTTATGAGTTTGAATATCGCCAAAGTTTAGACTTTTAGTACACACATATAACTATACCATCACTGCTATTTTCGACACCGAAATCTGTTTGGCAGAGTGAAACAATTATACGAGTAGTCTAATCCCCTAATACCCAGTGATGTGTATTGTTATTCACTTTTGAGTAAAGTTTAATTCGTTGTATGCAGACTTAAGAGACAGTACTATACGTGGTTCGATCATTTTGTTCTCATCGACAATATGATACAAGCACTTATGTGTCAGTATTGTGCGACAAATCATAGAAATCAGGAAGTGATGGCAAAAGAATCCCCCTGGGGTCAATTCTTCCCTGACCCTTATCCATACGGATATAAATTGGACGATCTAGGGTGCGTATAATAGTCTGGTCTTTGTCATGGTAAAATGACTCGTGGGGCCATTCACTAACAAGATGTCAATGCTAGAGATATGGGCTGGTAAATAATGCTGTTGAAACATCGACACCCTCTGTCGCCGGTCTCATCGCAGCGATATTTAAATATATTTGCCTCTCGAAATCCACGGGGAGGGAATATTTCTATTGTTCCCCACTTTCCTTCGAAACGCAATGCGCCAAGCACGTGGTAAAAATAGATTCCGTGAATCGTTTCTTTAATAGGCAATGAGTGTAATGATAAATAAAATCTTTTATAGGCTGAATTCATGTACAATAAAGTCAAGTGACACAGAAACGGGGTCGTGAAAAATTACTGTCAACTCATACACATACACACACACATAGTCATACTCTACCTGTCCCTTTCCCAGCACTGAGGAATTTAATGATTTTGACCATGGAAATTCAGTCGTGAACTAACAGTGTTCTAACGTAACCATAGCTAAGTCCGCCTATATACACTGTAAGTGCACGCACACGATCCGTTTAATCCTGGCACTAATGCTCGTGATTTTGGCACTGCAGTAAGATCAAAGTACCCCTAAATTGCAAATAACCTGCTTTCGCCACATAGGCATAAATTCAAGCCGTCTGACATTCTGACTACCTAACCGAATCTATTGCATGTAGTCAGTTGGGACAATCATTTACTAATAACAATGTGGCTAATACAGGTGTAATTTAATCCTTTGCACTTCATGAATTACTAAAGCACATTGAGTTTGGAATGATTTTGTAGTAAATCCCTAGTATGTGTATGTGTTAATTCTCAAACATAAATGGACTGAGAGTGACAACGTTTCACACTTTGAACTTCAAACATGGTTGGAATATATTAATTTATACAACTTTTGGATACACATTCCAATAGATCCTTGTAGTATTTGCTAGTATGTTACTACATGGTATACGTATCTGTTGCTTAAATCTTTCTGCTCAACACAGTGCATTAAGAACTTAGTAAGCATTTCTATTGTTTCTCTATTCTCATGACACACATGTAGATCTTAAGTGTGCAAGAAAGCTAACTAGGTTGGCACTTTGAACCCAACAGCTTACACAACTATAAGGTGAATGTAGAAGTTGCACAATTCCTCAAGAATATGCTTTACATCTACATAAGATTTCATACAGAACATGTGAAGCAGTATACTATAGACATTACAAATAGGACCATAAATATGACATGCGGTTGCTTCAAACTTCAAACGCATGTTTAGTTTCTCCATATCATGTCATGGAAATATAAAACAAGTACAATTTAGTATTAGATGCGCATAAGCAAGGTGCAAATATTTGCTCAAGTACATATTCTTTTGAGTGTAGAATAAGTTAGTCCCTTAAAGACCACCAAATGACACCAAATTGTCTTTTTAGTGTGATATTAATTTCACATACTTATGGATATTGTGTACTTGTTATGAATATTGACAAAATAAATGAAACCAGCATATATTCTACTGTACTTACACTGGTCAATGTAAAATGTATTTAAAGGAATGTATGCCAATATGAATTACATTAAATTGCATTCTTTTACTCACTGTATGCATTGGAACTTTATCGAACTCCCACTTGTGCACCGAACCTTGACAGCTCCAAATACTCATTACTAACTACACATACCACAATTCGCTGTACTTTTGCACGCTTATAAAACAAACTCCGCACTTTTTCTTACGGAAACTGACAAATATTGTGAACGCGAAACGTTGAGACGCAGGTACAATGGCGGGCTTTTATTGCACATGCGTAGTGTCGCCGCGCCACGGCATGCAGACTGCCACCCTGCAGTACCGACCCTACCAAACACCTGCCGGTCAGTTTTGCACTTTAAACCCACTACATTATCGATATTAATCCTTCAATTCAACCATACAAATAATAAAATAGACGTGATATAATTTAACGCGCTTCTTCGTGTATTTATATATTGCTGGTGCTCTAAATGCGAAAACTGTGGTTCGACAAAAATAATATATTAAGAATAAATAATTTGTAGTCGATACATTGATAACTATCGGTTGTTAACGTAACCACTCCACAAAATCCATACCAAATTCTTTGGTGACAAAGTTGGATACTATTCGTGAACGAAGATGAACCAATTCGGAACGGTTTCTAAAGATGAAAGTCATGAAAAAGCGAGGATTGAAGGATGGATAGCTGCGATTGCGCAGAAATCGATATACTCGGGTAAGTTATTGTCGGACAAACATCATGATTACTGTCGTCATCGTCACTCGAAATAGAAGGTGGAAAGCGAGATATATTTGCACCATGTATATCCAATGTTAGACAGAATATAATGCCAATTGACCCAACTGCTTTTTAACTTTCCAACATCAAAACACTTTCCATTTATGATGCTATGTGTTGTTAATCGTCGAAATTTCTGAGCGGTCGCCTGTCCGGTTAACTGCCTGTAAGTTCATTACAAAACACTCGCTCGGAGATTCGCCCAATTCTTTTTCTCCATCGGCCAACATGCATTTCTCACTCGCTCTTTTCTCCTGACAATCATGTATGTACACATTTCACCGAGTGATGTTTGATTGCACTATAGGTTATTGGATATTGGCATCGGGCCGAACAAAAGCACGCGAACATCAATCAGCAAATACTTTGGCCAAGTCATAAAGCACCATGCCAAATTGACTGATATTAATAGACGGGATGCATACATCACAGTAATATTACGCACACTTCAGCCCGTCATTAAATTAAATTAGTCATACATATATCCACTCTGATACACAGATGTTTTTCCTGCTGGTAACAAGGATTTGAGTGAACAGTAAACCCTTCACTAAATTAATATTTTTCACTATAGCGAAAAACGGCCGGAATTGAATGATCGTTATGAAATTTGGACAGGAATAAAATCCCAAGTAATACCTATCTTTTTACCTTTTATTTTAAATAGCCGGAATGCATTTATATGCCATATACATAGAAAAGAGTAGCTTTTTAATATGTCTCTAAATCGACGGATCAAGCAGATCCAATAGAGTGATATATAATACAATTATTCCTGGATAGAGTAGTATAAATATTATTCGGTGGTGCCAATCAATAACTGATGCAATCGTTGGGGTGAAAAGTGAAATGTAGAATTGCAGGGGAAACAGAAGTAGTTTCCGACTTTCAAACATTTCGTGCAGCATCGGATATGGGAGAGAGATAGTGAGATGGAGGATAACATTGTGGAAAGAGAGGGATTCAAATTGAAGTTTTAAAGACTGCTCTTAAGTGCAGGGGGATAACTTGTATGTCGCGCAATCGGTAGGATAGTGAGCTTTCAGGCGGAAGCTCTTATCTCTTGTCCGTTTAAGCGGACGGGTTTCGCCTGGATGTCCGAGAGTTCTGTGGCTAGCGGATTCGCTCGGGTCGGTGGACGGCATCCCTTTAGGCGGCAATAGAACGTGAATGTGCGGTTCCGAGCATGGCAGGATGAAACAACGAAGAAGTGCAGCCAGCGTAAGCAGTGCCGCGGCTCAACAACTTGAGTAACTTTACAATAGGTGAACAGCAGCTCGCCAACGTTACTGAGTAAGTACGAGCCACCGACCACGAAATAAACTTGTACACGGGATAACTTTAAAACTCATGCACTCGCCATTTACACATAGATAGATATGTATATGTATACAGATTGTAACCTTTCGTATGCCATTCATTTAAACCAACGATGTTTCGGTAAGTTCGTTATAATTAAAAGACAGATGTATAGATAGGAAAATCTTGTCGCACATGCATCGCAAAAAACTTTATCATACTGTGCATTCCTAAGTAAAGAAGACGGAGAGGAATAAATATAATCGTACGGTTATGCAGTGAGAAATGGAGTGGCAAACACATTCTGTGTCTTTGGATTAACGGATAAGCGTGGCCGATCTCCACCACTGTACAGTACCCGTGGGAACTTCCAACTGGCGGTTCGTGACGTCTGCTCTTTCTTCTCGACGATTGCCAATGATATGCTAACGGGAATCGCATCCAAGGAGTTAGGATGCTCTTACTGGTAAAAGCAGGCTGTGCAACGATCGTGAACACTTGTCCGCAGAATAGTCGACCGCCCGCTATCTATAAACTTCTGCTGCGGACGAGGAAGCTAAGATTCGCCGCAGGAAGATTCGGGATCTCTGAAACTCACGGCTGGTTGTTATTCGAATGGAGACCCCTGTGAAATCGCTTGGTTCCCGGTAGCACTCGATCGCTCGTGGCTCAAGGGTTCTTGGCCGCTAGGCTCTCGTACTTCGGCATAGAGCTTTCGCAGAATGCTGAAGTACATAGTAAACTCAAGCTTCATCTTGTGACTCAAGCATCATACCTTTAAAATCCGAATTTTATACATGCAATACTAATCTATCCTTTCATAAATTCTCAATAATTATTTATTATTCTATACAATGCAGGGAAACATACTGAGAAAGAGTGCGTCCCTTCACCATCCCACCCTTGACACTCTCCCATTCTTTTCAATAGCATCTTGCATTCTCTCACTTTCTGCACTGCAGATAATAATAGTTGTACTTGAACTAGTTGTACATCTCATTAATTACATACATATATAAGCATTTTCACGACGCTGAAAAGATTCGATTTATTATTTATACAAAGAATACCAGCCATCCGCGTATTCATTAATGATAAAAATTCATATAATGCAGCGACAAGAGAGAATCTCCTGTAAGAACATTGAAGGTAAAAGATTCTTCTAGTTCGTGTTTGAGCAGGTCTACCCTTTGACGCCGATCCAATAAAAATTCAGTACAGAATTTCTTTATTGTCTACTTGCATATTCTACAGTATTCCTGTTTAGCAAGCACACTTTGTAAAAGCTTACGACAACGTCAAAGAAACTTGTGTGTGAGAGAAAGAGAGAGATAAGGGGGAGCTAGAGTCTGCCAGATAACGCATTCGATTGCAGAGAGAACATACTGTGAGTCCAAACTAAATGTGGGTAAGTAAGTCGGTAGTGACTTAAGTTACATAGAACTAAGTAGAGCCCAGTGTGCCTTGGTTAAAACTTGTTATTAAGTGTAACGAAGCACAGCCCAACCTTACGCTTCCGCACTCTCTCTCCCCCCCTCCTCTCTCTCTCTCTCTCTGGCCCTCCAACCCTTCTTTCCTCCCTCCTGGAACTAGAGTTTAAGCGTTCGCTAGGAGCAGCGGCTTGCCTCCCCGGATACCCGCTATACATATGTATATCGGAGAACTATAGCCAATCTAGTGAGAGGAGCTCCCTATCCGACACACGGCAGGAGCAAGCTGATCTAGACGGTTTCGCGGACGATCTCGGCTCAGAGTAACAGTTACGACATAGTGCGACGCGCCGGTATTGACAAACATCTTCATTAGCCGGCACTGTTCCACAAGCACTGTCTGACTACAATCGCCATCCTGTCTCACTCTCTGCACATGTATACGCCCTTTAGGGTCCGTATCCATCTGAAATGTACCTGGATTCCTTCGACACAATATATGTATATGTATATGTATAAATGTACATGCTCAAACACGCCCGGTACAATATACTGAAAGTATTTCTTAATTGATACTCGAAAAAGCATGGCGAGAGTCGCGTTTGACCAATTAAAGCTTCGTGGACAATCCTTTTATTTGAAACTATCGCTGATTAAATTTAAATTTGACACACTTCTCTCAAAGGCGGGCACACTGCAATCGCGTTTATAGTGTTAACCTTTCACTGTAAGCGTCGCGATGATATATATTAGAGTGGACAATTGTTACTCTGTTCTGTTTGGAAGTTTGAATCAACCCCGGAAATAAACATCTATTTTCTGTTTAAATATCCTTACTCGAGGAAAAGAGAAAGAGAGAACCTAGGAAGCAGCATCACAGGAAGGGCTGTGAAAAAATATAACATCGTTAGCATAAGAGAAGCTAGCCTTGAATATCTAAGTACAAAGCTGCGTGGTGGGTAGTTGCGATGCAAGGAGGTAATGGTCATAATCCTGTTACCAATCCCATTTGTCGAAACAAACGAACACGCGGCGGGACGTGCCACGGTCGGGCATATCTGGCCGCCCATTGTCCCTAATACAGTTGCTGGTCCTTGAATTGGACCACTTGTATTGTCGACAATTAGGCTACCTAGTTGCTAACAGTATCTATGTTGTAACCCGTCAGTATATACAACGACGGGAGTGCTGGGTACTCCCCTGAATAAAGGATACTTCAAACAATTCTATCTTAGGGATGCGCTCGCTTCCTTCTTGCCAATCGCTCACCGATGGATGAGACGAGAATTCGATGCTCGCTCCTTGAGTACGTATAAGGCACCGCTCTTATTGTGCGCTATTAAGAATTCATTCGAGAAACACGGCGAACTGAAATTGAACTGAAAGTATCGCTCGGCTGCGAGAGGATAGGAAGAGCACATGAGAGGTATTTCGAGTCCCTGGTGTACTGGCAGGTGTGCGCCCGGTAAACTCGAGCGAAATACATCATTGGAGCAGGCGGTAATGTGTTTCGATACGACGTCGTTTCCGGATAGCAAGTCTGAGAGCACGTCGAAAAAGCGATCGACTTAATGCACGATCCATTTTGCAGAAGGGCCGACGAGTATCGCATTGAGCAATGAGCATCGCTACCTCTAAGTGATAGAGGCCGATCGCAAGCGCAACAAAGCCGGCCGAGAGCGCAGTAGTAAGCCCATGTGATTCAGCCGACTGAGACTAAATTGGATGCATAGCTTGGTGGTCGGACGAGCGAGCGAAGGGGCGGGCGGACGCGATTGCCGGGCCATTATTTCCGAGAATGGATTCATTTTCAACGCTATTATCCAGAGTATACCTGCAGTGCAGTCCGCCAGATAGACACAATGGTAATGTTTGCAGCGGCGGCGCGCATAGGTAGCCAGCCAGATTAGCCTGATAGGTGGACTAGCCTAGCACTGCCGGGACGCGATATGCTTAGTAGATTGATAGTACCGGCATATTAGGTATCGAGCGCCCGGCAGGTAAGTAAAATCTATGATAGACGACCCCCGTCTATTCAAGCCGTAGTGCCCACTATACTAGATATGTCCAACTCTTCATACGTAAAGAGATCGGAACAAGAATCCAAGACTACACTCAGCTTGACCCTCTATTGACTTCTCCTACGTGTCATTTCTCTCTGTCTGCGTGAACCTTCCTAACCTGCCTAACCCTCTCGGAATTGTTAATCTGCAAGCTGGCTCACAAATCTCGACTTGAAATCGTCCACTCTCTGAAGCAGCCTTTGATGGCCGGGAAGCTCCTTTACGCCCTCTGTCACTGTCAGTGCGGCCAGTATGATTTCAAACTGGGTCGACCGACCGAGGCAACCACAGAGCTTTGCGAAAGAGAGGGAAATAGGGATGGGTATTATAAAAAAATCGCTTCTATATGCGATAGGAATATCCAAGAGTCAACGACGTCGAGTTTCCAAGGCCGGAAATGGTAGTGTTTTCATTCGTATCCCGATGCATCGAAAATGTCGGCCGAGCTGCCAATGCATTATAAATCGGCTTTGTAACAGTGTGGCTGTTGTGGTTGAAATAATATCCGTGTTCGCAACAGTGGCACACAATTATAAGAATATGTTGGCGAAATGTCAATTACAAGCCGGATTTTCATAGAACGAGCAAAGAGACAGCAATGTTCCTTTATTACCGTGTATTGTGGATCGAGGAATTGGCGCAAAACATATCCGCAGAATTTTACGGACACTTTGGAAGGGGAATTTTATATTTTTACGGCCTTATGGCGATCTCTCGAGCGCATGGCCATCATACGGGAAATTCCGTCCGACAAGGATGTTCCGGATGCATTTCGAGCATGCTTGACCATGGATAACGCGACAAACTTTATGACTCGACCCTCGAGTAATGGATTTGCAATATGTTACAAATAGAGGGAAGCGGGGAGAGAGACAGGTGGGATTGGGAATGGGAATGGCGAGGGTTAACAGTGGCGGGTGAGTGTGACCGCGCGAAAAGTGCGGCAGCTTGCAATGAACGAAATTAACGGGCTCTAATAAAATATCAGTGAACGCTGGTGTGCGAAAGTAATAGACGTAATTGCTGATATGATAATTTGCTTGCTCCGATGTAAAACCACGTTATGGTAAGCAGAAGCAAGAAAGGGGATAAATACCAGCACCAAAAGTAGCGCGGGATTAACGGCTTATAAATGAAAGGTAAGTAGACATGTCCTTCAGCAGAGGAGATTGGAGTACTGGTCGTTACAGATATAAGAGGATATCTCGAGGAGAGAATTAATCAGTTGCTTTTGGTACATTGAGATGCCGATATTAATCGGAGGGTCTTCCAACGTGAGGCGCACTCTCACACGGCATTATCGAGGGGGAGCCAAAGCGCTCCGTTCGCGAGAGCGGTATAAATGATCGATTAAATTGATTGATGCCTGGGTAGATTATGTGCGCTTTATGTGTTTGTCGCTTTCCAATCCAGGAGATCTCTCGCCGGATACCGTTGCACTGTGAATTGAATCCATCTATCAAGTCCGGCCGCAGCATGATTGGTGCTTAAGGTTAGCTTGTATCCGCGCTTAGAACAAGGTACCCTTGATTGAATGGGGGGTTGATATACGAGCTTCGATATCAAAAAAGTCTCCGGCTCTTCCGCACCGACGAGCCAAACTACCTAACCTACCTCGGCAATAAATTGGGAAATAAATAATCTGTAACGAACTGCGCGCATCACGGCGTTCTCGGCTTGCGTTTGCTGATTGGTGAAATCATGAAATCTCTAATTCCGCGCACCCGATACGTCCGCTCTCGCAAATTACGAGAAAAATTATTAACCTCGATTCGGAACGCTTTCGCTGGCTCGGCACCAGCGAGGATGTTATTACTGGCAACATCAATACGAGGAATTATGTGCGACGGTGATCTAATTTAATTTGCGTGTTGTGTCTCCGATAGAATGCAGCGGCTGCGAATTGTAACGAGCACCTGGGCAGGATCGACGGCCGACTGCAAAACGAGCATCGTCTGCCAAAGGCGGACGAAATATGGGCTATTGCAACACTTTAATCAATTCTCTTCAATATTCGCAGCTCGCAGTACGAAATTATCAAGTGAACGGTGACAGAATGATCCGATACCACTAATTCTCCCTAATAAACGTCAGGGTTCGTTCGCAATTAGGCGCTAAAGTTCACACGTCAGGTGTTCACCCTAATTATAATATTCCTTTAATAATAACTCTAGTGGTACGCTTCCGATATTGGTAATCCACTAATTAACTTTATATACTTCCATTGGTGAAGTCTTATGGTTCACTATATGTACAGTATACAGAAAAAAGAGAAACTATGAGAATTCCTCCTATTAATAACCTTGTAACCAGTAACGAATGATGAAAAGCTTTCATCCGAGAGGGCATAGTTAAGAAAATGGTATGCTCCAATAGTCGTTCAGCGTAGCATTACGACGAGCAGCGGAGATCAGTTGTCAAACAAAATTACAGGGTATTACACGGTTAGACAAACGTCAGCCGGCGTCGGGAGGAGGTGGGAGGGCGACGAGGTAGGTGGAGTTCTCTGGAACTAGTAATTCCTTCTGGCTAAACCCCTCGGCACGAGGGGTCTCGTTACCAGTGCGAGGAGCATGCATTATCCTTTGTTCCAGAATAGGATATGCACCTCTTGCCCTCCGGCCAGGATGAAGCGGTACATACGTCATTGTCCGACGCGCGTTCTGCGGTGGTAATTGTCATTTGATCCCGGTAACTCCCGCTATATGTTGCATCCGCGGCTCCCGCCCGCCTCGGAGACATTCATCATTTACAGACAATTGCCTCAACTCGCCTGGCACGAGGCATAGGCAGCATCGCACGCTAGCCCTATTGAGACGTCCCTCACTCTACTCTTCGACGCCATACGTATTCTGCGCACGACCCCTAAATACATAGGACCTCCACTTCTAAGATGATGTTTCCGTGGACATACTTTCCACCACTATGTACCTTAACTTTCAGTATAAGGTGAAACCAGCTGTAGATATACTTGTTATCCGTTACAGTATTTATCTTGCATTGAAAGTTATATATTGAAAAAGTCTTTGACGATAATACGTAAAATGATGCTGAATCTGTACTTTCTTGAATATCTTTCAAGTGAAATTCGTCTGACAAAAGCACGAGTCGAATATTCTTTTGTGCAAATTCACTTGCTTCTCATAGAAATGTCATAAAACTCAGTGTGCCTCAGCTGGATGCTGTCCTACTAATTATAGACCACGAGCCTTGTGACACTCCGAAAGTCCGCCGAAAGGGAACATTGAGCTCTTGCGTTAAAGTTTACTTGCCATTTTCAACGTGCCGACTTCGAATCCACTTGTACCCAGTTTTAAGTTTGTTATAAAGTTAATTACAGTTGCTTCAATTCACGTTAAAGCCAGTTTCAAACTCCCAGATAAATTACCGTATAACGTGGCGGACTCGCTCCGCCTTGGTATTGGAGACACCCGGTCAGAGGTGCACTGCTATTCCGAAACAGACACGACAACTTCGCTGAAGATTCCCAGGTAAATAAGAGCGAAGTTATATAATATTACACGCACTAGCAGTTTCCAGATACTCCAGAAGTTACGCTAAAGTCTTTCCATCTTCCACTGAGTGATCAGTCGTCCAAATCAAGCCAATTAGAGTCAGCGCTTTGTAATTGTATGGCATGTTAGAATTGCAGTAGCATTTCACAGATCATGTCAAACACCAGCAGCAAGGACGGAGGAATAAGCAAGTTAATTAATAGGATTAACATCTCAGCTTCAATGAATAAATACTTGGCTGGAGAACTGACGTAATATGACATTGATTTGCTTGGCTATCAAAGCTAATTGCAATAATATCTCTTCGTAAGCCCGAATGCCACCACAAGGTTACATCGACTCCCTAATTTCAAATTTCAAATTGTACCTCCAGACATTAAACAATTATTATATAAGGATAGTGCATTCTAACGTTCAGTGAATCAGTTCGAGCAAAAGTACTTCATTCAACGAAAATCGCAGGATGGTTAAGAGTGAATTACTACTACTCGAAGTCGGATTTTGTTATAGCATAGAGAATTTTAGCCGTTAGAGAGTTCACGGGAAGTGTGCGCATTGATGCATTACTATCTAGTCAGAAGGCATCCTAGATTCAAAGTAGAGGTACTGCGAGGAGGCAAGGTATTCTAAATCTAGCGCGGGTTGCTGCTCCCTCGTGAATCTTGGAGGCAACATACCAAGAAACTTTCTTTACGGCTGAACCTCCGAGATCGCGAGATCGCTGAATTCTCATTTCCTTTTAGCATCGACCTCCCACGCGCGCTAGATGATTTAATGAATTTGCTGCTCCGAGGAGAATGAACATGTGCCCTCCGCTTCGGCAAACGTCCCACCGCTCTAGATACACGTGCACACATTAACTCGAATTATAATTTCGCCGTGCATAAGTAGTGCCGTAATTTCTGCATCCATTCATAATTAAATGAATCTCTTCGCGTCCCCGCGCCGGGTGGCGGTATTGCAAGAACAACAATGGAATCTTGAAAATGTCGATGCCTACACTATAATTGTATAACTCCTAGCAGGGTGATCACAGTGTTTTGAAATGCCAAATACATGTATACGTGTAGAATGCAATCCTAATTTGTTTAGTCTAACAACATTACAATTAGTGTGCCAAAACCGTTTAGTTATTCGCTTACTCAACGCTGATTTATCTGCTTTACACATTACGACCGAAAAACAAATAGGTGTAAGCCAAATGAAAATGAAATTACATAGAGTTACATTGATCAAGAAATTGCACGGGTTCGGCGATCTTTTTCCACAGGCACATACATAGATATGTATAAATACCTATAAACACTTTTTATTACATAGATGTACATATGTGTATACTATATAATCGCTCCCAGGGCGGTTTCATTTCGCGTTAGAGCGCTTATCGTTTCCTCGGCAATTTGTTGCCTCGGTCCCAGGCACTCTCGGCAGCCCGGTAGCCGTCGGCGCGGCTCGAAATAAATATAAAATTAAATTGGATCGTAATCCTGCCGCAGACGACGAGGATTTCTTGACTCCTCATCATTTCTCGGCGCTAGGCCGCGGGCAACGGGATTTTAGTGGGCGATTTGTCGGCACGTCGATAAGCTCACCCTGCTGCGAAATGGGCGAGGAATAGAGGAGGGAGCATCCTTTCGACCATCCCGGTTGAACGCTTCTACCTCTTAGATTCATCTTACGAGTATCAGCTGGATCTTTGTTAAAAACATATATACGATTTATTTCAAAGGCAGATTACTATGAGAAAGTAATTTCCTCGAACGAAGAGAGATATAATCACGAGAAACTTTTGGGAGCTTTGTTATAAGATTTCTTACACCATGACTA
Organism: Ectemnius cavifrons; assembly: GCA_964023945.1. Taxonomy (NCBI): domain Eukaryota; kingdom Metazoa; phylum Arthropoda; class Insecta; order Hymenoptera; family Crabronidae; genus Ectemnius; species Ectemnius cavifrons. The sequence goes on from OZ030375.1 coordinate 6,974,563, forward strand.
ATAGTAGGGTCGAATCTGTGTTGTCGTGGTCTTATAATTAAAGATTATCTCTAGTCGTAACAATTATCATTGGGAATTCGGAAACCATAATCGTATTTGCATTACGAAGGCCAGTAAAATATAACTTCTTGCGCCGTGCAAAAGCTCGAAACAAGCAAAAAGAAACGAACTCGGTCGTCGATTGGCTTGCAGCACACAGAATCACGTTCTGCTAGTCCGCGCTCAGTAGCCGACTCTCACCCTCCTCTCTTACACATAGTACAACTTATAACTCTTCTACCTGCCGGCCAATCCAAATACATTCGTATCGTCGAATATTTCACGCTGCTGTGCAGCGTAGTTTCTGTTTACAGAACCATTCGGGTGCCGTAGCATTTCAACGTGTGACATCCTGAAAAACGAACGGCTTCGACGACCGCGCGACTCACAAATGTATAACATCCAAGAATTCTAGCGTACAACGACCGAGGAACACATTCACCTAACTCTAACTGATCCAGCAAAGATTAATGACGCTCGAGCGTGTCTAGGTGAGTCAGAGTCATTGGCGGCATATGCAACTATAGCAAGGAAGGGCTGTGTGCTGTTTTGTGGTTAATATTTTATTTGCCGGTGCAAAGTATGGCAGTCGAGGAGAGCGTGGGCCGATGCCACGACGTCACGGCAGGAACGCGTTAGCTCCGACAGTGTGGCTCCGGCGCATGAATTACATTACACACAGGCATCGTGCGAGTCAGCGGGGGAGAATCAAAGAGGGGGTGAGAGAGTGAGGGGGAGGAAGTGAGAGAGAACGTTTCAAATTCAAATGAGTATTCAGTATAAGTCAGAGACCGGCTCTGCTACGAGGCAAGTGTTAAATATCCGAAGCAACGTGATTTGGATAGCTAGCGACGTGTATTGTATTTGGACATCGTGAGGGTTTATTCAAGAAAAAGAGGAACAGTGGTGGTGCGGGATTGAAAAGGAATGAGAGCTGCTGAGCTGAAGAAAGAAGAAAGATCAGCCTCTTCTTTCTAGCGAATCTGGTGGGAGCATTGTGCGTCGTTTTAAAGATACACGGTAGTGCCGTCCCTCAAAAAAGAAAGCTGGCATATCCTTTGTCGGTCGCGATATGACAAAAGACAATAAGAGCCTCCTGTAATTCGACTAACAAGAGCTTGCTCCAGTTGCTTATTTAAAAGCCCATTAAGATAAGAGGGCTTGTTAGATTTTCGTAGCCGCGAACAATGCGCGCCTAAGCTGACAGTGCGCGGTATATAACTGGGCAAACAATGCGTCGCTCCACCTTTGACGAGATTCCACCGGCCAGTAATTAAAGCAAACCTGAGGAAATTCAAGGCCCAAGAAGAAAACGGTTTTTCTCTTTGATGTAATTAATTACATCGGTCCAGCCATGGGACCATGAATCAGACAATGGCAATGGCAATTGTACAGAGAACGCGCACCACTCTGCTTCATCCGCCAATTAGATAAATAAATTGGAAATGCACACATGTACCTAGTGGGTGTGTTATGTTCCGAATTAATTAAAATACTCTCGAAACGAAGCAAGACAAAGCGCTTTTGAGAAGCAGCATATCGGTTCACCATCACCATTTGTCCAATCCATATTTCGATCGGTGATGCATAAAAAAATCCCTCTTTTGTATTGCAATGTAAAATTCCATTGTAAAGAGCGGCCACACTGGCTGCCAGATTATCTGACACGATAGAGGCGATCATTAACATAAAGCTCGTCCATGCTCCAGCGCTTGTTACATCGTTATCAGTACAGCGCCGTTTAATACGAATGCAACTTGGTGGGAAAGCGATCGCAAATTTTTCCCGATAGCAGTCGCAATCTTACTAGAGCACCCAGCCATTCTCTCTCTCTCTCTCGCGCGCTCTTTCTCCGTCCCATTCTCCTTTTTTCTCGGGTACGCTATCTATGCCACCCAAAGTGATAGAGGGAAAGGGGTCTGGTTTCTGCCGGGGTCACCGACGGTATGAGAAATCGATTATGCTTCAGGGACACTCTGCTGGTCATTTGGAGAGAAACAAAAAAGTCGCTGAAGCGACACGATCCCCCGGCCGAGGGTGGTCTGGTGTCTCTTGATATACATGCAAACGTAAGCTTGGCCGAGGAGTGCGTATGCAGAGAAAGAGGAGTTGGCAGGGAGCGAGGGGCTGAGAGGAGGGAGAGGAAGAAAGTCCAGTAGAGACGGGATTAGCTCCGCGCGCATCAGACTCGAAGGAGATATAGCGTGTGGTTCCGAAACGGTTCTGCTGCGGAAGAGAGTTCCTCGAGAGTGGAGAGTAGTAGGTAGCTTGGCCGCGGAAGAGCGAGCACGGCATAGGGGAAGAGGACGATCGAATACCGACGAGGAAGAGAGCACTGCCTCGCCCGAATGCATCGATAGCACTGTGCCCCAGTTCTCCTTTCCTGCATTTCCCTCTTTCCCTCTCGTTATGCTCGACCTCCACTACTATTCTACCACTACATACACATCACCACCGACGGTGGTGGTAGCACTTCGGCCCCTTTCCCCACTCTCCCGCGCCCTCGCACACTTTGTCCCACAAGCAGACGAGCGCGCGCGAGCGAGCGCGAGAGGAACAGGCGCGCACCTCTCGGTCTTTCCCTTTTCCGCCACGATCCCCAATGGCACCTTCACCCTATCGCCTCCTACTGTCGCCTTTCCTCTCTCGTCGACTACCTCCTACGGATTTATGGGCGGCCTTATCGCTACATCCGCACCTCGATAGACTTACGATGATATCGTCGCAATTTCCAAAATCCTTGGAAATACACAGCCCAGCTCCGCAGGAAGTCCCCTTCCATCTCGACCTCGGAATTCATTTTCGACTCCGACTCCTCCGGCTTTCCACCAGCTCTGCTTATTTCCTGCTCTACCTTCTTCACATATGCTGATGTTACATGTGAAAGTCAAATGTGTGTCTGTGTGTTGCTCTGTGCCAGTAGTGCCGAGGAGAATTTGGCAGGCTGACCCATACTCGTTCCATTTGGTTTTAATTGAATTTAACAATTGGCCGCACCTCCGCCGAAACATAATGGAACCGCGCGCTCGTGCTCGACCAGCTGTACAGCGGTTTCAGCGACGTATGCGCCTAGCAGTAGCAGCATTTGCGATTAGAGCCTGGATTATTCTCCTGCCGCAAATGCAGAATTTCTCGTGACTGCAGAACTGACCAACAATTAATTTCTCAGCGTGGCATACAACTCGACGGGAGGGTTCGAGCCTCCTGCCCTATTCCTGGCGTGGAACACGTCGACGAATATTATCGCACGAGGGACTCGTGCATGGGCCACTATTTCTCTTCCATCAATTATCTTGAGGCGCCGTAATGTTCGAGTGGTTGTTAAACACAGTAATTATCACCGGCTGCTTGATCATATACTCGCAATAATGACTGCTACACGAGTGCCTGCATTTCGGCGCATCCTCTACATTGGCAATTATCGAATGTCCAGCAACAAATACTTGGGATTTTAAATTGGCCAAGTATCATAGCGTGCTTGACTTATACGTTCATAAATTATAACCGCTTTGCAGTTCAAAGTACCTGAAACACATATGTGTAATGTGATTTTCCCCTGAATAAAGCAAGCTGGTGTCGATATTCCGTTAAATATTTCTGCCGTAATAAACAAGAGAGTTAGCATTGGGCGGAAAGGGTGGTCCTAGCATCCGTGATTTTATTGACAATCCTGCGATTATATTATTTCTAATTCATAATTTATTTGTATTTGTACTTCATATTTCCAAATTTAGGAAAAGCTAACTACACATTAAACAAATAATCCAGCAATGTATATAATTGAAGTAATTGGTTGGTATCGATTTATAACATAGAGAAAGCTAGCAATTATCGTCCTTTTTTAGACTTGTAATGAAATAACAAAAGATACATCGTTATAGTAAGGTGTGCAAGACCAAATATAAACATTTTGCTTTTTATCCTTGGTTGCAAGATGTTATGTGTGCGTACCATTTTTCTCTTATATTAAGGTCTGTTTCCTTATCAAAAAATATTGCAACAATTTTTACCGTTCTGCAGAATTAAATGAAAAAGTTAGTGGCATGGGATAGGAAGAGGGTGGTGAGAAATCGCGGCTCAACATTCCGACCACGATAAAAATGTGGAAAAGATAGGACGCTTGGTGTCGATCGATCGCCGACGAGTGCCACGTACGCAGGAACGTCGGGAGCCGCCGCATAAGTGATTCACAATTTGCCGGCGATGTTCATTCGTGCGCCATTTCCCGATTTGCATACATGAATCATATTAGAAGAAGGCGGCATCCAATGAAAACTCCATGAAATAGCTCTAAAGGCTCGACGCTATTCTTAGCGAAAGGTTTGTGCCGCCGCTTGATGCGATACATTCTTACACTTGCATTCTACGACACCAAATTTAGATATATTATTAATACAGTTTCTTCAATTCATTCACAAACAAACATAATAAAACCACAAAGTCCAATGTGATCCCATGGCTTCTGAATTTCTGCTAACTTATGCGAGTAATCCCACAAACTTGCCTAATATACAATGAAAACCTGTCTTGCATGCATCTAAGACACGTACCACATTCTATTCTACTACGTCCGATCGCATCGTCTCATATCACGTAACGTAATTTCCACTTAATTTGTATTGTGTCTTCTCGCCGTGCCTGGCGGGACTTTAACCTCGGCTTAAGGAACCATCCTGATCAAGGATTCCGTGTTAGACTAGCGTAACCTATTTCCCTAGGGAAGTCCATGCTCTCTCTCCTTCTCTCCTATCTGACATAGTATTGCTTCGGATGTAGACATACGCATATATGTACCAGAAATGCGCGTCAGTACACATCTACGTGAATTCGTGCGTCGCAGTGACAAGTGGCCTTACCGGATCGCATCTGTCCTGACGAATGAAGCGCCGCGCACCTACAAATTCTGGGTAGAAGGTCTGCGCACCCAGGCATTAACTGGCGTTTGCCAGCTTTAATAGTTGCACCAATGGTAGCTTCCTTTCTCTCTCTCTCTGTCCCTCACACACACACATACGTGGCCACTTTTCCTCTCCCTCGCTACCGACCGAGTTGAAGAAACGACCTAGTTTACCATAAATTCCGGATAAGCCAAGCTTTACGAGGCCAGGCTGCAGTTAAGACATCGCTCGTCGCGAGTAACTTTGCCCTCCACCGCCGTTGGATCGAAAATAAACAATCCACCAAACTATCGTCTTCGTTTCGCTTGTCGATGTTAGATTGGAAACAAGTAACCGGTCATATATGCATTCGTATATGTGCAAACAACCATCCCGGCGGGATTAATAAAAAATAGCACCAGGCCCGTTTTCCCCAAGAGATGCTCTTCACGAGTCAATATTCCCTGGTCGATTCGATAAAATACCTACGATGAATTTACCCAATCGGACAATATACATACGATCGATATAGGCAGAGGCAGACGCAACATTGATTTTTGCGAATATGGGAGAATCGATTCCTATTTGGACTAAGTTTTTGTAACAAGTTTAGCAAATTGATGGGGATTAATAGACTTGCCGATAGTAGTGTGGTTGAATTAGAATACAACTGTATGTTACATTCGGTGGGTGCAGTGCTGGAATTCTGGTATTTATCATGTTCGAACTTCAATTTTTATGTAATTCTGAGGGTGTATAAGTGAAGCCCGCGCACGAGGCTGGTTGCGCGTCAATTCTCCCGTGGATTAAATATTACAGAAGCGTCACAGAGGGCCAAAATGCATGAGTTTACGCGCAAATAGAGAGATTGATGAAGGCAGAGAGAACGAGAACAGGAGAGACACAAAGCTGAACGTGTACGAGATTAGCAGTAGTTTTGTTATTGGAAGCCTCGGTGATTTCGCGGCCAAGATAAATAAAGTTTTCAAGAGGCATTGAAACTTCGAATCCGGTGGAAAGAGACGAAATTCGCGACGCCGGCGGTGATTCGCGAATATCTTGTGTAACTTGAGAATTAATCCGATAGCTTCTACTTATTCCGACATTCAAAAGCTTTCATTTCCCCGAATGTATCCTATTTCTAGAGCTCAAGGATAGAAGCAGAAAGTAAGTGTTATTTGGCCAATTATTTCAGCGAGTGATTCTATATCGAGTACGCTCTGACGCGGTCGTTTTGTGCATTAAACTCGTAATGTCAATTAAAACGCGCAAGGATTTATTATTTCATTCTGTCAGTCAGCTGTCCGTTTGTTTCAATTAAAAATTGTACGGGCACGTACACCAGGCACGCAACGTTTTGATGAATAATGTCAATCCGTTACACGCGTATAGGAACAGTGTCGAAAAAAAAATGAACGGACACGTGCGGCAGGATTCCATATTAGTAATCGACAAAGGCAAACTGGAATGAATTTAACGATACTCGTCTCCGTGCACGCCTTTCGCGAACACGAAATTACGCAAATGGGTCATATTTAAGCAGATTCCAATGTAGAAATTGTATATAAGTAGCCATTACGTTTCAATAAATTTTGAAATGTAAAGCTCAGCCAGTAATTGATGGAACAATTCAATTAGCGCATCCACACATCACTGTTCACCCGAGTTCGCTCAATCGCGTAGGCAGGGATTAACTTTAGGAAGCGGCTGCGTTGCATTTTCTCTGGGGCCGTAGATATATGTATATACGTATGCAGGATCGTTAGAGAAGTGAGCTTTACTTTACACAGAGGGCAAGCGACACAGCACCATTGAGACGGGCAATGACCGACCATTTGTCGACTGTACGGAGAAATTCGATGGTAACGTAGTAAAAAAGCGTCCGAAAGGACAGGAGCATGCCATGGGAGAATTGGTTTTTCCGTGTGGAAGCGAACGTCAATAAACGAAGTACCGCACTGAGTCACTCCGTCACCGAGTGAAGTTGACCGAGATTCGGCTGGCAAAGCACAATAACTCGCTACATCAGCTCCCTCTATCTCACCCGCTGCATGCCGAATAACTCGTGTATGTGCAAATACCACACAGCAGCCACCGTGGGCATTTTCACGCTTCGACGAATTCCGCTGTTTCACTGAATCGAGAATGATCTCACGGAGGGGCTGCTCGCACTCCCGTAAACGGTGTAAGCGTAAATGGTCCCTGATGCACTCCGCGATAAGCGAGATGCACACCCGATACTGTTACTCTCACAATCAGTGATCCTAATAACTTCAAGCAATTATTGTAACGGAAAATAGCAAATATCGGTGCCGTTTTCCGTTCGATCGTCTAATTTCATAGCCAAGGAAAAAGTATGTGGAACATATGCGACACGCTTGTATCACACTTACCTTGGAACACACGTATACTGACTAACTCTCACATGATCTGCAAAGGTGATTGTGCGGTGAGAAACCGAGCGCAGTGTATTTAATGTCGCACCGAGAATAAAATAAATTGGGTAAATTCTCTTGAATAGTGAAGTCGTTATTAAGTCCGACAAGTGATGTAGGGGAATCCAATGCAGTAATGTTTTCACGAGGTTGATATTTGTAATGGAATAAAAAAAGGGAATTACTCCAAACTGACCTCGGCCCGGCAGTGGCGTTCCATTAAATTTATCTTTTTACCATACATTTATCTTTTTTGCCGATGTTATTCGACCTCCATAGTTTAAACTTCTCTCCATTATTATCACCAGTAAAGCACTGACGATTTTCGGTACAATCCATGTACAGCCACGGGCATTCGCTCGGTTCACTCGGCAGAAGTGCTTGTAATTGCGGGGCGACCAAGCGCATAAACCAGGCTTCTAGCAATGCTTGCACAAGGTTTTCGCGTGACAGCTCGTCCGGAGTGCTTCATACTTTCATCTCGCTCCTAACGGGCGCAGTGCCCCAGTTAGCGTGAAGGGACGGAGAGAGCGAACCTGCCTTGCATCAATTATGAACTTTGCGGGCCTGAATTCCGCCTGTCGAATCGGATGACAATAACTCCAGCGCACAACCGGTCGGACAATAAATTACAATGGCCCTGCCAGCCGTAAACATCGCTATTAACTTTGTCGTTGGCGCGACAGGTCCGTTTAGCGTCGGCACCGCCACGCAAACTGAATTAGTAATGACCGAGATTCTGCAACATGGCTTGTTCGTCTCTGGTTACTCCCAAGCAATCGTCTGGATCCACTCTAAACACATTGTCTCACGAACAAACATATGTTTGCGACAAGAATCGTCCTTCGTATGGGACGGAAAGTTTCTGGTTTCAAAAGCGGACAGAGCTTCTATCCGCGTATAATATCGGATATGTGGATTGATCAATAACATAGGCTTTGATCTTCAAGGTAAATAGGAGATATAAATTAGAGGCGTTTAATTATTGCAAAGTACCAGCTTTATAATGATCAAATGTGGATACATACACTGAAAAGCGGAGTATGGTTGGGATACATGTTTCGGCCTAGTATAACAATTTCGCTCCAGCCTTGTTTCATTACTAAATTGGTCAGAATGTAATGCGCATTTCACTTTGACTAGAGGCTATCAATGATGCCCAAAATATCGTATTAGCCCGATGTTATAGGTATTCACACGCCTAATGTTATGTTGTGTGGTGTGTAATATTGTATTCATTCATTAATCGGTACCCGGCGAACCTACGCAATCAGGTTTATACATGCCTTTAATGCGGTTTAATAGCTTCAGCGAGCGCAGAGTGGAAGGCACACTTTTTGTCAATGGGCTCGGGTGAGCCGAGCATACCATACTATATATCGCGGAGAAAAATGTTCTATTGTCTTCGGCAGAAGGAGATAAAGCAGTAGCCGAAAAGAGAGGATCGATCTGCTGATTCCACTGGGTAGGATAAAATAGAGGTCGCCGTTCGATCGCTCTCCCAAGTTGTAAGTGACATATCAGTCCCACTCGGCCGTGCTTATATCTAGAGGAGTACCCCAGTGCGTAGGAGCACATGGGAGTTTTAATCGTAAAAGTCAATAAAGCTTAGTGGCCAATCACTTTGGTAGTTGGAAGCATGTAAAATTCATTGGTGCTCGAATGACAACGTTATGGAGAACACGGTAAGGATAATGGGAGCAGACGGGTATTATGGGTTTAGAGGTCAGCCGTTTCGTTCCTACCTCCATACGCCTGTTCTCTCCGCGCTACTTCTTTTTTCGTTTGATCTTTATCTCTCTCACTCCTTTTCCATCTCTGCTTCTGTCCCGAATACTGCTGCACATTGCTCTTGTTCTAACACGACTTTTAGTTTCTGTTCGTCCAACTGTGGCCGGTGCTCTCACCGCTACTGCCACGGCCTGGTACTTCGAGGGCTGTTCCTTCCTTTACCTACTGGGGAACACTGCTTCCGTAGACATAGAGTTTTCGGGCAATCGAGATCGGCCGGCTCACAGACCGTTAATCAGTATGCGAGTCCTTCTCCTTATGTATAAAGAAATTCTGTTCGAGTACTCTTAAGAAAGTGCGAAGATTCGTCTACGAGAGTCAGGAGTTATGTACATATGTATACCTAAGAAATTTACATAGAACGCTTTTCGTCCGACGATCCGCGAGGGCCTGCTCTCTATTTCACTCACTCTCTCTTTCACTCTTACTCTGTCTGTCTGCTTCTGTTTGGTTCTCTTACGCTTCCACATCCTCCGTCCCGCCCACTTCCTTTTTTCCCCATTCTCCAGGAGAAGGGTTGAACTGCACAACTTTGCATGTAATTCGAGCGGAGTGCACTTTAACAGAACCGCGTGCATCTTCGATCCGGTTTTTCAGAGCGTGACGCAAAGCGGCGCCACCGGAAAGATGAGGTCGGGACGCAAGGCCTCACAATTTTGATGGCATCAACACTGGCCGGTCCCCTTTCTGCTGTTAACTTTTGGAAAAGTTCAGCATGAATTATTTGTACGGTACATCTCAAAGCTTTTACCGCTGCGGATCCATTCCGCTGTTAACGCGTTACCCCGGAAGAAGGGAACAAAGAGGTCAAAAGGGCCAAGTACCAGCAAGGAACTCGGCCGAAATTAGAGAACCTCGGGGCCGCATGCTTCAGATGTATCACACGGCTGGCGCGTGCGCAAGTGTACACATATGTACGAGAATAACTCGCCAACTGTGTTTACGCGAAGTAAGCTTACGACCATAGGCACAGATTCATGGTTATTGGTTGGTTATTTCTAACTTTCAGCCTTTCACCGCTTCAGCGAATATTTGTTTCGATCTTCCGTGAACACGCGGGCCTTACTGAAAGCTCACCAATTACATTAATTAAAAAAAAAAACGTTTAGCTTGCAAGGGAAAGCCTTTATAACGGGCGCAAAAAGCCGTTAGAAAGAATTCCGCTGCCAATACAAAATCCATCGATTCATTCGTGGCACGATCGAATCACCGACGGGCGGCGGGTGTGCCTATGTGCAGGAAAAACAAATGGGCGTGCTGCTGCACCCTGAAACGAGAGTTAATTGGAGCGATTGCCCCGTTTTAATTTCGAGATACACGGGAATTTCAGCGCCGATCGAGCGCACAGGCAAACACTTAATTTCCGGGCGCGTGGAAGATCGCGCGGTTGAACGAAACGGCTGGTTACGGGTACGTGAAACGCTGGCAACGATGGGGGTGTTGGAGCCCCATCGATTCTCCACCTTCCCTGTTTCCCGACAATTTCGACGGCGTGCGCATTACTTCCGTAGCAGCTCTCGATGAAAGTGTCTTCGCGAACGACATTAGAGCTTTCCCCTTTTTGGGGAAAGGTATGAGCGCCGCGTGGTGTACCGTATCTACAAGGAAACCGGGCGTTTTCAGGAAATTTCCCCGTAGCCCCATGTGCAAATATTTATCGGAAGTATCGGGACTCGTGCAAGCTGGTACGTACCAGGAAGAGCGTAGCTTTGCGATGCGGCACTTACCCACTACCCTCGCACTCGCCATCTCCTAGACATCCGAACGAATACGAGCGCAGCGGGAACCACATACCGAGAAAGAGCGAGGGAGTTGTAGCGGCCCGGCCGGGAAAGAGAGGTAGTAGGCGGCGACCACAGCAGTATGCATCGGGGAGCCGTGTGAATACATGCATAAAAATGTCTACTTTCGCATGTCTTTACCCTCGATCTCTCTCATGGCTTAGCCTCCGGCCACACTGGCCCGCTAGCGAACTCAGTCTGCTTCCTGTACCAACCACCATCCTAGACAGTACCGAGTACACCACCTTAGTTGCAACAGCATCCTCTCTCACTCTTACCTTACCCCTTTTCTTTATCTCTTGCGACAAGCAGGTATGCACGGCGTGACAACGTCTTTGGATCTAAAACGTGCCAAGCAAATGTTAACCTTTTTGGCACGTCGCGAAATGATTGCGTCCGCAACCTTGCTTGGGGCTGTGTGTGCGCGGCCTGCAATCATGTGCTCACGGTGGTGCACGCCGGCTCTCCTGGCATTGCCAATCACTGCGCGGCGACAGTCAGTAGGAAAGAGTTTTGCGTGCACGCGCGATACAAGAATGGGATGCTTATTCCAGCAGTGGGGAGGCTTCCTGGTGTGCCGCCTGACTGCGAACTAGTCGATAATAGGCGGTCTTCGTCGATATGCCGCACAATGCGCCAGTTTTTCGCTTGGCCTGCATGGGAACTCGGGAGGGGCCAGAGGGGAAGAGAGATGGAGAGATTTCAGGAATATTTTCTGAATATTGCCAATAACGAAATCTTTCCTGCATCTCGTTCTATTCCTTGGAAAAGCTCGTGGTCGTGAGAGCTTTTGCTCGCTCTTTCGCGCAACTTTCAAAATCGTTGTAGTTTTAATGAAGATGCGAAGTGGAAGTCAGCAGGTTGATGAGGTAGAAAGAGGAGGAGAAATTTGCTGAGAGCGCTGGACTATGTAGATAAATACTACGCTCGTTCAACGTAATTTGCGAAATTGGTCTTCAGTTCTATTAACGTAGCCGACAGTTATATTAATTGTTGCGAAGCCACTGGCACTGCTTTTTTCACACTTGCACAGCAACGATTCGCACTAGCACGCGAACGAGTATGCGTGCGATATCAACAAGTTCCTCGGAAATTGTTTCTTGGCAACCTACAACCGGCAACGGCGTCAGCATGGGAGAACGATTTTATTGCGTGACTTTTTCCTATCGCGAAACGCCTCGTAATTTCAGTGCCACGTTCAGGCGCGCGCGCGCGCGCGAGCGAGCGAGCGAACTCGCCCTCACCCTTTTTGCACAATTATTTACGCCGAGCAGTGCAAAATCGCGCTTTATCGAAAAATGAGCAGGCGCATGGGCGCGCGCCTACACCCGCAGAAATAATCGTCGGGCCAATATGAGTTTTCCCGCTAATGGAACTACCGGCACACGTGCCGCGCTGAATGAATGCGAACTTATATTGCATGTCGCAGTCCTGCCAACCAAGCATATTGATGGTCTGTACAAACGCAAATTATCCCAGTGCAATACCTCGCTCTTGTTATCAAAGATCGTTTGGCATTTCGTTGGAGCCAAGAGAATGTCTGAAGAGCATCTAGCTTCCGAAGTGCAGACGGTATTTCATACTACACTTTGATTCTACACTATGAGACTACACTTTGATCGAGCGCTGCTTGTACCGCAGCGCGTCTTAAATACTTCTCATACTCAAGGACCTCGATAATAACCTTATTGTCAAGAATCTTCCTCCCAACAAGTAGAATATGCGTCCGCGACGCAGTGTTCGTTCCCGATCCATTGAATTCGATCAGATGCAACGAGCCGCTGCAATGCAATTTTCCAGCGGTTACCCCCATCGCGATCTGTTAACTCACTTACAATGATTACACTGCATTCTACATCATTGCAATTCTGTGTCGGGGAATCTGTCCCAGGTTTAAAATTAAAACGGCCGGCATCGCGAGTACACACCACCTACTAACACGAGCAAAACAAAAGATTTTCGCCAGGTCTAATTACGTTGACCGATAGAAGCAAAGCACCGGTAGTCCATCGGAATTGTACTGGTCATTCCGCGTATATGTACGCGCAGCTCGGAAATCATTTTTCCTCGTTCGTTTTGTCCTCAGTACAGACAGGCTTCCACATTCAATAATTCAAAATTGGGTTACGCTGTGGATCGCGTAAAATAGTAATAGCCGACATATTGGCAGCGTCCGGTGGGGGAGCCGCGTGATATTCGCAACGACAAGCGCTGCAAAGGCCGTAGAAATCGGTTGGCAGCAAACTTCAAAATTGACACTCGTCCACCGTAATCGGCCCGCGTGGTCTTCGAACTTGCATGGTGGCTGCTTTCAGAAGTAGAGCACCAAGCGAATCATCGGGAAACGATTGGACGGTAGGAAAGCGGTCAGTGAGCTTAGCGCACCTATTTGACCCGATTCTCTATATGTGACTCTTGTTCTTCACTCTTTGTGAAATCTGCCCTTGGATGCTTGCTCGCCGTATCACGTTGTGCGAGGGAGCGAGAAACTTAGTCAATAAACGAGGGCAAATCGCTCATCGGCATGGGAATCCCGGGCAAAGCTGACGTGCGCTGCGATACGTGCACGTCCGTGCCTACATTTTACCTTTAGGACGGCAGGAAATGAGGCCTCCATGAAAGCTCGCTGACGGTTATTAAAACTTCAATAGCATTTCTCCGATTTCCCTGCGACACCGGAAATCCTCCGTACCGTGCTTAATTATATCGATCGCGCAGTGTCAATTGCACAAATCATGACTCTCTTCCTCTCCCTGCATGCTCAGAATCGTTAACGTTTCTGGTAATAAATCACCACAGCTTCGTTAGAATTATCATTCTCTTTGTGCACTGCATTTCGCTGGAATGCAGAAATCGTCAATTAGAAATAGGCTTTAGTACTAGCTGGATGGTAGTGTTGCCCGACGCTGAGGGAGTGACGCGTCTTCAATGACACTTGAGCCAAGTAAAGCGAACCCACGATGCAGCACGTTTCGGGGCCATCGGCTTGTCCCAAGTCCTGAGTTTTGTTTAGTCCCTTGCATCAATCTGTGAAGAGCGCGCCCCACTTCACCTTTCAACTCGTGACACAGTGGTGGTTCGATCGATAACCTCTTAGATTTTACTCGTAAACCGTTGAATTTGCCTCGTTCGGTGATACGCCCGAGAAAATCAAGAAATCGGTTCTGTTTGATGAGTTGGTGGGAAGAAGTCATGCTGGGGCCCAGTTGTTTATTTCGTCGGAGGCCACCGAAATATTATGAGGGAGCAAGTTCGTTCAACTTATCCCGAGGAATCTGTGCGCAAACGACCGGCCGGGCCAAAAGCACTTCCTCTTAATTAACTCGAGCCGTTAATGAAAGCTCGAAAGCTACCGTTCTAAGTGGCGAGCACACATTTACTAAACTCATCGCGGACGGGATGGGCGGGCGGCTCTCTTTAAAAGTGGCACTTCAGGATTTGAACCCTGCCCGCTAAGGAAACACTGAAAATCCGAGACTTGTTTAGCGCAACCCGAACGTGACTGTTGCGTATCAGTGCAGCTAAATAAGAGCTTTCCATAATCTACAGATTTAGCTTTGGTGTTTTGATCTCAATTTCTCAGAGGAAACTCTTTTCCGGCAAGGCGACCGCATTAAATATCAAGAAAGAGATACACTCTCGTTCACAGTATCAAATGTTTATTCATTAAATTATCGCGTGTAATCTCTATATTTTTTGCAGTCTTGCTATTGTTCTGTAGTGAAGACACATCGATAGTTCCCATTAGCATTCTTGTACCTTTCCCTCTCTCTCTTCCGCTCCCCTAGCTAGCTTTTCCTTCTGTTCGGAATCGTCCGCAGTCGCTGTACAATCTCGCTTTTTCTCTGTTCTGTTGGTGCAACAAACGATCTTGGAGATCAGCTTATTGTTACAACACACATACACAGACACATTTCTCAACATATTTCCAACAGATTGACTTTGAATTCGTTTCCTTAGCCCATGTGCATTTTCTCTTTTACGATCGATTATGCTTTGCGATTTCTGTTCATGGTCTACTATATATGTTATACATTGATACACGATCACGAGCGCATGGCACGTGTGCATGTAGGTCGATAAATTGTACCACGTATAAGTAATGCGGCAAGTGGACCACGTTATAAGTAATGCAATTGACCGCCTAATATTCTGAAATGCAACCAGCATGAGTGTATCTGTCGCCAACTAACACAGCCACACCTGGCAACGTAAATATTTAGGGGGCGAAGCATAAGTTATTCTCTATCTCTATCTCTTGTCAGTTCTCCTGTCTTCGTGAATGAGTATAACTCATTTCGACCTGAAGTTCTCCGGTATTAAAGATAATCGTTTTGCCGATAGAGTTGGTGCACATACTTTCCAGACTGAAGCTGGAATGTTGCTTTTCTCCGAGCTCTAAATCGGACTTCATTACGCCCGCACAGACCCACAATAGAGGAATCACTGTATGTGTTCTTTCATCGCTGGTATAAAAATGTACTATTTTATACGCGCCGGAGTACAATAGTTGCAATAGTCCTTTTTCGGTCATCCAGCAGTCGCCGGATGGCCGCATTTGTTCGAAGGATACAGTGGATTATCCGCAACATGATAGAAATTGCATTCCTCGTTACTGCGGACACTACTAATTCCCGCTATATCAATTTTTCTTTGCCGGTGGACTCAATGAAAACGTAATCCTTGCCGTTTTCATTCAATCATCGATACATTGCGGTCCGATATCCCTCATATAACATCCTTGCACCACTCCTTTCACAGGAATTCCACGAAATATTCCCCTTGGCTAGCAATACTTCTTAAGATCGATTGATTTCAAACTTATTCTCTGATGAAGCAAACGATTGTTACATTTAATCTCTACACGAACGCTACTATTCTTGAAGAGAGTAATTTCTAGAATGTTATGATACTTCCGTATATAAAATATATGAGTAAAATATCTTGATAGCATTATCGACTGATGAAATAACTTTCTACGATGTTTCTTTGACAATGAAATAAAAAACACCAAGCGGTATAGTATGGCCTGTTGACTTGTTCTTCGTATCTACGCATGCTAGCAGTAAAGTAAAGCGGGTCACTAGGTCAAGATACTACACATGCAGATAATGCAATTGATTTGACTGATGAAACCATGACAAGGCAGGATGCAGAATCCGTCCAATCCACGGGTACTAATCTACAAACTGCTTCGGCCTCTTTTCCAGGCTTAAAAAGCGATGGTATCATCATGCATGTTTAATATCAATTTGACGCAAGCATCCAGCAGAGTAGCATAATCCCCAGTTAAACTACGAGTCCTGGCTTCTCTATAAGAGGCTTAGAGTTACTTTACTTTATTACAAGCATATGCGCGTTCAAACGATCAGAGGGCTACTGCTTGTTTAGCCATTATAGGCCGAACATGTGTATGGCGTATACAACCGGTTCGGTCTGCAAACGAGGTTTAACAAGATGCACTTCACCTGTTCTACGTGAAAGCTGGATCATATGAACAGGTGGGATTCTTGTGGCAAAATCTCTTCGATATCTATTGGTAGCATTCCACGGCTTTAGAAGCGTTACATGTACAAGCTTTTACATGTACCGCACCTTTCAGTACCCATGTACCACAATTTGTCGAGGATTTACAAGGTTCAACAATGACATCGACGAGATGGAGAGAAGGATTTATTTCACCAGTGGAAGCCACGTATCGAGCGATGCACAACGATCTTTTCCTCTGCATGAATTCCAGTATTAAATGGAGCATTGTGTTCTTACAAGAAAACACTGATTCTCTTTCGCCTGAATTAAGGGAAATACGATTCGATCGAACGTATTTGATATTCATGCGTGCACATCATTTTTTCACCAACCAGACGCACTTGCAAGTTATAAATAATTTGGCTTGTGACAATGCATCGGTTATTAAAGTTTCAGGAAGGCACTGGGAATGGAATTTTATATATTCAGTTTTTGATCCGCGGAGCAACACATCTCTGTTGATATTTTTCTTTCACTATGGAATTTCGCAACCATGCAATATCTGTTTTATGAATGTTTCGTAACAATCGTTGTATATGGATTAACATGGTTGAGCATGAAATATGATGGAGTTAGAATGATATTTCGCGCTAATGCTTTTGCATTTCTCTTGTATTACGTTAAAAGGGATGGCACTATTAATGAGTGCTTTAGATTTAAAACAGTACGATATCAACTAATTCCTTTTATTTGAACCTCTTTCTTTCTCAGCGTGTATCGGATGTGTGTAGTACTTTCTCATGTTTAGCTAAAGTAAATGAAGGTACGTGCACGGAGAAACTATGCGAAATTGGTGAAGGGTTGGACCCATATATAAAAATATCACACTAGTATCTCCGGGGAGTAACTGGAGCTGACAAGGGTAACTGAGTGAGATGTAGATAGGAGTAAAGAGAAAGTAGTTGGGAGTTCGGTGCGCGTATTTTACTCAAGAAAACGGCGCGCGTTATTTGCGTTCGCGTTCTCATCGCTATTGCTTCTAACTCTATCCACTTTGGGATTATCTTTAAAACTCGGTCATTATATATTAAGTTTAATAATATCTTTCAGTAAAAAACAAAGAGTTCTGCAGGGTTTGACAGATAAATTTGCTTGCATAAAAACTTAAGTGTCCAAAGTATTCGAAGTTTCTAGCAATCCCCAGCATTCAGTCAACTCAATGGGAGGATGCCGTAATTAATTTCCGGAATCAACTGTATGATCCTCTAATTATCTAGTTAATTAAACAGCATCTCATTACGAGATAATATCTGGATTTCATTATCAGCGGAAGGGTGGCGGCAGAAAGCGTCAAAATATACAATTATTGAGATATCGGCCATCGCCGATAATTGTACTTTGTTAGGGCGTCCTCGTTAGCGATGACTATCTCTCTCGCTGTTTGGTCCTCGGGATTAAAGAGCTTCAGCAGGGCTCTCGAAAGAATTGCTTAGCCTTGCTCCTGGAAGGAGGTCGACTGATATTTCATGTTAATTCACTGCTGCCTTCAGTCGAACTGTCCGAATTTACCTGCATCGACTTCTGCCATTATGAAAGTTCACAATGGCATAAAGTTCACGTTTTTCTATTCAACTGTGGCTGCCGGTTACGTGTGTTGCTTCTTGTATAAAATAGTTGGGCAACGATATGCTAACACTTTAAAGTTTAAACATCGATAGCTAATTCACTCGTTCCTTGC
Source organism: Ectemnius cavifrons (assembly GCA_964023945.1). Taxonomy (NCBI): domain Eukaryota; kingdom Metazoa; phylum Arthropoda; class Insecta; order Hymenoptera; family Crabronidae; genus Ectemnius; species Ectemnius cavifrons. The sequence continues at coordinate 6,992,693 of OZ030375.1, forward strand.
TGTCGAAAGAACATTGATTGATGACAAGCTTTCGATTAAACCGACCACTGGAATTACTTTAAGCTTTGGAAGGACTAGTTTTTGAAGTGTTAAGAATTTCTAGAATATTGGCCAGAATACTGAGCTCGGTACCAAGAGAGTTAAGAGGAAGCGTGGAGGGGCTCGGGGGCGTGAATGGGGGGTTTAAGTTTAAAATGAAAGAGGCCTTCAGGGAAAATAACGCGATAGAGCTTTCACGACCAACCATTCCATGCTTGCTCGGCGTTCAAAGAATGGTGAATCGCGTGTCGGTGGGGGTCAGTTAGCCGGAGTTCGCCACCAGGGGCTTGCACCATTCCAATCTCCAGGCCAACCACACCACCTACTAGGAAAGCGGCTCCTATCAGGTGTATTAGCGTTATGAAGGCTGTAGTTACCGATAATATCCGAGGAACTGGATAGCATCGAACATGCTGCTGCTCGAGAGCTTTTCAATTTTTACGCGCATAAAAAATTGAGCGTGACGTTAACCGGAAGGAAAAGCGCTCGGTTCGGACTTTCTATAAATATGTTGCTAGAATTATTAAATTCCTCGCAGCATACGCGTATACTTTTCGGGTTCCACATTAACTCAGCTATTCTTTGGTGAATGAACCAAGAGTAAAACACCAGATAAACCGTCATTGTCCGAAGGTTATTCACTCGACCGTTTACTGTGCGATGCATTGAAGATCCGTTTCTTACAAGTTCATTGACTTCATCTTAATGGATTGTTTTCGAAATCCATGCCAGGTACTGAGCCAGTTACACAGCCTGTAGAGCGGAGGAGGTGATGTGGGGTGTGGGAATCGGTAATTAATTACTCTGACGGCAGCACGGATAATGGAAGAGTTCGTAAGATGCCGAACTATGTGCCTCTTAAACCACTCTCGTGTAATCATGTTCCCTTTGTTGTTCGATGTAAGCCACAACGATTTTTCCTTAGAGTCCGGCTGATGTGTTGGACTTGCATATAAGTCTCCGAAGTTCCTCTCAGCCGTTTGAAGTGCGATGTTAATCATTCACTTTCAAGTTTAGTTCAACTTCCGCAGTCTCGACTCTGCGAAACATTAAGCGGCTTTGCGTCTATCATGATTAAGATTGGCTCGAATGCCCATGTTTAATGTTGCAGCTCTTACTTTCGAATCTCACCTATAATTCTCCACTGTACAACCGCCACCCTCCACTCACTGCTATCTATCCTTCGATCACATACCAATATTCCACCGACAGAGTAACACGTGCGTCTAATTGCTGCTGTGTAATATGACCAACGTTACATGACATAAGCGCATGGTAAGTAGGAAAGAACGACAGACCCCATCTGGACAGGTAATTCACGTTGAAAATTCCTGTTGGAATTCTCGGATACTTCTCTAATGTGAATTATTTAAACTATTAATTTTCTGAATTTGCCCTTCTGCACTATGGAAACACTCCTGGCACATTAGATCGTAGCTTGGACAGATTTTGCAACCACGTTGCTATTATCGGCCGACGTCTAATCTTCTTATCGTAAATCTATTGGACATTCGAGTGTATTTCTCGAATCATCGCTTCGATGGGACGCTTCAGGAGATCGCATTATCAGATATACTCCATATCTATGCTACGTATGGCCAATACGGTAAGCCGAATCCTACTAGGATTCATGCTCTGGTACAAGTTGAATGTGGTAGAAAGAGAAAGAAGGGAAGGGCACGCTAATTTAAAAGTGGCTAACGCGAAACACAGCGGCCTCATAAATCTAAAGTGCTTGGCCTCGGATTAATTAATTCCTATACTTTGCAGCGTGCTATTTTGAGTTCAACCCACTCATAACACTTCCAGTAGATTTCGCGCCAGATTTGTCAGCTTTCTTCTGAGATTTAACAAGCCTGGCGAACTTAGCACTGCCGTGCTAAAGAACGGCGAACGCATTTCGATATCTCAACGGCACATCTCGAGCGGCGGGCGTTATTCCAACGGACGGTTTCTATTCTTTCAGGCAACGAATGTATCGAGTGCATCAGGGGATGGGATTGTCACATTAAGAGACATAAGTGTGCAAATTAGTAGGACAAGCGACAATCGCACCAGAGTATGATGGGAGGCGCAGTAGTGATCTCACCTTGAATTAACAATGCCTTGGTCGAGGCTTCTGTGCACTCGAGTGAATGTGTGTGTGTGTGTGTGTGTGTGTGTATTAGTCCCGTGTGGGCTCGCAGAATGCCGACAAATCTGTACAGCTCGCCAGTTCACGAAGAAAGAGTACAAGCGATGCTGATTAATGGGCTTCCTAGCTTGTCATGGAAGAAAAACCAAATTTGCGCCACTGAATAGTTACCACATTTGTATCCCACGCGCGCCCGCCAGCAAGACTCCGGCGTTGAATAAAGTTCCATTGTATATTGCGGCGGCATTCATCTGCCAAGCGATGTACGGTTCCCTGCTTGTCCTGCGGCAACAAACGGAAGCCCGTCAAAACGCCTCGCAACCCTATGCGGATCCACCGTCGCAGTCGCAGTGCAGCATCGTGTCTATGAGTGTGTGCCGCAGAAATTGTAGGTCGATCCAGGTGCACACGCAATCCACTATATCCCTTTATTGCTGCCGACGACGAGATGATCTTTTGATATACTTCCTCTAGTGCAAAAAACATTCCCTCTTTTATGGTTTCCTTCCTGCCCGGCTCGATGCCCAATACATAAAGTAAAGAAATCGATACACCGCGATATCCTGAACACGTTCTTGATCGGGCCACTTTAAGCAAAAACTGACGCGTGTCAATGGTAGCTTATAACTCAATGAAAAAATGTGAATTTTCTAAGAAAATTTCACACCGTAATGCCAACATATAAAATGCTTTGTTTTAAGAAATAATAATATACTTAATCAGACTTCTTCGACAACCACAATTTCCAAGTCGCTCCCGTCCAACGCGATTCACTTACAGCCTTACTATACTTTCGAGCCACTTTAATTATGATCGTAATATTTGCATGCGCCTCCGAACCCATAAAAAAGCCATTGAATCCCAGCACATCCCAACTGCCAACGAAATGCGCCGCTGCGAGGCTTTTCGCGAGCTCATAATTACTTAAAGGGAGATAGATACCGCTTCGTGCCTCGAATCTCGAGTAGCTGCAGCTACGGTGAGCAGGGCACCCGGAGCAGTAGCGTTCGAGCGACCTCTGCTGCCACACTCGGTGACACAAAGGTGCTTTGCGAGCGGTGTCTACATTGCACAGCGAAATGACACAGAGATCGTGGCACGATTCTGGAGTAGGGTCGTGCCAGCAGCCAACAGCCAGCCGCTAGTTCCATTCGTTGCTAGCGTACCAGTGACATATTTTTCAATGTTAACCCCGCGCTCGTTAAACGGCTTGACAGAGAGCGGGGAAGCGTGAGAGTCAAACTGACAGACAGGGGGACAGAGAGAGCGTGGCAGTTTAAAGGGGGCGGAGGGAGAGAGAGAAAGAGAGAGGGGGGGGGGAGTGGATCACGTTTGACATCGCAGAAAATACCTGCCAGTAAAGAACTTAACTGGCGAAGAGAATTCCGAGACCATATGGACAGGTCGCTCTCGGGAGGCCATGCTCTTAGCGTGTCACTATTGATTCCGGGGAAAACACAGGGGATGTGGCATGTCGGTGTGAGTGAGCAGCGGGGCTAGTAGCTGGTGTGCACGGAGCGCCGGCCGCCACCGCTACCGCCGTCGTGCTGACACTGGCACGGACGCAAGAGACAGGGTGTCAGGTGAGGGCGAAACCAAGGAAACAGGTAGAACGACGTGCACCAGGGTACACTAGGCCAGACGTATGCAGCGGTGAGACGTGGCAGAGTGACAAAGGCACACCAGTTCAATAGAGGTGCCTTGGAAAGAGGGTGGGAGACGCGGCGGGGCGCAGGGGTTTAACGGTGGAGAGAAAGGAGAAGCTCGGTCGTCCCAGTTACTGCGGCTAATGTCTCCTCATACTAACTACCTTCTTATCCACCCTCACTTTCCTAGCCGGCTAAGACCCCACTGCTGCTGCTGCTGCTGCTCCCGCTGTCGCCGTCGCCGTCGCTCGCCCACCGAGCGAACTCTCCTTTGCTATGTCGTGCACTGACTCTCGGCGCACCTGCGGCAGTTAAGATAAAATAGCTAGCAAGTGGACACTTTAGACCCGGTCCAGATTTTTCCTCTCCCCTTTCTCGCTAACAGCCATGACAAACGCCCGTTCGGCGCTTTCATAAAGCGATCTTCACGATCCAATTTCTGCCTATGAAGGACGATTGTTATGGTTAGTTAATTTCGCGTGAGGATGAAAGTCTGTGGCAATAAGCGAGAGAGAGAGAGAGAAGGAGACTAGCGATGATATCGACGGAGCGCCGAGATATTTGCTGGAGGCGCGCACTGCGGGATAAGACGGCGGCTGGTTCCCGAAAGGGGAAAAACAGCTGCATGATGAAGATTGCTTGGATCCAGATAATCAAGCCAGCCATCGTTCCTTCGCTCCCTCTTTACCACCCGCCCATCCGCTATCTCCACCCCCAACCGCCCACCCCCACCACCTCTTCCTCTTTACGCAACGCCAGACACCACCGTAGCTGCAAAGTTACTGGGCTGGCAAATTGTATTGTTTTACCGCGTGGATGATTCTGTAATCTCTGTCGTCGGCGCTCAGATGCCGAGATAATAATACCGGGGCCCGGGCGGACGGCCATTAAAATAGTTGGTTTTTGCGGATACTTGCGCTATTTACGAAAGATCGAATTACAAAGAAAAGCGATAATGACGCTATCGGGGGTCGCAAGGGAAGAGAGCGTTTGGGGGTGCTGTATGCGGGAACAAGGAAAGTTGTAAGAGCAGAGTTACGGCATTCTTTCTGCGCGACTTAAGTGCACAACTTCCTGGTATAACTCTTTTCCTTTTTACTTTTTCGTCGCCGGGAAGTTAGCCGCTCGCATTCTCTCGCCACCTCTCGCTTAACGCGGCGACGCGTCTGACATATTGCAGGTTTGTACTACTTACTGCTAAGCAGCACTGGAACGCGGGTGCCTTCTTGTTTCCAACATTTCTATTTAATGGAAAATGGAAGATAATACGTTATGTGTGTGTTGTGTCGATTATTGGTCACTCGATAAGCTCACTATGCATATGTATTTAATTTAAACCACATCTGTCCATTGTGATCAAAAGATCACACATATAAAAAAGCAGTGTGCCCCACGCATCACTTTATCAATTCTTGATTTCTTCAAACTTACTTATCAATAATCCATATGACACTGTTATATGTCTACTTAGTAATATGTATCCTTCCAAAAATAAATATTAGTTCTAGGTAGTCGTATTTTCTGGCATTTCGACGTCAATTACAGTGGAAAGTTGAAAGAATACAAGTAACTTGAGGGGAATGGGTAATCCATTCACAGGGACGTGCTTGCTAATTCGATATGTGTCGTTGAAAGGTATGCCGGTTGCGTAAATGGTCTATTGTGCGCCACCGGTAACTACGCAATTCTGTTTAAGTGCTGAATAATTGATCTCCAGTACGTGGGCTTGCCGCTCCATTGGGATGGCGACCTACTTCCAATGACAGTGTACGATCAAATATTGAAAACAGTACGATTTGGCGCAGCCACTTTACAGGGACTCCTGTTCCCGTATTCGGCTTGTGTGCTGGCCCTAAATGTATCTATGGATCTTTATCTCATTTTCCATAGTTCGTTAATTGACAATGTCGGCCTCCATTTCGCAACACGTGCTGATTACATTGCCAAATGCTGCATTCCCTTACACATTTGTCAGAGAAAATCGCGAAGAAATTGGATATGGTCCTTCGAGAAAGTGTATTAAACAAATTGCGCATGGGTGTAAGCAAAGCTGCATAAAAGATAAGAGTTTTTTGCAAAGAAAAATGTTGCAGTTATATGCAAAGGCATTTGCAGTCGTTCCATGTGAAATTTTCTCGTGAAGTGCATAGCTATTTGAGAGTACAAAGGGTGTGTAAGGGAACAGGACATATCGATAGATGGAACATCAGTCTGATACTGTGCGAATGGGCTTTCAACGGCATTGCGAGAAGGCGCTTTCTTGCAAAGTGTCCAGCAAACGGAAAACTAGCCGATGGCCGATTTGGTTGGCTGTTCGGACATTGTGCACGGTTTAAAAAGGGAACACGTCCTAGTCTCAATGAAAGATTGAAACTAGGAAACAGGGACAACTCAGGACGGAGAATGGAACTTCCCTTCCTCTTTCTCTCTTCCGCTCGCTTACTCTCCGCGCCTTCATTTCTCTCAATCGTTATAGCCAAGCTTTCCAGCGGGGAAAGGACGACGAACAATTACCGCTTGAAATTTTCTGGAAATAAGGTCAGCCCTTGCAATATCCTATGCATACTCATCCTCCTTTTCCTTAGAATATTTTCCCAGCAATATTATCAGGATTCACCTCCGCCTACTAAGACGCCGGAAAGATTACCCCAGGTATTTATTTGCCTTCTGCGTAGTCCATTATCCGCTGCTTGCAAAAGCAGATAGAAACGTGCTGGTATTTGTCGTATTACCTTTTAACAACATCCGTCACTTCATAATTACTGGGATGCAAGAGCAAAGAGTTTAAGCATTCAAGTTGCAGTTCCAATGTACACGTTCTATTTTACAGACTCCTTCAGAATAAATAGTTTACTTTTAACAATTTTGTATGATTTTTCAGTTTTCCATCGGGGTTCAATTATACCAAAGCATTTCTTTAGTTAAACATTAATTATAAGAGAAGTAAATGCTTTCAATTTAACTTTGCTTTTCCACCAAGAATGTATTTTCAGTGGCTTTCGATTACCGGATAGTTTGTGGCAGTGCAATTTGCCCATTTCCATCGACTATTAAGGAACAAACCAGTTTAATTAATATCATCAATGCAATTTACATGGTGGTGTTGGAACTAATATTGGGGGCAATAGGACTCGTCGGAACGCATATGGTATAGCAATATACACGATATTGGGTAGAACCAGAGAGGTGCGGGTTCGAGCATGTAGTAATTCTATAATATTGTGGGTGACGGTGGTTAGCCTTAGGGAATGGGCAAACAATGGCGTCCACCCACAGCATAGCGGCCCGATTATCACGTCGCGTCGCTTTCACAACTCGAACGGTCACAATGGCGAATTATTTGTTCGCCGTTCTAAGTACTGTTCAAGCCAAACAATTTGTATTTACAGTCTAATATTCCAAGCAATTTGCAAACAATAACGTGTAAGTGACATATACTGAAAAATTGAGGGTAGGTGCGCTCTTTGCATGAAGATGCTAATGAAATTGCTTATTGGGATTCAAATACTGCCTGAACGGCGTAGCAATCCGCGTGAATCGCGTTGAAGCGTTATGAAAGTTTCAAATATTATATCTCATCGAAATCCACGAGGGGGAACGGTGTACGGGTTGGGCAGAGGGTAAAGCGAATGAAGATAGAAAACTGGCGATTGGCGAAAACCAATACAGCTCTCCTCTTGCGAGCGAAAAAATCTGAGAGAAGCGCGCACTGCGTTGTACACACGAAAGAACTCATCCTCTCTTGAGCAGGCTGCCGATTTATTAAAAAAAAGAAGCAATCATGAATTGATCACAGTTTTAATTTCCTCTTCATATCGAGCACCGGAGAGTAACGTTTCTATTTTCATTCTTGATCTATTAGTTCCGCTATTTTTACCACGAGGAATTTTGAGTTACAGTATGCATCCACATCAATACCTCGTGGTTTCAAATATAATTTGTATTCTGCAATTTTCTATACTTACCAGCGACATTTCCTCGGTCGTGTCGCTGAAATACACGCGTTACGAAATGACGCCAGGAGAAATTTCACTTCCATTAAACATTCCAGAGCAATCTACCGAAAGAAATTCGAAATTGTTCGTGCAAATATTGACCCCACCCTTTCCCGCGAGTGATATTCACCGTATATCTACGACATTAATATTCACTGTACGGTTAAAGATCACGTTTAATCTAAAGGCGATCGGATGCATTACCTAAGCGGACTCGAGCCGCGTAGCTTCGAAATGTAAACATTTGTTTAAGAGTCCGCAGTGAGCGCGGCGCAGCACCAGAGCTTCCACGTGCGCGCGTCTCTCGAGTGTTTGGGAGGGTGAATGTCTGAGAGTATGATAACTAATACATAGCGTCACCGTCGCCCGATCAGATGAAAGATACACTGAAAGTGCTTCTCCACCCCTTACTTTGCCACCCGTTGCGGATAAGCTCGATATACCATCGTAAGTATTTATGTAGAAAAACAATGTAGGATGAATGTTGCGGGCTCGCTCAATTTCCGATTGAAATCGACCGGTTTTCCTCTCCACCTTTTTGTTTTCCCACCGAGTTACACTCTGCTGAGTTCCGGGTTACGCCATTGCTCCAAGCACTAAAACGTCCGTAGCAACTTATAACGCCAAGTTCACGATCCGCCGGGCAAGATAAACAAACCCGTGGAGATTGTCTTGCACCGCAGAAGAAGCAAATCGATGCTGATATTCCCAAATCATAATCTCGCTAAGTGAATTCCGCTCGACTGATCTTGTTTACTATTCATTTATATACGTAGTTAATTCTGCTTGCAACATATTAATCTAATAGCAACTGCTGCCGAGCTCATTAGTAATTTTCATTTTCTAAGACAAGCACTGGTTAGATTCGTGGTGAAAGGGCAATATTAAAAACACAATATAACAGTAAAGAGGAGAGTTTTCGTGAAAACAGAAAGGCAAGCGAAGAAATTTGACGAGGATCAAGCTTTCAACCTTGATGGCTCGGTGATAAGGTTGCACGCGTGCGGAACGCGGCTTCTCTTCAAGCGGAGCAACTACTACGCACGCGCTTCTGTGTATCTCGTTCATTCTGCCTCTACTTGACGCGTATGTATGCCCGTGCGCGCGTCCGCCTTCACTTTGCAAGTAAAAGTTCCCTCTATCCATTCGCTAAAACAAGTGCATAATTTCGCCGGGTAAAACTTGCCCTCGCGCCGTTGGAAGTCGTTCGGTGTTATACGAAAAGTTTGCCCACCCGCTGCTCTCCCGACTTGCAGCCCAGCGAGAAACGCCTAGAGAAACAGGGTGAGAGAGAGAGAGAGAGAGAGAGAGAGAGAGAGAGAGAGAGAGAGAAGTGAGAGAACAGAGAGAGAACAAGGTAGTACAGTCTCGGCGCAAGCTCCAGCTGGCCCGATGCACATTCTCGGTAATAATTCGCATTTCCCTTGATTATTTGCGAACTGTTTACGACATGACTCGACCGCCGCCACCACCGTGCACGATAACGACGGGAGAGTTTCTCGTGGCGCCTTCGCTATTTGTTACCATTTAGTTCGGTGGCGGCGGTCGGCTTGCATCCTTGTAAATCTCTTCTCTCCCAATATCTGCCACGAGTTACGGAGAGAGCACCACCTATGCGTTGTGCCTTGAACACAGCCTCTGTAAAAGACCTCGGCAAGATAGCCAAGTATATATATATATATATATAAAGATATGCTTCTGCACGTGACAATGAATCTACAAAATTCTCTCGGCGCTACCTTATCGAGGCAAGTTGTTGGACCGCGGCATTTTTGATATCTCCCAAAAGAAATCCAAAGAGTAAATGTTTCGGATGGCTTAACCTCATTTCGCAGTCATTCGTCATCCTGTATAAGTGCTTGTACGTTCGATGCTTTTAGCTTTCGAGATTTCAAATGAGACCAAGTTTACTTGATTTCAAAGCTATTATGGTTTCCTCTCGTTGCACGGTATTTTCGTGTACCAAGGCATGCCAGCGCGTATGCTTAAATAGGTAATATTTTGCAGATATTCAATTTGCTTTCTGATAATCAGGCCTGCCACTGCGATATGTGTACATATGTTCATAACTAATGTATCGCTAATGAGATTTTTTCCAATTATCGACGCATATCGGGGCAAATCGATGGCCTCGTGTTATTGCAATCGTGGCTTCTCATTCTCACTGTCGCCCTCTCTTTCTCTTTCATTCTCTTCATATCACTCTGGTAGAAATGTGGATTTCAGCGTTGATATAGTTTCTTCTGGCTGACGGGCACAGCTAGTGTACTACTTCATCTACGTTTCTTCGACAGACTCTCGCCCTGTTTTTCCGCTGTCTTTAATTATTGGTCTCTGTACGCTTGTACACGTGTCTACACTAACGACGGTGTCGGATGGTATCGGCTTAGATATCCACCTGTCTGGCGTACCGCCTGTCTATTTGCTTGTCTATCTCACCGCTCATCTATCCGCACTTCCCATCTATGCTGCAACACCACTCGGCCTCGATTTCCGTCGCTTCCGACCTACTACCACGCGCGCAGCCTTGTTTCGTTCGCGCGCAAACAACAGAGACTGCGTCGGCCTCTGGTCTGGCTTGGCTTGGCCTGGTCCACTTGTCGGGGCGCCTCCGCCTTGTTTTCGCTGAATAAATTTAATTTAAATTTTCCTCCCAGAGTGGAGCGTTTACTAAGTAAATATATCATGCGGGACAGTGGTTTATACGCGCGGGCATTTTCCGTGGCAGCCGTGTTTCAAACAGCCCGAGCACGTATCCCATATCGCATTCGTGCCACCGGTTCAGCCCCCCACCGCCCCCTTACGAAACACGCACTGGGTGCCACGTTGCGGTGACCAAACGTCCCAGAAAACCTCGATACCGTTGATAATTGTTTATTAAGCCCCAAGCCGATTCCCGTTCGACAACGATCATCGACATATCACTCATTGTTTCACTTTTTTGTTTACCATTGCAGAACATTATTATGTAGAGCCATTTTGTTAATTTATTTCTTTGTTATTTTATTTTAAACTCATAAAATTACTACTATAGTAATGAATCCATATATAAATAACAGTGGCTTCGGTTTGAAACCATTAGCAATTCATGCGTGAATTGGAGTCTGTTTTTCGTCGGCAATAATTGGGGCGATAATTAGGTCGATGAACAGTCCTGTTTTCAAAGCGACGGAAGCTCAAACGGTGCATTTACTAGAAGGGAGAGTATATTCTCTGCGTAGACATTGCACCGCCGTGGGTGTCTAGTGGGTGCATTGATCTACTATATACGACCACGTAATACTGACATTAAGCTGTTAGGCGGGGCATCGGGTTCCCCCTGAAATGGCGCATTAGAGAAAAGCAGAGAGAGATATGCAATCCGGCAGATACACAAAGGCATGGCCTGCCAGAGTGAGAGGTAATATTTGCAGCCATTAGGAAGCAACTATCTAGCTACGCGCAAAGAGCCCTTTCAACCAACTGAGGTGAGGCAAATGCGATACTTACGGATACAACACTCAGCGTAACGTAAATGCGAGCAAAACGCTCCGCTCGCACGTCCCGAAGACAGCAACCTTCTCCTTCTACCATTAAAATAAACAGGCAATCAATAATTTAAGAGCATTTCAAATGGCAACATTTATCATAGCATTATGTAATAAGAGAAGAGAGTAGCTCGAATAGCAAGATTTATTATACGAAATACATGTTACGGATAAATTGTAATTGGCTGCCAAACCCATTTCCGAGTAGGCGCAATGCAGTACTCGGGAGCTGAAGCCTCCCGTTTTGAATATTCGCCGAAAAAAATACGCGATCCATTCTTGATCAATTTTTTGCGCTTCAGGTTCCATACTATAGTTTTGGCCGGTATCAGTTGCTACCTCACCGGTTCTAGTGACATTTGCCTATTAGAGAGAGCGCGTTGTTCAGCGAATTCCAAAAACGCGAACATTTTTCAAACTCCTTGCGCAACCGGTGATCGTACAGATTGTACACGCTCTCCTGGCGCAAGTGCAACTTGCCACTCATCGAATATGCATATTCGTGGGAAAAAAGTAAACCGCAAACCTAGAGTTACTGCTGCGCTGATACAGCAAGCAGCGTCTATGACAAGAAGGGTTCAAAGTAACCGAATGCAAATTATCTTATAATGAGCGAACCACTGAAATACGCCTGAGTTGAAACGAGGAGCGGATCGTGGCCAGCCGAGGAGGATTAAAGCATCGCGAAATGAATCTCTAACTGCTCGATAGAGAAAAGCGGTTAGGGGGGACGACGAGCTTTTTGATTTGAATGTAAGAGCGGTCTCCCGTGCGAGGAGCTTGAAAATGTAAAAGACTACCGCATTCCTGGGATTATCAAACGGAGAAAGAAAAGGCAGGCGGATGGAACGGGAGGAGAACTAGAACGGGAATCTGTAGTGCTGGGAGACACACCGCATGCCGCACACCGCACACCGCACACCGCACGCCCTCGGGAAAGTCGAACGACGAAACGGGTAGAGGGGAGAAGAGAGATTCGGTAAAGCGACGTGAAAGAGAAAGGGTAGGAATAACATAATTGCTTTTGCAAAAGGAGGTCGCAAATTTACCGTTCACAGTCGGTCAACGCAACTGAAAGTGTCTTCTCGAGCGTGAGCTTTTTAATACGGATCCGAGAACTACTTCTGGTTTTGAAAGCTCTGAAGGAGGCCCATTCTCTCCCTCCTTTTCGCCGTCTCTTCCGGCGATCTCTCTTCACCCACCCACATCTTCTCTACGAGCTTCGTCTTTCCCTCTCTCTTTCTCCCTCTCTGCAGTTTCTTTCCCTCCTCGGACCAACTTGTCTCTGGCACACGGGGCCACACCAATCGTTCCACCACTCGGCCATCGGTTATCGATATTTATTGCTACGCGGTCAGCCTGCCTCACCTATATATTCGACATTAGCCGATCAAATGGTACGATCTATGGTTTTCTAATCGACCTAACCGTTCCACTTAAACTCCAACCGAACCCAGATCCCCACTTACGGGTTACACCAGTTGGCGTTTGCAACAAGAATAGCTATCGAAAACTAGAGCCATTCTATTACATTGACATCGTTTATAAAAACCCTTAAAACAAAGACATGAAATTTATAACATACTAGCAGTATTATGTTAATAAAGCACACCTGCGCCTTTCCGAGAAATACAGCACCGAATTTCGCCTTTGAAAATAGCGGGTCGTCTATGTAATCCAGAATGAAAGGCCTCTTTCATCTAGTCTGCTTTTACACGTGAGATGCACGTCGATTTCTGACATCACTGCTGGCACTCGAATGCTTAACTACCATGTGATTACACCAGGCTTCTTCATAGTCTTGAAAACGATGGAAAGAAAAAGGGTGCCTTCCACGGAATTTGCAAGATGAAACGCCGCACAGCATTTTTCATCGATCACCGCAGCAATGTATGTATTTGACGGCGATAGTGCACAGCATCGCCCAAGGAAATATGAATGTTTACGAGGTCACACGTCAGAGGAAGTACAATTTACTAGTTGCGCTTTTGTAAGACGTCGTTGCCGTCTGCGAATGTAAACGATCTCTCTTTTTCACCCTCTGTGTCCCACCCTCTCCACCCCCTCTTGCTCTCTCTCTCTCACTCTGGGGCACGCATAGACCGCGCTACCGTACATCCTGCATATTCTTGCCGCTCGTAAACGTGGATTCATCGTGAAGTATACGCTTCCATGTATCTCAGGCATGCTTCTCTTTGGCTATCGAATGCCGCGGACGATAATGCTCCGATGGTAATATGTTTGGAAAACGTTTTCCTATCGTTCGCCGGGACCCCGAAGGAGCATTCGCTAGGGACAAGGAACTCTTGGCATTATTTATATCGGCCGCGCAAACGCTCGCGTGATATTTCTTCCGCCGATGGAATTCTTCCGCCAACAACCCAACCAGTGACAGCGTGCTCACTTCTGACACATTATGCGCCGGTATTTTTCGACATGTATAGTATACAGATAAATGTCGCTTACTGACAAATATCTTTTAACTCTTAACCAGAAATATATGTCGTTAATTTCAAGTAAAAGCCCAATGCCAGTAGGCGGATATAAATTCAAGGGCTTAGAAAAACGTGGCAACTAATACGTGGTATAATAAAGCGAGCTTTAAATGCATAGGAAACGAGTAGCGCGCAGTCGAAAGTAGCTCTAGCAAGAGAAGCACGGCGATAGAAACGGCGCGAGGCAAAAAACGGGCGTTTTCCACGAGAACTTATGGAGTTCCTTCCTTAAAAGCCAGGGCGCCACGAAGAAATGTAAAAATAACTGCGACATGGCACGAGAGATGCTTTTTTTGTTGCGGGAGCGAGGATAAAGGACGGGGCGACACAGAGAGACACCTCATGAAAAACACGGCATACGCAATACTGGAACACGAGCCGGCTTTTCTGCAATTTACAGTCGATGTCCATGTCCAGCGATATCTTTCACCGGCTGCCGTGAAAGCTGCGCACACACCTCGCTAACACTGGTGGCGACGGTAAGTGCGAAAAATATACGCGCCGCCACGTAGGAGAGATAAATTAGGTAGCTTGGAAACGAAGCCCCGGAGCCGAAGACAGAGTCAATTATCGAAGAGACCATCGCTCTCATGGGAGTACCCTCCCGTGCAGTCTGCCTTCCAACTTCGATATGGCGTAATCCACGTATCCCCTAAAGGTGAACTGACCGCTGGAAAGAGCCAATGCTAGTACAGTAGGCTTTCCAAAAGCTGAAGAAAGTCTTGTTTTTTTTATGTCATTTAAGTGGACAGTTTATCGGTGAGGAAGATTCGTGCGATGGTAGAAGGAAAAAAGTTACTTAGAAACGGATAGAATTGGTTAGAGATACTAGCAGCGCAGAGATTATTTGATCATAGGATATAAGGGGCAGTGCTGAAAGGTTCTTTCAGCTGGGGTTTTTATCGACTTTTATAATCGGATGCTCTCCACTCTCGATGGTCATATGAAAAGGATTCCTTGAAAATATCTCCTTTGAAGAGCATTTTCGTAACCATAGACACCTCGAGTAGCTGCTCTAGAGCGGAACCGGCGACAATATAGTGGGAGATCGCGATTTAAAGGTTCACGAATACCATCGATAAAATCCAAGTTATCTATTCGAGTTCGTTTTCATTGCGGTACTCTTGATCGTAATCTTCGCTTTGATCGTAACGGGAGAATTTTCTGATTTATTAAGGGAGTAGCGCGTGTCAAAAGGCGAGATGTTTGTAAAATCGATTCCACATCTTTCCTTCGTACGGCAAAACACAACGAACAACATAGTGAAAAGAAGGAGTCACAAGGACTCGTATCATTGGAAACTAGAACGGCAGGAGGGTGAGATGCGCCTTAAGAAAAAGTGCAGGTGGAAGTCGTAGAGTTGTGTAAAAATTGCAATTCTATAAAAACGGCCGTCGCACAGACGTTCACCCGTTTCTTCCATGGAATTGAAGTCTTTTAGAGTTTAAGCGTTAAAGTTTCAGCGTTCTGTCTTCCTGCGCGAACAATGTATACATGACTGACAGAATCCAGTTGGGAATGCTGTGCCGTACTTCTAGAGAATACTAAGAATTTCCTATCCCCGGCCTTGTTGAGATATGCATAGGAGTACATGAGCGTGATACGCGAAGTCTGGACGTACTAGTTATTGGGAAGGTCATTTATATGCTAGTATCTTTCAGAGGGAATGGGAAATGCCCCGGAACTTCCGGCGAACAAAGGCCTGCATACATACGTGCGCGTGTGGAAGGTTTAGTCTCGTTATAACACGTGGCCCTGACAGTTTACTCTTGCTCCGGACATTATATATGAAAGGCGCATCTGCAGCTTCCATACAAACAGACTAGCAAAGTAGGACAGCGGTCAAGGCACTTCTTATCTGATTTCCTCAAGGTAACGTTTATTAGTCGCGCATCTAGCTTATACGACAATTTCGAAGCTATCAGCGCTGTTATTCCCCTGACGCGAGCGTATTCACGAAATTTACCATGTGTTCCTCCACCTTTATTATGCATTTACAACTTCCTCGACCAGATTTACCCCAAAAATGAACCTGTCGGTTCTAACCAAACTTTCACTCAGCCGATTATGTTCTCAGGTTGAGCTTGCTTTCTGGGTATACTACAGCGTGAACGATGTACGTCATCCAGAGCCTCGAACCACTTGAGAAGCAAAGCTCTGACCAGTCCCTTGTGAAACTTTTTGAAAACCTTCCAATCGTAAAACCTACCTCTCACTATTCCAATCACCAGATATACGGGGAAGTGGTCAATACGGTAACAGCAAGTGATAGCGCTTGCAATGGAATCACTCGGCGTATTCCGATTTCCGCAATCGTCGATAATCAGGATCAACCTTTGCACTCGAGCTGCGCCCTTGCTGGAACACGTAAATGCTTCTTCCCTGATAAATTAAATTTACATTGAGTTAACTCCAGGATTCCCTTTCAGTTCCACGGTGCCTATTGACAAATTGTGTTATCCCGGTAATCGGGTTCTGGCAATTCAAACTGATCTTAACTATAAGTGGCAGAGTATTAGGTTTTCGCATTTATTTAACGTGCTTAATATATATTTGTGAACTTTCTTTTGCCGACGACATTTTACCCTGTGTTTGCATGCTCCATAATAATCATGGGAAACGATAATATTTACTTAGCATACACATCATTTCAAAATTCGAGCTACGGTCAATATTAATCGTACCCATTGCATGAACTCTTGCTTGCTGTATGTGTAGCAGTGGCACTGTATTGTAGTACAGAGGGTTAAATGAACGAGGGCGCAAATTAGCAGGAGGATGTCCATTCGTTCATGAAACATAAACCCTAAGTTATACGTAAACCTAAGGTTTCTATTTACTATTTTTGCGCCATTTAGACTGATCCGCAACTTTAAACTGGTATGTGTGATCAAATAAATATTGAGATTACTAGTTCCACATTTGCGTGACATGGTGGACGTAAGTTGCCCCTGACGTGACACAAGACATTCTCAACCTAGTTATGAGCCTCTGTAAACAAATATGACGTCCGCGTGGTTAATTTCCGTTTAGCAGCACTCCCGCACGCAATTAGCCATGCTCAGTAGCGCACCTCCTGAACTCCCGTCTCGTGGCGCTTGCAGCTTTCAGCGACGTTTTGAAAACAGGAAGCATAAACTTTTCATAATAACGCATCCTCTTCGCTAGATAGGGGGACCCAATTGCCGCAGGATGCACACGAGGGTTGGGCTCCGCTGGTTGTAGCCCCGCGGCGAGCACAAAGCTTCCACCTTTTTTTCCTTCCGCAACCGCATCTACGCGGAACACCGCACACTCGCACGCTGAGTGCAACCCTTTCCCACATGCGGATAATTTTAGAGATTTCCTCATTCAAAGGACACGCTCAACAGCTTTAGACACTTTTCAGGAGGCACGCGAAAGGGCAATAGCTCGCTACAACTATTGGAAAATAACACGCGTAAAAGCTCCATCGCTAAAACAACTTCCCCTTCCGCTGTGCAACATCATTAACATACCAAGTGAACTTCTTTTTTTACATCTGCGTACATATTATTCCGACATTTACTACCTCAAAGCTACAATATCATTTTGTCGTAATAACGTATTAGGCGATTTCTCTTACTAATACTAAAACTAGCCAATTTAAATTATTATATCGAGGTGAAAGTTTTATATCGATCGAAAACCCCTACGCGTCGGGATTAGTTGTCTCGGCTTCTCGCGCTGTATATATGTATAGCTAAGTACTTGGCGCGAGACTCTACCGAGTCTCCTGATCCATAACTTTTGTTTCTTCTTCCTAAAGTAATTCAGCGTGGCTACCTTCGGCGCCCTCTATTTAGAAGAATGATTGAAAAAGAGTTGACTGTGAAATTCGTCTGACGGAGGATAACCGAGCGTTTTTATAAACTAGCCGTATATGGGGTGCAAGCTAAAGCCCGAGGCATTATAGGATCCGTCGATTCAGCGAGCAGGGCGTTCGATCTGCATACCCGTAAACGATTAATGACATCGGCCGCATACTGTTCACTGGGCGACCGGTTACCGGCGAGGGTGTCTGGTCGACAGCCAATGAAAAAGCATTTTTCACTCGCGCGAACGAATGCGCTTGCAGCAGCACCTGGTGAAAAATATCACGATTATTACAGGAGAAAGTTCAACATTCGGTCGGCCGGCATCTTGCATTTTGCAACAGTGTACCGAGTAATACGATAGCAGAAAATATTTGAAACCTTAGTTGGAAGGCGCAAGCAATAAGATGAAATCCCAGAGGACTATCGATCGATTCTGCAACGTAAGACGAGCTTCAATTTTGCGTCTTAAATGGGTGGTACTACTGCGCGCATTCATAGCAGAAACGCAGTGCACCAGTTATCAAGCTTTCGGCAGGATTACTAATGGAAATCATAGAAAGTTTCGTCATCCGGAGGGAAGCCGCAGTAGTGAGAGCAAGCAGCCTTCTCGTAGTTGCCAGGCGCGTTATATAAATCTTACCATTCGTCATCCGTCGAAGACCAATTCGATCTGTAATTGGAAATATCGAATGATAATCGAAGGAAGGCGGCTGGGAAAAGGATTTCCAATGGGGTGTTCCTGCTGTATTGATCGGCTCGAGATTGTTTGTTCCTCGGCTTCTAGCCTTAAAGTCGAGACATGTATTTGCACGTTTTTTTTTACAAAGATAAGTAGTATGTGTCGTTTTAGCAAGACTCGTATGAACCTGATTGTTCAGGATACACATTTCTGGATACAAATGCTGATAGTTTTTAAAATTGCATTTGAATACACCGAACACAGAGACGGTCAGGGCTCTTTTATGGCTGTTATGCATGGCGATTGCATCGATTAAATTTCAGCCCTCAGTTACTGATATTAGTAACACCGAGTATGTAATCCGCATATATAATATAAATGTGTGCACACATATGTATATGAAGCTCTCATCTTGAAAACGAGACGGAAGGTATATTTCGAACCTCCTCGAGGAGAACCTCGATACTGCTGTACAGGGTGATTCACTTGCCTTTCAATCGCCAATGATGGATATAGGCCGTTGAAAATGGTATAATTATACAGTATTGAGTAATTTTAATATAAAGGAGTATTCACCGAGTCTTTTCCACGCACTGATATTTATTTATAATATCAAATTGTACCAATAATGAAAATAATTAGAACTTGAGTGTGAAAGGGATGATTAAAAGGCGTGACTCACCCTGTACATACAGCTACACCCAAGACGTACGAAACCCACCTACGACTAATTTATCGAGATATCGTTAGAAAGACAGTTGAAGCATTCCACTAGATACCCGTTCAGATTGAAAGGTTTGCAGTAACACTCGAATAAAAATTAATTCCCTGAGACTTAAAATGTCAAGTGCACTTCAGCTTTATATACTTAAGTATCCAGTTGAGTTCAGGAGTCTCGTATGGAGCGGAATGCTTGGTCGAGAGTATAACCTACGCGATTTCACTCAGATTTGAATTACCAGAACTACAGAACCGAAATCGGTGGAGTGCCGGGGGCGGGCTTCGTTGGATGTCGTGCGGATACTCGCTCGTAGCGTGATGTTTACCCGACGTAACGCTCCACTTGCAGGCGAATGGTTGGGGGGAGAGAGTGCTGAGAATGGAAGGAAAGGGATCGGAAAATTCTGGGAGAGCAACGGACCAACTAAGGCCTTGATGCAGTTGGAACTTTTCCGAGTTCTATATTACTGATACGAGGAAGGGTCGAATCAATTCTTCCAGCACACAAACTTCCCCTCATCCCTGTGTGGACTCTCTCTCTCTCTTTCTCTCTCTCTCCCTCTCTCGCTCTCTGCTTATCGCTCCCTTTCTCTCCCGTTAGATTTTCAAGAGTCCTCCTCACCTAGCGCCATTCCCGCCAGCTGGCAGATTATGCTGATATCCTGGGAGATGCACGGATTATCAACTCGGAATACCCGTATTCGGAACAGCATCGGTATCCATGGTACCAGGCGCATTCAAAGGAATTACCCTTCATCGATTCCCCTCCCACCCTCGACTCTCCTACTCTCCTGTTCTACCTAGTCCTCAATGGCTGAAGCTAATAATTTTCGTAGCACCCTCGACAGCATAATGATCGTGCAACCAGTGGCATTTAGTTGCAACAAGAGCCATTTTAGGGCTAAGATAAGGTGGAACTATTTATAAACTAGTTAAACCACCCTCTGACCTTAATGATCAGCGACGGTGCTCAAATTCATTACCTCCTGCCGTGTATGTACAAGAGCGCGCTAATCATGAACATATATGCGTAGGCAGTAACAATACACAAAGGCACACGCTAGTCCTCAAGATATTATTAATTAAGAGAATGAAGAGAATTCTTATTCTGATATCACTTATTCCTTTCGTATTCAATGATTACTGATGAACTATATTTGAGATCATTTTCTATCAAAGATGCTTCGTTTAGAAAAAGATTAAAGACATATCAATAAATTTTACGCTTTTACGCTGCTCGTATACCAGCACATCTAACTATTGACAGCGCACACCTTTTGTTGCTGGTAAGAGGTATAGAATCACGTATGCTGAATAGGGCAATCGGTGAAGTTGGCAGATGTGAAAAGGCAGTGTAGGTACCATGCTTTCAGAAGAATCGACTGATCGGAAGCCATCGCATGGTCAAGTAACACCTGGGGTGGTCCGTGGATGACACAACGTTTTGTGGAAACGTCCAAACATATCTCTGTGAGGGAGGCTTAGGAAGAAGGACAAGGCGATTTCATTAAACTCATGCGGACAATAATTCACGCTTGTGGAAAGAACAGGGCGTGATCGAGGGTAAAGGCGTGGGGGGTGGGCTTGTAAGATAAGTACATGAAGGGAATCCGGCCTGAGGCTGGCCAGGTTGAAGGAATGGTGCCATGGCGATGACAGGGTGATATGTCAAACCATTGTCCCTCGGGGTCCTCTCGCCACACCAGCCTCACTACCTCCCTCTCATTCCCTCTTTCCCCCCCGTATCGTGCGTCCGCAAGCTCTCCCTTGTTTGTTCTCCGTCTCCCTGGATCTCTGAACCCTCCTGCACCCCCGATGTTGCCGCGCTCCCTTTGGCACCGTCACTTTTTGTCCGAGGCGTGTGTTTGCGAGCGGCGGCCGATGCATAAAACACGGAGCCAGAGAGCGGGTGCGCGCTTTAAAAGGATCTTTAGCGCGAAAGCTGCGGGCGGAGATCGTGCTTTAAATCATCGAGCGACGTAAATCTCATGGAAATCGTATGTGGAAATATGGCTTTGTAGAGGAGAGCTGTGCCACGCGTTATAACAAGGAATGGAAAAACGAGTTCACGACTAACGTCGCTTGATAAGCCAAGCGCGCGACAAGAAAGCAAGAATCTCCCCTAATGGCGTTCGTTTGATAACGCGACGCCATGGCGCCTTGTTTCTTTAATATTTCGAGAGGCACGGACACGCCAACCGACACAGGAGAGAACTAGAAAATGCAAAATATTCGCGCTACCGTCAGTATTGAGATAAATAGTTTTTACTGGCATGAAAGCAGAGGTTATACTGAATCCGGGGAGCAAACATAAAGTGAGCTTCAATATCAATGAACGCCATACATGTTTTATTAAATTGCAATATAATCTTATTATTCTTAGGAATTTACCTGGCGAACATTGCGGGCTGATAGACGAGTTAAAAAATCCTCAGAATATCCTACCATCTCCTCCCCTCCCTGGCCACGCTCTCCCTTCCCATGTAATACATTATGTATTTCCCTCTGGATATTCATGATTTTTACTTGCAAGAGCTTCCTCCGCTGGTTTCAGACGCGAAATTGGTGTACTCCTGCTTCGGGCCCACTTACGCCTCGGTGTAATTTTGCTTTTACCTCTCAATCTCGAATAATATCCATGACGCCAGTGGTGGTAGCTTTCTTCAAGAATCTGTTCATTTACCAACCGGCTCCATGGGTTTTACCTTCTATCTTTTACTTTATTATATAAGATCCACCCTCCGCAAAACTACTGTCGAGTCCATCGTCTTTGACCTGACGCGAGAGCTAATATTTTCCACGTGAAACTTCTTACTCCAACACATTGAAATCTCACGGATAATTTTGTGCCATGCTAACTCGAATCTTCTTGCTTTTCCAGAGTGTATCAACAGAGGCTCTTTCCTACAGGAAACATCAGGAACCAGCACCTCCGGTAGGGTGAAACTCCCAGGAAAATGGCACGCTTTATTTTTGAGCGAAAAATCATTCGGGAGGGCGAATTGTGGGAAGGTTCGCCGGGAACAAAGTTCAAAGAACGGAGTTCTCACAAAAGAGTATTCGAACTGCGGGGATTTAGATCGGCACACACTTTCCTGACAATAAATAAGGCAAGCTATTTCCCTGGAAATTCATGCTGCGCACCGAAAACTTTCGATGACTTGTACGATGGGCATCGCTAAAGCATTTATCCTCTATCTTTTGTATGCACAATTCATGTCTGTTCACTGACCGCGGTTCACCCTCATTTAAAAGTTAACCAAGGGATAAACTTTTTTCAAATAAATCCGCGGGTTTGCTTTAGTTGTTCACGATTCTTCGAATCGATCAACACATATCACATGGTCATACATTATGAGGTGAAATCTGTAATGTAACAACGACAAATCGGGGCAACAGTAAACATGCAATTTTTTGTAGCAGGTTGCATATTATCTATACAAGACTAGAACACATTTCCTATTTCTACTAGATTCATACTCCGCCTCTTTTCTTTATGTATGCTGTAAACGAAAGTGCAAGCATGAATAACTGATAAAACATTGCCACAATACGTAATGTCATACGTGGGTTTCCATTTGTGTTTATATCAGGCATTGTTCCTTGCTAGAAAATCAAACACGCAGGTGCTGCCGGGAGAAAAGTAGGTCGAATCCAAAAGCAATGCGACCAGAGGGCTCACACACGAAGCGCGGACGTCTCATCCGATTCCCCATTGGCAGAAAAGAAAAGTTGGATCGAACAAAGCAATTATAGTCGAGAAGTTGCTTGGCGCCCCGGTTGAAAGTTCCGGTCGCATCTGGTATTCATCCGAGAGACTGTAATAAAGGAGAGGGCAAGACGGTGAGAGAAACGTTTCGAAGAGTCGCGAAACTTTTTGCTCCCGCGGCCGTTTAAAAAGTCACCGAAGGCCGATCGGCGAACGTTCCTCATGTTCTTCGAACTTTCGAAGCCAACCTCGGGGAGCAAGCGTTTCTCACGTATTTACCGAGGCAAGACGACATCCAGTTCATATACTCGTGGTGTTAAACTCGATATCAGCCAGTTTATCGAAAGAAAACTGTCTACTCGAATAGAACGTTACTTTAAAATTCAAATTAACTATAAATATAAACAATTCCACTGATTCTACAAACCGGTGGAAATGAGTAACACAGCTAAGGCCGGTAGAAGAAGGAAGAGAAAGATGGAAAGAGAGAGTAGGGGAGGAAGAGTGCGCCAAGTGAGGAAGACTTGTTATTCAAGCGTGATGCTAAGAACCCTCGCAATCCACGTCCGCTACAAATTCATGAAGGTACGCTCACACACTCACGCACACACCGACAGCGACGTGAGTACAAATGAAGCAGTTGCAACGGGCGGATAAATAAAAAATGTAATTTCACTTCGTGAATCTTGCAAGTGGACTTGGCATGAGCGAGCGAGCGAGCGAGCTGGCGGCAACAGCCAGAGTGTCCTGGCTGGAATAGTGCGCAGTGGAGTAAGCTGCAGGAGTATGGGGTGCTTCGTAACTGGAGGGATAAGGGCGGTTGTTTGTTACAGGCAGGGTCAGTTCGCCGCAGGTTTGAGCAGAGAGAAAGGAAGGCGGCAGGCGACCGAGCAACCAGGGCAACCCTTTGCCTCAGACACTTCTTACCACTTACCACTAGGGTCTAGGCATCCCGAATTCGCCCGGGATACGCTCGTCTACGTCAAACCAAGCGTCTCAAATGGAATCATGCGAAATGGCGGTCGAGTGTTCGCAATATTGCAGTGGATTCTCCAGAAGCCACGCGTCTCAAGACAGCAAGCCCCCGATTCTGCATGTGATTACTGACGCTCCATTTAAGAGCCCTTCTATGCGAGGACGCACTTGCAATTAAGCTTCGCCTACGCTATACAGATATGAATGTAAGTGCCCTGTTTTATTAATTCGATCCACTTCGTCTCTTCGATCGTATAATTGTTCCTTATATACAGAAACAAAACCGGCTCTGTGCGTGTATGCTTGTGGGTGTGATCATAACATTTACGATCCACTTGCGCGCCTCACAGCGCGCGAGTTTCTGAATAATAATCCTCGAATGCTGCACTTACCTCCAAGAGGCGAGCTCGATGAAGAAGGAACAGTATGTACATAAGTTACGCACATACATATATAAATATTTTGGAAATTAAATTTCCAGGGAATTTGCCTGTATATAGCTCGGCAGAAAATGTATTCACTTGGAATTCGGCTGAGCGAAGCCAGGATCGATAACGAGCGTGGAAAACTGAACTGGCCCGCGGCAAATGGCGTGTTCCTAGTGGTAGTAGTGGTGCTACTGGCCAGCAGAATAGTACGGTAACGTAACAACAAATAATCCATCGGGAGATTAATGTAAAATCAATCGGTAGCGTGAATGCTAATACTGCGGACAAAGCCATCGGAGCGTACATTGAGAGCGTCGGCTTACGCGGCAACAGCAGCACCACTACCAGTCGAGGTAGAGGAGTGTTAGGGTTGTTGGCCGATCATTGGAATTGACTGGACACTTTCTGATGACGCCAGCACATATATCGGCTCCAACCTCAAAGGACCCGATTGGCTTTGACTTTCGCTCCCGATGGCAAAGCATTCGGAGACAGGATCGTATCTGTCTATATTCATGAGCAATACCTATACCCGGGCCACACGGAGGAAGATGCAAATGCCTTGCCTCTCCGGCCGAAGATCCGGGTACAATTTTCACGGGAACCCAGGGGAGGACATACGTTTCCTTTACTACGTCCGAATATATATTGTAATAGAACGTAAGGAACGATGCCCGGACATCGTGAATTGCTTTCTTTTCCGAAAATGATATTTTCTCCGATCCTCTCTAAATTCAGCTTACCCGACGTTCTGTCGAACTCTTCGAAACACTCGTTTCCGAAACGAATAAGTTTTCCTAAAATCGTCTCGGGAGAGATTCCTACTATGGGGGTATATTCTATTTATCTAGGCTAATGCCATTAGTTATGCATTACACTTTTGTCATTTAAACGTTGTGAAGTACTAAAAGTCAGTTGTAAACGGTCGAACTTTTCTTATTAATGCCATTCTCAAAGCATATGGGACTTTTTATTCATGGAAAATCTGCCTGCATGAATATCATTAAGTCACAGCAACAAGCGCCACCAAATATCAGAGTGACCAACGTATCCGGAGAGTATGACGTACATTTTATACAATTTAATTCTGGATTTCGCCCCAACGATATCCGGAGCAAAAATAAGTTGTTAAAACATTTAATCGTGAGATAAATAGATTTATATTCGATTTCAATTTATTTTAAGTAATATAAAAATCCGGTTTTGAAATTTTTGTACATTTTCGGTAAAAAAAGCGGTCGCACTGATCATCGACGTTGATCAACGAGGATTAGTTTTTCAAATCAACTCTTCACTCAGCAAACACATATGTCGGAACATCATAAGAAAATGATATTACTCTATGAATAATACCTGTCCCAACTTTTTTGCGTGGGGTAGTATAATATTACCTGTAATAACAGGAAAACTGGCAGCCAGTAATCGGGCTAATCTACTTTTCAGGAAATTTATCCGCCATCTCTTCAATTTCCGACTATACCGCTCGTACTAACTTCGGTTTTGGCTTCGCCATATTCGTGCGATTAATGTGTATACTGTGTACTCCAGTTTCCGAAAATTTACGGTAAGATGGGGTTACTCATACCCTTTAGATTCCGTCTCGAATTCCTATTCGATGTAACGTCAAGATTAAATTGTAATCGGAAGCGGTTAGAATTCACGTATTTGAGATATAGGCGGAACGGTACTTAATATGCCATTTCAAAGTATCAAATACAGTGCTGCCATTATGGTGAAAAGTTTAAAGGAAGTACTGATAATGAGATTTCGTGGTTACTCCGTGAAATGCAGTCATTACCACACGAGAATTGCCATATTATAAGAGTAATGAATGAAGCTGAGATAGAAGAAGTAAACCGATGAAGTCAGTATACGCAGAAGGTATGCAAAACTCCTGTCGTTAAGGAAACATACAACCGTGTGTTGAAAGCTGGGAAAAGGATAAGTTTGGATATAAACTTGGTAAAGGAACTCTCCGTTGTTTCGCACTGCTGACACCAGAACTGACTACCGGCTACATTTAGACCGATCTTGGTAAAAGCATATTTCATACAGAAGAGGTTGGAGCGTAGTCGTGTCGTGGGCCAGTGTGCGTCAACTGGGGAATGGCCATTTCGGTTTTATCTCTTCAAGATATGGTGCAGTTTTAGAAGAAACGTTAAGAGCTTTTGCCAGTCAAAGTAAGGCGCGCACCCTTACCCGTATCCCTCTGACGCCCGCAAGTCCTCTCATTTTCCCACCTCTCCCCTTCTCTCACTCAACGAAATATGCCCGAATCTTTAAAGCATAATATTCCAACTGCTAACGAAGTTTCTTAACAACGGACTAATTCTTGAAAAGGTAACCCCTCCTTTCTCTCTGACCTTTCTTTTCAAAGTAAAGCCTACTTGTTCATCGATTATATTGGCGCTCCCAATTTCTTAAGTTCAAGTTAAAGCACACGACCGATTCAGTTGACTTCAGCTTCATGGATCAAGCATGAGAAATAAAATCTCGTCCCAGCGCGGCCCACATTGCGACTACTAAATTTACCTCCATGTAACCAGATAACAATGAAATAGCTGTACCAGAAAGTCTGAATAAAGAACCCCGCTCCGAAGCAAGAGATCTCATTAGAGTGATGCTTTTCCCCGTCATGCTGGTCTATTACGGTAGTTCTATCTCATGAAATTATTCATCTATTAACGGAACACTAACAATGAATCAAATTTCGGGATCGAAATGCGTTTACTATTTTGAAAGCGTAGGTTGCACAGGGTCGATGTTTTATAAAGTATGGGTTGATGGTGAGTTTAGAATACAGTCAGTCTCTGTGCGTTTACGCGGTAGAAGTAGCGTGGTAACAGCAAGTGGGAAACGGCACCTTGGAAACCCTACGAAGCCATATAGGATAGCCGATACTGTGGTATCATAAAGTGGTAGGTGGAATATGAAGACCGCATTACAGACCACTCTTATTCGACAGCACACAATGCACAGGTACATTGACAATGTGTACAGGATCCTTATTGGCACAGCGTTCTCGTCTCGCGTCGCGCGAAACCAAGTAATATCAATTCTTCGAGCGCCAGCGTGAAATACCAGGGAAATTCCTCCGAGGGAGAGACCCGACGGTAGCGGTGGCGAACTTCGCAGGGGAAATGCGAAAGACGCCGGAAAATAATTCCGAGTGCGACTGTCACCCGGCACGTCGCCGGATGCGAACTAGTTATGGGGAATGCAAGCAGATTTACATGCGCAAACTGATCGCGCGACTTGCTGAATCCCAAAATCAATAGCACCGCGCTGCGGGAATAGCGGTTTCGGGTGAACGCCCCCAATTACTGGATACAATTATACCTTTCGATACCTATGACAAACACGCGCCCCTTTCGACAGTTTTATAGAGCTACCTACTCCGAAACGATGCAAACGAACATTCAAGGAAAAGCGCTTTAAAGCTTTACCACCATTTAATTCCACAAAAGATCTTCATCCCCTTTTTCCGTTGGTTTTCTTACAAAAAGCCACAGCTACCATGGAAACCCTATATCCTCTTGAATCCCGTATACAGGCAGACGAATGAGCGTCAAATTCAAGATTCAAAGTTGGAATCGTTGGTGAAGTGAATGCGAGTGAAGACGTCGCGTTAAAGCAAGCACTAAATCGCTATTTCGTCACGTGAATAGGGGAGAAAGACACTGGCTCTATTAAAGATCACCCCATTAACGTGATAGCCATGCATTCGAGAGGCACGTGTGCCAAGGTAGATCATTAACTCCCCCTTGATCTCCGTCGCTTCGTAATACTTGCGTGTAATACCTGGAGGAGAAGGCGGTGGAGGTAAGGTAAGGTAAAGCACTTCTGGACAGAGGGGGCAAGTCGTTGGAAAAAGCTCGTGCAAAGTAACGGGCGCTGGTCAGCCAGGCCAAGTTCTTCAAGTATGTGAGGTAGAGGGGGGGCGAGCGAGGCGGTTGCGACGTGAAGAAAGAAGAGAAGCCAACGAGATGGTTTGATAGCCGCGGTCATTCGTTATGATAGCTACGCTACGTTACATTTTCCGGAGCCGCTTGCTACGCCGTGCCAGCGAGGCCAGCCGAGATCTAAGGGGCTGGCAAAGTAGCCAGCTGGAACTTCCACTCTCGGGTGGATCTCCGCCCGTATGCAAGGTGGAACGAGGCAAGAGACGACTACCTAGATTGGTACTGCGATGATGGAGTCGCCGAGAGAACCTCGGGGATACAGAGGGTATGTAAGGGGTAAGGCAGGGGGAAGCCGGATAGGTAGAGCATGTATCAGAGAGAGAGAGAGAGAGAGAGAGGGGTTGCGGGTGAGATGAGGGCGGAGGCAGTTTGCATGTGTGCATGCCTGACAGGGATAGAGTGAAGCTGAGCAGAGAGGAAGGGAAATGGGCTTACCTGTCACATACACGTACTCCCCGAAGCTGCAAACTGATAGTGGACAGATACTGCGCATTCGTGGCCCACGGTTAGAATTAATTGCCAATGTTTGGCTCGATACGTGGATACTGGGATGAATGTTCGTTAGCGAGAGCACGGCTCCCCCAATGTTGGCCCGGCAAAATGAGTTATCCCGCCAGAGCGACCGTCGGTACTTATGTCAACCTCTAATGCTCGAAAACGAGCATCGTGTACCGCGATAATAGGGCCAACACCATTAATCGCCCGACAGCTTCGAAAAAGGACGACTAACCCGTTGTGCAACGCTCTATCTTGCTTTCCTATCCTATATCGACGGTGTCCCTTAAAAAGTCCGAATTTCTCCAACTCCGGCTTGACGCTGAACTACCACCTGATAAATCAGACGTTACGTTAAGGACCAAGTTTTAGTTTTAGTCTCGATTAAAGCAGCCGTAAAAGCGCCCGACTGATCCCCCGGCACCTGTGAACGGGGGCGAGCGGAAGGACTGCAAGTCCGAAATACAAAGCAGGAAAGATTTATCGAGCGCCGGATGAGAGTCAATACTTTTTACCGGGTCGTTCCGCCTCGAAAATTACGATTCCGGATTAGCGGGCGGTAGTACAGGATTAATGCGGTTAAATATTGCCGAGTGGCCGGCGTAAAAAAGCGTTAACGCGCTGGGAGTAACTCGCGACTGATAGCTCGTGAAATTTAGCCGGTTGCTCGTTAACATTACCGCTGACCGTTTTTCTATGTGGCATCGGGACTTGGAGTAGATAACGTTCATCCACCTACCCCAATTTTCCCCTACCCTTCGCGTCGTCGGATAGGACCCATGGCTAATTTAGAAGTTAACGACTTTCCAGGATACACGAGGATTATGTTAATGTGATGTTTCGGTGGATCGCTTTGAGCCAGATAGGCGAACCAGTCTACCTGCCGCTCCTCTGTACACACTAATGCACGATATATGTATGTTCTCCCTGTGGTTAAACGTCGTAGACCCGAATTAAATTTAACCCCTTTACCGACAAAAAAGCCCCTGCGAATATGTTGGCGCAAGGATCTCATCAGAATTCTGTCACATTATGATGTTGACCCACATTCTCAGATAAACCGTTAATTGGATATTGCAAATCACCGTGTGATCTGCAGGCAATGCCGCGCGGTATGAATAGCTGATTTTAAACGATTTAAATTTCGACTACAATATTAATGAAGTCACATCGCACTTTGCAGGCATCTACGGCATCAAAATGGAGACTAACAAATATTCATAAGGAATAAATAGGCTAGTACATAAATCTGCTAAATTACTATATTAAACAGACAGTGTTCAGACACGTGTAACATACCAAGTGTTTGGAAAATTCTGGGAACATCAAACACTAAAGAAATCTAAAGTATGTTCAAGGGAAAGTTACGCTAATAAAAGTAATAAAAGTTACGTAAGTTTCATCTACAGTTTAACCTAATATTAGTAATACATAATTGGCGGTACTGCAGAGCGCAGAACGTTTCCAAGAACCGTACAAGAAAGGAGGGAGCGCGTGGACGTGAAACTGAGTTCTAACCAAAAACATGGCGGCAAAAAATCGCTCGTGACTCTACCAAGGGGGAAGAGATTTCCCTTCGTCCATTTAATTATTCAAGCTAAACGCGCGAGCTTATATTCCTAGCAGAGTATTTCGCGCCAAGTCTAGACCGTTTAAGAGTGTCCTGAGCGATAAAGTTTTAGTACTGCGGCGGCGCACCTTCCATTATGCGGTTGGTAACGCGACACTTAATACGCATTTGCCACGATTAAGCCTCGCCAAGTGCAGAAGAAGAAACCGGGGCCGCGTCGGCCAGGTAGATGCGCCGAGCAGATGAGCCAACGGGCTGCCAACTAATTGTAAGCAGAATTGGTACACGCCACTCTGTGCGGGACGGCTATATCACCGAATTCAAGCGGTTTTTCTCTAGAATGACGCAGCATCCCCTGTCTGCTTGCATTCTCGAAGAATAGCAAAAAAGGTTTCACCGCGTGTGCCCTCCAACGAGTTAACGACATTAGGTCGTAAGCGGGGATTATGTTAATGCAATATATGCATATATATATATATTAGATTTTGCAGACACCCTTTGAAGCGGGTGGGCGTTTGAGTAGAGCTGGCAGGGAACTCGCATAGGTGGCGAAATATACGAGCGATTCGCGAGACCGCTGGGGTGCATGGCTAGGGTGCCTTAGACCGAGACATCCAGGCCGCCATAGACCGTGGAAACGATTATTGCGCCGGGGGTATAAAACGTAACTACTTCCTTCCGTGGCGCGGTAAAGTGCGACAGTTTTCTAGTCACCCTCTCTCGCCCCCTCACGCCCGGTCCGCACCCTGCGCTCGCTGTCCTGGGGGTAATGGTAAGTGAATGAAGTCCACGCCCAAGTGCCGTGGCTGCTTTTAAATAAAGCACCCTGCTAGCCCGCACACCACCGGCTAACGTGATTTTTCGTTACGTGATACTCGGGGAGAACTCACCGAATGCCGAGGGAGCTGCCGTAGAAGGGGCGCGCGCACCAAACACTGAGAGCGAAATCTCTCGCTCTCTAGGAGGTGAGCTCCTAGAGTTGCGGTCGCAGTCTCCGCCATTCTCTTCCTCTCTCTCTCTCTCTCTCTCTCTCTCTATCTTTCTGTCTATCTGTCTCTCTACCTACCTCTTGCTCGCCCTCGCTCTTTCTGTCTCGCACGTGCTCCTTGCCCGTGCTTGGTAATTGCGCGGTAATCTGCGACGGCCTGTAATAATTGGAGCACCCTGCGAATAGCCTCGAAAGTCGAATCTGGCGTGCTTCGAATTTCCCATTGCGAGTGCGGAACGGGGCTTACCACCCAAGACGGAATCCTCTAACGAATTCCTGGAGAACGAATGAGAACGCTGTCGTGCTTCGCCGTGGCGCTCCACTCGCATTTTCCGATACCTCGACGACGTCTACAACAACAATGCGCGATATCCGATCGACACGCGTATCCAATAACGCCGTCGTGATTTACGAGCATGGATGAGACCGCGCAGCTTTATTCAATGTTGCCAGTCAGTCACGAACTATACTCTCGGAAGCTCCAGTTCACCCTTACACTCCTAGAAACCGGTATTGCGTGCAAACCGGATAGGATCTGAATTTTGTCGTGCCAAAAATTTCTAGTGGCGTCTCAAGTATTATATGGCTACTAAACGCTGTAGAGCTTATCGTTGAATCAATTTGAAATCCATGCAGAATCGGAATAAATCTCACAGTCAGCATGTACTCGGAATATGAGCAGAGGACTCACTCGTATACGTCTCTCGTCCTCGAGCGCTAAAGAGTTTGCGCTAATCTCGACCCAGTTGATGGCGGAACTTACCTGAAACATAAAACACAGCGTGGCATTTTTTTTATTGCTCTCGCGTTTTTAACTTATTAAAACTTGCCGTGAACTTTAAGAATACAGGCAAAATGTTAAGGGAAGCACAATGGGCCGCCGGAGAAGGGGACTGAAGTTACACTATCTAGGTGACATCTCCAATAACTGTCACAGAAAATTACGTTGCAACGTTGTTATCAGTGGCACGTATACACGAGGTTTCCGCGAAAAACAAACGGATAGTCCCGAAACTTTTCCTCCGGTAATGCTGGAAAATAACAATTTTCATCCGCCAACTATCAAGAAGGCCGATCGTTATAAGAAGAAAAGCAAAAATGTATATTTCGTAGTAACTTCCAGTATTTACTTTCACGGCATAAAACGAAACAAAGCAATAGAATTATTCATTAATTAGTATACAGTAATTTTAGATATCGATATTTCATAAACGTAACGATAATAACCTTCCGTTTAAAAGGTTGATGATATGTAAAAGCTAGTCTGTTAGTCGATTGCATTACTATTAAATACAAGCGTTTGCTGCAGCAAAGACGGGGCAACTATGGTAGCGTGTGTACCTAACAGTTATACACCCATCTGGTAACTGTGCAAAAGTCGTAGCCAATGTGAGGATGGTGTTGTGACGTGAACTCCGCTTTGTCTGTCGCTAAAAGAGGGAGAAAGAGGAAGAGACTGAGAGAGAGAGAGAGCGAGCGAGAAAGACACAGGAACAAAGTTTTGCCTTTGTTGTAAGGATATAATGTCTCCCAACGTAGTTGGAGGTGACTTGTGTCAGAGCATATAATTAACCCGTCAGTTATAGAGAGCCAACAGAATGGAAAAGGGTCGCAAAAGAAACTGAATAAAAAGCATAGGAGTGAATGTTTAATAACGAAACTGAGAAATGCCGGAACTGCCAAGAGTGAACGACGCCACGAGCGGGAATGTTTGTACGCCACGATAATGAATGGAAAGTATGTGAATCCTTCAAAACAAACACACCTGGAACTTCGCTTCCTTACTGAATAGGTGTACGTACGTTTATGTTAAAGTTTCGAAATAAAGTAGCATTTGGAGGACACTTTCTCTTCATTCTAACGTCTTCAATCCTACCCGTGCCTGATTGGGAGCCACGTAGTAAATGGAATTCGAGAGGCTGTCAGGGAAGTCTTATCTGAGAATAATGTCGAATAAATATGTGCGTGAAACCCCACACACTTTTTCTACGAGCCCCTTTTGGCAGCTCTGGATATATCTTGCCGCGTAAGAAGTGCTCGGGAAATCGTATTGGCCATCCTACGAGCATCTTTTTCGCCGAGCATTTCTTTTTCCCAGCTCTTTCTCAACGACTACTCGGAAGGGACCACTTGTCGCGAATGTCTCTGAGGCCTAGTTGGAGGCGACCGGCGCAAATGCCAGTACAACAGGCTTTCGGCATACATTGCGAGAGTGGCGAGCAGCACACTGTATATACCTTTAGGGTTTTCTGCCTCGGCTGTCATCAAGTACTTTGGACGCTCGAGCGGCATCGGTCGGTTATTGATTCGGTTAACCTTGTTTGCTTCGCTAATAATGTGGTTCTTGTCTCATAATAGACCGTTCCAATGCCTTGGCACGCTTGCGCGCCACTTCAACACTCTTCTATCGTAAAGGATATCCACTATGTACGAAGTACGTACGCACATATATCTATGCACGTGTGGTGACCACACACGTTTGGTGACATTTTCAGCTGCGCACCGCCACAGACGCGTCGCAGGATACGTGGCGGGGATACTATGTCAGATAATGAATTACTGGGCACCATTTCATCGCGAAATTGGGAAAACGTCGGCCGAACATTGGATGAAATGAAAGAGTATATTCGACGATGGCGAGATTTCCCGCTCCGCTTTACTTTTTGCCGCCTCTACCATGCTGTTTTTGCTTGCCGAAAAATGGAACGCCTAATTACTTGGACACATATGCACACACACCTCGTTGTGAACGGAATTTCCGGTAACGGCACTTGACCTCTTGTTCGAGGGCGGTCTGACTTTTGGCTCGCATTTCGCTGCCCAAGTACGCTTTAGTTGCTACCGGGAAATAATTAGAAGGTATACGCCGCACTGTCCAAGTGCATCTGCTTTTTTCGCTGTGGACTCTAGGAAATGGAGATAAAAATCATAATTGTTACCTGTATGAATATGTGAGCTAAACTTGGTGTTGTACCGCTTAGATTGATATTCGATTGCGCGTCAATAGTAAGTGCGTACGGAAACAGTACCGATTGACAAACTATGGGAAAGTAATGCTGACTTTAAAGCAGTATGTACAGGGTGAGTCACTTGCCTTTTAATCATTTCCTTCACACTCGAGTTCCAATTATTTCCATTATTGGTACAATTTGATATTATAAATAAATCAGTGCGTGGAAAAGACTCGGTAAATATTCCTTTATATTAAAATTATTCAACACCGTATAATTATACCATTTTCAACGGCCTATATCCACCATTGGCGATGCAAAGGCAAGTGAATCACCCTGTACGTGTGCAAGTTTTACAATGTGCCACTTGTTAAAGTAATCTATCTGCATACTTTGTTTTACGGGGTTCTCTATGATAGGTTCAGCTTGTTTGTAATGTTGTTTCTATGTTTGCAAGTTGCTTTGGTGTTTCACTCTTCTTTAGACCCTCAAACGATAAAGGTCAATAACGCTTGTGTTTCCTAAAAGTATTGCACTAATTTCTACGCGGATAAGGAATCAACCTTCAACACCACTTTCAAGTATTTTGTCTGTCAGTCTAATTCGGTACAAATACAATACAAATACGTAGCTATAACGGGTGTACCATCCACACCATCTACAACTGGAGAGTGCCTATCGGGTTTAATGACCTAAAGTATTATTTCAATGTTAGGTACTAAACCCTTGGACGCACGTATACTGCTACGCTTAAACCCAGAACCAACAAAAGGCTCTCTTTCAATTGTCGAAGTTCCACGGCGATATAGAAAATCGATTTCCTAAATTTGTCGCTGAGCAAACAACAGCTCTACTTGCGAAGGACCAGCCAGCAAACATTCGAGATATACATATGCAAGTCGCCCATTGTTCAATTCATGATCGCATTATCCGAAATTATTAACAGACTTTTATCCTTTAAACGGCTCGAATGCGATATATCCGGTGAGGCGTTATAAAAAAAATCTTTAAGCCGTCCTATGATCGTGTTTGCGTCGTGGCAATTTCCACTTGGCTTCTTTCCACCCTCGACCCACCCATCCCCATTGACCCAAGGGTATTCCCTCCGATGTTACCTCACGCTGACCCACCCGTGCTTTTCTCTATCACCCTCCTCCCTTCTACGCTTCTCTCACTCTCTCGGTCTGTGCTCAAGCCGAGCCGAGTTGTGTTAGCCGAATGCCGAGGTTAACCGTAAGGGTGGCGGGGCGGGGCGGGGCAAGCGAGTGGGAAAAATCGCCTGACCAAAGCCCAGGATAAAGCGCAAATTCGGAAAAGAATTGGAGGAATCAACGACGAAATGCTTGTATTGTATGATCGAGAAAGGATCGCTCATCGATACAAAAGACTAAGTACCCCAACAATGCTAAAAATAGAAAAACAGATCGAAGTATTAATTTAGCGGATATTGTTTCGTGTACCAGGCTGTCTCACGAACCACCGATTGTGAGATCGCTACATTGGCCGTTTGAGGCACAAGAATTAATTGCACGCGAGATCAAAGAGACGAAGGAGTGAATAGCATTATCAACCACTCTTATCTGAACAAACCACTGGAGGATATTGGTTATGTCTCTGATGTTTTAAATGTATTGTGACTGTGCCCCGATCTCCCGTAAACGACGTTGTTAGTTTTAGTTAGTCGTGAAGCTCTTATTTCGCTTTGTTTACTCGATTTTATATCAAGCCCCACTCGAACGTTCACTGGACCGGCTTTAACGAGATTTCAAATTGAAGGTCAATGGAGGGCACAACTGCGAGGCAGACAAACAACAGCTACTCAGATCCCAGCTCGCTTGATGACACCCGTTAGACGACAGTACGATTGATAAAAGTGTAATCATTAGTTTGCCGGCGGGTAACCCAGAGAGAGAGAGAAAAAGAGAGAGAGGGGGGCAGAGCAAAGTGAGGCATCGTCGTCGGAACGATTCACAGCAAGCTTCTGCGATCTCAATTTCGACACGTCTCTTTATTTGTACGACTATGAAAAATACAGACACATGCGTCTCGTCAGTAGCAGGCGGTGGCACGAGATGCCATTTGGCTGAATTCGAATCTATCGACAGATGCGTCGAGCAGCAAAGTCTCTCCTTAGGCAAAACGCGATATTAATTTACTTCTTTGTCTGTTCTCTGTCCTGGACAGCTTGATTCATTGCGCGACACGAAAAAGCGGAAAAGAAGATGAATTACGCACGATTTCCGCGCTGGCTGCGCCTTTTTATGTACGCGCGCGTGTTCGTTAAAGCACCGCGGCGCATAAAAAATCGAATAACGACTCTGAATAAATTTAAATTTTTCCTCGCCAATTCTCGCCACGAGAGCGTGCGCGTGTCTGCACCCGCGCACACCGCCTTGTCACACTTTCGTCTTGTTCTCCTTTCCCCGTCGCCACTCTTCTTCCCATGCTGGTAATTTCTCACCAGCATATCCTTTGCGCTCGCTCGTAAGATCGCGGCAGGGCACACGCCATAATGATATCTCGCCCGAGCTTTTTTGCCCCTGAAATTTATGGTGAGGTAATAGAGGGCAAATTAGAACCACATGACTGGCTGCGCCATCAATCTCTTCGTGCCTGCCTCTGCCTCTGCCTCTGCCTCTGCCCGCTTGCTTGCCCTAGCGTTCACTGGCCCATGTACGCCTTCTTCTCGCTGCTCGAATAAACTCAAGTTGTCGCGTGCCACTGCTGTCTCCCGGCTAAATTCCTCACGACCTCGACACAGCAGCGGCACGGTGGCCAGATTAAAATCTATATCATCCCGAACTCCTCTCCATTAAGCTGACGCCTCTCTCTCTCTCTCTCTCTCTCTCTCTCTCTCTCTCTCTCCGCCTCTATTATTCTCAACTCGTACCGCCATTTTTTCTATTAATATCCTCGGCGAGAATGAAAGCTACTGCTTGAAAGGAAAGCAGCAACAGACGCATCTAACGAGTGTGCGCTGCAAGGACCAATTGAGAACTCATGCCGAATGAAAAGACGCATTCACTACTGGTGATCTACAACCAACCGTCATCAGAATCAGTGTGCTTCACGGATGCATTTCTAGCCGGCGATAATTCATCCTCCCGGCACGCGGGACTTTCTCGGCGGAGGATGGAAAAAATAGTTAACGAGCCATATGGTTCCAGTTGGCCGCGAGAACTCAACGGCACGGCACGGCTCGGCATTATATTAAAGCACGAATACGCGAAGAAACGTCGCAGGAGCGGAGAAAGAAATTAGGCAAGAGGGGAGAGGCCAAGAAAATACTCGAGATTCTACAGTCGACTGTGTTTGCATCTTCGAGCTGGGTCGGGGATATTTCGAGCCTGGAAAATTCAAAGCGCCAAGGGAAAATGTGGCGGGGCACCCTGAGAGGAAACACAACAGTTGGAGTAGCCTGCAAAGACCATCGTCGCTAATTAGTAAGATTATAGTGCTGCCCCATTCCTTGGTGGGCATAGCCTTAAGGCCTTTTTTAAATTCTCGGTACACCTGTACGCAATTGTGCAATGTCTAGACCTACCGTTCCAGGAATTTCGCCGAAACTCACCCGCAAATGAAGGAATTAGACTTAAGAATATTATAATGCGCAGAGACGGCCAGTGGAAATTTCTAGCATGTGTTTGTCAATTGAATTTAAGTGGTCTTCCTGGCTTTTAATCTATAATATTTTTAAATAACAACATATTCTAAAGAGATAAGACGTATGTATATATATTAAGCACACCAACAACTATACCGTGTCGTTTTGTTACTTAACCGTAGGTAAGTTAAATTAACAACAAGAGAATATAGATCA
Organism: Ectemnius cavifrons; assembly: GCA_964023945.1. Taxonomy (NCBI): domain Eukaryota; kingdom Metazoa; phylum Arthropoda; class Insecta; order Hymenoptera; family Crabronidae; genus Ectemnius; species Ectemnius cavifrons. The sequence continues at coordinate 7,030,662 of OZ030375.1, forward strand.
GAGGTTCGTTGAATGTGCAAGGCTTGCTGGAATGAAACAGAGCAACGGTGCTTTAAATTTATTAATCGCAGCGGTAGCGGACGTACTCTCACTATGTTCTATGAATGCAACATCAGCGAACTGGTGTGGATCATCTCCGGTGGGTACGAACCGCTCGGCTTTTCTTGTTTCTATTTTCTGAGCCGCTTCGCTTTATCCAAACACTCTGAACTAACAAACTTCGCGCGGCGTTGCTGCTCCACAGCTCGAAAAAGTCCTGCACGAAAATAACGATTCTCCATGCTCTTGACGAATGCACATAAATTCGTCGCGCACATCAAAACATATTCGCGCGTGTAGACGTGTTTGACAAGCATCCGAGTACAACTCGTATACATACGACACTTGCGAGCCAAGTGGGTAGCAAGACAAAAAGAGAGAGTGAACACACAAAAGGTTTGTTGGAGCTCCCGATGTGAAAGGGTGTAAGGTCCTTTCTGAAGACTCCGGTATTTGTTTCGGGTGAAACTAATTTATTGAAAATCGGAAGAAGGGAAGCAACCACGCCGCCCTTCTTGTAATGCGGATACACAATAAAATGACAAGAAAGTGTACCAAGACTGACGGCAAGGTGCGTCAGCGCAGGCAACGATATAATAATGGATGCTAAGACTCAGAGTGAATAAGCCGCCTGAGAGCTTAGAATGGTGCAAAGATTCGGACTTTCTCAACCAAAGAAGGAGAGGCGCGAAGAAGTTCTTCAATCTAGCGGAATAACTAGCTCTAACATAAAATCTAAGCGCGGTACAATATATAGATTTTCCGGGAAGAATACGGAAGTGGGAAGTCACGCTGATTGGTTAGAAATTGGTGGTGAGGGAAGAAAAATGAGCGAGGAGCAGGAATCAGAAACTAAAGGAAGTGGCACGGAAATTTCGCTACCCTTGAAGGGGCGGAAGGGTTTTTCCCGCGCCAGGGAGGGGAGATGAGCCGCTAGTCGCCTGGACATACCTGGCCGAAGATATGGTAGGCTTCGACGAAAACGCATCGCTAATCCGGGTAAATGACGCCGAGTAATAAATAGCATGTGGAAGCCAGATGGGCGACAGAGTCAAAATGGTAGTGTTATAAAATTCAAAATCCAGAGAAAATGAACAAAGCGAAAAGAAATATGGCAAATCATTAAGAAGTACGCAGTTGTGCCCTTAAAATTGGGGAGACTTAAAACCTAACGGCGCATCGAAAGAAAGAAAAATAAAAGAATGGAAGAACGTGAGCTGAACAATGTTTCACGGGCGGTCAGCAAAGATTGAGAGGTTCGCGAGTCCAAACATCCCGCCCACCTTGAACGGTCCCGTTCAACAAATGATAAGAATGCTGGAAAGATTGCACTGCCTAACAACATATAGAGAAATATGCGGCAAGTACAACGGTCGGAATAAAAGATGCGAACTGAATTGACATCTCGGAAAAAGGATTATAAACAGAAATCCAACGGAGATTGAAATAATGCTAAAATAAAATAAGCTTAATTGCAATAGTACGCAAAAAATAATATCAAGTAGAAAATATCGCACAGAAGTGGCTAAGAAAACATTCAAAAATGGAATTACTCAAATAATATAGAACGCAAGAGAAATGGGAATGACAATACTAAGAGCCTTCAACAAAGTTGCGTCATAAAACTAATAAAATAAGCTCTCCTTAATTAGAAGGATCGTCGCCACAAGGAAGAACACAGATCTTCGAGACAGGTCTCTTGGTGACACCATGCGCAGTCCGGATGGACACAACGCGGGTCACGTTGTCCTTTCCTGGATGAAGCTCGGTGATACGTCCCAAGCGCCATCGCAAGGGGGGAATGTTGTCCTCCTTGATGGTGACCAAGGTGCCGGGCCCGAATTTGGCGGGCACAGAGCATCGCCATTTGTTGCGCTGCTGGAGTTGGTGCAAATACTCCACATGCCAGCGAGTCCAAAAATGCTGGAACATCTGCTGAAGGAGCTGAAATCTGTTCAAGCGGTTCAGCTTGACCTCGTGGAGGTCAGGATGCGGCAATGAGGCCAGTGCTTCTCCGATGAGAAAATGGCCGGGCGTCAAAGCTGAATAATCGGTGGGGTCCTCGGAAAGGGCACACAGTGGTCGAGAATTTAAGCAGGACTCGACCTGCGTTAGCATGGTATAAAGTTCTTCGAACGAGAGGCGCGTGTCACCTACAACTCTTTTGAGATGATATTTTGCCGATTTTACGGCACTCTCCCATAGGCCCCCAAAATTGGGGCCTCCGGGAGGGATTAAACGCCAATCAATGCGCTCGTCCGTTAAAAAAGAGCTCACTTTACTAATATGTCCCTTATCGCTAAGAAGAACGCCTAAGTCATTTAACTCGTTCCGAGCGCCGATGAAGTTCGAACCATTATCGGAGTGTATGCGCACACATTTGCCTCGCCGAGCTATAAAGCGTCTCAGACAATTTAAAAATGACTCTGTGGACATATCTTTGGCCAGTTCTAAGTGCACAGCCTTAGTCGCGAAACATACGAATACGCATAAATACGCCTTAATCGATACACGTGCGCGTGAATGCTCCTTAATTAAAAACGGCCCTGCGTAATCTATGCCGCAGATCGAAAAGGGGCGAGAAGGGGTAACCCTGTCCACCGGTAATTCACCCATCAGGTATTCAGACTTAGGTGGCTTTACACGAAAGCACCTTACGCAGGAACGCAATACGCCCTTTATGGTATTCTTGCAGGACAGCGGCCAATATTTGCATCGTAAGGATGCCATGACAGCATTACAACCTGCATGTAGCAATTTTGTGTGTTCCTGCTCAATGAGAAGCAGTGTCAGGCGGTGCTTCGCAGGTAGAATCAGCGGATGCTGCTGTTCATAAGAAATTGGAGCGTTACGCAGCCTACCGCCCACCCTGAGAAGACCGAGTTTGCCCACAAATGGGAATAACGAGACCAACGGGCTCTTCTTTGGAATTGGCTGTCCCCTGGTCAAAAAGTGAATTTCGGAAGCAAAATAATACCTCTGGACGAGCCTAATAAGGATATGCTCCGAATAAATCAATTCTTCAGCAGTCAAGTCTGAAGAATTCTCCCTTGCTGAGGCGGCAATGACGGCATTGCCCTCACTAATTTTGCGGTCCTGAACGCGTGCGCGGATTTTACGATAAAAGCGAAAGCAATATGCCACTACGCGAAATAATTTCCTTGCACGGGAATATCGCTCGAAAATACTTAAATCTAAGGTAGTCAGCGCAATCATTGCTACGGTTGAAGTCCTCTCCTCAGGTAGCTGCGCGACGTCAATGGAGCGGTTGGGCCATAAAGCTGGTTGCTCGGTGATCCAGGTAGGCCCGTGCCACCAGAGGGACGATGACGCCAGTAAGGAAGGGTTGACTCCTCTGGATATTATGTCAGCAGGGTTGTCCTGCGATGATACGTGCCGCCATTCTCCTTTCGTGTGCTCTTGAATTTGCGTAACTCGATTGGCCACAAAGGTGCGCCATTTCGCTGGAGATGCCTTGATCCAAGCGAGAACAATCATCGAGTCCGTCCAAAAATGCTCACTCTGTAAGGTCATGCAGAGGGCTGAACGAGCCTTGGCAGCTAACTTGGCTAGTAGTAATGCGCCGCATAGCTCCAATCGGGGAAGGCTAATTGTCTTCAGGGGGGCCACCTTGGATTTGGCGCACAATAAGTGGCAAATCACATTCCCCTGACGATCTTGGGAACGAAGGTATAAGGATGCTCCGTACGCCCTTTCGGAGGCGTCGCAAAAACCATGCAGCTGGATGCTGCTGGAGTGGTTCGCTACTGCTGCCCTGGGAATCTGTAGCTCGTTGAGAGCAATGAGCTCGCTTCGGAATGTCCTCCATTGGTTATGAAGGTCCAACGGCAGGGATTCATCCCAATTCGTCTTGAGTTCCCAGAGCCTCTGCATTAGCATTTTGGCCTGTATAACTGCAGGCCCAACAAGTCCCAAGGGGTCGAAGAGACGGGCTATCTCCGACAAAATCGTCCGCTTGGTTATCTTCTGCTGTAACAGCGGCGGTACCGAGTATCGCAAGCAGTCCTCAACAGGGCTCCATAAAAGGCCCAAAGTCTTGGGATCCTTGTCGGCGTCAATTTTGACGCTATCCTGGAAATTGTCGCAGGTTAAGATCCGTGGGTCGTTGGCCGCCCACTTCCGCAACTCGAAGCCAGCAGGAGCCAGGATCCTGGTGATGTTGGCCTTGAGATCCTGAGCCTCCTTCAAGGTGTCGGCGCCGGTCAGCAGGTCGTCCACGTAAAAATCGCGGATGATTGCGCGACCAGCCTTTGGAAACATTGCCAAACTATCCTCGCCTACCTGTCGCAATACGCGAGTCGCGAGATAGGAGGCCGACGCCGTCCCATAGGTGACGGTATTAAGCTCGTACACCCTAATAGCTTCGTAGCTATGTTGACGCCACAGTATGCGCTGGAATCGCCGCTGCTCAGGTTTAACATTAACCTGGCGATACATTTTTGCAATGTCTGCCGAAACTACAAATCTATGTTTCCGCAAGCGCATAACAATGGAGAATAGGTCGTCCTGTACAATAGGACCAACGCGCTGCATTTGATTAAGTGAGATGCCCGATGAGGAGGCAGCCGATCCGTCGAACACGACCCGCAACTTCGTGGTCGTGCTGGACACCTTAAATACCGCGTGATGGGGCAGATAATATGATGGATCGCAATCACGAATTCGGTCATTGGCGATCTCTGACATGTGCCCGAGTTCCTCATACTCGGTCAAAAATTGGCAATATTCCTCCTTAAGACCAGGCACTCTAATAAATTTTCTTTCTAAGGCGAGAAATCGTTTCTCGGCCATCGTCCGAGATTGTCCGAGGTCGCCTAGCTGGTCGGTGAAGGGAATGCTCACGACGTATGTCCCGTCTCTATCTCTCTTGGTCGTTTTACAAAAATGTATCTCACACGGATCGGAAGGATCTAATGGAGGTAATCCCGGTGACGACGACGAAACCTCTTCAATCTCCCAGAACTTACGAATATCCCTTTCCAACTCATCGTTGGTGGCCAGATGGCACATAATATTTTGTTTGCCCTCCATGAGTGAGGCATTAAATTCCCCTGCTAGTATCCATCCTAGCTGGGTCTTCTGTATTACCGGGTATCCAGGCCCTAATCTGTGCTGCCCAATGCAAATAAGGTCCCAAAAGAGGCCGTTGCCTAGTAATAAATCGACCTCGCGGGGTGCGCAGAAATGGGGGTCAGCCAGCGAAAATTTGTCCGGAATGGAGATGGCTTCCCTATTTAAATGAAAGTTGGGAATGCTCTCCGATATCCTCGGAATGATTAGGCACTGGAACGTGGTTTTGTAGGGAGTGACTCTCGACAATAATGATACGCCTATCTTCCCACGAATAGCGTGAGAAGTGCGCCCGATGCCAGAAACGGTGGTGTTAACCCTTTGCATGGGTAATTTCAATTTCCTAGCAAAGCCCTCGGAAATAAAATTGGCTTGTGAGCCCTGATCCAACAGCGCTCGGCATTGATGCCTGTTGCCCCGTGAATCTAAAATATCCACCATGGCCGTGGATAACAAAACAGCGTGGTTTGAGCTGCCGCTTGAATGCGACAATAATGCTTGCGGGTTTTCTTTCGGGGTGGAATTGAATTGCGCGGTATCTCTAGATGTGGAAGGCCTATCAAATGGAGGGGAATCGTTGTATTCCATATGCACCAAAGAGTGGTGGTTCTTTCCACATTTCCTGCAATTCGATTTTCTGCATTCGCGATTTGTGTGCCCAGGCTGCAGACAATTGAAACAAACGCGAAGCTTTAATGCTTTGGATCGCCGCGCGGGAATGGTTAGCTTCGCGAATTCTTCGCACTCGGCCAAACGGTGACTTGCCTTGCACAGAGGACATGAATGCTCCACATTGACAACCATCGATGTTGCATTATGCGAGCGCTTGTGTGTGGTGTTATTGTAATTCGTGTGCACTTTGTTTTGCTGCGGCCGTGACTCGAATGCAGAATCCTCGAGCACCCTACAATGCCTCTCTAGGAAATTAACGAGATCGTCGAATTTCCGTCTCCTAGTGATGGTCTGCGAATATCGTTGCCATTCGCTTCTTGTGCCGCTATCTAATTTTGTGGCTATTAATCTAAGCAGCAATGTGCCCCACGAATCCGTCGGCTCACCTAACGCCTTTAACGCTGCCAAATGATTGGTGGCATCGTCTATCAATTGACGCAGTGCCACGTGCGAAGCCTTATTAAGGGGAGACAAATCAAATAGCGCCTTGGTGTGATGGTCTATGAGGGAATTTGGATCCTCGTACCGTTTTTTCAAGGTCTGCCATGCAATGAAGTAATTGACGTCAGAGATGCCCAATGACCGGATTGCGCGTGCCGCAGTTCCGGAAATACTCGAATTCAAATAGTGGAACTTCTGAATGTGTGACAAGGACTCGTTGTGGTGTATTAATGATTCAAATGACTCCCGAAATCGAAGCCATTGGTCACGCTCGCCATTAAAAGTAGGTAATTCGATAGTCGGTAATCTTATGGCCATCGGTGTTTCGGCAATACCCGGAGTTGACGCAGGATTGCTCTCAGAACGAGCATTGCTGGCAATGTTAGCCTCAGCTTGCGCATCTTTAATATGTCGCTTAACCCGCGAAATTAAATTGTGATATAGGTTTTCGAATTTGACTCGCTCTTCCTCATTTTTCGCGGCCTCCTCTGCGTCGTTCGGATCGGCTAGAAACTCTATTTTATCCTGCACCGCCTCGAACTTATCTAGTAAATCTAGATTCTTTGTGAGTCGACTCTCCACCACATCAATTGGGATGGAGTCATTTACACCCTCAAAGTATTTATTGAATCGCGTTAACGACGCCTTTACTTGCGCGCGTTCGCCAATAAGAACTTTTAATTGTGGTTCCATGCTTGATGATACCAATGCTAACGCAAAGTCAGAGTAAATGCAATAAATCTCGACTCACCGTTGCGTAGCGACACAGCAGTCCTCAGCAGGCAGCGTCGGTCCGACGGCTCGTAATCGCGGCGTCCTGGGTGGAAATGAGTTCTCCCACGATGTCACTCGTGCCGGTCAGGCTTGGGTAGCTGCAGCGATGCCCAAATATTCCGCTCTGTCGCAAATGATCGGACAGGATCGGAGCAGGCTTCTTGAGGCTGATGTTATCCAATTATAGTGGAAAATGTAGCTTCCACTATACTTCCGTGGTTGATTAGTCAGGAACTTGTTGCACTGATCACTTGTCACTCGCGATGATCCGGCTCGAAGGACCAGAAATGTTGGAGCTCCCGATGTGAAAGGGTGTAAGGTCCTTTCTGAAGACTCCGGTATTTGTTTCGGGTGAAACTAATTTATTGAAAATCGGAAGAAGGGAAGCAACCACGCCGCCCTTCTTGTAATGCGGATACACAATAAAATGACAAGAAAGTGTACCAAGACTGACGGCAAGGTGCGTCAGCGCAGGCAACGATATAATAATGGATGCTAAGACTCAGAGTGAATAAGCCGCCTGAGAGCTTAGAATGGTGCAAAGATTCGGACTTTCTCAACCAAAGAAGGAGAGGCGCGAAGAAGTTCTTCAATCTAGCGGAATAACTAGCTCTAACATAAAATCTAAGCGCGGTACAATATATAGATTTTCCGGGAAGAATACGGAAGTGGGAAGTCACGCTGATTGGTTAGAAATTGGTGGTGAGGGAAGAAAAATGAGCGAGGAGCAGGAATCAGAAACTAAAGGAAGTGGCACGGAAATTTCGCTACCCTTGAAGGGGCGGAAGGGTTTTTCCCGCGCCAGGGAGGGGAGATGAGCCGCTAGTCGCCTGGACATACCTGGCCGAAGATATGGTAGGCTTCGACGAAAACGCATCGCTAATCCGGGTAAATGACGCCGAGTAATAAATAGCATGTGGAAGCCAGATGGGCGACAGAGTCAAAATGGTAGTGTTATAAAATTCAAAATCCAGAGAAAATGAACAAAGCGAAAAGAAATATGGCAAATCATTAAGAAGTACGCAGTTGTGCCCTTAAAATTGGGGAGACTTAAAACCTAACGGCGCATCGAAAGAAAGAAAAATAAAAGAATGGAAGAACGTGAGCTGAACAATGTTTCACGGGCGGTCAGCAAAGATTGAGAGGTTCGCGAGTCCAAACAGGTTGTATGTATTCTCAATTGCCGATAACTTTTACCTGCTAATTACAAGATGGTAGCACGTTTGCACGATCTAACACAGCCCTTGCAAAATATACATATAGTATAGTATGCGTCGCACTGCCAATGCCACAGTATAATGAAATATGCTTTCCCGATATTCCAATATTATCGAGGAACAATTTATCTCTCTACAAGCGCACTGCAGCCGCACTGGTATAATACGATAATGAAAAAATCTTACGCTAACCTCTGATTAATTGCTGAGTATTGTTTTGTATTCGTGCGGCTTTCATCGGGCTCGCCGTTCGCCAATTGAAAGCATAAGATCAATTTCTCCGATACAAACGTGATCCGGATGAAAGTATTCTTAGCCCGCTACTCATCGTAAGAAGCACAAAGGATAATGATACTTAAACTTAAAAGTGTAGCCTATCTCATACGCTACCGAGATTCATCTGCAATTTAACCGTCGCGAAGTGGCGTTTATCTCGATGAACTCAAAAGAGTTGGCAACCTTGTTCCGCTCAATTAATCAATTACTCAATTGCTCGAGAGCTACACTGGCCGCTCGGTTAACCCAAAATGGAATATAATTCTATACAATTAAGCGGAACTCTCCCAGAAGAAGTGGAGGTGGGTCTACTGTCGATCGATTTCCGAAGTAAATTGGGGAGTTGAGAACATTCGCGATGCAGCCAATATACATATATAAGCATGCAAGGACATGCCAGGGTATGTATAAACGGAATAGGCGAGGGGCGTGGAGGGAGGGTTAGATATCTAATCGGAGAGAAAGGCCAGCACACAATGAGGATCCTAAGCCCGCCGATGAAGATCAAGAGAGGCGAACTGGATTTTTCGAGTGCGGACCACTAAAGTCCGCAAACCGAGGAAGCCTCCATTCGATTAGAAAAGAAAATTCGCGGAAAATGTTTCGATTTCCGATACTGGCCTCGTCGAAGATAGTGGATATCGGTATCGCCCTTCCCCGAGCATGTCAGACGTGCCGTCGTGCCGGACTAAGGATGTTAGAGGGATGTGTCGGGATGTGAGGGATGTGAGGGAAGCGAGAGACGGGCAACGACGATGGCTGGGAAGGCGGGGAACGAGGGAGGAGACGTTTGGAGAAGAGGTAAAGCCGAAGGTATCCAAGACAGAACAGTCGAGCGCACTCAGCAAGGGATACACCGAGCCTCTCTCTGATCTGACACGCTGGGATTACCGGCGAGAGAGGAAAAACGCGTACACCCTTCCAGAAAGGAATGAATGGCAAAAATAGAACCCGGCCCTTCCTGGACAACTGAAACAAAGGGAGAAAAAACAGTGCGTTTTCTCCCTACCCTCCTGGGCCACTACGTATCAGCATATAGCGAGCAACATACATACAAAAGCTCGCCGGTACACCGGAAATACATAGAGGACCGTGGATACAAAGCAAGCATGCCTGGCATGCTGAAACATGCAGCGCAATCTTAATTATTTTTTCAACACAAATGGTAACCCGATTAGACTTGAATAACTATTAGTAGTTAATGACATATTTATTAATGCGACGTACTAAACAAATAAGCCCATTTTGGGAAATGTTCGATTGTATAATTATCGGTCGAAATTCGCATGTTTGCACGCGCGCAGTTGACACACGGAGTTTCATTTTTCAGACGAGCGACTCTCAAGAGGCTGTAAAGTGTGACCGCGCGATACCGGAAGCAGATGAATGAACGCAGAAGGACACTTCAAGCCAACTATTGAGCTTTACCACTTCCAAAGATACCGCCGCTAGCAACGAACAGCGAGAATAAGCGGTTGAGTAATAAATATGTGCGTGCATGGCGCAACTTCAAATTGAATGAGTTTAATGTGCGCAGCGAATGGAAAACATTTAAAATTTCCCACTTTAGCGAGGCCGAGGGAAATTAAGGCGGCACATCGCCCGTGTATTCGTGTGAATGTACATACATGTGCGCAATCACACGTTAAAGCGAAATGCACAATCCGAGTATCCATTAAAAGCATTGGCGCGCCGACACGCATTGATTGAGTCTACGTACGTACACCTTTTGTTACGCCGCACCGGCCAATTGGATGTAGAAGTTGCGCGCCCGGCGCACAATGCATCGATGAGTATCCTAATTGCATTAGGCCGGCAAGCACGCGGATGCCTAGCAGCAGGTAACGGCAAGGACAGCCATGGTCCAATAACTTGCAATGTCGATCGTTAGCGCGTACTACAATTCAAGGGTTTATTACTGGCTTCCCTCGATGGGCCCTGTGGGCACTCCATCTCTCTATTAGAGCTGAATAATAAGTTCGCGATACAAAGCTTTTCCATTGGGCGTAAGCTCTGCTCGCGTCTATTATCCGAGGATAGCACGTCATTCGTCCTAAAGAGGAGAGAATGCACGTTATACATTACAAGAGAGTCGACTTTTTATTGAAACCACGCGGAACTGCAAACTGTGACTATATCGTGCATGCTAGATACGTCCGCTGTTCGTAGTTCGTCCCATTGTACTATGAGAATGATTAATTAGCCGTTACATATTCTAATTGCTAATTCATTAGCGAGTTATCCGCCCGCTATTTATTTGCACTCTCCTTTGTTGGAGATTCTCCCTGATCACTACATCGGATAAATAGGAACGACGAGTGTTTTTCCTTCGGATTTTAGACAAATGCACGACACAACACGCATTTATTCCACGAGTACATGTTACTGGCGAGAATACATCTTGCATAAACACACGCTCGGTTGGTTTAACGATTCGAAATCTGCTAGGATAGCTACTAGAACGCTAGCTGCTTTACCAAATTGCCGGGCACCTTTTGTTGCCGGAGCACTGTTCTCTTTCCGGTGGCTCTGCTCACCGCAACACGGTTTAATCTGCTTAGCCGCATTTAGACTGCGTGGGAAACTGCACTCCGCGTAACTAGATCGTGAAATCTAGCGTGTCCCTAAAATCGAGGCCGTGTTCCTGTCCCAATGAGGTATGGCGCCCTGTCCGCCCACAATGTGCTCGACAAGCGTGTGCTACAGATTTAAATAGGTTCCTCGTACCAATGCAAGCACTCTCTGCATCTTTTTTCAAGTGTCAGAGTGTAAACTAACGCCAACCTTATATATACACCGTAATTGGAAAATCGTCTTAAAATATCAACAATTCTTAGTTTTTCACATTTTATACATGCAGTTGACACATTATGACAACTGCACATGTCTTATGTGCCGTGGATATTCGTCCATCAGTCTTATTACACGTGCATTAGGAGTTTTCTTATGTTTATGAGTTGTGGTACACGTCTATCTTGTTGAAGGTTGATTCCTTATCCGCGTAGAAATTAGTGCAATACTTTTAGGAAACACAAGCTTTATTGACCTTTATCGTTTGAGGGTCTGAAAAAGAGTGAAACACCAAAGCAACTTGCAACCATAGAAACAACAGTACAAACAAGCTGAACCTATCATAGAGAACCCCGTAAAACAAAGTATGCAGTCTCGTGTGAATGCGCTTGCTATACGTATATACATTTATAGATTACTTTAACATATGTAATACCATGATTACCGACGTTGCAAATGGTCGTTCTCATTGGATTCAATACTTTTTCTGTATGCACAAGCAGTGCAGGGCAGACATGGCTTTATAGTCCCAACTGCAAATGCCACACACCAGTTTATACAACTGAGCTCATCACGCTGAATGGCTTTAAACAGCAACAATAATCCCTTTGCCTTCCTTTAAATAGGTTGTTCACAGAACCGGCCCCTTAAAGCCTTATGCACATTAACGTTACAGGAGAAGTTAAAAAGTAATTTAGTTTCCTTTCAAGGAACAACTCGGTAGCTCGCCGAGCGTGAACATGAAAAAGAAAAGAAGAGGAAAGTTGCATTCACGGAATGAACGAGTGACTTCGTCCGTGTGTCGGTTTGCCTCGGTCGCTTGCGAATGTGGCCGTGTTTGTACATACATATATACACTTTGCACAAGATTAACGAAACTTTGAGTTTCATCCAAACGCGCAGTGAATTCTGTTGACAGAAGGAGGTCGCACTGATGTGATAGCAGATGTTCCAATAGCTATTCAATAAGTACCGCCCGCCCTTTCACAATCAGAAGATCTGTCAGAAAATTCTTCTATTCAAATAGTCGGAAAGTGGATAGAAGCTTCCAATAATCTGGATCACAATCAATGCGAAATCGATCTCAGCACCGAATTTCCAAACTTCTAATATGGGATTTAATAATATTCTCTTGATGCAAATATACGCGAATGTAGCCTTTCAACAAACCGAAAATACTATTTACACTGCGTGCATCGAAACTTTGTATTAAACAACTGCTAGCTATCCGGTTATCCAAAATGTACATTTTGCCGTTTAAAATATATATATTATCGTGCTGTCAAAGTTCCTGACAGGGCACTGCATCTAACGGAGGCATAAAAATAGACTAACACTATTATTTTAGATAGTTGGTTTAGTTTCGCAATTTCTCCTGGGAGCTCTGCATGAATTAGTCGTAACAGACAGATATTTCAAATCGTGGATTGAACGACGCTGCGCACCGTTAAACATCAAATATGCAAATCTGCAAAACCTATTATTCTCGGAGTGAAACATAGTCGGCAGTCTCGAAATCTATTCTGCCGTCGATCAATCACTCGTCCCTGATATTAAAAGAGACATTTCTATCAAATCTCTCGGTAGACAATGGATTCTCGATGTATATTGTACGTGCGCAAATCTTCATTGGATTCGGACATCCGAACTGTCCCTCACAAGTCTCTTGTTCAATTGAAGTTTTTTCCAGGCCAAAACTAGGATGGTAGCAGAGCGTCGGAAGAAGCTGATAGCGGATGCAGCTTATCCAAATGCTGATAGAGCTCAGGCGAACCCAGCGGTGACGCGGCGTAAGCGCGGCTGTAGTAGGCTTACCGCGGCTCAAGGGCCACTATTCTCTCTCTGTCTTCTACCATCGCTTACTCTATCTCATCTTCTCCCCTCGCATACTGTTGTCGACTACCCTCGCCTCTTAGAAGAGATATTCCAAGTCGGAAAAATGTTTTGGCAGATTATGAAACAAAACGCTGCCCATCCCGGGATTCTCTTTGTAATCACTTCCCCTTGCGCGTTCTCCGTATTCATCCTCACTTCTCCCACTACTTGCCAGAATTCTCGCTCTCTTCCTGTTGCTTCTTCCCTCTTTCCCATTGATAATCGTTCATAAATGACAGTAATCCCCATCCCGGTTGGATCTGAATCAAAACCTTGCTTCAACGTTTCCAACTTTTAGTGAACCTCGGTTACATAAATAACATTATTAACGCTTCTCATTCCTACATATGTAATAATCTTTTCAATATTGCAATAGAACCGGTTCTGCAAGCTATACTATAAAGAAACTTAGGTAAAGCGGGACTTTCGTATGAGGGAACTAGCATTCATTTGAAAGTGTGTAGCGCTCGAGCTTACTAATTTACGCTTGCGTTCGCTCGCAGTCATTAAGAATCAATTGCGCTTGAGAGGAATGTTCTCGAAAAATAACACCGTGACTCCATAGTATTGCTATTAACTTTGATGCATGGTAATAGGCGACCTCGTTGATTGTATTATACCCCTTTTAAAATGAGAGTCTGTCAGAGAAAAAGAGACAGAGAGAGAGACAGAGAGAGAGAGAGAGAATGAGAGGCAAGCAAAAGGTAACGCCCATTCATTTGCAGAAGTAAGGGTGTGGGCTATCAAGCGAGTAGAGGAAAGGACCAGCGACGCTCATGTAAATATAAATATACACCAATAGTAGGTATGCATAATTTTGAGGAATGCACCGCATATATGGTGAAAAATACGCGTATATGGCTCGGCTGTGGTTTGCCGGTTATGACAAGGCGCTGGAAAAGTCGGCGGGCTGAGAAGATCGGCAATAAGTTTGCGTTGAACGAAGACGTAGGTCAGATATGGGTTGGACGACAAGGATTACGAAGCGCACACAGTGGACGCGCAGATTCAGCGCGTCCGGCGCTCGCTCGGCCAAGATTAATGACCGGAAGGAATATGGTCGGTGCGAATTCACACTCGATAAAATTTGCAACGCCACTCCCCGCTGCTCGAACGCTTCGGCCGTCCACCATCCCAACAGGCGACACTCCCTGCACGTAGTATCGAGTACCGGTCCTCTTTGAAAATATAACGCGTCGGGACGGCGGTCTCTCGTAAATGTGTATTGGAAATGTCCTCGGTACATACATATCTACCGGTTGGCCGCCCGTTCCGCTTTAGCCGGAGAATTGGCCGCACGAGTGCGCGCTGGTAACGTTCTTCGCGGAAATCGCAAATTCGACGGCACTTTTCTATCGACACATGTGCAAGTGTATGTGCGCACACGTACGCCTCCAAGCTTGTCCGCACGTTTGCATTCATTCGTTCGTCCAGCAAGCACATGCCCAAGAGACGGAACACTATTTCCGAGACTTTGTCGAAACAGCTTTCGTGCATTCGGGGTTAACAGGTATTACCCAGAAATCCACATAGCGCTCCAAATACAATGCTGTACAGCTTTAACAATCCACTCAGAAAAAAAAAAGTGGGGTTTCTCATTATGAATATGACAGCTATGCTCCTCGATAGTATAACTTGAGCTCTACTCTAACAAGGATATTAACAAGTATTATACTGCGTTATAAAATGGCAAGCAGACCTCGATAAAATGAAACATTTTGAACAGCTGCTAAATGCCGCGCGTTCTCATCGTTTCTCTTAATGCTTTATGGAAAAATTCTCTAGTCAATAATCATGTGTATAATTGGCGCAGCAGGGAGAATGTTAAGGAAATTTCGTTGATCTTTGACATGCCTACCATGTCGGGCATAATACGAGCTGAAGGACGTTCGGACTTGCAATGTCGATTAAGTTAATGATAGGATTAGTAGTGACAACCGTATTAGGGATAATTGCCAGCGTCAACCTGCGCATACGAATCTTATACATCATGATCCGGAATAGATGGCGCAATGGCAGCAGTAGTATTAGTAGTTTGCGAGTAGTAGTAGTAGTAGTAGTAGGGCAGCTTGTACGGAGGATAGGATAGAGCCTTTAGTATGCGAGCGTATGTTCAAAACTTGGAGCAGTTTGACAAGCTAGTGCATCACAGCTTCGCTGGGATGACTGCTGGATTCAGTTGATCACTCAAACACACCGGAACGGCCTCGGGTTAAATGGCTGGAACGGGAATGTAGTTTACGCCTTATTCGTGCTTGGGTTGTGCCACCCTCTCTCGCTTCAGCCAGGCCGAGACACATCCTTTCAACTTTTTACTGATCCACATCTCAGGGCAAACTTCCTAACGGCCCCCGAGAAATCCCATACTTCAAGAAGCTTTCGCAGGGAATCTGAAAGTGACATACTTCCCTCGGATCCTTATACATTCGCGGGGATTTATTGACAGAGACGCTGCGCATATGTGCGCGCCCCTTCGGCCACCACTCCATGGCCCATGTAAAATCGTAATGATGCCCCGTTCTCGCCACTGAAATTTAGTTTTACTTGATCCTCTGCGTACACCAAACTACTTATATCCATCTAGTTACCTTACGTCTGAAAGTACTGCCATCTTTTAAACAAACATAAGTCAAAACCGACAGTTATAATCGGTTTTCTAACAACGTGCCCGCTGATAGACTCCTTTGTACGAAAAGCGCGTATTACAAATTCAACCAAACGGTATAATTATATCAGCAACAAGAGGAATGAACACTTATGGATAAACAGTATGTTCTTGTAAATTTACTGGTGGCTAAAGAGGAGAAGAAGGTTCTTTCATTAGTCATTGCACAAAGAAACTGGTAAAGGTAATGAATACTCAATGAAGGAACAGTCGTAAACTGATCCGGTTTATTTTATGTCCGATGGTTTGGTTGTAATTATTGGAATATTCATGTCACCGTGTTGTTAGTCGTGGTAGTGTTAACGTCTCTGTTGCCGTGCAATGCATTGCAATTCGCAATATGCAAGGTTATAGTGCAGCAAAAGGATAGCGTAGCCTGCGGCAATGTGAAATCGCGTGATATTTCCTGTGGTACGTAGTAGAGCGGCTTCAAAAGTTTAAATTATTGAGGAGGTATCGTCGGGGTATCCGGCGTCCGGGGAAATATGCTCTATTTGCGAAGGAGCCCCAAAACATCCGCCCTGATTTCCTGTTATCGTCAGGAGCTTATCCATCGCCGAATTCATTTCCTCGGGAAGTGTGCAATTTTTCACGCGGCAGCGGAGGTGCATTCACCCATATTTTTCTACTTGTTATATTCACTTGCATGGTAAATATGCTTACTGCGTTGCGAGCATCAATTAAAGCCGAAGATTTGCATTGATTATGACGTGCGGCTAATTAAAGTAAACTTATCTCTGCATTTCATTAAAATGTAAATCAAATCTCTGGAAGACCGCCCATCATATTTGTATTTATTGATAATTAACCCGCATAATTGTAAAAATTACAGCATATTTCGTAAATGCGTGGATCATGAATATGTTTTAAAATATTGCTTGATTTTAAAGCGGGACTTCAATTTCATCAAGCCGCAGTTAAACTCCGAGGAACGAGGAAAATGAAAAATAATAGCTGAATATACTTAGTTCGTGATAAAGAAAAGTTTCATAATAAATCAGGATTTTCTGTTATCACGTTACTTTTTTTAAAGATAAACAGCAGGCTTTAGGACAGGCTACGTATATACATATATCATTTTAAATAAACGCATGCGCCTGACCACCGATCTTGAGAACTAAAAGATTATATTGTTTTATAGGACTAAACCGGGAACAGGCATTTTTCAGAGGTTAAGTAATTTACAGTCGCAAATACCGAAATCTGGCAACGACGTTACTATTAGCAACACCATATCGAGATGTCACCTGAACCAAGAAAAGGAGCTTAAGCTCGACTTAGTTAGCCATATTTCCTTTAGACAGAAATATTATTTCGATCCTGATAATGGATGGAGTTAGTATTAGTTTACTGTTATCTTCCTCCAAACACCGTTTACACTTTGATACTAAGTCAGGAGAAACTTTGCTAATTGATTTTGTTTTTGAATTTAAAAGAGTGTCTGGGGCCGAGGCCTTATGAGAGCGGCTGCTAGTGGAAGATATTTGACAAAATTCATAGTACGCCGCCATTCAATCGAAATTCGATTATTCAACTTTTCATCATACTAGGCCACCACTGGAGCCATCGTCGGGCCAGTTTTATAAATGTTTTTCTTTCGACTTGAGTCTATATTCATTTATTCAGAAGTGGATCCCGATTATACAGCCGACCGTTTAACTACTCCGACGCGATCCCGATTAACCCGGATTATTAAAGTCCCCCAGTGCTACCGTTTTCCTGCGACCATTTTCGCAATTACACCTCGCAATCTTATTGGGAAATAAATTGCACCAACTGCGTCTTCTCGAGGATTCGTTGAAGGATTTCTTCATGGACTCAGAAACCGCAAAATCTTACCAAGATAGAAACTTATTAATCGCTTAACAGTAATTTTTATACCCATTGAATTTCTAGTGGTTAACATAAATTAAGCTTTTAAAAACTTCCATATGAACAAATCAAACTTCCATACCTGACTTTTATGAATTTGGAATTCAGAAATGGGCTTTCATCTGTGATATTTGTACATCCGAGATCCATGTGTAAAATGAACCGTTGCTGATTCATAGCGCGAAGTACCCCATTCAAAGGCCTGTTTCCTAATTATGGAAATTTGCTTTCCTACCGGCATGGCCTGCATGCACAGGAATCAATTCCTCAGCGGTTGAGAGTACGCTTTCATTGGAAGAACAAGAGAGGAGTGCCACTTTGAAACTTTCAAAGAATCTGCTTGAAACCGAGGAATATGCAATTCATCGAAGGGACCGATATATTTGCATAGGAATTTACATCTTTTGTCTTTAACCCGGAAAATGTGTATCATTATTTCGTACGCCACTTCGCTATACATCTATGAATCATAATTTCGCCGAAGAAGGAGCAATCATAAAAACGAGAGGCCATTAAACCAAAGAACAATTGTAAGCAGTCCACCTGGAATTTGTTTGATTTAAAGAAGAATCTTTCTCATTGTAGATTACATTTAAGTTCCGCATCTATTTGTGTAGATCGTAGAAGAAGCAAGCATTCATACTCTATTAATACAAACTATCGATCTGCAATTCTGCAGACTACAACATAAGTAGATGTATCAAAAAATTCGCCGATCCACACTAACATTTTTTAATTATAGGTACCCAATACTATTTCTTACGACATCTGCATAAGAAATTAAATCCTGAGCACTTGAGAAAACAAGTGGAAAAACATCTTCGGTAATTATTCAGAAAGACGGTTCATCACCGATTTCAATGATTTTGATATATGTTATAGAACGATTTAAGCTGATTAATTTCATACACAAATATATGTGGGGAAAGCCTGTAGAAAAAAAATAGACACACTTAAAGGCGGATCTTATATATCGATATATAATAATCGAACAATCAATATAAATCGTAACGTAAACATAGCTGTAAACATAACTGTAAACATAACGTAAACATAGCAACCAACACAGACTACGGCAAATATATAGAATTTCTTCTAATTTCTAGGTTTCTAACTTTTTTCCTATAGGTTTTCCACACATATATATGTATATGAAAATGATCAGAAGAGCTATCTATAACATATATCAAAATCATTAAAATCGGTGGTGAGCCGTCTTTCTGAATAATTATCACATCTTCCAAGAGACCATCCCAATAAAGCTCGAAACTTTGTTTCTTAGTATATGTGCCGAAGGACGACGACACCGTGAGCGTAATTTTGCACAACCAATGTCACTCTAACGTTTAACCAAGGGAGCAATTCAATTTGCAAACACAAGCTTTACTAACCCGCATATTAGGGGTACCAGAGCCCGTCCAATGAACACCCGGGTACCTTTGGCTCAACTCTGCCTGTATATGATTGATATATAACAGTGAGTGTGCGTGGTACCCGTTAATACGGCCAATAAGAGCTGGACTGATTCAGGTGTGAGAGGTGCGCAAGGGAAATAGGTGAACAATGAATTAAAATCCGATGGTATTGAACTTATCGAATAAATGAAGTTGCTCATCCACGATGGTTCAATTGATATATGCGCATTCAAAATATGAATACCTCTATTTGTCATCACATCATGCCTGATTCGCATTTACATGCACTCTTTGAGGGAAAAAAAAAACTGATCTGATGGTAAAATCACATTGTAAATGACGGTGAACAAATGCCCAAGTAACAAAGAGAGCGACTATTATTTATTCATGGCTAATATTGCAACGGCGCGTAACGGAAAATGGTAGAACATATATTTCTCTTTCTCAGTTTGGCTAAGCATTAAACCGCTCGTTTGGACATTTGTACGAACGCAGTTAAAATAGGTAGACGGGTTGAAAACGTCTCTTAATTATTCGAATTGGTTAAATTCGCTCGGTCTGAAATTGTTAATTCGTCGAGTGTGTAGCGCTCGTGCGATGTGCGTTTGCGTGGCTAAACAAGCGACACGAATCAAGCTTATCACGCCTGGTAAGCAGGCGAATTAAAGGAGACGGGTCGAGAGAGGATCCCCGTGCACGGTCCTTGGATAGAAGGCTAGCACAGCTGTACAGGCAGGCTAGGAGTCGTCGTGTAATTTGCATAATATTTGAAAGAGCACTCAGGTAACCTCTATTGTTTGCCTTAAAATACACCACGGTCTTGCTCACTCTCGCAATACCGCGAACACTGTTCACCAGTGCTATTGAAATTCTACTTGACACAGGAGCGCGCGCGGATCTTGAAGTGCGAGCTTAGTAGTTCAACTCAAGCACAATGCCGGCTGCCACGTGTATACTGCTTTAGGTTGTTCTATTAACTATGTGGGAGGTATAAATAATTCAAGAATTAAAAGTTGGAGGCTAAAAACTTGCATGGTGACAAGGATTAAACTTTTATACTACTGAAAATATGTTGGCTTGAAGAAGAACATAATCGACCTTCTATTTGTATAACACGAGATCATATTAGAATTCATAGAATAAAGACAAAACAATATGGCTGTTAGACTGTCACAACTGCAAGAATAATGAACTTGACAATTTGCCAGGTATGAACGAATACTGTAACCATGAATGCAACGCACGTGTCGGATGTCGAAGAGGAAAGTGTCGAAAGAGAAGTCCCGTAGCGTAAAAACAAAATCAAAGAGACGGCTGCCGTCGAAGCGCGAACTATCGCCAACGGATTGACGGCCGCCGCCACCGTCTTCTTCGTTCCTTGAAGTTCTTCACTTCAAAGGTAGTAGTACTCTTTTTACAGCATTACGAGTCTCGAAGTTTTGCGGGTTCCGTATGATGCATCCTAACTCTGGACCACCGGCTGCCGTGCACGTGCGTGAAGTTTTTTTTACATAGAGCACACGCAGGTCACGGTCGCAATCGGGAAGAGCACTTGTGGCAAGTATTCGCGAGGTTCTTCGTCGTCTTTTCATTTTGGACAGTTTCGTGCGGAGATGGCGAGGACGAAAGAGCAGGTGTGTGGCGCGAGTGCGAGGAAGAAGAAAGCGAGAGGAAACTGACGGTGGATAGGTAGGTGGTATCAGAGAAAGCCCGTGGGGAAGGCCGGGTGGAGAAAGACAGAGAAGGAAGATAGAGAGTGAGTATGAAGGTGGGCAGGCCGCGGATTGTTACGAGAGCGGGTTTACGAGGTCCCAGTGGACAGAAAGCCAAGGAAAGGGGGACACGTCGCTCCTCTCCGAAAGGGGAAAAGCGTTATCTTGCCGTGTGTGACTCGAATAACGAGGGCGAGAGCCTTCGTGAAGTCCGCCCGCTCGACATCTTATCGTGGCAACGTTAATGCGATTCCTGTTTCTCTCCACCATTCCAGGGCGCCTTGCTTCTCGATTTTGCCTCTACCGCCCGCTCGCTAGCCCACTGGGTAGTTCGTTCACGTTTGCACCGATCTGTCGTGAGTTCCGAAGTGATTCTTTACAATGTTTACTACGTCGGCTCGTGAAACTTTCTAATTCCAATTCAGTGAGACTAAGAAACCGCTACACCGCACCACCCTCGCTGGAATTTACAAGGCGTCTTCTTCCACTTGCCTTGCCAGCCATTTTCCTTTTGAGCTTACCACTACCCACCCATAAAAACATAACGATCTCCCTATTTCATTCGTTAAGTTTTGATACCTTAATGCCGGAACGTGGGCACATCCGTGATCCTCGAGCAACCCAAGTATTATAGATTCTTGCAGGCGTACATACCAGTCCTACCTAAACTTCGCAGACGTACACAACGCTTGTTGCCGGATGGAGTGCTGACGCGAGAGCGAGCAAAAAATTCGAGTGCAAAGTAGCCTCGAACAACTTCTCAACCCACCGGCTGGTTTACTTCCCTCATCTCGAGTGAGGGTTATTGTTTCTAGATGAAACGAAATCGATGGCCAGAAGGGGAAAGTTTGCCTGGCCTTTGTCGCGTGCCCGCCACCGAGTCGCAACAAGCACGCTGTGGCAAAAGAAAAAGACGATTGTCTCTATGGGTAGAAATTAATTGGAAAGTAATTGGATTAGACCTAGTGCTATTGGTATTCGCGTGCGCGCTTGTGTACGCTAGTCGAGCGACGTTGGATGACACCCAGGGCTATCGGGGGAATGTCAGAAATGACAAAGTTTGCCCTCGTAATCTTCGCTGATGCTCGCTGGCTCGTGCGATCCCGATAGCATTATAGTCTGCGCTCTCCAGGCCAGTAGCCATTAATTCAAACTCTGCCGGCGCGACTGGTAGTTTCCATACTTTTACACTGATCCCCCAATTTGGCCAATTGCTTCACACCGCGCACTCGCATTATATTGTAACTCGGTGGAGGGATTTCCGGGATACGGGAATTTGTCACTCGCCGCCATCGGTGGACAGGCCGTTACGACCTATTTTAGCCAAGGGCTTAAAAATCGCCTATACATTATGCGCACTACCACAGCGCTACGCAATATTACAAGTAACTCGCACACATAACACCTCAATACATATGCAACGATTATGGAAAATTTAAAAATGAAACTGCCCCAAGGATAACACAGTCTCGTATCTTAACCACCATCA
Organism: Ectemnius cavifrons; assembly: GCA_964023945.1. Lineage (NCBI taxonomy): Eukaryota > Metazoa > Arthropoda > Insecta > Hymenoptera > Crabronidae > Ectemnius > Ectemnius cavifrons. The sequence continues at coordinate 7,052,990 of OZ030375.1, forward strand.
TTGGAATACGTTACGCGAGCTCCTATTTGCGCAAGCCTGCTAAGCGTATTTAATAACAAGCCGGCGATTATGCAAAATTCTTCCGGGACGCTTCCTGCAACTCACAGTCTATTACATTTCTGTTGTATAATTAGTACTACCATTCCGTTTTCTCCTTGGCGAGACGCTCGATATTTTCGTACCAGATTATCGGCGGAAATATTGAAGAAGAGCTTCCTATAGCCAAAAACTAGGTATAACCAAAGTTAAAGTGACGGGTAGCTTGCGATGCTCGATATACATTCAAATTAATTAACCACTTCTTCTCAAAGTTCGCCATTCAGTATGAGTTAATGCTTAAAAACTACTTAAATATTCGTTCGACAGTACGTAAATTACATTAATTTCAGAATCTGTGATACTTGGAGTGATAAAGCATATCAAGGAATTCCATAATAGCTGTTGGTAAACATCCAACTGTAGCAACATGTATAACGTTCTACCAACCAAACAGAGCCCATTGTAACTTATGTTCATAGTCGGCTTTCCGAGCCTGCAAGCATTGGTGATGCATACAGGAGTATACGAACCATGTCGTACTTCTAGAGAGGGATGTTGTATTATCTTAGAAATGAAGTTCGAGTAGTAGGTTGTTGGTCGCAAGTATTTCGGATAACTCGACTCGTAATGAAACTGGCGTGCCCGAGGCTGCATGAGTTAAGGATCGAAAGGAGGTAAAAGGTATAAGAGGCATAAAGTCCAAGTTCCGATATAATGAAAGGGTATCTTTATGTCGATCGGATGTCGATCTTCGATACTCAACGAAGGGATGCGTAAGGGCTGGATCGCCGTAAGGAAAAAACGGAGAATTAAGGGTGACTCCGGTAAAAAACCTGGCCTAGGAACGATATCAGTTTTATGGCAAAATGCAAAGCAGTAGAACGGTTTATCGTGCAGCTCTCGGCTTGTAGAGCGATCCATCCGCGAGGAAGTCGAAATATCCCAAGTCACGCCGGTGGCCTACATCCTGCATTGCAAGGGAAAGAATGGGGAAGAGAGTTCAGCCGCTCGCGCGCGCGCGCGCGCGCCGCCCTACCCTCTCACCACAGCCGCAGTGACTCGCTGCGGATATGACAGAACCAACAAGAAAACAAGAGAACATCACCCCCATCGCACATTACCACCAGGAATATCGGTGACAGAACAGCGGCTTCTGACAGAAATGAAACAATACTACGCTGGAAGCGCTCTCCAAACTCAAATTTTCGGCATGCTACGACCAATTACACATAATATATATGTATAAGCCTCGGTATGTTCTAAAAAGGCTAAAATGTGAGCTTTAGCTTATTGCGAAGTTGTTGTAATACAACAAAATGGAGTAGTGAAAAATCTAACTAAATTTCTTAAATAAAGTCTAAATAAATGTTTCAAGAAACATACCATTATTCGGTTGATGAAAACCCATTCTAGAACTTTGCCATTTACGGTGAACGGAAATTCGTGAAACTTCACCAAGAACTAGGAAAAACAATGAATACTCAAAATGCAGGCGGAGACAAACTAGCGTACCAAGAATGAATTTCGAAACAGGTCATATTAAACCACTCCGGCGACACATCGCGGATGCAGCACAGGAAAATGTCAATATTGGCGTATGCGTGTGCTTTTAACGACTTGTGAGCACTAATAAGCTCCCTTGGCTCGTAACATGACGGCTTGACGTTTGCACAGGGATATGTACCGATTTTGGATTTCCATTGGCGAATGTGTACTGGCGCACCGCGGCTAATCCGGAAATTGCGCCACATACAATTAATCCCCGGCCTAGCCATGATTGTACTACTCGAGTAGACCCAAATTACCGAGTACGACATATTCATACAATGAACATAAGAAATTTATTGTCGATTAGGCCGATCAACATTAACAATTACTTTATTAATGTATTAAACTCAGTATTCAACTGAGTCTATACAATTCATCCGAATAAATGTTATTAATCCTATATGGTTTCTTGCATAAATAAAAGAACTGATCAATGTTTTATAAGCATTATTAAGGACAAACAGTAGACGGTTTATATTATTGTTCATTCACTATATATTATTATTCATTCGCAAACTTTGATCAAATGAAAAACAACATCGTGAGCATAGTTACTGCTGTGAGTGTTGCAACTATCTATAATTCTATATCATTCGAAGAAACAGATGCAACTGTCATGAAAGTTTGTACTCGCATCAACATGGAGTTCTATTACCAAATAATTTATGATTGGCAAAAATTCTACTGTCAGGCTTTATTATTTTCTGTTTTCACGAACGATAATTTGTGATACGGGCGAAAAATTTTGCCGAGAATTTATATTGTAAGTATGATGGCGCATGCTGATCTCTTTCGAAAGCAGTAGTATCGCACTTCCTGACTGCAGTGTGTTCCTCACAAAGATACTGAATACAATGAAGGACGCCGGGGGAAGAAAGGTAGGCGGTAACAAATAACATGTCGTACTTATCTGAGTCATGCACTTTTCAACGACAAGACTGTATGATATATTGTCCGGTTGACTGTTACAATGAGTCCAGGATATGTTGAACTGACCGCGTTCATCATTAAAATTAATGGATATTCGGCACTTCTACAGTCGGAGGAATAAAGTGCGAAAATAGCTTGGAAGCGACGATGTACACAACGAAGTCTGTTATACTAAGCGATTATTCATCAAGTTGAGGTGCAAAATATATTTTTTATATTATACTTTCGTTTATTGGCATTTGTAGCATCTACTCTCCCTATTTCTCAACAATCATACTAATTTTCTAGCATCCTTCCAACCTTCCGAAATTCTTAATTATAAACTAAACTGTAAAAATACAGTTATATGTGTAGAAAAAACTGTGACGGCTAGAAATTGCCACTGAGGGATAAAAGTAGGATTGACTTTCTTCCACTCGTGTGTTAGAAAAGCATTTCCGGAAGATTTGTTTCCATAAACGAAGCAAAGTCGGCACAGATCTCCAGACGACTAGATTCAAGTTATAAAGAAGATCGAGCACGTACTCGTAATCCTAGCGTGGTGAAAAATTCTCGGGCATTCGTACACACACCGTTGCCAACTGTGGCAGTAAAAGTGTGTACACATGCGCAAGTTCGACCATTTTCGACAGAGAACGCGTGCCTCTTCTCGCCCGAACCATTTATAGACGTGTGTATAGTGTGTGTGTATGCATCGGGTGTTTAACCTTCACTACCATCAGGATTGATGCGGAACCGGGAAGCATTGTGCGCGCCGAGTGTACGGGACGTGTTAAACTAGATTTCGGCGGCCATTAAAATGAATGGTTACTAAATAGGAGAGGCGAGGCAGCCCGAGACGAGAGAGGATCTGCACGGAAAACAGAATAAAGTGGTGCATTGCTGACGAAGAAAGCTTCATCAGTCCGTGGTAGTTTAATCGAATACTTTTTCGCTCCGGTACAATTCACATATCTGAGAATGGCCTACACTGCTACTCTTCATTATCACAAATGAGATATTTATTTTTACCACGTCCGCTCATAAAACGGCTGGCTGACTTGCAACAGCAACGCCGACAACTGTAATAACCACGTTCCAATCGCCAAAACAGAGTTTCGCTGCGATCGAAATTGTCGCATGGAAATTAAATCAGGGGCCGTACTAGCCATTCATTAATTTCCAAGAACTTCGCCCCGTAACGAGAACAATTTCCCATTTCAATATTGGTGAATACTCGTAGTATTATCTCACTCGGCGGGATAATACTACAATAAATACTAAAATAAAACTAAGAATAAATCAAAATAGGTCTCGGTTATTTCGCGGCTACTTCCACCAGTGGAGTATTTATTCGTAAGCTTCGAGGAGAAAAGAAATCAATCGACTCTCTTAGATGAACTGGGCCAGTATTTTTATCATAGTTCATCTGATCTCGCAGTGAAGCAAAAGGGCTCTTATTAAAAGTAGAAATGCAATAGAAGCCTCTCGGAATATGCTCAAAGAAACAAGAGTCTGACTTGTTCATGTACATATAACACGTAACAGAGGGCGCACCCATTGAGTGACAGTATTCGGTCAGCGTATGCATAATACTTACGGTCTACTAGTACTAAGGATGCAAAGGGTGAAAGGCGTCCTAGGAGTTTCTTTGTCGAACCTCGACTCAATAGTCACACAAAGCACACAAACTCTTATGTATGTTCATGGGAATGCGCATATGCATGTCAACTGCTTGGCGACCCGTTAAAGCGTACTATTTAATATACGGCGACATGTGAAAAGGAACAGTGCTCGAGTCGACTGAACTGTCAATCGTGAGAAAATCCGATGTAACCGACTAGCGTTAAGAATTCGTGGCGAGAGAGCGGTGGCAAGGCAGGAAAAGAAATCGGGACAGGATAACGAAATCTGGCGAGTAGAAGATTGTGGAAGAGGATGCTAAGGGTGTCGGCGATGTTGGCGGCAGTGGCGGCGAGGCCAAAGAGGGAGAAAACAGGGGCGGCAAGGTGAAGAGGCCGTGTGTAGGTAAATCGATCTGTCAGCGCATGTAACGTGCAGTTAAGTAGCGCGTTAAAACCCCGCGAGCGTTCAGACTATGCTTTCAGCATATTTGCATAGGATTCTCTAGGCTTGGAGGCAGAGGCTGGGGTGTTACGTATCGATAGTACATCGGTGGGGTCCACCTGCTGCTGGAGGGGGGGGAAAGCTTATGGGACGTGGCCCGGCAAAATGACAACGCGATCAACTTGATTCAAGCCTGCTCCGGATACTCCAGATACTTAAGAGCCTCGCATTCGAATGCCGAACTCAAGCAGCGCTCCCGAATCTCTACTAAGTCCGAATCCTATCTTCTTCCAAAGATAAGGAGACGGTCCAACATCTTGCGATCGATCGTTTCTTCATATTCTCGCAATTCACTCCTCAGCCAAATTCCTCTCGAAGTTGCTACTTGTTATCACGGACTAGTTAATGATCTGCGAAAGTAATCTAATATGTATACTTTGTTAAATTATTGCATAAGCTGGCATAAATGTAAGAAAGAATTCATGATAAATGTGAGGAAAATACAAACAAGCTCTATTTCAAGTAACTATTGGCTTGTATGTTTGTTCTTGAATCGTGTTCTCACCACAACGAATAGGTGTCTGAAAAGCGTTTGGAGGATCTGTGAACACCGAAGGGGTTCGGAGTCCGGGCTTTTGTGAACGCGGATGCCTCTGACTCGAGGACATATCCATAAATATAACATTATGCAGTATTAATTGGTTTGTCCAACCCCCTCTAGAATGTGATATATCATTTATTTCTCCAAAGCACAATGCTGTACAAATCTTCATTGGAGAGAGACCTCTCAACGATACGTGCGAGCTTCTAGAACTCAATGCTTCTACCCACACCGTTGATAAAGCGAAGGTACACGGTTAGCAAATGACTCGTATCATTCCGGTCAAAGCAAGGTGACCGTTTAATTTGAGTGTACAATTTCTCATTACTCGCTCCCGGCTGTGAAATATTTCGCTGTCGATGAATAATACCGCGCGTTCTGTGAATTGCTATCACATTTGTCATTGTCGAGAAGCTTAATATGTATTAAAAGCCATACAGCTATGCGTGACTTCGCATCGGACGAAATGACGATATAATGCGAAAATTATATGCCGTATAATTCGAGTTAATTTGCGTTATTTTAGTGACAGGCACACGTGTCTTTCTTAGTGTGTGGGTGACGCGTATGTGTGCGCGCGCGCGTGGGTATATGCGTATCGTTGGATCGTTTTATCATGCTACACCGTCATTTGTATACTTTATTATTGTTCATATCTGAGTAATCATCCATTTACAGGTAGTGCGATAGGGAGATGGAAGGGATGATTGCGTTGGATGCTTTTAAAAAGCACTGTACGCCTATATTAATTCGATATTGAATCATCCTATATGAGTGCGCACGTATTTTCATAACACAACTTACTAATGCGGGTAGTACTCGTATGTTTCTATGTTTGTACATATTCGTAATATGTCATTTATCATTGTGATTTTAGACAAATGTGACTCTCCAACGGACAAAATGTTACATGCGCTCCAATGACGCCTATTGTTTTTGTTGAATGTATTACGAAGGTAGCTGCAAATAAACAATAAATTCGCAGACAAACAGCGGAATCTCGAGCAATACCTACTTATTGGCTTCCAGATTTATTAATCGCGGTCTTTCGAATATTAATCGAAATGTCTAGTACGGTATATTTCAACCGGAATGTGTATACTACGGAAACGTAAATCAATCATTGAAATTGCAGGTCTATTACTGCGTTGTTTACGGTTCGAGTAATTTGCTTACGAGTGAAATATTTAATGCATGAGTTTATGTATGCGTATTTATATGTACTGCTACACGCGCGTATAGGTAGACGGCCAAACACGGGAAAATACGTTAGGAAGGAAATCTAAAGCATTCGTGAAAGTACTGTAAGCATTCGCAATCTCGTTACCAAAGTTTCCATGAAGGAAAACTTCTGGCCGGATTTTTTCGATACCCCCGACCTACCAAATTAATAAGATTTCGGGTAACAGATCTAGCTGGGGATTTCTCTCGATCCCCGAGATATGATCCACTTAAAACGGTAATGCTCAACCTCGGCTGAATTAATCAGGCGATTCTAAGCCCTCGAAATTCTATCTTTATCTTCAACCCAATTAACAGTCGACTCTTTAATTAGGTTTTTATAGCATCAGGTTCAGCGAAATTACATAGTGAAATATTGAGATACTATTGCTTTAATTCCATTGAAGGGCACTCGGTATAAAATACGCCTCAAATAAAATGTATCTTAGATCTAAATTAGGAATTTATCCCTATTGCTTGAACATAGCTTGTATTGTACATCTAACTATTCAATCGAATCACAGGAAGCCTTCAAAGTGATGCTTCCAATCAGTTTCGATATCATTATTATTACTTGGATGGTTCGATTTACAGAGTTTCAAGAGTTGTAATTGAAGGTCGTCTCTGTACTACAAAAACCGAGTGAACGAGCAATTCGGCCACAGCTAATGGATGATAAAATTTGAATGGGACTGCGGAAGGTAGCTTGTGCCTCGCAATCGCTTGGAATCGATCTCCGTGGACGGCAGCGTGCGTATAGATAACAAGGAATTGGTGGCGAACTTACCTCAGTTCGATGGCCGGGTGTCGTCGTTCACTAATGCTGACGATCACGTCGCGTGGTTCTGTCGGCTTCTCGCCGTCGCACTTTAAGGAAGTCACCTTGTCACGGGTGGCAATTCACGCAAAGCCGATCTGTGCCTGGCGAACTGGCACGCGCGTGAATTCCGCTCGACAAGCGCCCGGTTGCGCGCAACTTTAAAAGTAAATGAAGAGAGCGTAGCACTCAAGAGGCGCGAGATCGGACGGGACGATCGTACGACTCGATTAATCCGGCCGATAGGCGCGCCTTTTGAACTGGAAAGCGCGCGTACTTGGTCGACATCGATGTTGACGAGGGATCAGTGAAGAGACGGGACGAACTGTGAGCACAGTATTCTCTCTGTCTCTTTCTGTCTCTCTCTCTCTCTCTTTGGTTGTAGGGCACACTCTCTCACCACGGTCAGCCTTTCCTTTCTCGCTCTCTCCTCAGCTGATCTCCTTCCGAATGGTTAATCCTGATCCGGCGATCTTTCCGCTCACTGCTCCCGTTTAGCAAAGGGAGCCAATAGACTTCACTATCAACGATGATTAAGTCTCGATCGACAGTTTGGTATTATAAAGCAGTAGACGCCGAGGTGCTCTTCCCTCAAGGCGAGCACCGATAACAATACGCATGAATCACTATCCCTCTTGGGTGGCGTGCGGCAAACACGGGCGCACGATATCTTTCACCAGTCGGTCGGAAAATCGGGGGATTTCGTCACATTTGTCAGGAGGCAGAGCCAATTTCGCGAAGAGCCGTCGAGTCTTCCAGCTGATTTGCGGTTGTAAGTATGACGGGACAGGTGTAGAGGCCGGAATAAGGGGCAAGTGAGATAGAGAGGAGCGAAGGTTGAGCACGTACGGGTAGCCGCCAGCGGCAGCAGCGTATTTGCCCGCGCGACGACGCGACGTAAACACTCCGCACGAAAGCTCTCGACTGGCTCAGCAGGGATGACCGAGCGGCACAGTTCGGTGGTTCGCGCAGAACCCCGGTAACGTGCCGTAACAGTGCGCAAGCTGTGCTTTTCTCTGGCGGATGCTGCTTCCGATAGAGCCAGCAACCCGACAGTCGGCAGTCGTGCTCCTTTCTCTCGGACTATCTACTTTCCTTCTGCTCTCATTCCTCTCCCTTCCTCAGCCATCAACCTCCGTTCTCTATTCCTTTGGCCCTGCCATCGCCAGCAGCTTGAGTGCGAGGCTTCCCCGTCAATCTCAACTTTAACTTTTCCCCCTTCTATCGTTCTGATGATCGTAGAATCAAGCGAGAGCACTGGAGTCTGGTGTGCGCCCACTCCGCCTACCTGTGCCGCACCGGAGCGGTCACGGTGGGTCGCGAAAAGTAACTGACGAGTCGAGCGACCTCGATTAGCTCGAGTCTGCGCCCTAGCGACATTTCCAGTACACCGGATATTAAATATATATGCCTCCTGTGTACGTGTGTGGCTACGCGCCACGCTCCCATCCGCTCTCTTCCGCTTCGTCTTGTCGAGCTCTTCACTCTTCTCGCTTCTCCTTCTTCTCTTTCTTCTCCTTCTTCTCCTTCTTTTCCTTTTCCTTCTTCTTCTTCTTCTTCTTCTTCTTCTTCTTCTTCTTCTTCTTCTTCTTCTTCTTCCCGCACTTTTGGCTCGTGGGTGGCCTGCTCTCTTAGTCTCCCCTTCCTCGGAGTTTGCTTTCGCCACATTCGTTCCGGCTGACTATGCGCGCCACTTTCCACTTAGTTTCGCTAGCGTGCGCTCTCTCACTCACTGGCTCACTAGCAACGCCAAGCAGCAGTACCACCAGCCAGCCAGCCAGCCAACCACCCACCAGCGCTTTCTGCACGCAGCTATTCTTTCTCCAGCAATTTCGCAGCGTGCTGCCACTACCGCAGCGCTGCCTGCCTGCCGCGCTACTCGCCCTTTCGCTCCTGTGCCGCGCGCACTCCTCACACTGCCCTCATTTCTCTTCTCCCTTCTTGTCCTTACTTCCCGCTCATCTTCCGCTGCGCCGCACCACGCCACGCCGCGCTACCTTCCTCCCGCTGTATTGCGAATCTCTCGCCGTTTACCTCGGATGCTTCGATGTGCTTTCCCAGCAGACTGTCGGCTTTCCATAGTTAAATGGTGCATCAACTCTCATCGACTAAATGCCTGCAGATCATATCACACATAGGATTGACTGGAAAGAAATTCTATGCACGAAGAACCTTACTGTCGATGTGTTGTCGCAACGAGCCGATTTGTTATCCTTTTTGTAAATCATGACTTTGGAGAATACATAATCCACCGGGCATTGCATAACTGTTTTTATTTAATAAAAGTACCGGCACCACCGCGGGCCTCTCTCCACTCGACCTCGAACTGCGTATCGATTTTTCTCAGGGCTCGTGCAATTTAATGGTATCAAAATCATGCATGGACATCGTGATTGATGTGTCTTCGCTGGGAGAAACATTAGCCTGCAATCGATCATTCCCGGAACACTTGTACAATGATCTCGCCGGGATAGGATCACGAAAGTCGCTATAAAATACCCCCACCCAATATTTCATGTAACCGATAAATGTAGGAAGGTTCTAGTTCCATCATGCCAGTTACTATTACTTCCCCAAGAGCGTCGTGGACAGAATAAAACTTGGTGAACTGGCAACAAAGAAGAACCGTGTTCTTGTTACCAACATTTTTACGTAAATTTCTATCGCAAGCTTCATACAGATCCGTTGGTGGTAATTGCTGTAAGCTGGTGGCTGGGCGCTGCAGACCAAATTATTTCGTTATTCGTTTGAGAAGATAGCAAGCCCGAAATCAAGAGCCAACCATTACGGACCGCAGGTTGAAGGTAGGGTCTTAAAATTCGACGCACCTCTCGGTGGTCTAATTACTCATTAGCAACGGCAGAGGATAATTCCAGCATCGTTCCAGACCTCACCGAAAACTTGGCAATGGCTATTAGCAGCTTGTGAGCCTATTTTCGTGGACAGTTCTGCCAAATACAGCGGTAGCATTTCGTTGGTTGTTCCATTGACTCTGCTTAATACCCTGCAATCTCTATATATGTATGTTAAATTGCCAAGCTCTCTCCTTTATACCAGCATTGTTGAAAGGAGTAGCGACGAAATCCTAGATCCGTTGGATCATTATCTTTCGCTAATGCACGACATCCATGCAAAATTAATACTGTAAGCAAATTAGCGAAACAAGCCGCTACTCCTCAGGTTATAATATATGCCTTTTTGCCCCCATCATATCAAACCTGTCTAATTTGCATGACCTTTAAACATTGATCGCAACCTACATAAACCGTACTCCCTCCGGTCAATTCGAATATTCACCCATAATTGGAAACTTTACCTGCCTGCTGCTATGCAACCAATATAACGTTACATTAACTCATATTAGGATTTCTATTTCATGCCAGGTTTCTCAGCACCATGAAACATAGTATTAGTTATTACAACATGACGGAAGTTCGACAGTTCGGCAGTGAAAATGAATCTCTACTAAAATGCATAGCATGCGGAACAAACCTGCATGTGTGTGCTGCTAGAATAAAGTGGTTAATTAGCAAGGTAGCGGAGGTGCTTCCTTGAAAACGCGACGGGAGGCATGCGTGATAACGTGAAATTCGGGGAATACCGGGTTCCCAGAATTTCGCAAGAACTCAATTAACGACGCACCAACTGCATCAAAGAAACGGACGACAATGTGGATCGCGTATTCTGCGTCAAAATTCGGTCGTGCGTTTCTGTTATTATACAGAGTGCGCGTATCGCTAGAACGCCGTGCAACTGACGTAGTTTGTACGTGGACGACACGGGCCAATTTCGTAATTGTGCATTTTTTGTCTAGAAAGCAATATCGGATGTCGAAAAATATGAAATACGTATATACTGACACTGATCCAGCATCCTAGTTTATCTGCGTGCATCAGACATCAGATAGAAAGGACGAGGTTCGGTTAATACTAGCAGCATGACTAGCGCACGTACCAAGAGGTTTGCACCTTTGGGGCGTTCCAGCGAATTGCTCGTGAAATCGAGCGTTGCGAGCGAGTCATCTAAACGGCCACTCAGAGATCGTCGGCGTTCTAATGCATGAAGGTATGTATGTACATAGTAAGGTAACCGGCAGACTTTGTACGTAACGAGGCAGCCGCGTTCATCATGATAACATAGCTTCTAAGCCGAATGGAATTACGTGACAAACTGGCGCTTCATCGAACGCCTCGACCAATTTCACATATTAGTAAAAGAAGGCCATTATACACTGTCAGTAAACATCGGGCAATGCCGACGTGACGAGTGACTAGGTATGTAGTACAGGCCGAGCGTGTGATGGATAACCAACGCGCACATCGGAATAGAGTGATAGAATGGGCGGCGGACGATCCAGCGCCGGATTTACGGAGCGTGTCATTTTGACATAAGTATATGTCCAGGATTTACAGCGTTCCACCTGTACACGCGACTGCCAGTGTATATCTGTAGGAAGCGTAGGTGTCGCTTCGGTAACACGTAAACGCGCGGAACGGTCTTGTCCCGTATAAAGGTATAACAGACTTCGCAACGGACTGGTAGAGTGGATCGGCTTGGAATATTTTTAACGCTCTTTTTATTGCGTTTTTGCGCTACGCTGACGGTGTTCGCCCGGCAGAGCCCGCACTGCATTTTTCGCTGTGTGTACCTCCTTCCTGCCATTACCGTATATTTCCTTTTTTTTCCTCCCCGCGCGCCGGTAATTCGTCCGCTCGAGCTGCAGCCCATTCGGTAGCGCATCGAATCATCAGCTAGAGTTAACGTGAAATGGCTTGACCATTTACGAGCGTTTTTACGATTACACGATGCGCGCTTCGCGATGGTGGAGGCGGGTGATGGGGGGTGGTCGATGCAGTTAACAAATTATCTATTCGCGCTCTGCCGACGCCGTTAAGTACTGATGCAACCAACTGAGTTACGAGAAAGATGTAACAGCCCCGACAATTCCACTGCTGCTTTTATCAGCGACTCTATTCCCACGAGCTGCATCTCCCGTTATTTATATAAAATTCGTTATTTAAACGAAAACGTTCTGTCAATGACGGAACAATGATATCACTCATGGTAATTTAATGTAAAAAATGGTGAACACACTAACTGTCAATGCCCTACCAACCCCACTTTGCTTTATTCTAATGCCGTGTTATAGTAATACAGAAAAATACTATTAGCATATAAAAAATGATAGAAGAGCCTTTTCGAAGTAGGACATGGTAGTCGTGCTAGGAAATTACAGGCGTGTTGTGGTGCGATATAAGATTCAAACAGTTGCTTTCGGTTTGAAAGCATATTGGCAACGAAAGTATTAACATACTCGAGAATACTTCGCTCGCACGAGTTGCGTCACATGTTACTTATGCAAGATTCAATATCTTAATTAAAGGTTTCCGTGGGTAGTAGACCACTGATTTTACCGATAACCATCGAATTCCGTGCTCACGCGCATTAGTTCACCGGGCAATACGTACTCGTGTCTGCGTGCTGCACTCGTGCAAGGAAAAACGCCAGAATCAATTTGTGCGCTGTGGTTAATCAGAAAATCGCCAGGCACCTTTCGAGCCGCTTTTGTAATGCGCACGTTTTGTACTCCACTGTAAACGGAAGGTGCCGCACGTCTGGCACCCGCTTCCGAGCACGATTGTTCCTCTGCCCTTCGTTAAGCTTTCGCGGCACGTACCCCAAAGCAATGTGTTTATTACATTCGCGAAATAACACCGCACCCAACCGCTATCTTACACGATAAGAAGCGAGGGTAAAATTTTCGAAATTCTGTTACTAAAAGAATTACAATCTACCAGTAACCAGCGAGTAATGCCATTTGACCTTCAATTTTAGGGCACTGAATAACCGATGAGCTTCCGACCCACTTAAAACTCTGTTCGTCATGAATCTTATTTCAACTATATCTCACTGTTTCGGATAATTGGTTTTTCATAAGAAATAAAAGTCAGTGAAGCAATAGCAAGTGAAGAATTTTGAAGTTGTGAGATTCTCAATTGAGCTATTGGACGTTTAAAATAGTTTCAATCAAATGTGTTTTAATAAAAAAAAAACACTAATGCTATAAGTAAGTGAATGTAGCAAAATTCTGTTTCGATATCATTAGTCAAGTGGATTACCTGCGAATAACGCATTAATACCACAAGAAAGACGGATGAAATATCTTTCTCGGTATGGAAGAAAGATAATTCTGATCCTACCTGAAGCAATAACATCCTTTAGACAGCTACTCTACTCCATGGAGTCTATCTAGTCACTTGTTATGCATGATATATCGCAGCATGCTTTCTACACGTCTTCGTTATATGGCTGTTCATATCTCGTCATCTTGTGATACCTGGTTCTATTTCACGGATTTTCAAAAGAACGTGGCAGGCGCGCACATGAAATGCACAACTTCCCGTTATCACCGCAGTTCGTACTATTTTATACCTTCAAACTGCGCATATGCAAAGGTTGTACCCGTGCTTGTAACATTTTTTATGCAAATTGTATTGCAATTAATGTTCCTAATATTTATCGACAAATTAAAATCATGTTTTAATATTTGATTTAATATGTTCGAATAGGCCAAATGTCTCCTAACCTTCTGCAATGCAAGAACTCTAATCAATGTGTTGATGGTATTTGTTTATGTCACTCAAAACAAGTTGAAAAATGCATATCTGTTTTGTATTCCCGAGAACCTCGGTAGGCACCGCTTTACTCATTAAAACGCAACATTTCACCAAGTTCCAAGGGTCTTCACCCTCCATTTCCCACTGGTATTCGAAGTTTATGTTTACCATAACTTCGCCGAAGAATGTATGAAGTGTGTACGATCCGTCTCGAGTATTTTGCAGTCGCTGCAAATCGCTACTGGCGCAGCTAGTACTGAAATTTTGCTGATTAAACCCGGAAACTTGTTTCTCCTTACAAACAGCAAAGAATAAATGAAATGTCTTAATAGAAGCCGTGGCTAGCAATGCAAGGCTGGAGGTTCGACAACATTTAAACTTGCAGAAGTAAGTTGAGATAGTTTGTTGGTGTGTTTATAACTAATCAAATGCATCATGACTAACTTAGTTAAATTTACGACTTAAATTACAGCAATACATAAAGCTTTATACATTACATAAATGCAAGTGCAGACAGAAAAACAAGAAATTTGGTTTCTATATAGAATTTTAGTTACACCCCAATAAATTTAAGAAAATACTGAGTCCGGTACGAGCGCGGCAACTTGTTTCACATATTCTACACCACACACCGCTCCAAATGTTACCGCACAGAGAAATACTAGCATCTGCCAATAACAGGCGTGTGGTAGACGGCGGCTTCTCTTTCGCATTCAATAATAACACGTCAGACCACACACGCCGCCGCCGGCAACTTAGAATACTTATATACATAGAACGAAAGTTAGGGACTTATAAGACGTCAGACAAAGTTTCTAAAATAATGCAAGGAGACAGGAAGGCGGCAAGCTTGCCAATCCAGGAACTGTCACAACTTTACCAATTTGCTAGCTATGATTGCGGGAATGAGATGGGAGATGGAAAGTCGATCCAGTGCATTTAGTATTTATCAAAACAATTACGCGCGGCATCTCGATCGGTCATTCTCTGTGCGGAAGACAGCTGAGGCGAATGGCGCAGGTGAGCAGAGAAAAACACTGAATGCTTTGATGAAGGTTTAGCGATAATACATGCGCGTCCGTGGTAATATTTCATGAGGATTTCAGCTTCGCTGGTTGCCCGTTGAACTTCAGTGATTTTGCGGCGACAACTATTTAGCCCCGATTAACACGCATTATTCGCGCCACGCTGAAAGTTCCACCGTACCAGCGTGCTGCCGTCGTCGACGACGACGTCGGCATCATTGTTGCAAGCTTTTGCCACAGTTTCTCTACACAGAGGGCAATGCGCCTTATGCAAACAATGACGATCCTGGGAGGTGGTTGCAGCGCGTGCATGCATTAGAGAAAGGCGCCGAGAATCCTGGCATCGAGCGGCTCATGATTAATTGGGAGAACAGGGGAAAAGCAGTATGCGCTCCCTATGCGCTGCTACGCTTCTGCGCCTTACCGTGGATGAATGCATAAAGTAACATGGATATGCTATGAAATTTTCATAACTTACGCCACTTACCGTGAATATATGCTCGCGAAGCGATGCCATGCTTGCCGGTATTAAGCGCGCCCCCGGCGGTTTGCGCGACATTTTATCCAGCATTTATGATCACTATGAGCTAAGATCGTTACCGCAGCGGCCGTATTTTTCACCATTATCGACTAATAGGACTATAAGTCTCACCGCGGCATAAATGAAAAAGTGGTAGTGGCCGCACGCGCAGTGTCAGAATGATTCAGCAATGGCGACAAGGCGCAGAGAAGAAGTCAACGTAAAATACGACTGAGGAAGATCGATGCGGCAGCCCCATTACTATATCAGTCCCTGTTCCAAGTACCCGAGCACTCGAAAATCTAGTCCGGTAAGAACAAAAAACGGAGGGAGCTTGAGGGTAGCGGAGCCGCTCGAGCGAGCAGCAAGCAGCTCTAGTGGAGTAGTCGCAATCACGCGAAGTCTCCGATCCTTTCGAGGATAGTTCGAGCGATCTCAATCTCACGGCGCGTCGAAAGTAACTGTGAAACGAAACGGAGAAGTGCATTGCCGCAATATTCCTAAATTTTCGCACTGCTGGAAGCAAGGTTGGCGTCGGTGGTGGTAGCAGCGCGTACCATTAGCATATTGTACTACGGTGGTTGGCGCTGAAAACGAAAGAGCCTTAATCTCCGTTAAGTGCTGTGGAGGTTTTCCGTGGGTGTCGATTCGATCGAAATAATGGCAGCGCCAGCACTAGTGGCGCACTTTGTCTTTCGCCTGCGAAACAGTTGGAAAAGGGCCCGCGAAACCCATTGCCATTGGATGGAACGCGCCTACGCTATGCTGGGAGTATGGACCGGGCATAAATGGGCGCCCCTTTGACAAGTTTACGACGTTTAACGGGATGCAAATGTCGACGCGACGGGGGCTCCGGTCGACGACAACGAGAGCACGCACGATAAAGAGTGGAAGGGAGGACCGGCTGGGGGATAAAACGGCCGAGGGAGGCAGGAAAACCAGCGTAATTACACGGCATTGGCGATGCTATCCGCTAATCCTCATATAGCAGCGGCCGCAGTCCTACTGTCGGATCGTAGTTGCACCCTCTTCAACCTCGTACAGCCGCTATCCCGGCTGAAGCTGAACAGAGAAATCGTGTGCTAGCACGTTAGGCCAGTTGTAGTTGTAGATAGTATGCGCGACTGGCCAAACGCCAAACACTACTAACAGTGGATGCTGTGCTCTTGCCAAAGTGTATCGGCCGCCAGCAGGCGCGGATAGCGGATATAGAATACAAGTATAGAGTTGTATAGAATACTAGTGGTGGTACGAGGCTAGCGCATGCAGAAGCGCAAATGCACATGCGAACGTAAGTACTAACGACCACCAGTTGCCGCCTCTTTCCTCCCTGACACATGGTTGCGTGGCCGTCGAATTGTAATACTTGAACCTGTCCGCTTGGATGGGACACCACTCTCCTACTAGCTCCCCCTTTACACGCTAGTAAAGATTATCTTCCCGCCAAGACTCCTCTTTCACGCTACATTCCATCGTCGCGAAATGTTTCATGACATACGTGCTTTGCCAGGATTATGTCGGAATAATCGACTGTACCTCCCCCGGTTCGCTATCTAAACGCTTGTCTTTTACGGCTTGAGCGTGATAAAAAAACTTGCTCCGTGCTTTGCAGGCTTGCGCGTTACTGCCACTCGTACCTTCGGTCTACAACGATTTTATGGTAGTATAATTAAATACTCTCGGTACCTGCCGTAAGGTGTATCGCTGCTTTAACTTATATCAACGCGGAAAATCGACCTTAAAACAGAAAACGCAACTTGTTTGGGTATACTACATACCCTTTGATGAAACATTCAGGCTGACTCGCTTTCAGGGAAAATAGCTAAACTTATTTCCCACTGCTCGTCAGAGGAACCAGCAGATATTGATTACCAGTGTGTGTGTGAATGTGTATGTATCCGGGTAGCGTGCAACCCAATTCAATGGCCGATTTTCAACGCGATTATCATTACGAGAAAAGTGCCGTCTCGTATGTGGCGCACAAGGAACGTCACAATTTTCCTTGGACAGTCATCCAGCGTCGGCGTCGGTGGCCAGGCTATTTCGATGTTACTTCAACGGTAGCTCCTAACGAGATATTGATACAGCAACGAGCGTAGGATATAACGTTCCAGCCTCGAAACCCATATACAGGGTGTGCTTTACCTGTGCCCATCGAGTACAGAACCGTAATTCAATCATTGGGAAATAGATGAGCGTCGGCTTATCGCCGAAATTTGCAAGTTTGCAATGAATTTTCAATGGTACAACAAATACGTTCAGTCGGTGAATTCAATGTGGATTTTCTCATCTGTTATTCATAAATGTGGTTCAACCCATTTGATTGTATGTAATAATTAATAATAACACAGACTATATAAATCAGGCTTATTATGAATCAATTGTGAACACGATCCTGAAGAAAGGCAGAGTATAGGACTTTCAAGTTCTCGTGTGTTCCTTTCCAGGAAGCAATTGCAGAGAAAGCAAAGTTCTAATAGTTTACCTCTTACAAAGCGCTTTCCATTACATTAGCCATTTAGCGAATACAGCACACCCTGTATAGACTCTTCCGCAGTCACTCGTCGTTACTGTGGGGGATGGGCTCGATAAATCCACGTTAGTATGTGCGGAGGGATGTGAAGTCGGGCTGAGTAACCACCACCCTTCTTGTACTCGAGCATCGTCCATAACATCGTTCCAGAGTTCCAAGACGCCACTGGACGACTTGAAAATTTATTACCGAGACACGAGAAAAAGCCGTGGCCGCACGTAGAGAACAGGAGTTTCCGACAGCAGCAGCGGAAAGGTGGTCCTGCCCGGCTACCGTGACCTTTAATTCTCCCGAGGGAAACAAGTAGGGCCTTTAAATTACGTATTATCAGCAAATTTGCGGATACCGAGAGGCAGCGCTTCTCAATAATAGAAACCACTACTGCCGTGGGTCAGCTAACATCGAGTTACTGGGTACGCCAAGTGTAAGTGAACTCATTTAACCTTTTCTACTATAAGTCTCTAAATCCGTCTAAAAGTATTTAGCACTGATTGATGTTCCATTATAACGATTTCATGAAACTTTACAACAATTTGAAGATTAACTTTACAGTACTTTCGGTAATGCCTCGAAAATATTGTATGACAATAGTGTATTCGAACGTTTGTAGGGCGACCAAACTTTTCTAGAATATTAAGGGATGCAGTGTGCGTATCTATCTTGCGATATACTTTTGTATAGCGTTGGTATAAAATCGCTCGTAAAATCTCGTTCTTATACGGAGAATTCGCCGGGAGGGTTCTATGTATACCAGGAAAGTTGTCTTTATGCGCCGCACGCAACGGAGGTCTGAGCCCTCATGAAGCCGACTTGTATATAGCGTCACTTAAATGTACCGTGAACAGATCATCTATCCTAGAGACGACCAACCAATATCCATGGATAAAGGATAAAAACTTATTTTCTTCCTTCGAGAACCGAAACCGCTTAACTCACAGTTAAAGTTTCTTTAGTTCAATATTTTCCATCTACAAATTATGTTTGTGGAATTTCATTCTATGCAAATCCCACTTCTTTCTGTACTCTATCACACAACTTCGGTAATATGTACTGATTTATTGTAATAACATCGTATGGCACTCGATTTCCGACAAGTGTTTGTACAACTTTTTAAATGTACACGTAGACAATATTATATCGTTTGCGACGATTTCAATATCTCACTTCGTAATTCTAGTGTTCCCTTACATCGTATAATTTCAAAATCATTAAACATGCCCTCACAATTAGTACCCAAGTGCCGCCCCCAAAACTATCGAAACATGATTGGATGTATCAGAATGGTAAGATCGGAATTAATTTCGAAGGGTAAAAACATACCAATATTCCAACCCTGCTGTTGGTAACTCACGTATTACCAACAGCTAATAATATCGACAACAACTATACCAGTTCTTGATAACGTAGATTTTCGTCGCTCGGGAAACCTACGTTTAATCATTAAAGTAAAACATCCGAGCTTTCACTGTGGCACTGAAGATGGCACCTCAACATCCCATAGCGCATTTCGACGAAATTACACGGACTTTATAGATTTAAGTGAAACGAATTTTTTCCTATATGTACAGTTAACAGCAAAAGCTTGAAAAGAATGTATGATATCAATTTAACGCTCGATACGCTAGACAAATATTATATTTTCAATATCTGGATTGCATATTGAAAGTCAATAGCCAAATTCATATTGCATAGCTCTCTGTATTACGCTGAAGTTGCAAGTTATAGTTGATCACTGGATGATAGTGTGTGGATGAGTGAACCAATATTAACCCCATTTCGTGAATTTCAAATATTATAAAAGCGCTGCTTGTCGCCACAATGCTGCGAGTAGATCACGTCTGCGCTATACCTGCCAGGGAACAAGATGTTCGCTTCCTTCCGGGGCGTGGGAAATGTATGCGTATGTGGGATTGTTTCCATCGATCTATAATGGCATCCCAAAAAAATCCCGGTGCTCGCAAATACTTACGTAGTCGTGCATCTATAGTAGCGGAGAAGCGCCGCCACTTGAGGCATTTCAAGCACACTATACATCCCTTCAGTATATTTCGGTATGTTACTATTCTGTAGACTTAATGACTAGTTTGAGGAAGTCAATGCTTTTTGATACACTTCTGAAATGCTTGCTACAGATACTTCTGGGAAATAACGATGGTCCTAACATTAACCACTTTACTTGTCTATGCCCCGTATGAAGCTGCTTTTGGCATAAACAGTGTATATCTATGTTGGGTGTTTTTTCAAAATTTCCTGCTATTCCTTTGCTGTGCGGATGTCGCGATCAATTGCAACACAGGGTATAACATAGTGTAATTACTACAGAATACATGATTGTGATGATCCCTGAATAGTACAAATCAAGTTACCTATTTCTAGGTACTTCGATGAGGAGCTACGAGTGGTTGTGATGGAGCAGAAGAAAATAATAAGTCGGTACGTGATGCGCGGCACATTTGTGCCCGATTTCATCGGTTCCGTGCCAACAGATCTATTTTACGTAAGCGTTTGGCGGGATTACGAGGTCGCTCGCAAACTGTCGTCCCTGACATGCTGCTTCCGAGTATTTTCCTTGAGCTCGTACATCCGGAAAATCGCCTATTCTTGGGACACGCCATTGGTATTCTACGAGTTTTTCGTCATAATATTCTGGCTAATGATCGTATTGCACTGGCAAGCGTGCCTCTATTGGTTCGTGCCGATAGCCACCACCTCGTTGTACGAGAAGATACGGCCCAGAAACGATTCTTGGCTTCACGCGGCCAAGCTTTGGGAAACCGCGAACAGTGAGCAATATGTGTCGTGCGTTTTGCGCGCGATCGCCACCTTTCTCAGATCCGGCTTCCTGCGTACCAATCCACAGAACGAGGAGGACCTCTACATGATAATACTATTGCAATCGCTCGGCACCATCACCGCCTGGGTCTTGTTGGCGCGTGTCATGCAATTCTTCAAAGGGACGAATAGCTCGCGGCTTAGATATCAGGGCACGGTTGCCCAGCTGCAGAAATATATGCGCCATAAGCAGCTACCGCGACCGACACAGCGGCGCATCATGGCGTATTACGAGTTTCGCTTCCAGCACCGTTACTTCAGGGAGGTCGAGATCATGAGCACCCTGTCGGCGCAGATGCGCCAAGAGATCGGCATGCACTCCTGCCGCAAGCTCGTCGAGAACGTGACCTTCTTCAAGAATCTACCGCACGCTCTGCTCTCGCGCATTGTCTCGCTCCTCAGGTCCGAGATCTTCCTCACGAACGACGTGATCATGCGCGTCAATCAACCCGGTGAGTGCATGTACTTCATCGCCACCGGCACTGTCGCTATTTACACCATCTCCGGTAAGGAAGTCTGCCACCTCGAAGATGGAGCGCACTTTGGCGAGATCGCACTGGTCATGCCCGAAGACAGAAGGGTCGCCAGTGTCGTCGCCGTTGAAGTCTGCGAGCTCTATCGGCTTGATCGCGCTGACTTCTCGCGTACCATTCACCCCTATCCCATGCTCTGGGACAGAATTAAGAAGATCGCTATCGAGAGGCACGAAAAGACTACAATATTGAATTCGCAATAATGCGCGTTCATGTATTCACAGGAAAATCAGAACAGGAAAAAGCAGTAAATACTTAGCTATTAGAAAATTTACCTCTCTACTAACTGTACTCTACACCTTTCTGTATAGTGATGCCTACTGTGCATCAAACTACCGTTAGATCGCATCGGATAACACATCCAACACACCGTGGATAATAACTGGAAAATTGTTAAAGTGTATGTAATTGTTACGTTCCGATAACTGTTTTCGAAACCCGGCATCAGTTGCTGCGATTTATTAGTTCAATCGTAATGACTTTAATGGCACGCAATAGAACGATGCTATTGCAATGTATCCGATCTTGGAAAAAGTATGAAGCTATGTAATTTTCAAGGCAGAGTAAACCGTTAGAGCCAATTATGAAACAATTAAGTGGAGAAGCTTGGTATATGTTTAACCGGTTTCAGAATACTTTAGGCAACTCCGCTCAAAGCATGGTATCTCAGTAGCAATAATATAGAACTCGCAGTGGAATAAGTCTATTGCAAACGGACAACATTTATTTAAGCTATCGATAAAACACACTGTCCTCTTGATTTGAAATGATTACCCGTATAATTGCGAGTATGAAACGAGCTGATTGTATAGCTGCATATCCCATTAAATATTTACAGTCGAGGATGAAATAAAGGAGAAGATATCTGATTTACTTCCCGGCGTCCACTTCTCTGAGGGATTCACATGTCGGGTTATTCCCAACCGGTTTTACTGTGGCAACTACGCCGAGCGATGCAATGATACGTTATCCGTTATTAATGAATACAGTTTCCAGCATAATTGTTTTTGTTGTCCTCTAACGAGATTTCGTTCGCGTTTCAACCAGCAGCGGCAGAGCTGCGAAGCCGCAGAGCAGTCGGGTCTTCGCGAGCAACGGAAAGAATCTTAGCCGGAACACGTAAATCATTGGAGTATAACCAATGGAATCTTTAATTGGGGGTTCATTATCGGAGGTAGGAGCCGTGTGTCATCGTCAACCAGCACTGATGTATTAACTGTAGGTATCATTAAGCGGGGAAACATAATTCAGCAGTTTCTTTCAGAGCGGACATCTCGTTGCATTCCGTTGGAAATAGAGCGTTGAACTTTCGCCAAAAGTGCAGCTTGATATCGTTCCAAAGGTTTGATCATTTGTAGAAAAGCACTATCGAATGCGAAAAGCACATACATAGCATACGTATAGTACGATATTGTTCGATGGCGTCCTGAAACGAAGAGAGCCGCCCATTCCGGCAAAACAATGGTTTGTGCGCATCGACGCATGGGCAGAGAGAGAGAGCAGCGATGACAATGAAACGCTTAGGAGGGCTGGCCATTGTAATAGGCCGACGATGCGCCTGCTTGGTAGCTCCGTGCCGTACACGCACGTCGTATCCCTACCTCGGCCGCACCGGAGAACAACGTGATATCCCGGTGGTGCGAGGGAGTGCTGTGCGCGGAGCTACCGAGTGTTGAAGAGAGACCGAGCGCGGGCGCGCGCGCGTCCGAGAGAGATAAAGAGAGAGAGAGAGAGAGAGAGAGAGAGAGAGAGAGAGAGAGAGAGAGAGGGCGACCCATTGTTATCAGCAAAGTGGGCGCGGGTGGGATTGGCGCGAGAGGGACGCGCTCAGCAGCGCCCAGATTGGCCAGACGAAGAAACACCGAGCGAGTAAAGCGCGCACGACAAAACGCCGGGGAAAAGGTAGCAGAGAGGAGGCGAGATACGGCGGTGGAGTCACGCCGAGCGAGACAGAAAGGGCAGATCGTTGCGGCTATGGTTATATGGCCACACCCCGCGGAACCAGCCAACGGGCTCTCTGCCGACAGACGATTCACCTGACCCCACAATGGCCAGATTCTCATAGAAAGTGAGCCCCGCGAAAGCCTATTGTTCCGTCGATGCCGATTTCACTGGCGGCGTGTGCGCGCTTCACTGCCGGAGGGATGAAAACGTGCGGGAAGGTGAGCGCTGCCCGTAGTTACATACAATATACGCATGCTAGGTATGCACGGACACGAGGCTCCCCCGGCAAGGTGAGGAGAAGAGAGCGTGTAAGGGAGGCCGATACGAAACATGTTGCCGAGGTGGAATGGGTGAGCGGCCACAACGAGAAGCATCATGCGACAACGAGGCTGTAGCAAGGACGAACAGGGGGTGGTGGGGAGGTGGAGGAGGAAGAGGAGGAGGAGGAAGAGGCGGAGGAGAAGGAGGCGAGTAGGAGATACGGGGGGACCAGTGTGCACCGGGCGCTCACACATTCTCCGTAGGCAAGCCTGGGTCGTTAACGCGATTAACGGAGCGTAAGTGATACGGAATCGCGATACATCCTCGAGAATACACGGTGAGCGTGTCGTCAGTAATTCGAATTGGTTACATCTCCGTCTCCTGTCTCCGTGCGCTGCGCGCGAGACGTTGCATCTCGCTCAAAGACGAAGGAAAAGCACGGTAGGTGACCCCGCCACGGGACTAGGTGGGGTGGTTACCCCCTACCTACCCCCTACCACTGTCGGTGATGCAGCAGGAGGTTCGTCGTCCAGGAGCGCCCGGGGAAAATGTAAAGTATCGAGGGGGGGTTGAAACGACGTGGTGATATCCGGAGTACACGGAAAATGCTAATGTTAGTCAATGGTATTGCTTCAATGATGCTGCTTGCATGTGCCAAGAATGTGGCAGGAGGTAGCTGGTAGATTGTTCACCCTTAACATTCTGACCTAATCTACGAACTTAATGGAACCCTCCCATTAGTCTGAGGTTCTTGAATTGATTTATACATATAGTAGTAAACAAAGAAAGATCTCTATAAATGCTGTAGTAGAGAGAAGGCGATGTTATACCCTGACTAGTTGGAGCAATTGCATTCTCTATCTTTGGAATAAAAATGGCGGGGATCTATGCAGCCTCCTCCATGGAGGAAGAGCCTTCGAACGTCTTGACGCAGGTTCCTTGTAGACAGAAGCGCGCGGCACACCTATAGCAACAAAACCCGGCGACGGCGACCCTAGCTACCTTCTCCTCTACGCTGGGTCGATACTCTGCGGGCCACCACCCTCCCCCGGCCAGCCCCGCGCACTCATGCCTTCTGCCGCTACCTCTGCCACTGCCTCTGCCTCTGCCTCACCCTCTCGCCTTCTCCCAGCCAGCGGGTCTCTTTCCCGCCGCGCGAGCCTCTTCTTTTTTCTCTCTGCCGTCGACTCACCCCCATTTTCCGTCTCCGTTCCAACCCTCCGGCATCATGCCTCTCACATGCCCATCTTCACCCACCATCCTCCCCCATATTCTCTCATCCCTTATGCCTCCTTTCCCCTTCCCGGCGTTCCTCCACCTCTTCATCCACCTCTTCCTCTAATCATTCACCTTCTCCCTGCCGCCAACATCGCTGTCGCTGCCACTGCCGTTGCCGCTACCTCTGCCACGTCGCTACTGGCGCCTCCTTCGCCCTTCCCGCCTGCCCCATGCGTAGGTGTACCGGTTGATTGATCGTTTATCGATACGTCCAGAGATAGATAGAGAGACAGACAGAGCGAGAGAGAGAGAGAGAGATCGACTTGCCGAGTTGTGGGTACGTCCTATCCCCCTCCCCCCTTCCCCCCCACCTGACCCTCTTTCAAGCGTACGCATTACACATTTATAAGGGCGTTAAACACGAGCCTCATCGACGGCATAGACTGGTGTACGACGCATATACATCCCGCTTTCCCTCCATCCACGCGCGTACTAGTTCTCCAACAACTCCCCTCCTGGTACCATCGCCTACTACCCCGTTCTCTCGGACCCCCCCTCCCTCTTCCTACCCTCTCTGTCTCTGTTTGCCTCATCTCTCTTTCTCGACCCGCTATTCCATCCGCTCCCTCTTCCTCTCCACCTCCTCCTCACTCGCTCCGTCCCTCTCGGTCTCACCCTTTCGAAACGACCTAGCCATCGGAGCCCTCTGGATTGGTTTTGTGTAGGAAAGGCCATGCTCGATTGGTGTCGGTGTGTTTGTAAGCGCGCCGGGCAACATCAATGTTTCGACTCGGGCGTCCGCCTCCATTATTTCACCCCCGGCCACGGAACCGCCGCTACCTCTACTGCTTCCCTATATAAGCTCCCTCGACCACCTCTGCCTGTCTGTCTGTCTGTCTGTCTGTCTGTCTGTTTGTGGCCTTGCTGCTTCCATTTTCCTCTTTCCATCATTCTCTCACTCCCTCGCGATCTCACACATAGCCGCAGGATCATGTGCGATCTGTCTGCCTTCGACTCCCTACAGACCCTCCTCTCTCTCTCTCTCTCTTTCTCTCTTTCTCTCACTCTCTCGTTCTGTTTCTGTCTCATGCGGGCGCGGGCGCTCACTCCGGCTACCGCTCCCCCAACCCCCTTCGCCCTGCTCCACATAGGAATTTCAATGTACAACCGATACTTATTGATATGGGCTTCCGTTTACCGTTGACTACATACGTAACTTAACCGCCGGCCCCGTGCACTTCCGAAACCACTGTATCAATTTTTAACTGCGCGCCGGATTTATCGGGGCTTTATTCCGTTCAGTGTACCGAAGCCCCGCTCGCTACAGGATTGGGGATATTTCGAATTTCCTCCGTTTTTTTCCAGAAATTGCGTTGCTTTAGCCGGAGATTGAACTGATAACTCACCGGATCATTGCTGTACATTGAATCGCAATATGCCGTTTTGTTAATATTCCAGTGCATTTTTTAGAACGCTTCGCAATACCATCAATTTTGTTGAATATGATTGTTGCAAGCAACGAGATTGTACGAGTTATTATAAGGACATTGTTCTTATATTTTCAGTAAATAAATTCAGTACAAATAGAATGTAATTATCCAAAGTATGAAAATAATATGTTAGCGTACTCGCTAAGAGTCAGCTGTTTCAAGTAGAATAAGGGAGAATAATTTACGAGAGGAATAGAATCAGTAGTATCGGCAACTTTGGAAAGAATGGGATCACGCTAGCTCGATCGAGTGGTGGTTTCCAAGCGTGACGTAGCATTAGGCTGTTGACCGTCCGTCACACATCCCCCAGTCCGAATGACGGCGTTTATAAGGTAGTGTCAACAACGGTGGGTAATGATGTGCGCTCCTCATGCCCGGCAAGCATAGGAGCTTCCCAGTGGGCGGTCGGGCACCCGCAACGTATCATCCCGTCACGCTACATTGAACGTCATTGTCCGAACTAAAGTCGCCGTTTATCGCTCGACGGGTGACGGCAAGCGAATAGAGAAGCCTCCCGCACTCCGCGCATGCTCCTTTTGCCGGCAACACAAAAAATTGCGCGCGCCAGAGAGAAAGCACATCTTTCTATTTGACCGTGGAAATAGCTCCGCGGCAACCTCCATACGAAATATGTTCATCTCGAACACTTTCAACATACACCGATGAAAAGGAGCAAGAATTAAAACGTTTAGCGCGTTTACTTCGACAAGATGGAATATACGTGGATTAGTGATTCAGTTGTAAAATTGAAA
The DNA here is from genome assembly GCA_964023945.1 of Ectemnius cavifrons. Taxonomy (NCBI): domain Eukaryota; kingdom Metazoa; phylum Arthropoda; class Insecta; order Hymenoptera; family Crabronidae; genus Ectemnius; species Ectemnius cavifrons. The sequence goes on from OZ030375.1 coordinate 7,079,917, forward strand.
TCATTACCGATGATTTGTTCTCTGATCTATCTAGCGCTGTATTCCGGGAAATAGTAGCAGAGTATAAGTATATATGTTTGTTAATCGAATTCCAAGGGAGTCCGATGTAAACAAACATCGTTTGTACGTGGAAGCAAAGGCTGCGTCGGTACCGGAGTCACCCTATGCTTGGCAACTGATCTGCATAATTCGACGCTGGCGTTCGTCTTTGCAGTCACCCTTCGCTACTAACGAGACGACCGACGGAGGGATGTTTCTGCAATTCACTTTCAGCCGACGCTCCACACCCGACACTCGATTATCTCTGCACTGTTAAGGCATTCATTGCAACTGGTGGGTAAAACGGCAGATATGGCTGAGCCATGATTTGCAAGAGTCCCGGTGAAGCAGGGCCTATGATCCGCCGAAAGTAACTGCGGTGAACAAAGGTATCGGTTATTAATCTACGTCAAAGTACACCCCTCTATGAGACCCCTCATGCGACACTTAGACCAGCAAAATGGCAACGTGTCATTTGCTAGTAGCTCACTTGATTTTACTTTGGAAAAAATCAAACTGGGCAAAAGTACAGTTAATATGAATTCATCTAGTTTACCGAATGCTGTATTTAGATTGCTACATAATCAAGGCAGAGGTGAACAAGTACTCGAAAGATCGTAGGCAAGGGATTGAGAAGGCATGTTGGAACGGTAAGTTAAAATAAAGTCTGGCCGTGGTTAAACACGATTCGCAATAAGAGGCCGGGAGTCATCGATTACTAGCGTTCCTTGTGAGGGGGAGTAAAACGATCTATTAGGATACATTGAATCCAATCGAAATATAAAATCGCGGCGGACGGAATCATAAATGAAGTCATTTGATCGAAGCGTTTCTTTGCGATTGGCCGCGTCCGCGTCGAGCGACTGTAACGGGGCGAAGAAAGAAAAAGCGTCGTCGCACTGCCTGTCGCCGCTGTGGAGCAACTATTCTCGAGTCTGATTGCTTTCATCTCACGTAGAGATCGTTTCATTGCGAGAGCACGATAGAAATTACTGGCGGTGCTGACAGCGACGGCGGCGGTGGCGGCGCCACGGAATTTCACGTTTACGTGCTTGGGACTGTTCAATGGGTGCGAGGCAGGCAGTCAATCAGGCTGGTGTTCGACAAAAGTCATATAAAGACGTTCGAATCGGGAGAGGGTGTAGGAGTAGCGTTGCCCTTTATGTACTCGCAAAATTCATAAACTTCAGAACACAGCCGGCAGACATGTCGACTCTCACTACTACTAACTCCTACTACCATGTATACACACACACAGACCCTTTCTTCGGGAGCAGAGGCAGAAGTCGCGCGCGTTATTGCCGCGCATAATGAAAGCGGTGGACGGATTCCCGCCCGCCTCTTTAGGAACTGTGACTTGCACGAACGAGCAAATTCGCCATTACAAACGACCCAAGTTCCGACTCGGAGTGTTCTCCACCTCCTCATTTAGTTCATTATCGGATTCTTAGGAGCGGTGACTTTCTCGACACCGGCCGGCACCCGGCACCCACCACGGCACCAGCGGATTTGTTGCCACTCGAAAGAGCTCTTCCTTTTAAAAAAAGGATGAGGAGAAACTGACCAGTCGAGCTAACGCATCGACTGGAAAGCTGGAAACTCGGCTGCAAAATACAATTTTTCAAGAGCCTGAATAGCCGCTCACTTTCCACTGGAATATACATACGACAGGTGTTTTCAACACACTTATACACTAGAGACTTGCTGATTGAAGTTAGTAGTACATGACATCGCTTCTGACATCTGACTAGCGTTTAATATATTTTATTGGGGGTAAATGGCCGCAGGGATTTAACCGACATAAGTACTGATACCGTGTATTATAATATACGTATCCGTGTACAGTTCAGTCGGTCTTATTTATGAGGTCCCTCTCAGCCGTAGACGATGTGCGACGAAATTGGAACAGGTGCAGCTGTCGTCCGGTTATATTTTACAGGAATGCACATCAGGGGACGAATAGCATCGGCGGCATTACAACGGGCACTTAATTACCTTCGGCTTACCCAGCGAGGAGAGGAGTGCGCGGCTGCTTTCTTTGCCGAGCGTAGTGGCTGTGTGTGCGAAGGAAGGGCTTCGGCGGTGCTTCACTCTCATAATTCCTTTCAGCAGTCGCCCCCTTATATCATGTAACTTTATTCCTGGAGCATGCACCGCCACGGTGTATCATCCGGCGCGGACACCGGGCGGCCGCTGTGTCAATAACGATCCCCCGGGTGAAAAGAAGAGTCAAAACCAAGACAACGTTCACTTCGCGGCTCTTCATTGGCCGGGCGCACGAAATCTGTGGAGGAGCTGGTGCTTGCATCGAGATAACTTCGAGCAAGCTCTCAGAGTGCAAGGTAGTGGCCGGCGCAGAATCTCACCAGTCGGAGCTCGTGCTTGCTTTAATGAAATCAGGATGCGAGGCTCCTATTCACCAAGGGTGGAATATGCGTCTCTCAAAATCACGGTTAATTAAAAATACGTCCCCGCGTCTTTGACGTAGAGCCACCAAGAGTGTCAGCCTTTCCATCGTGAAAGAGGAGTAGACTGACACAATTTTCGTTCCGCTTCCACGCCGTTCCTGCTTATCTCCTAAGAGTCATTGTACAACGATAGAGATTGCATACACCCAGGATTGAAATTAATTTCTCTCATTGAGGAAAGCACAAAGGTCGAAAAAGCTCGACCGTTTGTTCGTGGAGAAAAGTTGTTCGCTCGTATCCTTGAACGACTGTGTAAGCGAACTTGTTCCAATGTTATCTATCTCTCCTCGATGCACACTCAAACAAACCTGTTTCCATGGCAGCACGGAACTACCAATTACGAGAAATTATGCCGAATACATATAATAATGAATTTTCTCTTTGACACGCTTTCAGTCACAACGCCGCTTGCCAATTCCTGATGGGTGCGATACTTGTACGCGGCAACACGCGTATATTTTTGCATATTATTGCATTCGATGAATATGCAGATCCTCGAGACTGGGATCTTACGGCTTGAATTTTTTAATGTCTTGCCTTGAAAAATTCAACGCGTCCTCGTAACCTTCCGCATCTCGGTGGTATGGCGACAGTTCTAATTAGGCGCTCCGGATGTTATACGTACCTACTAATTATTTGCATATACATATACTATGTTTCCTTATAAGTGCATTAACCGTTCCCATGGTGTGCCTCCATTATTTTTTGGTGATCGTGACGGGCGACTCGTACGGCCGTTTCGCGTGGCATCAAAAGAGCTGACAGCTAATTTTCGACAGAAATCAAGGTGTGCACAAGCTGAACGCCTTTCGCCAACAAACCCGTTTTCTCGCATGCAGCGAGAGGAGCGAATTTCCAACAAGTTCCGGCCAACCCTTTCAAAGAAGTGGCAGCTTTAAAGTAGAAGTTGCGTGACGACCCTGCTTTCCTCCATCTCTCGTTCCCGGCTCCTTCGTTATTCCCTTCTTTCCTCCTTTCTTTCTTTCCCTCGCGTTGTGCGCCCGCGGATAAAAGTGTCTTGCGGTTTGTTCGGGTTCCGTGACAACGCACCGGGGCACTGCGAGGCTGCTGGACCACCCGATGCGTCGGGCATCTGAATTAATTATTTGTTTTAATATAAAATCCACGGGGTGTGATTTAGTTCGCCGCCACAGGGGCGAGTAGTCTCGGTCCGAGAGCATAAACAAGTCGACCGTAGCCCGCTCTCTCCTCGGCCGAATGTGTTCCGCCACGGCAAGGGAGGCACGTACACGTATGTACATACGTGTACGTGCCGCGAACACGAACGAAAGAAATATTACCGCGAGTTCAATGAAAGAGTAACAAGCACAAAAGGAACCCCATTGCACGGCGCATTATACTTTACGCCGCTGTGTCCCACAATTAAATCCTGCCGTCACACTGCCAAACGATACCCCAGCGAGTACTTCACCGAAACACCAGAGCAATGCGTCTCTTTCCCAAGATCTAATTTTTCTTCATAAATAAATCCTCGAATCTATTAAGCACAAAGAATATTTCACGATCGACGAAAGTTATTGCACTTGAAAGTTACTCCAAGCCACTCGACAACGTCGAACAGGTCGCGTTTGATATACACGTAATTACGCGGCGGAGTATTAATTTCAGCCTCTCGAATAGTGCTTCCTTCTTACAGTGTGCTTCGCTTAAGATCCGAACGGTACACTGTCTATGAATTAATTACGCAGGGAGGCCCGCGGCGGATACCTTATGGCAGAAATCGCTAGTAAGGGAGCGACAGAGCTACCGAGGAAAAAAGAGAGAGGGAGAGTGTGTGAGTGTGTGACATTCCTGCGGATGCTGTAAGCTGAAAGGGGAGGGCCTAAAATCCAACTCTACCTTCGCTTGGGAATCTCGTTAATGGAAGGAAGGTCGCGTGTTTAAGAGAGTAGCGCTCGAAGCTCTATTGGCCAACGTGCGGAGGTCGGCAGCACACTAATCACCACTAATGTTAATATTATGCAGCGACCACAATGCTCTACGTGGAGAGGTCCGATAAACCACGAGTGGTTCGCGAAGAGATGCATGCACCTCTCGCATGCAATCTCCGAACCGAGGCCAGACTACTTTCAGCCTCCCTTTCCTCTTCTGTCTCTACGTTCAACCCGAATCTCCTTCCTTTCCCAAGCTTAGCAATATGCAAGCTCTACTTCTATTGTCTCAACAATATGTCCATTGCTGATAAATTGACACATTCGTCCATCGAAAGGGAAATTTCACTTGGAAAATATCGATAACAAGATCCTTCAATCACTATTAATGGCGATGACTTCCATTATAAAAGGGAATTCAAAGATCACAGATATATCAACAATCATTGTAGATGTAGTCAACAACTCAGGCATCAGCCACTCGAAAATTAATATCCCCAGTGACACCAGCATATATTTCGTCGTCCGTCGATAATTCAAGTACCGCTAATAAATGTTAATAGATGTCCTCTAACGCTAAATTGTATCTATGTACACACTCATCGATTCACAGGCATCGTGTCACTTCTTCAGCGGGTGACCTATCAGCTCGAGCGACGTGGACGCCGACTGACAAGGCGTTAATGCTGCCGCACACTGATACGGACTTACAAGAACTCCGATGATTTTTCCCGCGGGTGGGCAATTAGGTATTTGTATGTGCGTTTGTCGCTGCCATTGACAACGATATGCCGGGGAATGAGTTATCGGAACCGGTCACGCGAATACCGCAGAAACACTGGCTAATAATAGTCCATGGAGATTCATTCGTCGAGCACGATACACGAATATCTGAGCGTTAATTACACTGCTCCCCGGAGTAATTAGTCTCGCGTTGGTATTTTTTTTCATTCAATATTGGGAAAATATACTCTATACCTCGTTTGTCGATTAACAGTCCTATTTACGGGAAATGCCAAGGACTTTTCCCTTATTTTAAATGCATTTTCAAGAAAGAATAGTACAGGAAAATTTATACCCTTTAGTATATAACTTAACAGGTTTTATCTAAATGAAACATATATTGCTTGTTGGATTCAAAAGGGTTAATCGTTTCTGAGCTTTTGACCCTGTCACGTTTACTAAACCGTGTGCCTTTATATTTCCAACTACGTATGTCCCGTATTCCCATTCGATGAAAACCCAATATATTCGTGTAATCGGTTGGCGGTTATTCTTCGGAGAGCTCTTGGAATGGGAAGCAGATATTAAATGAATAGGCGGAGCAGTGAGTCAGTCCTCCGAATAAACTTACTGTTATGGGGCGAAGGGAATAGTAGCTTGGTCGGGTCACCACCTACCCTCGTTCTTATAGCGTTGCAAGTTCCTCGGAGTAAGATGGGACTCATTTATAAAGGCCATCGAAGCGACGTAACGATAAGATGGGTCTCGAAGTGGCCGTTAAGGTGAACGGATTATATGCATGTACATGTGTCTTGTGGCGGGGCGGTATTGATGAAAGGGGGCGGAAGCGCACGCCTTGGGGAATTTTGGAATCGGGCTACCTTAATTGGCGACAGAAGAGAGCAGTGACTTGGAAGAAGAGGCGAGCAGGCAGGAGAGGTTGCGACGCAGGCAAGGCAGGACGTGGCCGGCTTTGTCTGAGCGCGAGCGGTGTCTTTCTGTATTCACGTGATCGGGGCGTGAATTCCGCGTATTTAAGTGTCCGCTGGAGCGTGCTGCTGCCCGCCTTTCTTTATACACGGTAATGATCCCTTTGTCCGGCAAGTAAACGCGAGCTCTAAGTGAAAACGTCCATTCAGCTAACGACAACGAGGCTTTGCGCCCTGAATATATTGCACCGATTGCGAGGGGAAGATAAGTACCGGAGACTGAGGTCCGTCGTCGTTCTCTCAGCTTCCGGCGACCGAGCAACGGCGACGATCCGAATGAGAGAGGCGTCTTCCTTTTTTCCTCCCTTTGGAGAAAAGGAGCTTAATGCTCGCTTCCTCCCCGGCAAACGTTCGCGCGACTTGCTTGGCTCGGCCATGCTCCTCTGGCTCACGCGAGAACGAAGCAATGAAAAAGTCCGACGTCATTCATCGGCTCGGCGGTGAGACGTCATAATATGATCTTACCGACAGGACGCCGTTCAACGGACAAGTAGCTTGCATACCGCAAGCAAATAAAAGCTCTCACCCTTATTATGCTACGTTGCCCGCTGAAACCCTCCAATGACGTCCCGACACCTTCCTCTGCAAACTCTACGCACTTCCGATACGCAGCCGAGAAAGCACTCGGAGAAAGGACGCCCTTCCTATAATCGTGCTCCATCTATGACACTAATTGACTATAAACGACGGTATTACTGACCGAGACAAATCCACCGTCATTTCTCGATGGCGAATGACCGGCGAATTTTCCTGTTTCTGCTACCGGGGCGGCGAGAAGGGGCAGGCGAGGCCGCCGCACAAGAGAGCCAGGCGTGGAGATAGCAATCACAGGACAGTTCCATGTTCCCGGGACGTCGGGATTTATCCTATTAACGTGGGCCAATTAAGCCTTCCCTCCCCACCCGCCACGCAGAACAGCTGATCTTGATCCGGCGGCATGAAAATGCTCAGGAATTTCGCTCTAATTTACTGTGACTTGCTAGGCCGGCCAAACGTAATCCTACGGGTGCATTAATACGACATGCCACCTTTCACGTGCCAGAGCTCTGAGATTGATTCGACGTGTTTACCCGGCATCGCTGAGCGCACTGGCGCACGCTTCGTCGGCGCAAAAATTAATTAACACCTTCGGCGGCCGATAAGCCGCTTAGTTCTGATAATATTCATCGGCATGCGTGCAGGACTTGTGGACGAGTTAAGCGAGTAATGTATGCTATCGCCGTCCACGTCGTCCCGGCGTCTCTAGTAGAAGTACTTGCTCGGGAGTAAACGAACGTCTTTCAAGTCGCTCTATTAATAGGATTGCCGGTCAGAGAGAGATAGAGAGAGATTGTAAGGAGGGGGTACGCAAGGGCAGTGAGAAAGAGAGAGCTTATAAGCCGCCGTGGTCTTTTTTTCCAGGACCAGATATCACGCGGTAGTATTGCATCCGTAGAGCGCGCGAACGCGGCTTTCAAAGCTAGAGGAGCATGTCGATCCAGGAGCCGATCTCGCTGCGAGATAATAACAGGGAGATCGCCCCGTAGCGTTGCGCCGGAGGTGGTTGAAAGTGCCGGGAGAGATAGTCAACGACCGGGTTCGCCTCAAACGGTCTTGACCTACCGATCTCTCTGCGCACACTCTCTCGCTCGCTCGCTTCCAGCCAACTAAATGCAGTTAATCGTTTCTATGACTCCTTTATCTCCGCTCCTTTCTCACCTTTATCTAGATCAAGATACTGCAACCGCGAGTGAGAGAGTGTGAGAATGAGAGAAAGGGCGGCGGGGGTAGGAACGAATTATGCAAATTAAATGGAATCAAGCGCTTCGTTACTACAGCTTGGAGGGGGCTCACTCGTAATGGAATAGGAAAAGAGTTCGGGCGCATATTCGAGAAATAAATAAACGCCCGGATTCCCCTAAATCTTTCGGACTAAGTCGCTAATCTTCGGAGATCGCCATATGCATATGTGCTCGTTTTCCCAGGATTTCGATAAGAATAGGAGACTGGAAAGGGGAATCGCTGGTACGAATCCAGGCTGACGCGGGTAGAAATTAAGCTGGAGATGCGCGTTAATTCACATTTTCATGGCAGCAGTGGTATACGTAACGAAGGCCTATTAATAGAGGATGCTAGGAGGCGAGTGTCCCTCTTTCAGAGGCAGGCCACGATGTGGCCAAGCTCATGCCACTTGCGTACTTTGCACGTACTTCAACCTACAGATGGCCGGGCATAGCTGGCCGCAGTTGATAATTGCAGAACCGTCTCAAAATAATGAAAATCTATTAGTTGCCGCTGCTCACGGTAGCAGGGTTATTCGTTTAAGCTGGCGCACGCTGTTGGCGCACCATGGCGCCTAATGGCTCCCAGCAGCGGTGAAATAATCCCAGAGACTCTTCCTAAAGTAGGAGGGCATTAGCACTATTTTAACCCGTTGCAACTTAAACGAGCCACTACTGCTGAAGTATACACATATATCTGTGACGATCGTTTTATCTAATGTCCTGCCTTGGTAATCTCATACCATCTCGGCTTTCCTACGAAAGTCATGTTGCAGCATACTACACTTAGCGTATGTGCCTTACCGGGATGCATTCGACCGTTTTATCAAAACTGTGTATGGGGGTATGAAAATGTAAAAGAGAACATGCTAGTTTCATGAATTTCATTGGAATACAAATTGACTCTGCCTTTTTTTTAATGGTGCCACGAAAATGTTGTAACCTTTATTGGATCTTGCCCGTGGTGAGCCCACCGGCGGAAGGGTGAATTCGTTAAATATTGACGGGAGCTCAGTGACTTGAGGATTAAGAAAAGGGACGCGCTTAAGTTACTCAGTTGACAGAGGGGGGCTGCTAGCGCGAGAGAGCGTGTGGCAGGGGGTTAGATAGGATAGAGGAGGGAATCGAGGAATCAAGCTCACAGCAGCCGCGGTCGGTCGGTCGGTCGGGGTCGCTGACTCGAACGGTCGCCGATCCGTCAGTCGATTACTCCGGGGATCTTACGTGAACATGGAAACAGGTTCTTGGAATCCGGTTCTCGATTCTACATACGACTCTAATCAACGCGGCTAGATTGCTGCATCGTATGTACGCTGCGCGGCGTACCGGCCCTCCTGCCACGACCGATCCTACGCCACATGCGTTTACTTCGTTACTCGCCTCCCTCTAATGTCCGTTTGTTCGCTCAACTCAGAGCTACGCGCGCCAGCGCATCTACCTGCCCCTTGCAACCGAGAGGTGACTGCACCGATGCCGCCTGCTTCCATATTGTTTTACTAGTGGGGAGCTCTTGGCCAGTATGTTAGGAAAAAGTACATTTTTTTGTATCTCTGTACGTAAATGAAAAGTCATCCCCATTCTTCGAAAGGGGAGAAAAACTCCCACGATAATTTTCGATCGACAATCTCTCTTAGCAGGGATTACCCGCTTGCGCAATTTCAGGTTCTTGGTGTTTCTAAGATTTCAATATGGGTTCGACGGCAGGGTTAATGAAGCTTCACAGTGGGTATTATTTTCAACACACTGAAAAATGACTAATTTGTATTTAATTTCATTCGTTCTGGAAATATTTGCGCGAGCTAGTATATACTTAGTGGACCCCGACAGTGCGGGATTTTATATGCGGCCGATTTGCCGATGCGGTAGCTGCCAATTATCCTTAATTGAGACCCCGAAACGCAACATTAATGTGGGCAGGTGGCATGGAACGGAAACGATAGTCGGCGCGTTGCTTTCTGTATGCATATTTCGCGAGGACGAAAAACTGACTTTGCATCAAGATACTGCTTGGAATCCTGGATCTCCATGAAGTCTCCGACTACTCGATGTTATAAATGGTAATTTATGTCGATCATAGCTCCCACTGGGTGCATACAGCCGCGTGATATAGAAATTAAGTGGACGCCCAATAAATCTTACGGAGTGTCCGGGCGAAGATAATATCTCTCTTTTAATATATTGTATTTTTAATTATTTCATAATTACGTAGCAAGTAAAAATGCAACAAAGGTGGTTCGTATTTCATATATTTTGTCAGTTTATTTGTTTTGCCCGGACTTCCTCTACTTCTCTTTGTTCCTAATTAAGACCGTTATCGAGGAGTACGGCGCAACACACTGCACGCGCGACAAAATTAATTGTCCTGGTTAATTAATCGCTATACTTTAAGCTTAACTAGACAAGCCTTCCCTCAAATGAAGGAACGCTAACATACAGTCTTCATGAAGAATACAACCACCCCACGTTAACGAGGAAATCGGATCAGATGTATTCCCTGTAAGACTTTAGCCCCAAAAATGAGCGATCTCCAAAATCCTTCGAATTTTTCTCTCCAGATGATGATTTCGTCGAATGAATCCTCGTCTCTTTCATAGACAGTGTAGAACTAGTTGAACAAGAATACGGTGTGGTTCAAAAAAGTAATGGCCGACTTATCGATGTCAATGAGATGCGTTGGGACCAGGGACCTAGTCCAAGGTGGTCCACCTGTCTGCTTATCTATCTCATGCAATCCAATCATTCAATGTATCAAACTAGTCCACACCCGTGCATGTCCGCCGTCCTACTACGAGTCAATGCACAGAGACTTCTATCTCATTCCGATACTTCCCACTGCCGGCGGGAATGAAGGCATCATTTGGAATGATAATGCAATATTTAAATTGAACGTGCCTCCCATCCAATATAAAGTGATCATTTCCACTTTACATCACTAATTAATCCGAACGAGTGTATTCGTGTTCCTTTATCTAAATACTAAAGTAATCCCACCTGTCAAAATGACGGATTCCCAGAATTCGTCTTGTTTGAAAGTACAAGAATCGTTATAATGCTTGTTGGATTTATTGTTATTTTTGCTGAGATTAAGAATCTCGCTATGTACATGTACGATGGATTATTTATGAATAGCCACTCTCATTTGGAAGCTATGTATATGATTGGTGAATACACAGAATGAATATTGCATTTCTAGTGTTATTAACGGGGTAAGTACGTCGAGATTAGGAATTCCCTTATCACGGGCAGAGATCAGTATAGAAGTGGGGCCAATTAAATTTCGCCCGCCTCGAAATCCAGATTAAAGAAGCTGCCTATTTAAGGCCCCCCTCGAGAATAATGTACTGCATTCCAAATGAGGAGATTTACACAATCCAGCAGAGCAGGCCGGAGGAGCAGCACCGCTCTGCTCCCGACCCTTCTCCTCCGTGAAGCAACAAGTCTTTTTGCCGCGCAGCAACGGCGGCAGCGGCGGTTTCGATGATCTTTGTTTCGCTATGGCTTTTCTCTCTGTAATGCGATCTTCTCTCCCCGGCTATTACAAAGAGCTGTGGTTTCCACATCGCGAAACGGCCGGTCGTTTCTTGCCCCCAGGGGAAACGGGGGAAACGGGGGAAACGGGGGAAACGGGAGAAACGCGTGCCGCGGCGAACCCCACCGGAAAAAGTGTCGAGCGAATAAGCGTACTAGTCTCGAGCGGCGGTCGGCGAGATATTTCATTCGAAAGTATTACTTGTACACCATCAATAAGCGACGATAATATACCAGCCCTCGAAAAATCGCGCGAGTACCGTACATCTAATATCATTAGCCCCGCATGCATCGAACAGCTCGCTTTAACTATTTAATGTTGCGTAACCGACGAACAGGTTTGGATGCGATGGCTTCAAAAATCTAGAAACTTCGAATCCCTGACTATCGGCAGAAACAAGATTGTCAGCTTGAGCTATCCTCCAGTTCCTCCACCTGACGATAAGCCCTGACGATCATGTTTATTAACATGACTACGTTGTCGAGGATTTTATTTTTGTAACAAGCCACCTCTGCTGCGCGACTAATATAGGTACCGCGCGAGACTGTCAAGTAATTGAACTGGCATATCAGCAGACTTCCCCGCAAGCTCACAGAAGAAGTTGCCACTGTTGAACAAGAATAACCGGTAGGACATTCGCTCGACCCGAAGTGGCAATAGAAATAAGTGTGCATTCCAATTATAAACAGGGAAGCTAATCTTATGTGGAATCTCGTACCGAAGTATATCTCTGCTCGTGTATCCAGACTCATGCTACATAGTTCGAAAATAGTACTTGATATAATGAAATAATAGCGGGGCTTCGGAATAGTGTTGGGTCCGGGCGAATGTATTTACATGGATCGCTCATGAAAATCCAACTGGGAAGTCATTTATAACTGATCCATCAATCTTGCAGTCCGAATGCACTTGCGGACACTGGCTGATCGTCTATTCTCCTGCTCGGGACATGGGGTCCACGGAATAATGGCATCCAAACAAGTCCAGCGTGAGTATGTGTTCCCGTATGATATACCGTTACCACGCAGAGGCAAGAAAGGCCGCGTGCGTGTAACAAAGCGGAGAGCAACGTGCATTTACCGCGCTCCGCTAAAGGATCTGTCGATCGGAGAAGAGCAATATGTAAAGGTTGAAGGAAGCACGCGAAAGCAGCTAGAATGTATCAGAGCCGCGAACGGAGATACGCAAGGACTCCTGACGTGATCTAGGGTCACCCGAGATGAACCAGGTGAGTATGAGAGATGGAGCAAAGGCTCACAGGTTGACAGAGCGGTAAAGAGTGAGTGAGAGAGTGAGAAAAAGTGAGGGGCAGTGGAAAAGGGCCGTGCGGCTGGCTGGACGCGTCGCCAAGGAAGAGGCGGACAATAACAGGCGTTACCGTTGCACCGGTGGATGTTCGGTGCCGAGGGCACGACACGTCTCGCGCACTGCGACCAAAGAGGCAGAGGATCGCATCTCGGCGCAGTAAGAGGAGAAGAGCGCGTGATCTCTGTGCGCGACACGGCCGACCGAGAAGAACTCGGAAAGACAAGGGAGAACGGCGATGCGATGGCGAGGAGAAGGAGAGGGAAGACGAGCGAGGAAGAGCGATAGGTCCGAACTGGTGGGAAAGAAGAGCCCGAACAGGCCCGAAGAGTGGATCGAAGATGTAAAGAGGCCCGTGCATCACCTGTGTCGGCCTACGGCCCACGGCCCACGGCCCACGACCCACGGCTATCGCCGCTGGCGGGGCGAAGGAACGCAGCGCATCAGAGAGGGAAAGGGAAAGGGAAGCTCGGCGAGCGGTGGGGATGGCGGGCCTGGCATGAGGCCCCGGAGCTCCGTAGCCCCGGAGCCGGAGGGGCTCAAGAGGAGCCGCTGCGTGTGTGACAAGTGAGGCCCCGGGAGGTATCAGCAACCACCACAAGCGCGTGGACGCACATGTGCCTAAGGGACGATGAGCTCTCGGAGCCGCGCGAGTCAGGTGGAGTGAAAGAGAGAAGGGACGAGTACAAGGGGCGAGGTGGATTAAGGCATGAAGAGAGACGGAGCGCTGGCAGTGCCAGCAGGTTGGTGAAGGGTGAAGAGGGAAGCCTTCTGGAAGCAAGAGAGGAGACGCGCGCGCGCGCCGCTGCCCTCCGGCGCTCGTCCGACGGCATTCCTTCCACTGAGCGAGTCGCCTCTTCATTCTTCTTATCGAGGCCTTTTTCTTCCCTCTCCTTTGTGTCCGAACCTCTGCTTCTTCGCCACCCTGGCTCTCGTTCAACCGAGTCCCAATTTTAGCTTGGAAAGACCCCTAAACACCGGACTTTGTCACCTGCGACATCTCGCCGTCCTTCTCTCCCCGCTCCGCTTGCACCTTCTCTTTCCATCCTCTCGTTTGCTAGTCAACCTGGCCGCTCGGGTCTACGACCACGCTCGAAGGGAGATCTTTCCTCTCCCTACTACAAACCACACGCCTCAATCGACTGGGATTCCGTTTCTTCCGCCGCCGGCCGGTCTGCTTTATGACGTGGCATACTATTCCTAATTGGTACTGATGCGCACCGCATATAGGCGGTCTACCCAATTAGCGCCATACTTTCAGAGATTTGCATTAGGTAAACATTCTTTTTTTTTCACATTTTCTGCAACTACTATGGGACAGTGCAGTCCGCACTAATCAGTTACAACCGAGCGATGTTCTGCTGGTCCTTCCAGTGAGTGGACCGCGGGCGCTTCAATCACCGGTGGACGTATCTCGAAGAACGCTCGGGTGGAAAGAACTAGAGGTAGACTCTAACAAGGTAAAGTCCACGCATGCTGCGAGATCATGGAAGAGATAGACAAATTAAAACCGACTGGTAAAGTTTACTGTGCAGGATATACACCTGCCTATTCAAGAAAGCCAATTGAGATTTGCTAGCGATGTAGGTCGCGGGATAAATTGACGGTAAGATTCTGACGACGAGCTACCAAAAAGGACCGGAATGAAAGCATCTCCATAATTACTCGTCACAGTTTATTTCAGCGTTCAATTATCGGCGTGAAAAGTCAGCTCGATAAGATCAAATTCTTTCACGCTACACTAATGTTCACGAATTTGAATATCCAAGTAAAGATTCTCTCAAAACATTTGAGGATATTTAATTCTTCGATTTTTACACTTTCCTACTCGTTAACGCCTTGCCACATAGTATGTATAACACAAAACTTGATGGTCATGAAATACTTGTTCTCCAGCTGCGACGTTTGCGCCAGCCGACTCACATACAATAATTAACGTGCGATATTCATAACGATAATTCGAGGCTGCGTTCAGCATTCCGCGCTACCGAACGAGCGGTGTACCAGCTTCATTCATCGATCTCGAGAGCACGCTCGCCCGACTCTCGGAGGGCACTCGTGGCTCGCATTCGGGCCCCGGGAGCTCCGAGAGTTATTCCATACAGTCCTATCTGGCCTGCTCGTTGGAGCACATCGAATATCCGTATTATCTAATCGTACCCGGGATGCCCGAGCTACCACAATTCGTTCATGCCTGTTCGGTGTGCCTTCAGCATCCGCTTATACATTGTGCACGCTCGTGTAGGTAGATATACTCTCCAATCCATCGGTAGAATGCCTTGAGGCTGAGAATGCAGGCCCTGTACTTTTCATTGATTCACTTATTATCGGAATTGTGGTTTGTCTCTCGTACTAATTGTACAAGATACAAACATACCCCGGGCGAACAAAATAATTATTTATCCACCTTGTAATAACGGCATAGATAACTCTTATATGTAGTACAATATTTCAGTAGATACTCTTGGCTCCGAGTATACGCTTCCTATCGTCGTCAGATGTATCGGCCTCATTTCGGTCACACGGAGACGACGCACAGCGACACCGGCACTCACACGGAGTTCCACACTCGGGTGCGGACGTGTGGGCGAAGGTAGCTCTCGCTCGCGCCCGGACACGAATCATCCGCCGCAGGTTGTTTCCGCGGCGAAATAATAAATTATCGGACCGACGGTGCGTAATCGGGCCGAGGAATATAATCTGTGCCCGCACGGCCATGGGCAACTGTATTGCGCTGCGGTAGCAGCGGAGGTGCTCCCTCTTAGGCTACAATCTGTCTTACATATTCATTATGGCTGGAGGGTGAGCAGGTATTATCTTAGATGGTCGGTTTGGAACGACGTATAGCTGGTAATTTTAAGGGGGCCCCTTGGACTGCCCCCTCTTCACTCTTCCATGTCCCCGTCATCTTCCCGATGCTCCTGCGTGTGCAGCGGCAACATGTCGCCCCCTCCCCCACCCTCTCCTCCCTCTCTACCCTTACTTCTATCCTCCTCCGTGCATCTCATTCTCTACCCACCGTCAACAATCTTTCTATTCCTACCCGCTGCCCGTTCTACCGTCGATGCATTGTACCTCAGAATTGTGCGCGCTTGTGTTCACCCGAGCCTGCCTCTGCGCACCTCCCCCGAAACCCTCCTCAATGTCAACGATTCTAATGACAGTATTGCTTGCGTCGTTTCTCCTCTCTCTTTGCCAAGTGATTAACTGATTATTCTTCGTCCATTGGACACTCCTGTTTCCTCACCCCTGTCTGACGTCGTTGTATGTATGTTCATACGCGTACGCTATCGCCTCTGATTATACCACGGCACCACCACTCGCTGTAACTACTGGCAGCATACCCGCGTTACTCGGTAGACGACCGATGGTATTCTCGGAACTCGAAGCGGCGCCTTCCATGGGGAGAGCCACTAATTCGCTTCCCAGCCAGCCTGTCGCGTGTAGTTGCAAGATGCGTGGATACGCATTTTCCATCAGATCCGCAGACTAAATCATTTTCTTGAGCGGAGGCTGCTCCGGAAGTGATGCCACGCTGTCTCCATTACACATTTACTTCTCGAAAAGTTTCAGTTGGATGGTAGAGGAAGATCAAGCTTGTACGTGCCATATTAAACTAATGAATTATCAAGGCGCGCTTTGCTATAAGATGAGCTCATGAAAATGCAAGCAGGAGAGGGGCGGGGTTGCTCGTAATCGGCGCGTAATTCAGCTGCAATCTCCAGGACACTCGGGAGATGACGATAGATAAGCTGAAATTGCACTGAATTGGCCACGCGCTAACCCCCTCACCCGCATTCCTCTCCTGCCCCACGCGGTGTCTCACCGCCGAGGAGATTCTCTCAAGAGACGATGGCCCCCAGAGATTCTGCGGGTAAAATTACCCTTGAATGTTCAGACTCTGGGTGGCGCATTTTCCTGAACACTGGTGCGCCGCCACTTACCGCTGCACAGTGCTTCCACATACTTGGTTACTTAGAGCATATAAGGTTGAGAACGAGAGAGGGCACGAGAGAGAGAGAGAGAGAGAGAGAGAGAGAGAGAGAGAGAGAGAGAGAGAGGGAAGGAAAAAATGGCCATAGAAAGATAGAGGGCTTGAGCAGCATGTGAACAGGTGCGACGTGAAGTGAATGACTGACTGCAGAGACGAGATAGCGGCGACGATGCCGATGGAGAAGGGGGGAAGGTTTAGCGAGTAGCGTGAGTGAGGTGTGTAACTCGAGTGAGCGTATAACGCGAGTTTGGTGAATGAGGCGAATGAAGTGAAACGCTCGAAGTCGACGGCGCGTGCAACGAGTGGGTGATACGCTTTCTAATTATCGGGATTAATCCGACGGGAAATAGAGGCGGCCGTGTGCCGGCTTGACGCGCTTTGCCAGCTGCGCGCAGTTCCTTTTTTCCCTTCGGCCACCGGCTGCTTTATATCGCGCCTCTATCAGGATTGACAGTAATTCTTCTATTTTCCAGTATGCATGCGCGACCGACCACCGCACAAAATCATCTATACTCTGATACCCCCGGGTTGCTGCGGCACAAGCACCAAAGCAGATTCTAAAGTTCGCCGACTATGCGTGCCATCACAGTTTTGTCGCCTGTCCTTCTAAATCCCCTAGCGATCCAAGAGTATTACTCACATAATACATTACTCCATTTCGAATGTGTCCACGATGAGAAATTTGAATATTAAAGGATAGTAACAATTAAATGTTTTAAGCATGGAATAGTTGAAAACTGTTGTCTTTATTGAATGCTTCCTTGGAGAGTTACCGTATTGATTTCGCAGATTTGCTAAGGAATTTGTGCAGCGAGTGTGTGTATTTCGGAATTGGAATTGCGAGGTTGGCGCGTCTGAGAAATGTGAGTGGTGGGGGTCTACCGTAGTCAGACAGAGGTAGCTGGGAGCTGCAAAGGAGCCGTAGTAGGAGGGCGGTTGTCTCTTCTCGAGACGGGGTAGGAAATGCACCAGCGCAACAATAATCAATGGAGTTGCTGCATTGGGGTGTGGCGCGCAGTACCGGCGCCTCCTTGCTGTCGGACGTACTTCGATCGTACCCCCTTACAACCCTGGCCCTCCTTCGCTCCACTCCTTCCTCGGGCCTTCCGCCCCTAGCTCTTGTCTCCCGTCTCTTTCTATCCTTCAGCCAGTATCCTTCCTGCTTTCGCGGATATCGACGACCAAGGTTCGCCTCAACCCCCGGCCCCCTGCACCTACTCGAAGGATGCAGTCCTCGGCATCCTCTCCGCCCGCACTCACAATACATACAGATGACAGAATCCCAGAAAGCCAGGACCGTGCAATCTAATCAACCAGCAACTTCGTTTCACAAATTTCATTAAGAAGCCAGAGAAATTTCCCGGTCTGTCTCGCAATGTTATGTCGGCCGATCGGTCGTTTCAGCTCAATAATAAGGAAGCAAGGAGGCGCGCTGTACCAACGAGAGAGAGAGAGAAAGAGCCTAGACTCGCTGCTCACTTTCTCGGCTCTTCGCCTGCATGCCTACCGGCTCGAAGTAAAAAAAAGCGGACAACACACCGTCGACACGTAGAGGGAGCACCGGTGTATCCGGTTTACATTTCGCGGTTCCACTTCATTTGGCTTAAGCGGCCAATTGATTAAAATCAGCAAATAATTGCAAGCTATCACGCGTCCCTCGCACGCCCGCTTGGAGTAGTAGCGTTGGCGTGTACTTGTCGACTGATTAAGACGGCTAAGTGGTGTGCGCTGCGGTGTTCCCGAGATATCTGTACTGAGAGAGCGCCAAGAGAGGGAGAAAGGAAAAGAGAGAGAAAGAGAGAGAGAGAGAGAAAGAGCGCCGGGTGCCAGGGTTTTCGCGTGTGTACACGCGTGTCCGGGACCGAGGCAAAAGTGGGCAGTCGTTCGAGTGGAGCATGCCTTTGGGCCCCGGAACTGGTCTCGCTGGATCATGCTCTCGAGAGAGCGCGCGTGGGTGGAAGAAACCGAGCGACCAGTCGCACGCAGAAGCGCGAGATCACACAGTGCAATGCGGACTGCAGGTGCAGTTGAACCGAGGGCAGCAGTAGCAAAAGAAGTAGCGTTGCGCTGGTCAGCGCCGACACGCCCGGCTGCCCCTGCTTCCTGCCGGCGCCACCATATACCGCCGCCACCGCCGCCGCCCTGGAGAGTATACGTGCGTTCAAATGAGACGGCCGACTCCCACCAACCTCGAAATCAGCCCTCTCTTTCGTAGATTTGCCATCCACCGTATTCCCCGGCGTACACCGCTCAACGAACACACTTTCTCCGCCTTCTCGGTGTCACTGCCTTTTCCCGCACCGCGTTTGGCGTAAACATCTAGTCACAATCACAGCTGCACCTTTATCCATGATACGATAATGATCAAGCAGCGCACTATGTTTAATAAGGATCGGACTTCAGTGACTAATTATTCAACGTAGAAAATACGATCAATAAAATAATTAGGTTTGAGAATTCATGAGATACGATATCGAGTGGCGCACCGAATGAATTATAGGGTACTCGATAACGGTGATCTGTTGATATGAGCTGGAGTTTGCGTAGGCCTGCATTTATAAGTACGATACGTTTCATTCATTTTGAGTCTTCAAACTGACAGGTCTCTGCCTACTCATCTCTGCGCTTCCCTTTTCCTAATTCCTCAGTTTCACCCTCGCCCTCTCTCTCTCTCTCTCTCTCTCTCTTTCTCTCCTAACTTTGTGATTTATCGAAGCTGATTTTTGCGGCTCTTAGTCGAAAACTCGAATTACACATGGAAGATCAAGTTACTCCATAAAGTTTGGCTGGAAATTCCTAAAGCTCTAATCGCCTTGAGTCCAACTGCGGGGCAACGGTGCTGGTGCATTTAACTAACATAAATAATGCAAGGATTTCCCGTAGCGCAGGGTACGTCGACGGCATATAATATTGAAACAACACTTTCCATATTAGCTGGAATTTATTTGAGATTCAATTACTGCTTAGCCGGGTTATATATTATTAGAGATAATTGGACATGTGCACCTATCGGACGAGCGTTCGGACGCTCGCTCTCTGTCCCGCTCGAGCGTCTATTCCACTAATCACTTTAAGCCGGACCCGGTAATTAGCAGCTACTGCCGCAAGCCTTTCCTCGAATAAATATCCGTTGTGTCGTGCTCTATCAATTTCAGTAAAATTTGAATCGACAAACTGGCAGATATCATTATTTTAGACACGCTGATATTATCGGGGGGGTTAATCGCGCGTATGCGAGGGCGATCATCAACACTGCCCTGTCATCTCCTTTTTCACTACGAACTAAGCTTGACTGAGTGGACTGGCAAAATACCGAGGGTTGTGCTATTCGATTACTGGCAGAAATCGCTTCTAATCGAGTCACGAGATCCAAGATATCGTAAGTTGCGATATCTCGCAATATGCGTAATGAATGATAGAATGTGACGAAGAATGCGTCAATGGACAGGAATGACATTTATTTTTGATAGCAGTGAAGCGAGTGTGCCGTACTTAACCCGGATCGATCAATCGCCAGGGCAAACTGTGCGCGTTGCCACGAAGCGGTTGTATTTTAGTTCGTGATCAATTAACAGCGAGGGATGGCGTTGGACCACACACTCGATAGATAAATATTTCCAGCCTATAATCAAAACTAACATATATGTATGCAGAAACGGGCATTTCCTGATTCATTTAATTGCAGCATGAAATCTCGCTGTCTTTTTTTGAATGAGAAAATGTATCTTCTGTCCTTGCTTGTGCACGCTACATGTTCTCATAAGGGGAGCACGTATGTAGAAACTGTTTGTGTGTTGGTCGATCGTTCGCTTGATTTGTGGCAATGGGTCGAACGGGGTTACGTAAATCGCCTTCATTTATTAATAAAATGTTTAATCTATCATAAGCAAGTATGTAATAATCATACAAATTCACTAATTACGCTAATAAAAACGCGTCAGCTAACATATAACACATAAATTTATATTTACTGATTAAATTTACACGATTTTTATTGTCGGACTTGAAAAATTAATAAGGCAACAGTCTATTACCGGCGTCCGTGGAGAAAATACGGAAAGTTGCCGCGAAATGTAGCGCTGTGGAAAGCGTTGAGCTAAGGGAAGCAAGGCAATGGTCCCTGAGGAGCAGCGAGTTAGAATTGAAAGCGTGTCTCGTTCCCACGTGAACTCCGGGGAGTTTTCCCGATTCACGATGAGTCGCAAACCCAAATGTTCAGTAGCCCACAATCGCAGATAGTGTACCGAGCGAAGCCATTGTGTTGGGAGAGCGCATTGTGTACTCATTGTGCTCCTGAATAAAGAACATTTTTAGATACAGCACTCAGGCTCGAGCCGGCCGAACTCGATGGGGTGACACGCAAGCACGACTCATCCTCTATAGCTGTATCCTGCTTTTTTCACTCTTACGCAGCTTCTGTCCGTTTTCCGGTGTGCTTTTAGTCGAGACGGCACGCGCATTCTAAGAATCCGAAACTCCTAAAGGGAATGGTACGAAGATTCGTATCTATCTATTACAGGTACGTGTGTAGAGATTCGAGCAAGTATACAGAAAATTCATTACGCAAACTATATTAAACAAGCTTAATCTATCGCTAGTGATAGAAGTGTACGCTATTTAGCATAAAATTCCTCTTAATTTATTAAACACTCACTGGGTCTGAGACATTTGACATTATTATTAGGTTACTACATAGTATATAATAAAAATCTGGCATTCCATACACAGCAACCTAACATTATAGTTATATTGCTATCAGTTTGAAATGCATAATCCATGCTGAGGGTTGTAGCATAAGTACTATATGCGTTATAAGAGGTACCAGAACGATATGAATAATGTATACCGAAAATTATAGTTCAATTAATAATACGAAACACTGGAGTCAGCAGCCGGGAGGCGTGGGCCATTGTCATGGTAATAGGAACTCCCGGACGAAACGGAGTGCCGGTGGTAAAGCAATTAGAGAAGACTTCTGCTTGTTCCAAGCAGGCAGCCA
Source organism: Ectemnius cavifrons (assembly GCA_964023945.1). Taxonomy (NCBI): domain Eukaryota; kingdom Metazoa; phylum Arthropoda; class Insecta; order Hymenoptera; family Crabronidae; genus Ectemnius; species Ectemnius cavifrons. The sequence continues at coordinate 7,101,615 of OZ030375.1, forward strand.
AAGCCTCGTGACCCACACTCTTAATAAATTCGACCGGCAGCTTTTATTCCGACACTAATCGGTACAAGCATCCAGGGAGTTTAATACAGTCTGCGTAAAAATCGCTCACTCATGTTGCAAATCTCCGTAGCACGGGTACATGCCACGATTTCATCACATATCCAGCGAGATAATGATCGTCGGGCCATTATCAACGCGCAACAACAGCGACCGCTAGAAATTCGAATTAAGCCACAGGCTCGATCTTTATTATCAGAAAAAGCAGTCACGCGTAACGTCACGATGAAAGCAGAGTCGTTCATGGCCGTGTTGTAATCGAGCGTATTGTAGAATTTCTTATTTAGCACTGTGGTCGTATCCATTGTCCTCCGCGTCCATTATGCAAGGCTAGGTGCACCTAGCCTTCGCACTTTCAATTCAATGGACCGTCAGCAACTTAAGCTTTATACCAGAACCAGACACACCATTGCCGTTGTAGCTAGCGGCTACGAAATCTCTTACGCGGTTTCAGCTACGCACTCGCTCACACGCTTTCCTGGACACGCTTTCCCCGAGAAGACCCAGTGCAGGGTTTAAGTCGCCAGGCTCTCCTATACTTGTACTGTAAGTGCAAGGAAACCAAACGGCGACCCCGAGACTCACTGGCAGGGCTTATCTGATCGAGACTGTCACAACGATTACATTTCGTTTATATTTTCACTGTATTGTATCAATCTATGAAAATGTAATCGTGCCTCTTTCTTCTGGCAAGGCATATATGCAATTGTCGACGTAGCATTGTTAATCCTGCAGGCGAATTGCAAGACATTGTATGAGCGGTGAGCGGAGAGCGAGCGATTTGCTCGATCAGCCGCCGGGTAAAAGTTCGTTTAGCATCGCGCCGGGGTGAAACAAACCGGTCGCATGCGTGTTGCTTGCGTACAAGCCGACGGGCCAGAGGGTCAATCTCCTTGCAGCTTCTTCTTGTTCCTCTTCTTCATCCTCCCTCTTTGCCTTCCGCCCTGACCGCTTCCCTTGTCTTCCTTTTCCTCCTCATCACCAGGCCCCCTCCCCTTCGCCCCGTTCGCCGAACCACCTCACCTCCCTTCCTCTTTCTTCATCGGGATCTATCTCTTCTTACCACAGATCCTTCTTAGCTTCTTCTCCTTCCTCACCTCCTCCGGCACAGACGTCGCGCTGCCGTCTCTACACCTGGCCGAGAATCTACTACGCACAGCATCATTGTCTTTTGGGAAAAGTCCAAGCCGCTTCATGCCAGTGCATTTTGACAGGCACTTGGATATTCTCGCCGCGCCGGTAGACGTCGGATTACGGTAACAAGTATCACGCTCGCTTGCACTTTCAGCCGGTGAAAGAGGGTGAAAAACTTCGTCTGTTATTAGTTTAAACGTTTTCTGCCAGTGGTATTTGAATACGAAAAGATTTAGCAACTTCTTAATTGCTGGTAACGAACAAGAGGAGGTGCGGATTACAAAATCAGTTGGTACATATACTTATCTTTGCTTCAACAGTTGGTGAATTAAATTAATGACACACGAAGGTTTACACCCTGTATACTGTGATCGCCATGCAGAAACGAATGAAAGCCTCACCTCGCATCTTTTGCATTTCAATGGCTCGAGCGTAACAGAGCGAGCGGCCTGCAACTCTCTCTCATGCTGTCCGCTTCTTAGTCCGGAGCGAGAGCGTAGTTGGAAAAATGTTTGCGCAGCTATTCTGCCTTCGGTATATGTATATCGTGAAATTTAGCGTTCCCTGGCGTGTACGCCGTCCATCTTCGAGGCTGTTACTCAGTGGGGCGAGCGAGAGCAGAGAAGACAGAAAAGAGAGGACCGGTCAGTATCCAATAGTCAGCCTTGTCTAGACGTTTTATCTGGGCGCACCAAAGGCAACTTAGTGAGGTATTGTGATGCCACAGAAGAATTGCGGCAATCCCCGGTAAATCGACTTATAGGTGACCAGTTGTGTGGAACGGCAGCTCTATAGAACCGGCCGGTGCTACTACTCCTTTTCCCCCTTTCTCATTTGCAATTCTCCTCGAAGGAGAGATCTTCCGGCGGAGAGATAAACCAGCGATAGTTCGTATATTATGGAATCTGATCTGTTAGCGCTGTTCTTGCTGATGTGTCCTGCAACCGGGGGGAATCAGTTAGACTCTCCAAATTCTGTTACATCAATGGCACGGGCTAATAAAAAGTGTAATCGGTCACCGACCGAACATCTGTATTTGTTAGCACGTTACGCAACTAACTGAGAATCACTTATTAATCAGGAATCGATACCGAGACACGATGGATTCAACCGACCACCCGGCGTGTCGCTGCTTCATCCCGAATAAATTATCATCAATCTGCATACGTTGTTGAATTGACTTACGAAATCGCTAAAAAAATTATGCCAGTCTGCATTTTGGACCGCCACCGAATGGAAGAATGAATCTTGATTACTTTCTGCTGGCAGCTACGAATCTATGTGCCATGAAAATTAGATTTCACCGTGAAAGAGTACGGCGAAAACGGAGCACCCACCGTGGTTTAGAGTCAATCTGCAGGGGAAAATTTCGCAATTCCTGATTTTTTAGTGATTGCCGTGTGAATCTGGTTAACTTCATGAAATTAATATTATAGCTAAATTAATCAAAGAGAATCGCTACCGATCACCAAGTATTTATACATCTTTTCAAGCAACATATCCATCATACTTACTAGCGGTCGATGGATCGGCCTCCAATTAACTCTGAGAACCGGGAATTATGAGGAGCAAAGCGTGTAAACGGAAACAAGATTTCGTGATTCGCCGGAACTCTCGCGCCTTCCCTTGGCTAAAGGGGCGCGTATTATATGCGGCGTTGTGCACGTGAGCCAAAGGAATCGCCGTGAAACGCTAACGTTATAATAACGATCGTAACAACGGCAAGAAGTCGTAATTTAAATTGAGTTTCTCGCTTGTCTGGCCGTAATAGCTCTATTGCACGCTACTTGAACGAGCGCGAGAACGAAGACACGGGAAAGCTGGGTGGCGAGCAACGAAGAGAGAAAGAGAGAGAAAGAGAGAGAGTGAGAGGGAGTGAAAAGGTGGTATAGAAAGGGGGCGGAGGGGAGCGAGGGATGCGTGGAAGGGGGAATGATAGGATGAGAGAGGAAAAGGGCGACAGAGCGATATCGAGCTCGAGTGGGTGGCTAGGTGTGAGTGATATCTGTACTCCGGTGGCTGGGGTGCGCTGATCTAATTGATGCCGCTGCTGGGGACATAGCCAGGATATGACGCGAAACCATTGTGCCCCACATTATTATAATACATGTATACGTATACATATATTATGTAGGTATCCTCTGCCGTTGATATCACAGAGCCAACTACTGTAACGCTCGGTCACTGAGAGGAGCGAGAAAGAATGAGATGGGGAGAGTGGTATACGACACCTATAGCGTAACAATCTATCGACATTGTTCGCACCGGCAGTTTGGTAGAGCGTAGACGCGAGGACGGCCAGATTGACTGATTTACGCATTGAAAAAAAGTAAAACACTATTTAAGTTACTGTTCACCTAAATGGCGGTAGTCGATAAGTGGTAATTTGTAGTGCTGTTTTGTTTGTGTAGACTTATTACGATGTTTCTCGTAAGACGAGAAGTCTCTTAATAGGGGGTGGATAGTTAGTGTGCACGGTGGACTTGTTATGTTAATCAGTGTGGCGAGAAGTGTGAAGGCAGGAAAAAAGGCAAGTCGAGCCGCGGATAATTCTTCATTCGCTCGCGCTGACCCGAACCGGCAATCCCTGAAGAAGATGAAACGATGACGGATGGTTCGGCTCGAGTGAAATCCAAGAGGAGGGTAGGAACGCCGCGCCGCGACCGCGTCCCACCTATATCGTCGCAGTCGCTCGCTACATATCTTCAAAGTGGCAACTGACTGCTGATCCCCCGAGCTGGCAATTCGTTAAAAGACATGTCGGTAAGTCGTGCATGCTGTATGAGCGCGAAGTGAAATTGAAGCGCATCCACTCGAAAATGTGAGCGCATATAGGCGGCTTCTCGCCAGAAGTCTTGCGGCATCCTCGTCTGGAGCCGTCGCCACCGACGACATCGGCCTCCCTCGACGACCCTACCTCCGCTCGACATCGTCCCCTGTCGCCTGCAGCGTACAGCGAGCAGCTTGCATCGCTGCAATGAACTCTCGGAAACTTATAATGAAGAAAATCCTCGAGACGATCGAGTACATAGGACTTGCGATATAGAATTACCAAAGCATGGAACCGTGGGCTTACCCATCCTCCCGCTTGCCTGCGTATCTGCCTGGGTTCGCTGCTGCCTACTTGCTCACCCGCTGCATCTCATCTCCCTTCCGTTGTCGTTCCCTACTTATCCCTTGGCCTGACGCGCCGATCAGCCTCCGCTTGAAATTCAAAGTATCCCCGCAGTAGCCGAGTGCTCGTCTTTTTACCCCGCATCCTCCGCACCGCGAACCTCCAGTCTAACGTTTAATTGCATCGGACTTCGCCAGTCCGGATATAACTCTGCCGCCGGAAATTAACAGGCTTCTGAATATTACCCATACATTCTACATATCCGTAGGAATATATAAGAACATATAGAAGTACTAGCGCCGCGACGCCATAGAGTACCCTCGCGTGAGTAAACATTTCACTGCCCCGCGCGACCAGGTGCGAGAGCGCCTAGTTGCACATAAATCATGCTTACACCTGTAAATCAGTATGTACCGAGTATATAGTTTCAAAGTGGATTGCCCTGTTAAGCACAGGCCGTGCGAGGGAAACGGCTCATATCGACGAGCGTGTCCGGCTCTGACGCCTGCTATTAGGAGATCGACCAAAACGTCACGATGTAATAATTAATAGCTCGGGGGCAACTCGAGGTGCCTCTGCACCGTAATTATAACCGATTGCGTAATGCGTTTCTCAGGCCCCGGCTTGGATTCGGTAACTCATTCACCGACACCGGTGTTCAGCACGAGGAATTTGTGCACATAAATAGTACAACCTGGCCAGAAGAAACAGTGCGAGTTTCCCAATCCCAATGTAACTGGAGCTAATGAAAAAAGAGTTGTGTTGTGGATCTAACGGTATCTAGGGTTGTACATTTGAAAATGTAGTATACGTGGAGGGGCTGGCTGGCTCGTACGTCTTCGTGGAGGGCGGCTAAGAAAAATAGCAGGCAGCACTCGTAAATTTCCAAGTTTCAGAAGCGAGGCTTAGTACACTCTCGCGTGTCCTCGTGTAAACTCTTCGCAGTCGATCGAAGCCAGAAGAAGAGGGCGAACGTGAGAATGAGTGAGAGGGGGAGAGAGTATGGGACGTATCGGTATTGGAGATCGGCTGGCGAGGATGTAAGAGCGGTTAACGCCGCGGCGGCACCGGCAGCATCCGGCGCATCGCATCTCAGCAGTATGCGCCTGGTGGTGGGTCCCGGGGCTCGGAGCCGCGACGAAACAGTTCGAACTTATCGGACACCCGATGGGCGCCGGCGGGGCCCCGAAATAATTGCCCGCAGTGAAATATAAATGATACCAAGATTGTAGAGCGATGAAGGAGGATGGGTGTTTGAGGGAGCGCGATGCTGTAGTCTGGGCCGTGTCCGTGGCTCCTTCCCCGTCCGCGTACACGTGTATACGCAGCCAGGTACGCAGGTATGGGTGAGGTGCGGGCTGGTCCAGCGGCTACTTGGTACGCGAGACGTACGCGCACGTAATTGCATGCCCGTCCTGAAATTATTCATCTCCCCGACCACGGCTGATTCCAGCGAAGCACTGCACCGTCCGAGACCATCCAACCACCACCAAGCCCGGCCCAGCGGTATGATAATGCATAGAAGTGCCAGTCATTATACTTATACGTACACCGGTGTATCCAGTGTGCTCATCCTACCTACTCTTGCTACGTAGATTATACCACCTCCGCGTCCCTCACCACCCCCTTTCCTTCTACCTCGCTTCTTCGCCACTTTGCTCATCCTCCCTCTCTATCCTTCCGCTCACCTTACACCGCGCGCATCTTTGTCACCCTAACACGACTCGCCTGCCTTTAGACCCGTTCCTCTTTACTTCCCTACTCTTTCCCACTTCCTCTCCCTACCCCCCAACACCGCCAACCCTCTCCTAATCGTAGCAGCTATGTACACGTATGCGCAAGCATCATGCGTTTTACATGGATCTCTTGAGCGGCGTGGCTGATGCCTCCTCGACTCGGCCGTCTGCGTAAGTAAGACTGGGCGCGAACGCATTTGCCCGTGAACGTGAACATTAAGGGGAATAGCGGGCAACCTCTTCGTCGAGGACTCCTACATCAATTTTACTGGTCGTTTTACCCTCTAGCAATGTCTGCCTCTTCCGAATCGGAAGGATCGATTACCTCTTAGATTGGATAAGTGCAATTTCTAATACCGTTCGTTTCATCCGAATTCAAAAGGAGTTTACTAGTTTCTCCTAAGTGTTGGTCAGTCGAGGGGAGGGCAATTTTTAAGCCACATTCAATTTGATTAGCCAGATGACAGAGAATGAACGTTGGCTGTGAAAGAAGGTACTTTTGTTTCGTGCTTATAAAAGTTCCTATGACCTTTTGGTGGTATGACCAAAAAAATCAGTTAAAATATGATCTTGACCGTAATGGCCATATTGTGGAGAGGTTTATTAGGCTGATGGGTAATATTTTACCCTTTTCATCTTTCGCAATCGCGCTGACTGTGAGACCTTGACAACGAGATAGTCGAGCCGGTAGTGTACACGGCTTCTAACTAATCGATGTGATTTTTCATCCTGAACGAGATATAATACATTGAGATCGATGGCACATCCTCCATCGCCGGACTAAACGTTTCGTGAACTGTTGTTGACGAGTGTGTGATTAACCGAATTCGAGGTAGCGTTCCAACGGGGCCGCATTCTCAAAGCCCTGGGCAAATATTAAGTGTATCCAGAGCGATGCTCTTGTTCTCCAGTCATTAAAACTCACTTAGGATGATATTTCGACAAGCTCTTTTTGAACTGGGAGCCTTCCCCAGCAATTTGTCTTATATTTTCGCAAATTTCACCCCAGTAACCTGATATTCGCCGTAAATGAACACCGAGATTTCTCTGTCCCTCGGAGCCCCTTTCGAGAATGAATAATTCCGGGAGGTTCTGCCCTTTTTATTAATTCTCACGCTACCGGTCAAAGCAATTATGTACACAGAAAGTAATATCGACATATGTGACTCATATATATATCTGCATCACCCTCTCCGTATTACGGAGTAAAGCGGTGGGGTAACCACCAATACACCAGCAAAATCCGCTTAAGAGAGGATTTCAAGGTGTACACGATCCAGTTCACTGGTGCGTATACGTGTGTATGTGTACGTGTCTTATACAAAGAAGCAACAGCAGATAGGAGGAGAATACGAAGAGCAGGAGAATACGCGGGCAGGGTGTGCGGGAGGGCGCAGGGGACAAGGACACGGAGTAAGCTCTAATTGCATTCAATAAAGCAAATAATAGCAAGCTCATTAGAGCAGTGAGAGCGGAGAAGAGCCGGCGTGTTGACCATGGGTCGTATGCCAACCTGCCTACGCTCCGCGCGACAGACGAGGAGGTGCACAGGAGGAGGATGGGAACGAGTACGACGACGACGACGACGACGACGACGACGGCGACGACGACGACGAGAAGCAGAGGAGGTGGCGGAGATCGGAGTGAAAGAAGAGAGGAGAAACCGGGTAGAAACTGGTGGTCGTATCGTCGCGAGAACTGCGGCCCAATGTCATTTATTGTCCCTGGTGGACGCACCGCTCGCATGGGCACACCCCTCTGCCCGGGATGCTGCCGGCCTCATATGAATGGCCGATTGCCATGCAACCATTCGCCTCCTTCGTTAGCTATTTATCCACGTTTATTATTATTCCTACCCGGACCGCCTATATTCGCGATACGCGCTGCTTAGCACACTCCATTATACGGGGAAGGGAAACCTTCCCAGGATTCTCATTGGATTTTATGGACTTTGTTAACGAGTGGGAGACATGGGAGTGTCTGATTCCTAATTGTCATACGGCTGAATTTCAGAATTACAAAGGTGGTACCAGGAGGAGAAGTGGTACTTATACGTAAGTACATGTATTGTACTAGTCATGACGATGGGAGGGATATTCAATTCGATTGATCGATCCGATAGGATGAAGCAACTTCGATGTTTGTCTGTCATATTAACATAGTTGAAAATTATTCTAAGATATTCGGTGCTTCGAGCATCTGCGCGCTCAATGACAAATCTCTTCACTTCACCTGGCGATTCATCTTCGCTCCTTGTGTGTTCAAGTAACCTTGAACATAGAGTAACTCGTAATCATTCAATTGTACGTCATACTGGTCTAAGCAAAATTTCCATGCAAACTGCGATATTCTATCGTGGACAACGTTAGAGTGAAGCAATTTCCATGCCTCATTCACCAGCTACGACATTCTATCCGGATTTAATTTCAGTCTAAGTCTAAAAGGTAGAGAGTGGAGTACGAAAAGCGCACTCCCTCATAGGGACAAACAATGCAAGAATCGAGCAGAGGCAGAGGGAAGCTCGCACCGAACAAATTGAAGTTGACCTTCGCGCGAGAGAAAGAAAGAGAGAGGAGAGAGAGAGAGAGAGAAGGTGAGAAGGTAAGAAGGTGTGTGCAGACACAGCAGACACAGCAGACACAGCAGAACAGCCGGAGGACCGGCCGCCCTCGTCGAGGATGCGAGTAAACGTCGGCAAGAATAGCGATTTGGCTAATGTATTCCAGGGCTCGGCGCGCGCGCGCGCGCGCTCATTATTCAGCGATAATTAATTGGCAGCTATAAATAAGAGCTGGCTGGACCCGGCAGCCGGTTAAATAAATGGTTCGCACGATGCGGAATGGTAATGGTGACTTTGACGGACCGTTTAAACTGGAATAAAGAAAGGAGCAAGCAGATCCCACCCCGTATTCCCCTGAGAGGCATCTGTCTGCCCACCTACCGTTGCTCTGCAAATCATCGTTACCACATAGAGATATATAACCATACAGAAACCATTTTCAGTCGTAGGGATTTCATCCTTTTTTCATTTTGCGTAAGAAGGATTAAACTTTGTAGCTACACTTATCTGCCCGATCGGATCAATTGGTCAATGCGACAGATTGAACTAAACTTTTCAATTGCGAAGTAAATTTGGTGCACATTACACGACACTAACTGTAAGCATTCAAGAGAGACAATTAAATGAAGATCAGAATTCGCTTGCCTGCACCCAGTTATATTCGTATATATTTCACCTGTGCCAGAAGCGCGTTCTATGCACCGTCGGTGAAACTTATGGTGCTCGTTCGCTCGCTCTAGGTTGCGCGTCCGATCCACCACCTAGAATTTACTTTTGCACCAATCTCTTAAAGATCCACAGCCACCCTCGAGACAGACAGAGAATACGTACCTTGGCTAGGTGTTCCTCTCGAGATACTGCCTCGTCGTCATTCTGTCGTCTCGTCTTACACCTTTTCGCGCCCGCTGCCCCGATCACGTTTCCTCGACGGAGTGTCGACAACGAGAGCCAATGTAATTTTCGCCCGTCCGATCCTCGCACCATGATTAGAGCATCGCGAAGAGGGGACCGACAGAGGAAGAGAGAGAGGAAGCCGTTCGCACTGAAGCAACAAGGGATACATTCTATGGGGGATCCATTCCCTGGACTATCAGGGATCGCACTTCACTGACACTTCACTAGTCTACGGGATACTTGACTTGGATTCCACGTGATCAGGAGAAGCTCGATGCTGTAAGCCACTTAACTGATCTTAAATATTTGTTCTATAATAACGAGCACTGCGATTGACAATAATACCAAGATACGATAAATGTTTGCGTCTCGTTACTACTTGAATTGGGATCGAATTTATCAGGGCATGGAAGTTTACTCGTCCATTTGATAAATGCGACATGATCATTATTAAGTAGAGCAAGTAAGAATTATTGAGTATATATTATGACGGCAAATTAAGTATTTTTCAACCGCGTGTGGCCGAAGCATATCATTAAAAGAACTTTTTATCTCCAGTCTGAAAACTGTCATGGAAGTAACATTTCAGCCGGCCCGGCCCTTCTTCGTTCGATCGGCTTCTTACTTATTAGCAAGAATTTACAGATTGCGATATTCCCGCTAAAAAGATAACTTTAGGATAGCTATCTTGTAGCCAGTAGGTACACCGCAAGGGCACGGCAGATTCCAAGGCAAAAAGTAGTACAGTGAATCGTGGTATTATCACAGATGATCTGAGGGCCCGTGGAATCCCGGCCAATAAGATTTTCGTCGATCGACATTGTTATAGGTTGGTCATTAGAGGGCGCCGGAGCGCCAAGCCCAACGGCAGCAGCGCAAAAGAACGCAGATCTCCCGCGCGTCGCTTAACGGCCCTTTACGCCCCTGGGTTTCATCGGCGCGCACTTATCTCAAGGGACTCGAAAATCCGGTCGCATTAAGATATCTATCGGAACAACGGATGTGCGCCATTAAACTTTTACTTTATTTAGCGTTCGGAGGAGCCGCGCCAATTCGGGAGACCGAAACTGAGAGTCCAGCTGGCTGATGAAGTAAGGAAGGTAAGAAGGGTTGAAAAAGAAGATGAAAAAGAAGTAGTAAAAAAACGTGTGGACGAACAAAGTTCCATTTCCAAAAGGGTCAGGATCCAATGACGGAATCCAGCCTCCCAGCCTTCCCGATTGTTCTCCGACGTGTAATTATTATTTACGTTTACTCCTAATGACTGGCTCGACTGCACGATGCCGGATTAGAATTGCTAATGGGGAACCGGCGTCTGAGCCCGTATCCGCCGTCAATAAGCTCGAAAACTCATTACCTATACTCGCCTAACTAATTGGGTACATCTGGTTTGACGGAATGCTCGAGTGACGTTAGTTATTGCGTCGCCCAGCGTGCCACCGCTCCAGCATACCGGGGCAAAAATCATTATGTTAATTGCGTTCAGTCATTAGAGAGAACAAGAGCGAATGCGTTCGAAGGTATCGACTAGAGGAAAGCGACACACGTATGCCTACCGTCCGGTCGAACACGCACGATTCTTATGTGTGCCCCCGTTAGGCTCGCGAAGAACGAGGGCGCAGAAATGAGATGTAAACGATCTAATCTCAAGCTCCTCTATACTGGTACATCCCGATGCCCTATGACACTGAACGGTAGAGAACTCTGCTTGCCGTTCAACGTCCTAGTCGTTCATAAACAATTGTCGATCGGTTATCCCCACTACAGTTATAAAGCAGGAGGTTTTAGCACACAAGAGTTACGACTTCGAAGCTCGTTACACATGCATAGGCGCGAGCATAAAACACGCGGAATTGCGGGCGTTGCTTGGCAACGGGTAGGTAGTCTCATAGATTAGCAGGGTGAAAAAGGGAAACCGTATGCTCTTTTGGCGTGCAAGCTGTAGACACCTTTGGGGAAGTGTCACCTTGACAATGAGGTCGAACACTTCCTTTTGAAATTAATTATTTCTCATTGCTTGCTCCTCCTCTTGGTCTCTGTCATGCACTCAATCATCGAGGAGACAAGCTGTAATTTAGCGTATGCTCGTTATGCTCGTTTTGATGTTCATACGAATCTTACGTAGAATATGTCTTATCTCATTCTTAATACTGTTAATGCAAGTGGTATGAAAGCAATCTTGAAAAAGCATAAGTTTAAGAAGGTCAGTGTCTGGGGTAGAAAAGGGGGCCTTGGTAATCAGTGGAAAGGTGGTTCGTTCGCCTTCCGGCGATGCGCAGCACGCGCTCTCGTGAAGAATATCGGGCGAGGGCGAGGGCGACGACGGGCGTCGTTACTCGCGCTGATTTAGTTGAAGGCTGCGAATTTACGGATCCACCCTTTTTGCGGACGCGCATGAGCACAGAGGGCCGCTTGGACGGCCTGTGCCGAGCCCTTTCTCGTTAGCCGCCTACATTATATTACCCATCGAGGGGCATACATCATTCCCTCTTTATGTAAGTATCTATAACAGCTCGAGAAACATTTGCAGCTCGCGCGAGCTGCGAGAGACGCAAGCTGCGGCCGAGATCGCGTGGGCAGAGCTGCGCAAAGCTCCGCTTGCAACTCTCGAATTGATGTACTGCGAGCCGCGAACAATACCTCGTGCCAGTGCCAGGCCGATGCCGTATCATGCGGTGCCCACGTCCGACTTTTTCTCCTTTCCCAGGATTAAAAACTCCCAAGACGCCCGGCAAACTCGCCCTCTTGGGAAAACGCTTTTAATCTGTTTGAAGAAAGGGAGAAACGCCTGTTTGACATGAAACGCTTATATAATCGGGTACCGTGATACAATTTGTACCAATGTTTTATCATATAGTTCGAGTAGAATGTCACCGGACTTTTATTAGTCCGGAGATTCAACTTGTTTATCCCTATCAGATTGTAGCATCGAATTAAACTACCGCTAATAGTTGGGAGCGTAGCAGTGTACAATACTAGTGCTGGATAAAGCAAACCGCCATTCAATGTGGGCCTTACCTCGATCCTATCGAATGACATTTAGCAACAGTCTCGTCAGGGTAGTCAGTTAGAGAAAGGCAGCTGACTGCTCCGCATGCGGTTCCCGTGTTTCACAAATTGTCATTACTTTCACGTTTATCTCGTCGCTTTTCTATAAGCCAGTGCCAGTCTTTCCTGCTAGCATTTGGCAAGGAGTTCGGAGCTGATGCTTTAGCTTTACTTATACCATTAAATCATTTCATAAATTTCAACCCATTTCTTGGAAATTTGAAATCATCAATCCTAAACATGGTTACTGACAATTAGCAGCCAATTTACTGTATAAATGAAACACAATTTCTTTTTTTAATCAACTTGTGGTCACTCTAGTGCTTTTCGAGATTTTCATTAAAAATGCGAACATGCACAAATGCATGGAACCGTCTGATACAGGGTGCGTCTTTTTACACGTCGGATCTCTTTGGCGAAGCAGTAACTTGTGGATTTTTTGTGGGTTGCGTTTCAGGTTGCGTTAACGATACTTCTCGGGTATTATATTCATAGGAGTCCACGAGGACGTGAGTATTTCCAGATTCATTTCAAACAGGATGAAACATTTACGGTCGCTCGGCAATCGCACAGCGTCTGGTCGTGTGCATTGTTGGGGGCACCGCGATCTTATCTGCATCCACATACTGTCGTGAATTGTAATACCTGCCCGCCACTTGGAGATTGCCCAAGCGTGTAATTATTATTACACTCCAGCGGGAAAACGATGATTACAGTAATCGTGTGGTTAATTACAATCTTTAAGTAGTATTTCACATAGTGCGATGCGACGTTAATGGGGTAGATATAATAGCCTACGCACATTCCATTATTATAGACTTTTCGTTATCTTATCGGGCTACCTAAACAATTGATCAAGATACTATTTGTATATTAATGCTAATACATTAGTACAGTTGCCTCTTAGCAGGCAGCACTACAACTTTACCAACTCCAGATTATGACGTCTGATCATCGTGCACGGATATGTACAGTTAAGATATTATCTTAAAAATCTCTTTGGTAATTTAGAGGGATTTCTTTTATTAAGAATAAGTTTAAAATCGATTAATGGAAAGGGGCGTCTTGATCGTGTCTCGTTGAGTTTTAATTATCGAGGCGGGCTCCCTAGGAAGAGTGCGGCCCGGTTTGTGGAGCTACAAAACGTGGAGGATCGGCTTGGTTCGGTTGGAGAGAGGGAGGAAACATTTACCGGCGTCGCTCTTGCTGGAGAGGCAGAGCAAGCAAGCCGGGGCCGTGTGCAGCGGCACCGTGCATTGTTGCGCCCTGCCTTGATGTTATCTGCACCGGTGACGTTGTCGTGAATTGTAAGACACCGTCCGGCGCGGTGTGGCGCGGCGCGGCGCGGCGGCGCACCGCTCGCTCTCCGCGGATGGAAACCGAGAGATCGAAGAAACCCACGGGCGCACGTGAATTATACGTCCGCCGCGTTTCCACTCTATCCGGCCGATTATCTCGGCCTCGCTGTCGCTCACGCGGTAATTGTCCCAACCATCGTCCGCCAAACCAACCGAACTCCGTCCGGATTCTTAATGAGACGTACGATTGCTCCCAATTTGGTGTTCGCTCTATCCCTTCCTCTTTCACCGCTAACCAGAAGAGAACCACCAGAGATTGTGCACTGCTTTAACATGCTTCCTGCGTAAATCTTCATCACGCGACTGTCGAGCACTATTATGTCCTGCAAGAAGCAGCACTGCTATTAAATACCCGGGTGTACGTACTAAGTCCCTACCGGGAGCGTGGGGGTAGGCACACATCGAGATTATCGTACGCCTCAAGTCATTCTCTGCTTTCTTACTGCGCGTGCGCTTGTGTACTTTCTTGGCGAACCCGATCTCCGCACGGAATTGTTTAACGATCGGCTCATTAAGCGAGATTACTGAAGTTGAGGAGACGTAATAGCTCGGGGACGCATTAAGTTTCGCCGGGTATTTCTGACTGCATGGAAAATCAGATGCGATGAAATATCGAGATTGCACTTGCGAATAAGCGAGTCGCTGCTTTATGAGGACCACGGAGCTCGAAAGTCAGTGGAAGACAACGCATAGAAGCTCATCCCTATGACTAAGTACTTTGAAACACGAATTACAAATTAATATCGACTTGATGATGGCTTGAGAGACTTGGCAGTCTTTATCCCGATTGTAATTCAATTACAATCGATCGACAGATAAACGTATCTCTTAGATTCCTATAGGTAGGTGCCACAAAGTATCGAGCTGAAAGCGTTGAGAGCGACTAATATACACGTGTCCATTCCCAAGGATCGATTCGAGCTGATGTAGGAACTAGTACCTTTCTCGCGTCCCCGACGAAAGGATAGTTGTACTCGTTACTTATCTTATTACACAACACAAATCGAGCCAGCGCTACTACTAAAGTACGCGGGTACGCGGGGCGATAGAAGCGAAACGCGCCCTTTAAGTTAAGGCGCAGGAGGTGCAACTCTGACTGGAGCGATCATCGACGAGGCAATGGAGATAGAGGAAGAGAGAAAGAAGGCGGGGATGGCTGTTCCAGCGGTAGAACGAGTTATGGAGGCTCGAATAAATTCCCCGAGCGGCCGTGACTGCGAGGCGATTTTCCCTGAGCCAGGAAGTGCAAATCCGAGGCGGGCAGGCAACCTTCCGCCGTCGCGGCACCGATGAAATTTATCACCGAGCACGGAACGCGTCTTACCGCCGAGGAGTGTACCCGCGCACGACAACAACAAATAGGTACTTAGGCCCCGTAGGTTGTTCCCGCGAGGAACAAGCATGGATTCTACCGGTTCTTAATAATTGTACTCCAGGCATACGTACTTACGTCGGGTGCCCCTCTCAGAATCTACGCGTTTTATCTATCTCTCTACGGTGAAACACTTGAAAAGCCAGTCGCGGCAACATAGCAATAGCCGGATAATTCTTGCATATCTCAGGACCGATGCACGCTTGACGCATCTACCTCTAAACGAACCGTCAGAAACTACCACGATGCATTAGCGTTCCCCGAACATCCTCGTTCGGCGCAGGATTCCATCAGCCCTCTTAACTCCACGGCGCAATTCACTAGTCGGCCTCCAGTTGAGGAGGAATACTCCTAAAACGCCTATTTCCTATTATCGTGGATTCCATTTCTGTGCTGGTACTCTATTGGAAATATTGCGAGGTGTATTGACGACCCTCGATGCCGGTATAGATTGCACCGATATGGTTGTTACTCTGATTTATTGGAGAGGCCCAACGCCATTAAATCATTCAGAGTCAAGCTGTATCGTTCTTACGTGGTAATATATAATACCACGAAAGGACTAAACATCCTTCTCCCTAACTATACTGAAGAAACACAGATGAGAAAATGATTAGTACTTAAGAAACTACTAGTCCTTTCCGTTTCTCGCGTGTACTTTCGACGATTTTCGCGTCAATGTCACTAATAATGTTCCCATTCCTACCTGTTACATCTACTGGATAATCGCTCACAATTTCATTTAAATATCCATCAGTTATACATAGGACGTAAGAGACTAAGTGAAAAGGGGAGTCGTGAGAAGTGAAGAGAGCCTTATTGGCGGGTCTCTACGTTGATCGATATCAAGATTGAATACGAAGAGAGATCTTCCGTCATGTAGATAGCGTGTAACAACGCATCCTCTCGGAGGGAGAAACGGGAAGAGAGAGGGAAAGGAGAGAGATTCATAAGGTGACGCGGAAGAGGAAAGCAGACCAGGGTGGACCGAAGCGGAGAGGGGGCGACCGGGCCAGGTCTGGGCCGGGACGGGAGAGACAAGAGACGAGATCGAGCGAAGGAGTTACGAGAGAGCACGGGCCCAGCTGACAGTGAGGTGTCGGGTGGTCGGGGTCCGGCTTGCTGTCAGCTTGTCAGGCTGTCAGCCCACGCACGTTGGCACCACAGCAGCCAGCCTCGTGTGGATTCACACACCGACCTGCCGCTCCACTCCGCTCCGCACATTTCTGCCAAGCATCACGCATTGTTCCGCGTGCTTCTCCGCTCTCTACGCACTCCCAGCACACCACTACCCACTCGCCACATCTTCCCAATACAAGTGTAGTGTACGTACTCGGGTAAGGAGGGGGTAGCCTGGCATCGCGCCGAGCCGCGGGTCTCATTAGTCTCGGGAAAGGCATGGCTCATCAATTCACGCCAATTCTCTTTCTGTTTTTGGGACTGTAGTCTCCACTTGACAGGCTTAGACCCTTTAATCTTATTAGCCATTGTACAACTATCTTAATTTTTAAGTAAACCTAAAACCAGTAAAATAAAACCCATGGAAAGTACTATTGAACGGATAAACCAAATAAGAGTACGAACAATTGGGATAGAATTACCTGAACAATTCTCAATAGCTGAATGGGCAGTTGTATCATGATTGCACAAGAACTTTAATTAAACTGTATAATCGCTCGGCCTAGTATTTAGGAGTGGATTCCGCGTCACGCGGCTTTGGTCAGCCCTTGTCCTCGTCGAACCCTCCACTTTGCTTTCACCTCGCATAATGAATCACAGTCGTAAAGAAGATAGGGCAAAAAGACCAACGCTATTGATAACCAGTGTTGATGTGCGCGCTGATATATTCGCCGGAGGAATTAATATCGCACTTGCAGCTTCGATAGCAATCGCCGTAGTCGCCCCGCATTCTCTAGCAACGTTGATCATTGTACCGCGATACTAGGAGATAGGAGTTCTTGATCCTTTCCCAGTGACGTCAGTGCTTTGCTTTTTACATTGGCTAAGACAACCGGTTTGATTGAAAGGAGTGCGCAAACGGAAGATCCCGGGAAAAATTCGAAGGAAAGAAGTGCAGGAGAGCCATTCTGCAGTGCTCTCTGGCTGTGTTCGCTCGGTGATCGCTCACACTTTCATTACAATTATTCTCGCTCGCTACTACCCGGATAGTTACGCGCTACTGTCTCGTCTCGGTGGCCTATAATTTCTCCTGAGCCTATACGCTCTATCCCCTCGCAGCGAAAAAGGTTATTTGCCGATGGTAACGAAAGACTATATACTTACGGGTAATGATAAAGGCTCTCCTTAGATTGTTTCAGATAGATGAAAATACCCAGGGGCAGCTGAAATTATCGTGGATGTGCAAAAGTGCTGGATAACCAAGCGGCTGTCTTATCTCGCATCGTCGGGGAAAATAAGTCTGCCAGCGAATAAGGGGGTAACGACAACTCTATATCGTTATATGTTTTCTATCCCGCGATTGCCGCCGTTCACCTTCGGATAACGAGTGCAAAGAAAAAGGTTCGACCTTTTCAGAATTGTAGAAAACGATGCGAACTACGTGTGGAAGAAGATTTCTAAACTCAATCCGAGGCAGCCCACTGTAATAGAGTTAAAGTGCCATGTTAATATAAAAATAAATATTAAAAACTATATGGTGGATTTTTGGGGTAGTAGCAGATACAGCTTTTCCTTTCCCAGACACTGTCGATGGCATCGAGTGCATGTTTCAGTCGAACTCGGTAATCTTTCAGCGTTCCTTGGAATTATTATCCTTAGAGCATTATCCCGACCTTCCGCGATGCAATGTTGATGCGAGCGTGCGGAACACATCCCGCGGAACGAAGTTCGCGCAACTCGCCCCCAAACGTATTATTATCCAGTAACCAATCTTAATTGACCTCACCCCGCTGAGGGTTCGTCGGTAATCGGCGCGATTAAATCGCCTGATCACCAACGCACCGAACGTATATGATAATTCAGTGGGTAACCAAAGTCGGCGGTCAATGGTCGCGCACCTGTTCCCTCTTAGGTTGCCCCTTCTTCCTACCTGCCTTTCCTTCGCGCGAGCTATTCATCTCCTTTCGACTCACCGATCCCTATGGAGAATGGACCCACTCCTTCTCTAAGGGGTAAACGGCCTCCGAACAGCCTAGACGTGCCTTGACCCAACATGTAGAGAAAGAGAGAAAGGGGGAGAGCAAGAGAGAGACAGAGAGAGAGAGAGAAGGGGGGAGAGCAAGTGTTGGAGAGTTAGCCCGGCTATTCACAATACACCTTCCTACAAGCCTCGAGCTTCCCCGGTTGCTGCCTTTACCTATTACCTACATATCTCTAATAATCTCGATTCGTCATCATACACTGATGGGACACTACTAAGATCCTTGCTCCTTGAGACCCCGAACATCAGCTATATCTGAGAATGCGGGATATGTATGAACCAACACGACCGGCCCATTCCTGAAATCTCTTCCTGGGTGCTTGAAGGCTGACGTCACTTCAGGTGGATCTTCTGAAGTTTGAGAGGTGATGACGTGATGGAAGATATATAAAATGATATTAGCTTATATGTCGGAACGTAGGAACGAAAGTAATGTTTTGAAGTCGAATAAATTTGTGCAATTAATCTACTTCTCAAAGAATAACATATCAATACCGTGGTTGGCAAAATTGTGTAATTAGCGCAAGAAATTAGTACCATGACACTAATTCCTTATAATGATCCACATCCAACCGAGGTAACAGTTAGTTCAACAGTTTTGTGCAATATCCAGTAGAGAATTATAGCCGGCTTTTCTCAACTGCAATTGGTAACGATTCCATGTGAAAAGTCGTCGTGTGGAAACACGACGTTGCACAGTGTCCGAGAGGACTAAATATATACGAGTCGATATCTTAGGAACGTCACGAATATTACATACTGACACAATGCACGTCGAGTTGGCATTACCATGCTCACTTGCCCGCCGGACGACTACGACGACGCGATCAATTATCCTGTCAAAGAGTTTTCACCGATCGTCATCGAACTGTTAAGACTAATTAAGCCGCGACGGAACTCACCTTTCGTCTGTCATTCAAGCATTCCTGCCAGCAAGGTAGTGCGAATATTCCACTTCGTAACACACGATATATAACTACCAGTAGGTCTAATCTGACGAAGAGGTGCCTATTACTACGAAACACCGTCGAATCTAATTTACAAGTAACAGAGTTTGCCCTTTCTTACCGTCAGGCGTACTAGTAAAACGCCTATTACGGGACGCACACAAAGTGCATCGGGAAAGGGTAGGTAAGTGGTGGTGGATAGATGGAACATCGGCGATTCCAGAAATTAATACCCGGGAGATGGGTGGCTCGATTGACGAAGCGGGGTGAGCGAGCGAGGGCCGATGCGCGTATCAGAACAAAAATGAAATTGCTTTCCCCGCTTTATTCAGAAGCCAGCGTGCGGCAGCGGCACATAACCAATTTGTAGATATGCGTGCATGAGTGCGTGAGTGCACGGCCGATTCACGAAGGGTCGCGCGCGGCAGAGGTGCACGCACGCGAGAACACCTACACGAGAATCGCTAGCCCATTCCGGTTGCGGCCACGTACCCCCGAGTAGCCGAGTCGCCGGCACGTCCAGCAGCTTCTCACTCTTTCCCGTTCTCTCTCTCTCTCTTTCTCCCTCTCTTTTCTCACCTTCCCTCGCTGCCGCGCTCTCTTACTCTCTCACTCGGCCGATCTCCGCGCGGTGCACATGCGTTATAATCCCGATATCCCATATATCCACGTACAAGGCATGCCTCCCATTTTAAATATACCATCGTGTAATTCATAATAAATGACTTATAAATGCAATGTACTTTTTGTGCCTGAGCAGGCAGATCGAGCGGGCGCGCGCCCGTTGTGCTGAGAGAGCAGAGCAGACTGCGGAGGTAGCGATTGGGGCACGCACGCACGCACGCATGCATTCGCACGCAGAGAGAGCGCAAGCGGCCGGAGCCGGTGCCGGTGCGGCGACGGCAATGCCGGAGGACTCTCTTGCACGTATGGGACGCGAAACGTTTGTTTCTCGCTTTATTGCACGCGCGGCATGCATCATGCGAACGACTACCCCCACCGCATCGGTGTTCACCATGCGTCGGCATCGAAAACGAAGCGGCGGCCACGGTGATTTAGACAAATTAAAAGCAGCACTCCTAATGGGCGCGCACCCCATGTGAATCCCTTAACTCACTTGCCGGATTCCCACCTTCTCCAGCCGGAGCGACCCGATGTCGCTGATGATGTTTTACTCCTTCCCCTACACGCCCGATGAATAACGCGTCCCGCGGCCTTTTATCACTCGGACCAGCCACCTTTACGTTCTACGTGCTGCAGCGATATACTCGACGGTTGCAAATTAATGCGACCGATCGCTGGGAAGAGGAGCGTGGCGGGGCGGCGGAGGGCTGAGCGGGGCAGGATGAATACATTGAGCGGTCGAAGTGGTTCGGAGCAAACAACTACTAATATGGCTAGGGGAATATACATATACATTGAACCCCGAGAGGGATTGTCCCCCGGGAGTATATATCTTGCACTGTTGTCAGGTGATCCGCGAAGGCCTTTATATTTCTCACGCACATCTTCGATGCACGCACTCCGCGCATCCGCAGGGTGTGTGCACCTTGAAAGAGGAGGCTTGGATGAACACGCGCGCGCGCGCGCGCGCACGTTCGCCCCAGTCTGCAGAAGGTTGTGCTGCGTGACTGCGTGGCCCCAGTAAAAGACACTCTAAGATTTATCGAAAGCCGATGTGGCAAATGCGCCAATATATGTTGGGTCGCCTCGAAAATGCTCTCGCGGAATCGTCCGATAGGAAAAATAAAGGAGCCACGTCGCCGTGCTCACCCTGCCTGGTGTTCACGTGTCCGGCGTGCTCTCGGGGATACCGGAGAGAGGCAGATAGTGGCCGGGAGAGGGCGGGAGGGAGTAAACGGCGTGCGTACCAGCAGGGGTGCGATTAATCGTCGTAAGCAATCGCTTATATTCTGGAATTTTAATTCGCAGTCAGTTAAGAGTGCACGCGCTGCCTGGCTGGCTGGCTGGCTGGCTGGCTGCCTGGCTGCCTGCCTGCCTGCAGGACGAACAAAACGTCCGCATATATTGCGAAAAGCGGGGATTCAAGCAGCGCACTCGTCCCAGCACTACTGCACTCTCTCTCTACTCGCGTATCTAACGACCGTCCTCAAGCCGGATGAACACGCACCTGCATTTCAAATCTTCCGGGACAGAAAATCGCGCAATTGCTGTATTGTTGTAGTTATGCAGCATTTCGAGCTTGATACATTTATTAATTAGAGTGTGATAATGATGGTCAGGATTAGACTATGGAAACCTAACAGACTTTCAATCTCTTGGTAGTTTAAGTTAATCCTGCCTTCCTGGAGGTGCTGCTATACATATTTTACGAACTCTCTTCACATTAAGTTTCTAGAAATGTGAATGATATGCGTATTATGCATGTGCGCAATAGGTGAAGGAAGACCTGAGACACATAAAGTATAAATAAGTACTATCGTTAGCATGCCCGTATCATAAGAGTGTGTGTGTGTGTGTCTCACGCGATGGGGTGCCACGCTCAATAATGCAATAATATGAGAATTAATGGTAACTTAATTATACTTCATATATAATTATATTTATATTTATACATTACTAGTATGGCCGTTCTGATTGTAGATTCCTGTATTTCTGGTGAAAAAAGCGAGTCAGTGCATCGCCTTTCTTCTTCTTACAATATTGCATACAATTTTCTCACTTCGTCTCGATGGAAAGGAATTATGTAGGCAGAGAGGAATCCGAGACCCACCAGGAGGGCGTTCGGCCTGTAGGCTACAGACTGTACACCCTTTGTGCTACATAATTGCGGCAATTTACGAGAGACACAGTGCTAACCTACATCCAATTCTGTCAGAACATCGATACTGTGACAGACTAATTGGGTAGACTCGTGAAAGTCTTCAATATGATTTGGCGTGGGGCTACTCTCGCCCTGGCTTAAGTTTTGCCAGCGGTCATACAGGGTGGTTTGCTTACACGCTTACCAACACGCGAGGACTGCAGTACTGTGACCGTATAAGTCGAGCAGCATGAATATATGTGTCATGCAATGAAACGAGTGGTCGCCCTTCGGGAGTTTGATGGGTTCGCGGGATTTGCCAACGGCTTTCCAGAGACGGGCAGAAAGTGTTTGGTCGGTGGGGGGATTAACTCGAGACACGTTACGGCCACTTGGTAGTGGCACGGCTCGACTCGGTTGTTGTACATCCTCCCTTGAACACGCATCAATCCCTCTCAGCAATCCCAAAAGATCGCCGACTTGACGAAGGCTTCCCGATTATTTTCGCAAGCGCAACCCTTCGTCTCCTTTTGGTAGCCTCGAGCAACTCTCCGCGTGATGCGCAAGAGGAGTAAAGAAATGTATGTACATATACGTATATACATGTATATATACTGTGTGCTCAACTAAAAAGGCAGAGTTGAAGTTGCGGCGAAACTCAAGTGCATCGAAGTTATCTTCGCCCGTTTTCCTCCGGCCGCCGTCAATTACGACGAGCGCGATCAACATATAACCCCCCGTTATTATCCTCGCTTTGTAAACACCGAGCTATTAAAATGCGCGCGCGTGCGCACTCGCCGCAGCATATCCGCCACGGCTTCATTTCGCCAGTGGGGTCAACCCTGGTAGCGCGGTTTTATTTTCTTAATAGATTTCAACGGGCTAAGAGACACGTGCGCATTGCGATACCTGTCAACTAGAGAATACTACTTTCTAAATATTCGTTTTGTCGAATTCTATCTCGTTTTTTTAGTACACAACAGAAATCACATATACGCATGGTCGTGGAGCGAGTGAACTACATATAGTTTTCACTGGAGGAAATGGTAATTATTTTATGCACTAGGCGAAGATGTTCTTCTGGCATCGGAGTTGGTAAGAAAATCGAGGATAACGAGACGCGCTGCCCTTGGAAACTTTGACGAGACTGCCAGGTTTCGTGTGCGCACGGCACTCCCGGCTCTCGATAAAAAAAAGCCGGTCGGCCAGAAAGCGGACGGTCGAGCGAACGAGCGAGCGAGCGAGCGAGCGAGAGCTCGTGAGGGAACAGGGGCCAGCCTGGTAATTTATAATGTGTAATATGTAAAGTGGTAATGGACGGCCGGTTGTAGTGGTCGCATTCGATGCAACCTGGAACTGCAGGTTGAGAGATAGAAGGAGAGAGAGGGTCGGGGATTCTCGACGGAGCTCGAGGCGGCCGGGCAACTGGGAACGGCGATGTTACGAGGGGGCACCGTGGGGCGAAGTCCGGGGGGACAGCAGGGGCGTCGCATGGGGTACAGTGTGTTCGGGGAGCTGAGCGCCGAGGGATCAGAGAGGACGAAAGAACCGGCGAAACGAAGACCAAGGGGAAATTGGAGGGAGAGGGCCCGAGAGAAGGAGAGAAGGCAGCTGGAGGGAAGGAAAGCAGGTGGGAGCGAGAGAGGTCGCGCGAAAAGAGGATGAGGATGGGAGAGAGGACGGACATCAGCAGCCGCCACTGCTTGCGTGTCGAGCCTTAATGAATGCAAACCACGATCCGGAGGCAGCCCGCTCGACCTGTTGTTTTCCAGTCCAGATAGCCTATAATTTTTATTGTCACGGGAGAAATAGCAGCCTGATGGAGGCACGGCTTATCGCGCTTCTCCTTTTGCATCCCAGCCATGTTCGATGCGTTTTGTTGCCCTCTCTTTAGCCCTCACCGACTCCCCCATGGGACCTTTCTCTTTTCTCGTACGTTCTCACCCTCTTCTACCCACGATCCTACCCCCGCCTTCCACGAATCTCGACTGGCGTCGATCTTCTCTCCATCTGCCCGTTCATCGAGTTCGATCCAACACCACTACAGTGTCCTTTCTCCCGGACCCTCGGTTTCCTGCTCGATTCATATGATGGCATTTCCTGAATTATCACGTTAAAGGATTCGCGTACCAAGAATAATACTCATTCTATAGGAAACTAGCAAATTGTATGATATGAAAGATGGATCGAAATAACGAAATCAGCCACTTGGCGCAACAAACGGCACTCAGGCATGTTCAGGAGCCGCAGGTGCAACTCCGACGGCAATGGTTGAAAATTAAGATTCATAATCGCCTTCGCGGAATCAGATCTGAGAGAAATCGATGAAGACACGTGGTAACGCTGGTAATACTGATCCATAGCATAGTATTCAACGAGGCTTGTTATGCAGTCGATTCGTCCACCTCTTGGGACTTGGGGCGCGAATGGTTTCGTGGAATGGAACGGCGGCCAAGTGCCCCGGTAATGATAATGACGAGAACGGGTTGTGGAACCGAGTTATTTGCAAGCACTCCGACTGCTGCAATGTAACAACAACAGGGAGGGTGTAGAAGTACAGGCCCGCCCGGCAATTTCGACTAAACCTTGTAATCCAAAGGACACCTTGCCACTCCGGATTCCTGTGATCGAACTGGAAAGTCTCCCATTCAGTCGCCCCTCCTTTCACACTGTAGGCGATACTTATCTCGAAGTAGTCGTCTTGAAGGAATGGTAAAACAAATTGAATGGTACAGTGTACCATACTAAATTACGAAATAATACGAGAATTATGATTTCCTTGCGAAAAAACTATGAGTCTTTGAGTCAAACTCGTTATAGTTAGGCGTGTGCGCCACGAAGAGGAGCGTGCACTTAGTGTCGCGTGGGTCGCTGTCATCATCATCGTTATCGTCATCATCGCCACGCTTTGGTTGTCGCGCGCGTGCGCACTCCCGGCAGATCTTGCCACATGAAATTCCAGCGAAGAACGGTACAGTAACCGCAGAGCAATCAGCGTTAACAATGTTTCATTATTACGTCACGGATTGAGTCTGCAGAGACGCGCGGGATCAACTGACGGATATGCATTGGGCTTAGAATAACGGTTTGCCGTTAACTCTCGCAGTAGTTCAGTTTCAGTGGCGAAAAGAATCCTAATGAGTTAGATACCTGAGTGTATATTGCGCGCGCTGTGTCACAGAAACTCGTGTGATGGAACTACAAATGGTAAAACGGGACAGTACACTTATAACCGCATCGGCTCATCATAATAACCTACCAAACACTTCATTAGCATCAAAGTTCTCGCTTCTTTGATTGATCTCTTTCGAGCGCATTAGCGGCCAAATATACCCGATAATATTGAAGCGATAGAGATTTTAATTAAAAAATGACGCTTCGTAATGGGTGCAACGAGCGGTAGAAGTACTTCGTTTGAAGTATCACGACGTCGTGATGGGTTCCTCGTTTCCCTTTAGCACTCTGGCTAATGTATGGCTCCTGTAATGAGCAAAGCAACGACTACCGTTGGAAAAGGAAGAAAAGCCAAGCGGTCCGTTGTTGAAGGGAGCTAAAGATGTAACGGGAATCCCGATGATCCACGTACTCATCATCGGCGCGACCTTAAGCGAGAAAAAAGTGACAACCAATTTATAAGGGAGATAATTACAGTATGAAGAGGGTGCGCTTTCTCCCTCGCTCTTATAGGACTTTTGTACCATATGCGTGTATATGGTCGAT